>CM041051.1:7333900-7960817 GCA_023078785.2 Hyles euphorbiae | reverse complement strand
TTTGTTTGTGTCGAGATGAAAGCTGAAACCTCCACTTCCAGTACTGTTTTTTTTTATCGTACTCAAAAGGAATTTTCAGCAATAGTTTACATTCAACGGGACATTTGTCAACTTTGGTTAAGTACTTTTAAATCCTCTGGCATAGTAATTGAATCCTTTATGAATCCATTCTTCCCGCACTGACTGCTCGAGTGTTTTTCTTCTAATGGCTTTGTTCGGGCGTCCGTCAGTTTTAGGCGCCCATAGTGAACAAAAATCCTTTCGATGCCACTTTCGGTATGACCCTTAAGCCCCAATAGTTTCAATTTATCACAAGCAAGGGATAACAGTATTACTTATCGATCGACCTCAAGCCAATGCATAATATCTTAATACCAATTTGCTTTAACTGTTATGATGGTTTTAATTCCTGACAAGTGACAACAATGGCATCAGCGCGTAATAGTGAGAGAGTTAGGACTGTATATTTATTCCTTTTTTAAGAAATAAGACTGAATATATGTTCTAATTGAATGATTTACGGTTTTTAACAGTTAATACAAACCAAGGCGGTATGTGTGATGTCCGTAATATATTAGAAATGTTAAGGATGAAGGCGTCTGACCACTATGCGGAAATGTATAGCGGGTACATGGTATGTAAAATAGTAGACAGGCGCCTCGAATACTTTCATATTTTTTAACTTGTATTATGAATATTCTATTTCTGAAAATTAAATATAATTATTATACTATATTTCGGTGTTGATAGATTTATTACTTACACATTAGCAAAAACACACGAATCTACTATAATAACACCATATACAAAAGATAAACAAAAGACAAAAACAAAAAGAAAAAAGAAGAAAACAATAGTTATAGAAACATAACGTTGGTGATATAACTGGCGGTCTTATCGCTTTAAGCGATCTCTTCCAGACAACCGGTTGGTAAAGGAAAGATCCAATGGTTATGTAATATAATGATTATACAGGCAAACATCGATAATTAATGTAATAACAAAACGAAAATATTAACAGTTTTATTGGCTATTTTGTAACAAATAATAAAATTGTGACTAATGAGTGTTAAACAAACGTAACTACTTCAGGACTGCAACCACCCCTCCGAAAATATTTCATTCCAAGTAACCACTATTTTGGATTTGTTTATCTAAAGTTATCCTAAGTAACTGCAAATATTCTATTAATTAATTTTCTAAAAAAACATACAACTAATATATGAGTCAAATATGATGAAATCCTAAACACAATATGTTCCATGGATAACCTTGCACCTATTTATTTTTTAGTAGAATGAGGCAATTGAAAAAAAATTGAATTATTGTATAAGTATCGTCTTTGATAATGTAATTTATTCTGTCAATTATTTTTTTATATAAAATTATGTAGTATGATGATATGGCCAAATTAAAATAAATTTGTTTTTATTTTGATGCACCATAATTTAGGATATTTACATATAATGTAGGATGTAAATTTATCAATAGCATTTGGTCGAATATATAACATAACAATTAGCTATAGGTAAATGGACATAAAATATAAGGGCGTTCTTACACGGATTTTCGCATGGCACGATTACAGTCAGGATACGATATGAATTCAATTTCTCCTCTCAGTCGTACTCTCGAATCTAGATTGCAGAGGAGACTTGTGGCCTACAGTGGGTCGTAAATGGGCTGATACAGTAGAAATCGTTCATCGTTATCGAATCGTTTTGTATGCTGGTTCGGTAATAGCGCTCTAATACGAACAATAATATTATGTCCAATGGTAACTTGAATTTATTAGTATGTATTATGAACAATAAAATATAAGTGTTATATTTCTAATTTCGTTGCTTAATAAATACATAAATCTACCTACACATTTTTAAAATTAGTTTTAGCACCTTTTGAATTGGCAATTTATGTATAATATGTAAAATAATATTTTCAATTTAATATTTTGCTTATATTAGTCGAATAGATCCAAAAATATTATTTTGAAACGAAAATGTTTTAAAATTGTAGTACATATATTATAAACATTATTTTTACAATTTATGTTTTAGTTTATAGCTATTTATACATTTTTATCATTCAAATTATTATTAATTTAGATGAACAATTGTATAAACATTATCGTCTAACCATATTCCAGAGAGCAAAGAACTTGAGATAAGTTTCATTGAGGGACAAAAATCTTTGCACCGATTTTAACTTTTATAGTAAAATAAGCATTCTCCTTTATCCTGTAACTTTGGAATATGGCATAATAGATTGTTTTCCTTTTATACATTTGTAGATAGGTAATGTTAAAATATACGTATGATTTTTATTTGTTTTATTTATTCATAACCTACCCTTCCTAAAATAAGAGACCTGCATCGAACCTATATAAGGTGATTCATTTCGCATACGCATAGTTTTCGATGCGTATTCCCTATCAGTTTCAAGCTATTAAGATTTTCTAATATTTCATACCACACCACGGAGAGCTCGCTGGAGGTACTCAAGTAATTGCATTGTTATACCTAGTTAACACGTTGGCTGAGGTTTGGCCAACGCCTACAAGCTCCGTACTATCACAAATTCTTTATTCATCATCATTATCATTTACACGCTTACAAGTGCGTTTGTATGTTACTATCTGTGGTTAGTATGTTCTAGACTCGGACTGAGAAAGACGTCGACGTATGAAGTATTATCAGCTGCATCGTTCATTATGATATGCCTCGAGAGTGGCGTCCCCAACCATTTAAGCCCCATTCACACGGGCGTTATTTCAACTCACATTTCATATGAATATATTGGGAAAGGTAAAATGCCGTCAAATTCGACGCCTTTTAAGTGCCCGTGCGAATGGAGCCTTACATTAGTAAGGCATATTAATGCCTTACAATCAATTACTCAAAAAAATATTTATATTCCGTTTTCGTCTACTTATTATCTAATAAATAAATAAACACATTCGTTCGGCCCCAGAAAGTGAAAAACTCGCGCTAACGAGTAGATGCATCACAAAAGCTTGCCAAAATTCCTTTGAATCGCGTTCAAAAACTAACACTCGCTCCCATCGACGATCAGCGAAGTGTACCCCAGTGTACCCAGTACCCAAAGCACATTTACCTAGTGATGGCCTGTTTTCGAAAGCACGACTATAGGCGACTGAGCAAAATCACCTAAAGTAGACATAGTATATTATGGTATATTTTCTTTAGAAAATAGTATGGGAACTCGCCAACGCTTCAATGATTTTTATCCATCTTTTGGAAATTTTCATAACACAAGGCCCATTTTAACGGTTTGTGAGTATCACATACAATAAATCTATATATCTGACGTATTCAAAGGATTTTTTTATACGACACTTTTTCATATTCGTAGGATAATTGTACCGTACGATATATTCGACGCGTTGCGTGCGCAAAACGCATTTGTACGCAGATTTTAGAGCAATAAGGACAAATAAAAGGCCAACATTTTGTTCCACATTACATGGATATTAATATTAAAGTCGCATACAGTAAAATTACAAGAAGTATGTGCTTGGTCTCTTGTAGGCGAAGGTGTTGAGGCGCTTGTAGTGGTGCACGCGCTTGGGCAGCGGGAATCTGATGGTGCTGTTGTGGAACTGCTTCACCTGCGGCCGGCGGCAAGCCGACGCCTTGATCACCTCCACTTTGATAATCTGAAGGGACAAAGTGCATTTCAAAGATTGTTTTTACTAGAGCAACTACAAATACGCAAGCAATAAATATTATTGACCAACTTGTTAGCCCACAACCATAATTTATAATTCTGCCCACACCGTATCGTTTTATAACCAACTGTATAAAGACTATCGCCGAAATAACAACTATTTGAGAAATTGTTTCTCATTTACATAAAAATGATTTGATATGTCTCTAAATAGACGAGTGTCAGGTCAACAATCAATATCAAAAAGTATAGGGATCTACTTATATCTTTGGGGAACAACTTATATTAAATCTCAAAAAAATACAAAGAGCATTTGCAAGACTATACAATATGCTATACTGGGTATCTCAAGACTGCTACTGAAAACGAAGCCGGGTGGTAGTTTTAGTGACTACAAACACAATGCAACTAAACATTTCGCAAAGAAACGCGACAATTATTTTTTATGATTTAAATATCGTCATTTTTGAGTGGTAAATCCATAGCTTTTGCTAAAATAATAAATTAAACACTTTTATACCTTATATTATTTATAAATAAAAGGGTATACACTATTATTTTAGGAAAAAATGTATTTACCACCCAAATATGGTCGTAGGAAAAAAATTACAAAAAAAAATTGTTGCTTTTTTATTGCAACTTTTTCTGTTGCATTGTGTCTGAAGTCGCTTAAACTACCACCCGGCTTCGTTTTCGGTAGCAGTCTTGATAATACCCTGTATTACGAAAAGTAGGGCAATCAAAGTCTATGTTACAATACATTTTAGTCTATATTTTTTGTAAAGTCAGACATAAAAAAAAAAGTGAATAATTTTCGTCGTTTTGCAGTTAATCGGCAGATTCTTGCAAAATTTAGATGTAATCCTAGTTGCTATGGTCAAGAATCATCCATTATCTTCAGATTGAGGTGAAAGTCTATTCTTAAACATAGGCCTTCCTCATTTCTACATTAAATTAAAACAACAATTTTTTGTAGCTCTTAACCGGTCATCTGTTGACTTCATGAAGTAATATTAGATTCTGTGCTTGCCCACATGGTGACCTCTTCAGGACAATCTGTTTACCCCATCTATCATAATTTTAATTTATTTCTTATGCTCTTTTTCAATGTTATGGAAACTTACGTGAATAGAGTGAGCGCGCGCTCTGTGCCTGGCTCCCATATCCCTGTAGCACTGCGTGACGGCGCCGCCTACGGTGAGGTCGCGGTACTCGCGGTACATGTTGTGCACGCCAGAACGGGACTCGTAACGCAGCCAGATACCGAAGTTCTTGATTTTAACTGGGCTCTTCTCTGGTATTTCCTGAAATAATCAATTGAATATCATTAATTATACCTCCAAAGTAAATAAGTTATTAGTAATAAGACTTTTAGGCCATTAGTATAATGTGGTTCTGCAGATCTAATGCAAACCATTTCAAAGCCAGATATTTAATTCTACACAGTTATACAAATAGCATACACAAAACATGGTGATTAATGAACCAACCAATAGAACTGAATTGTGTGACACTTTTTAATTGTGGTGGCAGTTTTCACCCCAAATCCTACCTGGCATGTAATTTGTCAATAGTCATGAAAAGGTTAAGTAATAAAAACACAACAAATAATAATGATATGCTAGTTGCTACTAAAACATCATCCAAATTAATATTGATTAACCCTGACTATGGTTTGGGATTGTTATGTATGGAAATATAAACCTTACATGTAAGTAATAACCCCATTCAATTTGTAAGTTTAGTTTATTGGTGTTGTTCCTAAAATCTGCTAATAGCATAAGTGTAAACACGAGGCAAATATGGTATTTTAAAAGTGGAGGGGTTGAAATAAGTTTAGTCTAAAAACGATGAAATGGCAGGCTCCGATTTTTTAAATGTAGAATTATTGCAGGCCATGACAACCATCTCTTTCTGCAGTCATTCCTAGCACACCCACAGGAAAAATCATACTTTTAGGATTATTAGTGATTGTAATATTTATTTTTTCCTGGATAATTTCCTATACTTCACAGTGAGAAGGCAAGCCATAATAAAATTTTATTTGAAAAATGAAGCAATATTGAGTTTCATACAAAATTGCTATTTTTATCTTCACAAAATGATGTCTGTCTAACAATTACTTAAGAGCGTTTATACCCTGCACGCGTTTTTTGGCTTAAAAACAGGACTTTTCAAATGAGTTAATAGCCACCAATAAACAATTTAAAGGAAAAATAATTATTACTAATTTTAGAAAAGGTTGTCATCTAGGGATTTTGGTGGAAAACATTACAGATTGATGGATAATTTGTGAGTACTATACGGATTACTGAACACAAGTTTCGTTATTTAGGCTTTAAATGGCAATTTAGAAGCGTAAGATATTCTTAACCACTAAATATAAGATGAAAATAAAAATATTATCAGACTAATAAGACCCTTATGGAGGGATTTTGCTGAGAAAAATAATCTTTTTGTGTTTAGTTCCTGAAAAATAAAAATTTAAACAATGCGAAATTATTCAGAAACTCTCGTCAAGAACATATTTTTTTTTCACCAACTTATCGTACATAATTTTTTATAACAATTGCATATTATAATAGAAGAACATCTTATCAATAAATTACCATTTTTATATTTCAACAAAATTAGTTTTCATGTTTTCTACAAATATTTTAAAAACCACTATAAAACACGCTGTCCGACGTGGATCAAATCAGACCGCCGCAAGGCCTTCTAGAGGGAGGACGTATCGCTCGTCGCTCCGGCCTGCCTGCAGTCGATTATGCCGCGCGTAGTAAAAATAGCCACGCGCGGAATGCGATTACCACATCTTAGTACTTTGGTAGTAAAATATTTAATTATTTTTATTACCTACAATGATTTTGTAGTGAGTATAAATTATGTTTCAGGTAATATAATGGGACGTAATTCCGAGGCTAAATTATGTTATGTATTGTAATATAAAATTAAATATATTTCGTAATTGTAAGGGGTTGTAAGGCCCCTAACACTATTTATGTGTTCGAACACGAAATGATTAATAAAACGTCCGTAGTGTCTACTGATTGAACACTGATTTGAATGCAACTTAACAATGTAATAATAACGAAAATATGATTAGTATCCAAAATTTGTATTATTCTTTGCTTGCACAGTAATATTTGTCTACTTATAATGCAAATAAAATATTTTTATGATATTATATTACAGTTACATTTCAATTGAATATTTGAAGCGCACGGATCAAAGTTGTTTGAGCCGATTGTATAGCGAGCCGACGCGGCAGCTCTACGCACACAGCTTTGGTCGCTTATGTGTGCGTGAAATTCACGAAGAAATACCTATAGTTGACTTTGCGCGCAAGGTGTATACGCTCTTAATTGAACAACAACTATTTTTCCCATTGCTTATTAATATTTGGGCCATCACATCTTATCACTGAGATTTTTATAGAAAACTAAATATTGTCCATACCTTTGCTTAGTTTCAAAAACAATATATCAGATGGAATCCTTTACTCGGATAATTATCTGTCAATACCTTCTACACCATCTTAATTTTTTTTATACATGTTCATAAACAATAAATATAGTGAGTTTAATAAAATTTGTTTTGCCTCTATTTTATGTTCCACTACAATACTGGGTTTTGGTTTATTCTCAATAAACTTATTAATTAATTTTGTAATTGTAGTTCATAAAATCATTTTTTTATCTAATTCCCATTTGTAGTTGTGGATTAACATATTTATATAATTTCATTTGAAAGTAGTCATCATTCATCATACACAAATTTACAGTCATCCAAAACCATACAATAAAATGTATTAAAAAATTAGACAAACAGGACATATTTATAATATTATCAATTTATTTTTAACTTTATTAAGATTGTACAAATCTATTTTTAGTATTATTACACCACCATAACCACACATAATTGAATATTACTGTTTTAGAAAGTTTAAATTCAATGTTGTTGTAATTTAAGAATAGCTCCTGAAACATTTTACTTGTGAGTATCTGTGTAACACCTATGCTAAATATGCAATTATGATAATCTATATGATGATATAATTGGTGTTGATAAACATAGTAATGTAATACATTGTTCACTTACCCTGATAGAGACAATTTCACCAGTAGTCTTCTTGAACTTCTTCAATTGCCTCAAGAAGTACCAGAAACGGGACTTGGCGACGATGGGGTCCGGAGAGAAGATCCTCATTTTGTACAGCGGCGGCTTAGGCTCGCTGTCTGACGGCAGCTTGCGCCCGATGACTTCATATTCTTTCAACTAGAAGAGGTTTTATATAACTATAGGACTATGGAAATTCGAGAACTGATGATAATATAAGCCTGTATGTTATCAATTCCTACTGGACTTTGCGGCGGAGTTTTGTATTTATTTAGATGGTTATTGACTTCACTGTCACATTTTCCATTACTGAAAATATATTTGACGCTCCAACAGTCTGAATGTTAAAAGAATTTCATTTTTTTCTTCTTTTCACTAATTTTTACTCCATACTTCATTGTACGGATTCATTGTTTGGTTTAAGGTTATTTGTACGGCAATATAAAAACATAATCTATAATAATATTATTTATAAATACAGTTACATCTAGGTAAATAATGGAATTCCATTATTTGTTATTCACAGATTAAGTCAGGAGACCCCAAAGCATCACGAAAAGTATCACAACATGACTTAACCTCAAAAAAAGGTAAGTATTTTTTTTCAAAACATTTTGATCGCATTTTATAAAAATGATATTGTATGAACATTAATAACATTCATATTTGTCATTCAAAGTATATTTTGACTAAAAGTATTTGTAATAAATGTGTAAGATACAGCATTGGTGCATCGCGGCAACGTGTACGGTACACACCACCCATGATCACCAATTAGTGCACTTCCACACAACATTGGATACAGCTTTTCATCTTGTTTTGTTTTCTCACATTTTCGTTCGTTATTTCCACTTATATTTCACGAAAATCACTAAACTTACCTCTCCTTTAGCCTTCATTTTGAGACGTTTTGGACCGAAAGGTCTGTCAACGGAAACGGAACACAGACGCGAAAGGAAGATGACGTTTTCAGTGTTGCTGTCTTCAAATGAAATACATTGCAATACCTATAAAACAATCTATCATACAATAACTGCTTGGTGAATTCTGAAAAAAAAAATTGATAAATATGCCACTGATTGCTCTATTCTATTTCAATACCAAATAAATAAAAAATATCGTGATTAGGATGGCTTTTAAAACACTAGTTATTGTACGAATTCATTTAATAATCTAAATTGATTTCTCATTGGACTGACCCAGACTGAACCTATCTAAAAATTGGATCTTTTCATCATTGAAAAAATCGCAACACACTGAAAATGCATTAAAGCACAGTATTACCACAGAATACTAATTAGAAGTCAAGCTTCATACAAAGCGCAGTAAATCAACGCACACATAGGCAACGTTCACTGACACGATATTCGCAACCAGTCGAGACCACTGCGAGAGCGTCAAATTCATATAAATCGCTATGGCATGCAGGTTTCCTCATGACTTTTTCCTTCACCGTTTTAGTGCGTGGTGATTGACTATCAATACACACATGACTTCGAACTGTCAGGGATGTGCCCTGGGATTCGAACCCGTGATCACCGTGAACATGTTGGCAGCCGTCCGTTTCCAACAAGCCTCCACGCAATTATCGAGGGTTTACTGTGTGGTATTCCGTTTTTCTCTTTAGAGTGACAATGAATGAAAATGACTTTTTGTTCATTCATTGTCACTCGAAAGAAAAGGATAGCAAGCAATAGCAACGTCATTCACGGTCAAATTTTTGTGCTTCACTTTTATATACGGAATGCAATCTCCATTTGGGTATAAGCTTCTTGCAGAAAAAGGTGGCCCGGCACCACCGTTTTTATCTACGTTTTTGAAGTACCAGCGCTCCCTTTATCCACTCACACGTCCACGTCACTGTCACTTATTTTGACAGAAATTTTCCGATTCCCGCCTTTTCAATATTCATAAACATAAAGCATTATATCCTTGTACCTATTCTAGCTACAGGGAAATAAAAAATAGCTTTAAGTATCTAAAACTATGCAGAATTATTAGATGTGACAATTATTGTACAAATATAATTCAAATGTGTTGTAAACAAATAATAAAAATTCTATACAGATCGAATTTCAATGGTATTTCATTTTCAAATCATGTTTTCACCCATAAAATCAAATTACATACCAATAAAATCCATTTATAAATGAAGTATATACTATAAGCTTTCTTTTGATATCCATATTTTACTAGTTTAAGTTATTTTTATCTTATAAAAAAAAACAAAAAAATATACCCATAATCACATAACCAATTTTTGTTAAGTTTGCGTTTTGCTTAGTGACTCCCAGTTCCGGGTTACGATTTAATGTTGCCAAATGATCGTATTCAGTGGAGTCGAATTATTTACTGTTTTTATTTTTTTTTTATAATTTAATTTGAACTTTTTTGTGTACATTTTTGTAACAAGTCTTTATATGTTATAAATATTCGTTTTTAATCGAATGCCATAAGCAGAAAAGAACGTCAATTCGACGTTTTTTTTTTCATAACTATTATATTTAATAATAAGGCCACAACTTATGGTTTCGAGACATGCTAATGACTTCGGGGGTAAAAAAGCTTAAGATCAAATTGTCGACCAAGATTTCCTGCATGTGCATTTTCCGCCATCTTGAAAAGGGATTTGAATTCAGTTTTTTTTGCAATAACTGTCTGGGTATAATAATATAAATCAGAATAATCAAGTTAGGCAGATGATGATAAGGTCTGGAAACGCTCGGAAAATATATATAAATATTAATTTTTTAGGTTTCCTCGTGACCCAATACGATGCGGAGAATGGACATCAATCATCAGCCAGCAAAGACTTGAACATTTTTTTAAGCCGAATATATCGAAAATTAAATACCTATTAAATTTTACACATAAATATTTGTTTTATTGATTTATATACATGTCTTGCCCAAAACATATCTACGCTCAGATAAAAGTACAAAAACAAATTCATCTTCATATAAAAGTAAAATGGACATTCGTCTCCATTCCATGCCTTGTCCTACCGACTAACGTCGGTCGTAAAATTTTATTGCATTTTGTACACTGCTTTGTATAAACAACTTTTAACAATCCGCGTAAGGTTGAATTTGCAAAAGATATGTTTATAGTGTGACTATAACTACATAATATGTAGAATTGTCGAGTGTTTGGTGATAGTTTCGAGTGTTACTTTTGTTTGAAACTGTGCATCTTGGGTTTTTTAAAATAATGGCAATTGATGTAATTTTTTTCAAATTCAGATATTAGTATTTGTGTAGATTACAAATAAAACCCTTCAAATGATATAAACAACTATTTATTTCATTTCATTTATACATTCAAAAGTATTCGTCGAAATATACAAATGTGTTTATTACAAATATGACATCTTAAGTTGAAATAAAGTACACTTTTGCCTTACGTAGCTACAATTTTACCAAGGTTCCCAACTGGGCGTACCTGAATTGGAGGTACCAAAGATACGAAAAAATGTAAAGCCTCTTATATTGGATAATATTTACATAAGCATGTGTATTATGTTATAAGTAATATAAATGTCATAATCATCATAAATAAAATTAGATTTTATTAAAATTCTGACATTTGGTACATTGACTTTACACATTATTCATTTAAATATTTATATGAAACTAATATGAAGGGGTAGTAAATAAACACAAAAAACGAAATCGAACAAACATGAATTTAGATAATAATAAACATTTTCAATTGAATTAATTAGGATGCAACAACAATACAGGTATTTATAAAATTACGAAGTGAATTATGTCGAGCGCGACCCGAGGTTGCAAAAAAATGCAATTTTAAATAAAATTAATTTATTAAAATATAAAAATTACAAAGTTATAACTAATTAATCTAGATGTCTACTGGTCGATGCGAGACCTAGAAGTGCCGGTGGCCTGAGGGGCGAAGGCTTTGGTGTCCGCTCCGATGACGTCGGTGCGGGACACGAGGCGCTGAATCGGCGGCTCGTGGTCGATACACGTTCCGCTGCGTCGGCGATCCGTCCGTTGCTAACTTGAATATTGGCAAATGCAATTGCAAGTCAGCGATATCTAGGGGTGGTCAATACGTAACAAGTGTCTACTGTTTGTGATTGTTACATTCATAGAAAACAAACAAATATTTGGAGAGAATATTTACATTTTTGATTATTGAATTTATGAGTAATGATTTCTTATAAGTTACGAGCATTATTTTCCAAATATTCAATTGTTTCCTTGACGTCACTTGCACTGCACGTTTAATACACGTATTCACTGCACATTAATCACTGCAAATTCACTAAAAGAAAATACAAGTAAATCTATCGACGCATTTGTTGTAAACAACATGGCGGCCCAGGGCGCAGACGCACCCCAAACCGCGGGTTAAGTAGGATTTGCACACACGTCACACTGTAATGATGCCGCGCACAGTACCGCGGGAAAGAAAACTATTTGACAGAAGTTTTGACGTAACAATGTAATTAAATATGGCGTCCGCCTAGGCGACGTCAGGTAGAAGTAAGAGGTGGGGGCATCGAGGTAACTGTCATGTTCAATAGCCTGAGCCATAGACAAGCCATGTCGTAAGGCGATTTTTTTTATATGAAGATAACCTGCCGTGGATTTGCGCGAGGGGGGTAATGTCATGTCGTGGTATAGAGCATTGATTAAAAATATCGCAAATGTTTTATTGTACCTAATCAACCAACTCTTGCCGCCGCGTCTCGCAGGACATTTGTTTGCATGTATTTAGTAATTTTGGTGTCCACTGTCGATGCACAGTTCGCAACACACACAACCATGAATATCGAAAGCCGCGACTCTAGCAGCAGGCTACGGGAGTTCGGTATTTGTCGGGAGTAATCGGGAATGTTCGTTGCCTATAATCCGAGTAAAAATAATCGAAACTCTAATAAATCACGTACGCACATTATGCATTTTTGTTTAGTAAGGTTTTATTTGTTTAAATATGTGATAAGCATTGTTTACTATTTTGTTTGCTTATTAATTGTAGTGCTATCGTTTTATTAGTAAGATTGTTGATTTTTTGAAAATATTATTTAATTGTGAGGTTTGTGCTGAAAATATGTGTTTATTAAAAAATCAAAATAACAATTCTCACCATTGTCATTCAGTGAAAAGATTTAAATTGAGTGCAAAGGTAGGTGTGTACCCGAGTTAAAATAACTAAACCAGCAGAAAGGGAATGTATCTCGAAAGTTTCATGTTAAAACTTAAAAGTTATGAACCGCACAGAGTACATTACTATATATGAAATAGAGGTCTATCTTCATGCTCAAAATGGAAAACACATGGTTGTCAGTTCCAAAACAAGTAGATGATGGCGCTGTTACACAAATAACGCTGGGTACCTCTATATTTATCGGTAGATGGCCCTGTTACACAATTAATGCTGGGCATACGTAGAATGGCTTAACACATCATAATTCGCCAATAGATGTCAGGAAGTCATATTTTCGGTTTGTATTTCTGTTTTTATTTTTTAAACATGAATCCTAATCATTAATATTCCTTTATCCTAATTAATATCCTAATTAATATATTAACATAATATTGTTCGGGTTCGATTCCCGCACCGAAACAAATATCTGTGTGATGTAGAGGTATTTGTTTCGGGTCTGGCTATTTGTGAGACCGAAAAGTCTGTTGTAGTTCCTGATACCCACGACACAAGACTAGTTCTTTATGTGGGGTCGAGACTATAAATGTCACTGTTAGGTGTATTTATTTATTTATTTGATTATATATTTGGATATTTGATTACAATATATGACATCATATTTTCAATAAACAATGATGTGTCGGAATTGATAATGACAGCTTTTCAATAATTCGCCAGCCCCCAAACCATTTAAAATCCACTAAAAGCAATTTTTCCCAACCAGGACCAAACTATCAGATTTTGTGGAAAATCCACTAAGTTGGTAACACTGGTGCAAAAAAGCTTGAAAGATGGCCGCCCATGTAAGTTCTTGTCCAGACGATATTTGATACAAATGTTAGCCGGTTTAAAACAGCGCAGGGCCAATAAATAAATTACTATCGTATAATAACATGAATGGAATATAAATGACTTAGTTCTATCAAATGTTAACATTGTTATACCTAGTTTTTTAATGTATTTATTGATTTTGCATTAATGAAATTGTAGCGATCGAGACATGCAAAGCTGTTATCCTTTTTTATAGTGTTTGGTTTAGAAACCAAATTATAGTTTATGGTAGATTTTTAAGAAAATATCCTTAATTACGACGAGAGTTGTATAGGTAAAGGTACTGGTAGGTATAGCGTGATCCATTACAATCAAAAATTGTAATAGTATTTAAAAATTAGGAATAAGGGTAGTTAAGTGGTGGTTGAAAATTAAAACAAAATAAAAATATACAATTATTATTATTACAATCAATGAATAAATATTAAAGAATAAATACTGATAATTTCAAACCTATAAATTAATAATTAAAGATTTTTACGACTTATTTAGTTTTTTTTTTTTTATTTGGCCCGGCATAGTAGCCCGGCACAGTGCCTCTGCCTCTGCCTCGGCTTCTGCCTCTGCCTCTGCCCGGGCCTCGGTCTCCCCCATTTCCGCACTGCCCGCTCAATGTAAAGTTCAAGTTAACTCTTAGCACTAGTGATGGTTTTTTATTTGCTTAATTGACACAAACTATGCATGCACTCTATCACTGAAATCAAAAAATAAAAACTCACGAGCATTCTTGCTTTTCCGTTGATGACCTAAAATTAAAAATGTATTTTAATATTATTCTTTTTTTATTTCAATAAATTTGTCCAATTGTAATATGTACTAGCTTTATATCAGAATAACTAAGTTAGTAAAGCCGGGTACAATTTATAAAATGCGGCTGATGGACGTAGCTGAAGATATTTAGAAAATTGAATATTCTGCCGCGCCGCGTCCGAGAGACCCTGAATATTATTACCACTCTTCAGCCGCGTTCGGCAGCCGTATCTTATAATTTGTTTTTGGCTTAATAGTAGATCATTTCAATGTTCGGATTATTCGCAGTCGCGCATCTATTATCTTATTGTAATGTACGTAACGGTTTGCGGTCCCTGATGGCGGTTTCCATTCCGTATATACAACATATATATTGTTTTAATAGCCTAGATTGTGTCCCACTGCTGGGCAAAGGCTTCCCCTTTGTCATTCCATTTGACCCTGTCCTCGGCGAGCTCTTGTGATTTTGGCTCGAATGTATCCAACTCGTCTTTCCACGGTTTGGATGCATATTTGGAGAAGAAGTATTGAAATATTTAAACTGAATTAAAAATTTAAATCACCATATCATTGGCTTTATCACACTTAATTTATAACAATCACATCCAACATCAAACATACCGCACATTCTAGTTTGAACAAAATCTTTGGAACGCTAATACTGATCTTAATAAATATGGCGCGCGACTTTCTACGGAATACTGGAAATCAATTAAAATATTGAATTGTTTTGATATATTTTCAATTATCAAATGGCACCTAATTATTCTTTATGATATGTTTTCTATCTCTAACACTTTATTTTTCATTTTTTCATAGAATTGACACAGAAATATTTAATGAAAACCGACAAACAACGATCCTGATTTACTTTAGTGTCTAAAAAACTTCGAATCACGCGTCGAATATGGCTTATTTTTAGATAATTGATAATTATTAATGTAAAGGTATCTTTTAATAAACTATATAAGAACAATAAGAGAGTTACAAATCAATATTTACATTTTTATAAACTCCTGCGCACCACTCGTCGTTGTTCTCAAACAACACACGAGTTTGTCTTTTTTTTTTGAAATATGCCTATTGCTAATTTATTTTTGGCCAATGTAAGATTAAAGGTAGTTTATTCAAGCATTATATATATTTTTTTCATAACGCTTTTTGTAATATATTTTGAATTTAGGACGCTTTTTCATTACTAGTGTATTTTCCTATAAAAATGACAGCTTACGTCAAAGTTGGAGGTCGGGACGTTTGAGTGGTTATATATATACTCTAAGAAATAAAGTTCATGTACCGATATCGATAAACTATCAGAAGAGATCACAGCACATCGTCGTCTGTGCTGAGAACACAGATCAGTGATCACTCTATGATTTGTGGCTGAGAACAATCCACAGACCAATAAGGAACAATCTATCTGAAAAGTACCAATACAATAAAAAATAAATTAACAATATTTCTACAACTAACCAAAATGGATGGCGCTAGCGTAGCAAAAGTACATTTTTAAGGTTATTTTGTGAACTTGAAGTTGTTTTTTGGAGATTACTGACCATATTTAGAATTATCAAAAACAATTTGACGACTAAAGAAACTTCTATTCCATACGTAATTAATAAACGTTACGTTCAACGTATTTTTAGATTTATTTACCCCGCAGCATAAGAAGTAAAATATACCCTTTTACATAGGTAGCTCCATCATGAACTAGCGTCATTAAAGGAGATGTGCTATCTTGGGCCGTTTTGTGTACGTCTAATACAAATTCTAGAAAAAAATGTGGAATTCAAATAAAATACATTTAGATTTCTTGGACAACAGGGGGCTTTATACAAAAATGTGATTGTTTTAGCCACTCAAACGTCCCGACCTCCAACTTTGACGTAAGCTGTCATTTTTATAGGAAAATACACTAGTAATGAAAAAGCGTCCTAAATTCAAAATATATTACAAAAAGCGTTATGAAAAAAATATATATAATGCTTGAATAAACTACCTTTAATCTTACATTGGCCAAAAAGAAATTAGCAATAGGCATATTTAAAAAAAAAAAGACAAACTCGTGTGTTGTTTGAGAACAACGACGAGTGGTGCGCAGGAGTTTATAAAAATGTAAATATTGATTTGTAACTCTCTTATTGTTCTTATATAGTTTATTAAAAGATACCTTTACATTAATAATTATCAATTATCTAAAAATAAGCCATATTCGACGCGTGATTCGAAGTTTTTTAGACACGAAAGTAAATCAGGATCGTTGTTTGTCGGTTTTCATTAAATATTTCTGTGTCAATTCTATGAAAAAATGAAAAATAAAGTGTTAGAGATAGAAAACATATCATAAAGAATAAGTAGGTGCCATTTAATAATTGAGAATATATCAAAACAATTCAATATTTTAATTGATTTCCAGTATTCCGTAGAAAGTCGCGCGCCATATTTATTAAGATCAGTGTTAGCGTTCCAAAGATTTTGTTCAAACTAGAATGTGCGGTATGTTTGATGTTGGATGTGATTGTTATAAATTAAGTGTGATAAAGCCAATGATATGCTGATTTAAATTATCAATATCAAAGAATAAATTTATTAATTCAGTTTAAATATTTCAATATTTCTTCTCCAAATATGCATCCAAACCGTGGAAAGACGAGTTGGATACATTCGAGCCAAAATCACAAGAGCTCGCCGAGGACAGGGTCAAATGGAATGACAAAGGGGAAGCCTTTGCCCAGCAGTGGGACACAATCTAGGCTATTAAAACAATATATATGTACATATATACGGAATGGAAACCGCCATCAGAGACCGCAAACCGTAACGTACATTACAATAAGATAATAGATGCGCGACTGCGAATAATCCGAACATTGAAATTATCTACTATTAAGCCAAAAACTAATTATAAGATGCGGCTGCCGAACGCGGCTGAAGAGTGGTAATAATATTCAGGGTCTCTCGGACGCGGCGAGGCAGAATATTCAATTTTCTAAATATCTTCAGCTACGTCCATCAGCCGCATTTTATAAATTGTACCCGGCTTTACTAACGTAGTTATTCTGATATAAAACTAGTACATATTACAATTGGATAAATTTACTGAAATAAAAAAGAATAATAATAAAATGCATTTTTAATTTTAGGTTATCAACGGAAAAGCAAGAATGCTCGTGAGTGTTTTATTTTTTGATTTCAGTGATAGAGTGCATGCATAGTTTGTGTCAATTAAGCAAATAAAAAACCATCACTAGTGCTAAGAGTTAACTTGAACTATACATTGAGCGGGCAGTGCGGAAATGGGGGAGACCGAGGGCCGGGCAGAGGCAGAGGCAGAAGCCGAGGCAGAGGCAGAGGCAGAGGCACTGTGCCGTGCTACTATGCCGGGCCAAATAAAAAAAAAATACTAAATAAGTCGTACAAATCTTTAATTATTAATTTATAGGTTTGAAATTGTCAGTATTTATTCTTATTGTATTTCTAATTCAAGAAATCTCATTTGACATTTCATACTTTTATCATAAATAACTTTGTGAAGACGTAACTCACACAATTTCAATAAAACTTTCCGTAAAACCATAGAATTATGAAGCTATTCTTATTTTATTACAGGATTTACAATCCATAATAACTAAATTTAAATATAAATCCTTTAAATAAAGAAAAACAACCATTTTAAACAACATACTTTTTTACTAGACGTCATTACAAAGTCACGTCGTTAGGTCTTCCATGTGTAGAGTTGAGACTATGCAAACGGATTTGTATACGCATAATCGGTAAAAATATAGAAATAATCGAGCAATTTTAATCCAGTTGTTTTCTAATTTTAAAAAGTACTGAATTATCAGCTAATAACAAGCATACTATCACCGAACAACCATCAGTAAATAATGCAATAATAATTTTAATAAAAGGCAATAATTTAACAATTTAATAATTTAACAATAATTTTGTGTATGTGGTGGCCTGTTGGTAAACGGACTGCTGAGACGCGGCTGCCCACATGTTCACGGTGGTCGCGGGTTCGAATCTCAGGGCATTGTGGCACAAAATAAAATACGTCTCGATGTATATTTTGTGTAACTTATAAAATAATAGTTTCTTTAAATTCCAAATTCTATGATAAAGTATTTAAGTAAACGTATTTTTATTAGATTCAATAAATTGACAGATAACCTACAAAACCTTACCTGAAAATAAGATATGTTTTTGTAAATATCTAAAAACCCTGAACTTCCTAGGCTTTGTAACTTTTCTGTATTAATCTTGGAACAAACCTTACCCCAACAATGCAAAACTAATTGATGTAGACGAGATTCGAAGTACTAGGCACAGCGCCATACAAAAACTGGCCATGTCCTTTGTTGAAGTTACATTATGTAAATACAATATATAAACCTAAGAGAATCAGCAATCGAAAAATCAATTGTATCCTTCGTATTATAAATTATACAAGTTTTCCTTGGTATTTGTTAATTTATTCGATTAATTTATTTTATTTGTGTCAAATTTACTAAAGATAATCGTAAAAAGAGTTTTGGGAAATATTTATTTTTATCTTTTCTTTCGAACTGCATAACTGAAAAAATTGCAAGTCGATATAGACGTCCGAAGTATACAAATATAGTAGAACAGACCAAGATTCAGAAAAATAAGATTTAAACGCAGGATCTAGCAGGATTTCGTAGAAATTTAGGGTTTTATAGTGCGTTCCATACATCAAAAATCTAAAATATTTTTTTTAGCCAATATAATAGGGTTAAACAAAAATGTACAAAGAATAAATATTGTAAGGAATGATAATATCGAACCGTTGGCGTCAAAATAAATTGGAAATTCCGAAAAAAATCGTGTCACAAAAAATTGCCATTTCGACTGTGCTTCAAATCATTGCTTTTGTTCCTTAATACTAAAGTGACTTATGCAATTGTGGATGTCTCATTAGGATAAAGATGTACATAAAAAAACTAAATAATGTAATCTAAAAATATAAACTGTAATCGATTAAGAAATACAAACAAATAGTATCGATATCTCGTTAATAATCGGATATTGTACTAACCGATTTATTTGACATCATCCCTATTTCACAATTTTGAGATATGTCAAATGGAACTTTTATAATTAGATAGATAGTAAATATTTATCCATTGATTGTAATAATAATAATTGTATATTTTTATTTTGTTTTAATTTTCAACCACCACTTAACTACCCTTATTCGTAATTTTTAAATACTATTACAATTTTTGATTGTAATGGATTACGCTATACCTACCAGTACCTTTACCTATACAAATCTCTTATATTTTCTTAAAAATCTACCATAAACTATATTTTGGTTTCTAAACCAAACACTATGAAAAAGGATAACAGCTTTGCATGTCTCGATCGCTAAAATTTCATTAATGCAAAATCAATAAATACATTAAAAAACTAGGCATAACAATGTTAACATTTGATAGAACTAAGTCATTTATATTCCATTCATGTTATTCTGTATCAGCCCATATTCGTCCCACTGCAGGGCACGGGCCTCCTCTACAATCGACAGTACGATTGAGAGTGGTTAGGCCATATAGTCCACCACGCTGGCCTAGTGCGGGTTGGCGGACTTACATACCATAGAAATTTTTGTAAATCGCTATGGTATGCAGGTTTCCTCACGATGTTTTCCTTCACCGTTTTAGTGCGTTGTGATTGACTATCAATACACACATGACTCCGAAAAGTCAGAGGTGTGCCCTGGGATTCGAACCCGCGACCACCGTGAACATGTTGGCAGTCGCGTCTAGTCCGTTTACCAACAGGCCACCACGCACTTCATGTTATTACACGATAGTAATTTATTTATTGGCCCTGCGCTGTTTTAAACCGGCTAACATTTGTATCAAATATCGTCTGGACAAGAACTTACATGGGCGGCCATCTTTCAAGCTTTTTTGCACCAGTGTTACCAACTTAGTGGATTTTCCACAAAATCTGGTAGTTTGGTCCTGGTTGGGAAAAATTGCTTTTAGTGGATTTTAAATGGTTTGGGGGCTGGCGAATTATTGAAAAGCTGTTATTATCAATTCCGACACATCATTGTTTATTGAAAATATGATGTCATATATTGTAATCAAATATCCAAATATATAATCAAATAAATAAATAAATACACCCAACAGTGACATTTATAGTCTCGACCCCACACAAAGAACTAGTCTTGTGTCGTGGGTATCAGGAACTACAACAGACTTTTCGGTCTCAGAAACAGCCAGACCCGAAACAAATACCTCTACTTCACACAGATATTTGTTTCGGTGCGGGAATCGAACCCGAACAATATTATGTTAATATATTAATTAGGAAATAGGAATATTATTAATATAATTAGAATGTTTAAAAAATAAAAACAGAAATACAAACCGAAAATATGACTTCCTGACATCTATTGGCGAATAATGATGTGTTAAGCCATTCTATGTGTGCCCAGCATTAATTGTGTAACAGGGCCATCTACCGATAAATATAGAGGTACCCAGCGTTATTTGTGTAACAGCGCCATCATCTACTTGTTTTGGAACTGACAACCATGTGTTTTCCATTTTGAGCATGAAGATAGACCTCTATTTCATATATAGTAATGTACTCATTGCCGTAAAATATATGGAGGGGGCGGAGAGTACGAAAAGTATTGTCACGAAAGTGGTCGGCGGACCAATGCAACGGTTGTGACGACACAACGCACCGGTCTGTAAGTCGTCGACAAATGCCTAATTGTATCGTCGTGATTGCAATAAAGATGAGCGAAAGTTCACAAAAATAGATAACATTTCTTATCACCACTAAGTAAAATTATACTACCTTAAATCAGTATAACATTTATTTTAGCATTATTGAATTTCATGGCCGCCATTGACGTAAAAATCCAACAGATGGCGCGATAGACATATCTTTGACGTACTCAATGTACTGAAGGGCCTATCCTTAGTTTTTAAATCAATGAATGTACTCTGTGCGGTTCATATTTTTTAAGTTTTAACATGAAACTTTCGAGATACATTCCCTTTCTTCTGGTTTAGTTATTTTAACTCGGGTACACACCTACCTTTGCACACAATTTAAATCTTTTCACTGAATGACAATGGTGAGAATTGTTATTTTGATTTTTAATAAACACATATTTTCAGCACAAACCTCACAATTAAATAATATTTTCAAAAAATCAACAAACTTATTGCGTCTGCGCCCCGGGCCGTCATGTTCAAACTTCAATGTTGTTTACAATAGTGTTGAGTAGGACATGACTTGAAAAAGAGTTTGTAAGAGTAGCCTCATTTTTGTACCGAGCCAGTACAATGTCCCACTTCAATTGAAGTGAGGCGTACTGACACTTATTTATGGCTCTCAACTTTGCCTCACGGCTCACGTCAATGAAATGACCTTACAGACCAAGTAATACACCAAATATGAAGTAGTACACATTAAAAAGTTGAGCCGCTCTTACGTTTTGACGTCATGTACGGGACAAATGTACTGCCTCTTGTTTGTCCTGCTCAACACTAGTTTACAACAACTTCGGAGTTCGGATAACAATTAACAAGTATTGTGAAATGCGTTGATAGATTTACTTGTATTTTCTTTTAGTGAAGTTGCAACTGTAATGACCATGCTTTGTGCAGTGAAATGTGAATACGTGTATTAAACGTGCAGTGTAAGTGACGTCAAGGAACCAATTGAATATTTGGAAAATAATGCTTGTAACTTATAAGAAATTATTACTCATCAATTCAATAATCAAAAATGTAAATATTCTCTCCAAATATTTGTTTGATTTCTATGAATGTAACAATCACAAACAGTAGATATTTCGTAATTTTATAAATATGTAGGCTCCACACACAGACACACACACAGACACGTACACAGATACACACACATGACACACGACAATTTAATTTTTGTATTAGATAAATAACGGCACACCAACGCCCCGGCTCGGCGGGCGCTCAGGTACTCGTGACGTCATCGGACCCGCGTCGCACCGTGCGTCGCGTCGTCTAGCTTGCCTTGCCGCTCGCAATAGTTTCGGGATAATATTTCGTACCGCTTTGCTGTGAACCTTGCAAAACTATCGCTCCATCTCTTTCATAGTATGTGTATACTGTTATAGGGACTAAGCAGTGTGTAGATAATATTACTGTAATTACCTTACCTTACCTTAGTGAATAAGACTTAAGAACATGTAATCTGTGTGCCTCGGAATTAAATACTGCGTATGCTTGGTGTGAACTTTTATTTCGTCTACACCACAAATACATTCCTACAAATACATGTATTGTTGTTGCATCCTAATTAATTCAATTGAAAATGTTTATTATTATCTAAATTCATGTTTGTTCGATTTCGTTTTTTGTGTTTATTTACTACCCCTTCATATTAGTTTCATATAAATATTTAAATGAATAATGTGTCAAGTCAATGTACCAAATGTCAGAATTTTAATAAAATCTAATTTTATGCATGATGAAACATTTGTATTACTTATAACATAATACACATGCTTATGTAAATATAATCCAATATAAGAGGCTTTACATTTTTTCGTATCTTTGGTACCTCCGATTCAGGTACGCCCAGTTGGGAACCTTGGTAAAATTGTAGCTACGTAAGGCAAAAGTGTACTTTATTTCAACTTAAGATGTCATATTTGTAATAAACACATTTGTATATTTCAACGAATACTTTTGAATGTATAAATGAAATGAAATAAATAGTTGTTTATATCATTTGAAGGGTTTTATTTGTAATCTACACAAATACTAATATCTGAATTTGAAAAAAATTACATCAATTGCCATTATTTTAAAAAACCCAAGATGCACAGTTTCGAACAAAAGTAACACTCGAAACCTTATTCGAAACTGTCACCAAACACTCGACAATTCTAAAATTATGTAGTTATAGTCACACTATAAACATATCTTTTGCAAATTCAACCTTACGCGGATTGTTTAAAGTTGTTTATACAAAGCAGTGTACAAAATGCAATAAAATTTTATGACCGACGTTAGTCGGTAGGACAAGGCATGGAATGGAGACGAATATCCTTTTTACTTTTATATGAAGATGAATTTGTATTTGTACTTTTATCTGAGCGTAGATATGTTTTGGGCAAGACATGTATATAAATCAATAGAACAAATATTTATGTGTAAAATGTAATAGGTATTTAATTTTCGATATATTCGGCTTAAAAAAATGTTCACGTCTTTGCTGGCTGATGATTGATGTCCATTCTCCGCATCGTATTGGGTCACGAGGAAACCTAAAATATAAATATTTATATGCATTTTCCGAGCGTTTCCAGACCTTATCATCATCTGCCTAGCTAGATTATTCTGATTTATATTATTATACCCAGACAGTTATTGCAAAAAAAACTGAATTCAAATCCCTTTTCAAGATGGCGGAAAATGCACATGCAGGAAATCTTGGTCGACAATTTGATCTTAAGCTTTTTTACCCTCGAAGTCATTAGCATGTCTCGAAACCATAAGTTGTGGCCTTATTATTAAATATAATAGTTATGAAAAAAAAACGTCGAATAGACGTTCTTTTCTGCTTATTGCATTCGATTAAAAACGAATATTTATAACATATAAAGACTTGTTACAAAAATGTACACAAAAAAGTTCAAATTAATTAATAAAAAAAAAAAATTAAAACAGTAAAAAATTCGACTCCACTGAATACGATCACTTGGCAACATTAAATCGTAACCCGGAACTGGGAGTCACTAAGCAAACGCAAACTTAACAAAAATTGGTTATGTGATTATGGGTATATTTTTTTGGATTTTTATAAGATAAAAATAACTTTAAGTAGTAAAATATGGATATCAAAAGAAAGCTTATAGTATATACTTTATTTATAAATGGATTTTATTGGTATGTAATATGATTTAATGGGTGAAAACATGATTTGAAAATGAAATACCATTGAAATTCGATCTGTATAGAATTTTTATTATTTATTTACAACACATTTGAATTATATTTGTACAATAATTGTCACATGTAATAATTCTGCATAGTTTTAGATACTTAAAGCTATTTTTTATTTCCCTGTAGCTAGAATAGGTACAAGGATATATTGCTTTATGTTTATGAATATTGAAAAGGCGGGAATCGGAAAATTTCTGTCAAAATAAGTGACAGTGACGTGGACGTGTGAGTGGTTAGTACAGAAGCAATATTTTCTTCTATAATCTGTCCTCCATGATGCCTAATTGTCATTTCGTTCAAAAATGCGCGAACCCACTATCTTTAACTTGAATATGTCTTATTTTTAAAACCCCCCTACAAATTATAATTATTGTCTATATTTCTTTTTCTATATTCTTCGCTTTTTAAAAGACGATATATGTTGTTGAAGAAGTCACTTTTATTATTTTATTTATATTACATGATTTTAGTTTAAGAACGATAATGTTTAACTTGACAGCAATTGCAAAACTCTGTGTTATTCCATTCAGGCCCGTCCAACTCAGAATAAAAAAAGTTGCACGTTAAGCTATGCTAGCTATCTCACTATTTTAATATGGATGGCGTTCATCTTACTCATATTTATATTAGTGTGTGTGTGACGTAGTATTTTATGTCACTAGGATTGAAAGATATGTCAAACGTATCTCGTCTCGTTTGCCGCCATTTTCTCTTGTGCCTTGATCAAGTCATAGTACAACGAATCTTATAATTGGAATTTAATAACTTTCTAATCACGGATTCTGGTGCTACAGTTTGCAATCAAAGGCGGTTTTTTTCCTTTTTATTGATTTTGTGTGCTTATGTTTTCGTAAAAGATAAAATAGCCTTAAGTGACCTTAGTGTTTACCGGCTCAAACGAGTAATAGTTTATTATTGAATTTGTGTTAAAATACTTGTTATTTTTGTAAGAACTATGGTAAATAAGTGCATTGTTCCCGGGTGTAAAACTCGGGAACTAAATAATATTTTTTTTGTGTTCCCTTCACAAACCAAGCAAGGTGGGTAAGAGGTTAGGTAAGTGGTTAGAGGTTTGTACTTTGTCCATATTTACAAAACATACCTTTTATTAAACGTAGCCGTATTCGTTTTTGTCATAAACATTTTCATGCCGAACATATTAATGAAAAATTAAAATTAAAACCTTGTGCAATTCGTGTTTAAACCATGAATATAAATTTAGAGAAACATTTAGAAATAACACCCACTAATAATCATGTAGAACCTTTTATTTTTGAAGTAGTTGTCCCTTCTGATATAGTAAATCAACCGACTATAAACTATGAATGCTTTTATAGTGTACAGGTGAGTTACCTATTGTTTCAAATTCATTTCAATCTAAATGTACCGAACCTAGTAGTAGTGCTATATCTCATGTTGACCCTTACATACCACCTAATAGAAAACAGCTAGAAATATGTGTTACACCATCCACATCAACTACCCTTGCTGTGTCTAATGTTAAAAAACGAAACTGTAGTAGTCAAGTAAAATGTCAGTTAATTAAGCGTATTAGACTATAATAGATCCAAATAAATCTACCCCTCGTAAGCAGATTTTACGTGCATCGATTAACAGATTAAGAAATAAGTTACGTCTTGTACAATTACAAAAAACAAGGCTAAAGACGAAAGTAACCCTTAATGCTCCTAAAACGAAGTTATTTTTAAAGAAATATAACATATTAAGTAAATTTGGGAAGTTATTAGTAGATTCACAGTTACGTTTGACTGGTACTTCATTTACATGTCGGAGCTATACTAATGATGAAAAAGTATTTGCTTTGTGTTGGTTGTTAATATCAGATTCCAATGCTGAACTTTTACGAAGTAATAATTGCACGAATGACATCTGCGACAAAATTGGCCCCAACCAATTATATTATATTTATGATGTACCTCATTTGTTAAAATGTTTTCGTAATAATTTTCAGAAAAAGTATCTCCTTATTGGTTATCGAAGAGCAAAGAGGGAATGTATAGAAAGTCTATACAAATGGGATGGCTTTGGTGGCCGAGCAAGAAGCATCAAACTTACAAAGAAACACATAAATCCAACTTCATATGACAAAATGAAGGTAAATTAAAGTATACAATTTCTATCAAGATTCTGTTTTGAAGTGGTCACTAATCACAAAAAGTGATCAATATGCCAAAAGCTATATATTAGTATAGATTTTATATTGTTTATTGCTAAACATTAATTAAATGCTCATACATTACAGGTCAAACTTGCAGCCCAAGTTTTTAGTCGGCAAGTGGCTACATCACTACTAGTTTATATGAAGAGTATCCAACATCTCCAAGAACATGATTATTCTACTTTTAATCTTAATTTTGATAATATTTTTTTCACAGCAGAAATAATAACCTTCATAAATGATTTGTTTGAAAGTTTAAATGGGTTTAGCCGCTATGGTAACAAATTGACACATGCATTGTCTTGTAACTCTGAACATATAGATTTCTGGAATGAAGATGTAAAAAAATTAGTGTCTATGCGTTTTGACTCTCCCAATCCAAGGGAAGCAAAATTACTGAAGCATTTTGTGCATAATCTCAACTCAAACATTTGTGGTCAGATTTGCGCTCTGTTAAAGGTGTAAAGTTTCTAAGGCTCTGACGTCGTAATCAAATTCTGATAGAAAACTTTTTTGGACAGATAAGGGAACATGGTACTTCTAATACCAATCCTGACTGTACTAATTTTGTCTCAGCCTGCAAAACAGTATTGCTTAATAATATTAAATAAATAAATAACACCCAACAGTCACATACATACAATATTACAACTGGAAAATCATTATATACTAATTGTTCGGATGTAAATGACGATAGTGTTAGGTACATTAAATAACTTAATTAATGAACAAAAATTTAGTTCCTACTTTGAACATCTTAATTCTGAGGAAAGTAATCTTATAGAAAACTCCATCCCTAATGAAAATATATATCAACACAAATCTATACCATATATTGCTGGCGCAATTTGTCGCTCTTTAATGTCAAATTTAAAATTTAATGATTGTAGTAACTGTATAAACTCCCTATTAAGTAAAAGTGAGTCATCTCACCAATTAATTCGTTTAAGAGAGTATAGTACTGATTTAGACAGGTTGTATTATCCTTCCAAGAACTGGTGTAAAATTGCATGGCAGAGTATATACAGGGTATATCAAGACTGCTACCGAAAACGAAGCCGGGTGGTAGTTTAAGCGACTTCAAACACAATGCAACAGAAAATGTTGGAAAAAAAGCGAATTTTTTTTTGTTATTTTTTTTATATGGTCGTATTTGGGTGGTAAATACATTTTTTCGTAAATTAATTGTCTATACCCTTTTATTTATAAAGACTCTAAGGTCTAAAAGAGTCTAAATTATTATTTTAGCATAAACTTTGGATTTACCCTTCAAAAATGACGATATTTAAAAAATGATAAAAAAATTGTCGCTTTTCTTAGCAAAATTTTTAGTTGCATTGTGTTTGTAGTCACTAAAACTACCACCTGGCTTCCTTTTCAGTAGCAGTCTTGAGATACCCGGTATATTATGATAAGATTTTACCATTCATTTGCAGTTTTTACGTTTATTCCGAAATAGTAAGTTCATTAAAGAAAAATATTGATACTACATGGTATAATTGTAATAATCATAAAGAGTCTTTCATGAAGTCTTTTTGGTTGTACGCAATTAGAATGCAGGTTAAACAATGGTGTTGTAATTTTAATAATAAGAGAATTAATGTCAATCACAGGCCTAAAGATGTAGAAATGGAAACTCTAATCCATGAAAAAGTTACAAAAGGATTGAGTTATAGATCAGTAAGGAAGCGTAGTACATAATAATACCTAATTATAGTCATGATCATCCTCAGCTCACAGCAGTCCCAACTGTATTCTGTCAAACTCAATCCTTAGCTTTTTGTTATATAGAATAAATTTGTTAATTGATTTAAATATTTTCTTAAATTTAAAATTCTTAGATTAAATTTGAGTGTTGTCGCTCAAGTCTACTTTCAGGGTGTAAAATCATTTTAGTTTCAATTCAAGGTTTTCTTTAAAATAGACCTATGTTGCCAAACATTTTCTTACACCTTAATATGAACCTGCCTGATCATTGTCAAAATATTTATATATATTAAACTGAATGTCAATTATTTTATATGATTGAAATGTAGAATCCTGAAATAGAACTTTGTTTGTTTCTTAATCATATTGCATCCAGTATTTTCATAATCATTATATATGTAAATGTGCCTTTATATGGTATTACCAATTATATTATTATGCATGGAATGCTTCACATGTTGCAATATTTGTAATAACTTTTGTTAATTGATTCAAATATTGTATTAAATTTAAAATTATTTGATAAAATTTGATTGTTGATGCTCAAGTCTCCTTTCAGGGTGTAAAATCATTTTAGTTTCAATTCAAGGTTTTCTTTAAAATAGACCTATGTTGCCAAACATTTTCTTACGCCTTAATATGAACCTGCCTGATCATTGTCAAAATATTTATATATATTAAACTGAATGTCAATTATTTTATATTATTGAAATGTAGAATCCTGAAATAGAAATTTGTTTGTTTCTTAATCATATTGCATCTAGTATTTTCATAATCATTTTATGTAAATGTGCCTTTATATGGTATTACCAATTATATTATTATGCATGGAATGCTTCACATGTTGCAATATTTGTAATAACTTTTGTTAATTGGTTTGAATATTGTATTAAATTTAAAATTATTTGATAAATTTTGATTGTTGATGCTCAAGTCTCCTTTCAGGGTGTAAAATCATTTTAGTTTCAATACAAGGTTTTCTGGAAAATAGACCTATGTTGTCAAACATTCTCTTACACCTTCATAGGAATTTTTATATTCATTTTGCTTGTAAATGTGCCTTTATATGATATTACCAATTATATTATTATGCATGGAATGTCTCACATGTTGCAATATTTGTAAACTTATTTTGCAGTTTTATTTATATTGTATACAAAGGTTGTATTGTTTAATTGTATTTTATATTAACCAATTTGAAATGTATTATTTTGGTACATTAGAATGAAAGTTTGCAATGATGTATTAAATTTCATAATGACTTGTTTTTAATTAATACAAATAGTATATTTGTAAGCAGACATTTTTCGTAATACTCTTCATTGTAATCATGTCCATAGCAATACTTTGCCGGAAAATGTAATTAATTTAATTTTATGCTTTGAAATATTGCATAGTAGAATCATATAATAGTTTGATTATTGTATCTCTACTCTCCTTATATGGTTTAAAAACAAAGTAATCTTCAATATGATTATCATTTTGCTAATTGAAAAGCATAATATGTTGTTTTAAACTGTTTATATGAATCATGCCCCTTTCATATATTTTTATTGATTTGCAATGTAATGGAAGATCAATTTCGATCATATCTTTAAATGATGATCTGGTGGACCATGACCTATCTCAATCTCAATCGTTTATTGAGGAGGCCCACGTATAGGAGTGTATGGATAAATATAAATTATTGAATTTCCTCAAATTATTGAATCCAACATTTTCGTTTTTTTGCAGAATTTTTAAGAAACTGTATCGTCGTGATTAAAAAAATATTATGTTTAATCTATATACATATATGGTTTCAAGATACTAACATTATATTGTATTCAGACTTGTATTTAACTTATTTTGTATTCGATTTAATAATACATTTGTAATGTTACATATGGAATGGCTTCCATGATGTAATAATTTGTAAATTTACACTATTAAGTTTTTAGCACGCTATTCCTTTAATGTATCTAAAGTTAACCATAATGAAAACATTTCATTAATTTACTAGAAGCCTGAACTAATTTGGGTAAATTTATACCTTAATGTTTCTACGGTAGTTTCATTGCATTTTCTATGAATGCCAACCCTGTAGTTACTAACATAAAGAAACTGTAACTGTAGTTGCTAACATAACTTAACATTCATAAGGCTTAAGATATTAAAATAAACCATATTAATATTATGCTTATATCATAAAGAGCGTTGGGCGTTAATTGTAAAATTTCTAGTTACGAGGGGTCTTAGAAGTAAAATATGTGATAATAAGATTTATAAGTAACATATGTAACATTTTTTCTTTCCAGAAACAGGTAAATGTGATGAATAATTTGTTGTGCTTCTTACTTTCACATTATTTACTTCCATACAACCTTACATCTCTTGATTGAGGAGAGAAATATCCTAAATTGTCATGAATCGCTATCAAACGCAGATTTTTTCTTATCTTAGTAGTAGTTTCCTAAGATTATCCCGATTTAACAAACAAAAACCTCATAACGAATTTTAAAATATGTATGTTAGGGTCAATCAGAAGGTAAAATGAACGAAACCTAATGTATTTATAATATCATAACTTTTAATTACTTTGTAACTACTATTGCCATTGCCAATCATTGCTTTACCGCACCTTTACCGGAACAGTGTAGACTAATTGTGCGTTCTGGTTGACTTCACGTATCTCAGCTGTATAAAATGACCTGTAATATTGTGATCAATTGGTTTTTATACATGAATTGTGAACTTTTCTGAATTTAACTAATGCATAATCCCTGTATTGTAAATATATTATAAAAGAGCATCGCTAGTTTCTTGCCCGTTCTTCTCTAGCGAAGACAGCCATGTGAACCGGGTGGTAGAGAAAAAAAAGTGACAATCTAAATAAGGATTGTTTATGGTATTTTCAGAATAATTTAATTTTCATTGTTTATAAATAAAGTTTGAAAATTTTTGAAGTTCATTTTATTTATTTCTTTAAAACCAATATATGAATATACAACTACCTAAATCGGTAAAAAAAACCGGTAAGTTTGAGGCACAGATGTCAACCGGAAAATAAAGCCATCCCTAATTAAATTAAAGATCGGTATCTCGATAAAGTACCGATTGTCACAGCACTGCTACACATGTATATAACCACCGAACGAAAAGTAAAGAAGAACACTCTGTCAAAATATGTACTGGATAGAAAGAGAGGGACGATTAATTATGAATGAATTGTATAACATAATATAGACATAAAGTACATGTTTGGGCTTTCACTGTGTGAGTTCCCTTAACGTGTTAAAAAATTTGTATGGACTCGGCTGTCTGTCTTGTTTAATAGTCTGTGATTCCATTGGTGTTACCTGTCTACGTCTGTGGCCGTAATTCGTATTATTTTTTATTATTCGCATACATTTCGCAAATGTGTATTTGCTTCTCTGTTAACCTGGCTTTGTTTTATGGATTCTGATTCTCGGAGATGATATATCTTGACGTTTCAACGCAATTACCAGTTCGTATTTTGGTGAGTAAACATGTATATTATTTAGAATGCCACATGTAAGTAATACTTTTATGTTTTTCTATGTTCATATTTCTCTTCTAACCCACAATTCTACTTTTCAGCACATCAAAAGTGGCGCTTTGCTTGAATTGCACTTCTGCAATTGTTGTGAAATGGTTGAATTGCACTTCTGCAATCAAAAATTGAATTGTTTTATTGCTGAAATGGCAGAACAAGAAGTAAGTATTCTATTTTCTTCATTAACTTGGGAAATGTATGTTTTATGCCAATTAATCAAGGTCAATACAAAGTATGGAGTATTACAAAAGTATTCATGTTAGAGCTGAATTGCATTGTGTCCACAGGACAAGTCTACTAGTACATAAATATGTAAGAAGTGATATTTTATATATTGTTGTTTAAATTGTTAAATGAATTACATTTTCTTTTATTTCCCTCTGGACACTCAAATGATCTTGTGTTATGTATAATATATTATATTATTTCCATAATAACAACACTATGTCTGATGGTAAGCACAAATGCCGTCCAGGCGGAATATCTAATGGCATCAGACGACTGTCCCAAGACATTTCATACAATTATCCGGCCGGCCTGCTAAGATGCTTCTTTAAACAATAGTGAAAAGACCTGGGATCATAGGAAGAAGGGAACACATGTGACTGCACTACATTACATTGTACCAGTTACCAGTTTACACTACATTGTAAACTGGTTTTGAAAAGAGCAACACTAGAGTTTCTTGCCCGTTCTTCTCTAGTGAAAACAGCTTTCCGAACCGGGTGGTAGATAAAAAAATGACAATCTAAATGATGTTGAACATTTTAATGGATTCAATAAATTATTTTCATTTCATTTCATTTTCATTTTCATTTCATTTCATTGCAAAGAGTTATTTATCCATCATAATTCTTCGATAACTTCAATATTAAATCTTTTTTATTTTGTTTTAGCTATCAGAACAAGCAATTATCTGTACAAACTGCTGGCTGCAAATAAATCAAGCTGTAGACAATGAGCAAGATTTTATTCCAACTCCGCCGTAAGAAGATTGTATCAATTTCGATTCTTTTGGACATATATAACACCCACAAGTGCTTCATGTTGAAAGGAACATAGCTGCACACTGGATAGTGGGTTGCTGTACTCATACCATGATCATACTGTGGTATTTAGCCTTTAGGTTGGGCTAGGCAATAGTACAATATCATCGGAGCATCGGCATTGTTCCTAGATGTTTTGACTGGAGATTATTTTTAGGCGAATATAAATAAAAAATATAAAGCAAGATCTGGTTGTACTTTATTGTCCTTAAGTTTTGTTTAATTTTAGTTTTCTTTCATCAATTAATCCTACTTTTTCCTTATGTGTGCTCAGAAATAACCAGTTAGAATTAATTTCAAATACATTATTTGAAAAATAATATCTTAGAACTTAGGATAATATTACTTTTATGTATGCAGAAGTCTAATATACCAAAGTATATTAGACTTCTAGGGGTAGACCAAATATAATGTTTAAAATGTTAGCTTGTACAGAAATGATTGCTAGTAAGTTCTTTTACTAGACATTAAGGTATAGAAATAAACATGGCTGCTATCAGATTCGATCCCATTTTTATAGCGTATTCATTTGTATGGACTATAATAACTAAGAGCTTATTAAGTGCATATGCCTAATAATAAAATGATTATTTATTCATATGCACATAGGGCACACCTCTGACTTTTTGGAGTCATGTGTGTATTGATAGTCAATCACCACGCAATAAAACGGTGAAGGAAAACATCGTGAAGAAACCTGTATACCATAGCGATTCATAAGAATTTCTAATAAGTAAGTCCGCCAACCCGCACTAGGCCAGCGTGGTGGACTATATGGCCTAATCACTCTCAATCGTATTCTTGATTGTAGAGTAGGCCCGTCCCCTGCAGTGGGACGTATATGGGCTGATACAGATGCTAGCAGTCGCGACAAGTGATCAGTCTGTGCCATGCTGTATCTCATGTCTAGCAGATTTTTATTGTGGATTATTTAAATAGGTTGTTTTGCAGGTATTATGCACCGCACTTACGGCCAGATATAGGTACACTTTCTTAATATTAAATAACTATAAATATGACGAGATTCTGACAGACTTGTTGCAATTTATTGTATAGACATTATGTTATATTATATTAGATGATCAATAAAGTATGATACTAATTCCGTTGACGTAAAAACATTTACGAGTTATATAGAGTACAGTAATTTATAGCACAGACGACTAAAAATAATATTTGATTTATAGGAAAACGAATTACGACTTCATATTTCATAAATGTCAAGTTTTGACATCGGTTGTCAAACATGTCGTTTCAGACGCCATATTGTCCTCTTGTAGTGTTGCTGTTCTTGGCTTGGTATTTATTTTTGTATAAAGCTAATATGCAACGTATAATAGTATTTCATACAGAAATCGAATGCCAATTTCCCTAAGTAAATTTGGTGTAATGTACTACAAACGGCCCAAGGTCCATACATTTCTGGCCCATCTCCTTTGTGGTTAGTGGTAGTATCACTAGTTACATGGTATCACTTACCTACTTACCTATCAAAAATTGACATTGACATTGCAGGTCACGTATCATTTGCGTGCGATATGAAAGATTCAATGGGTAAAAGGAATATGTGATAATTAGATGTCGCACTAGTTACTCAATATGTTCTCGAGAAAGCTGACGCGTGTGGTTAAATACGGAATATACGGCAGCGTCGCTATCGGTGGCAGTGTAGCTGCACTTAAGCTTCACGATGATGACTATAACTCCTATGCCATCGTCAGGATTACCAGGACAGCGGTCACTGCAGTGGATATAGGAAGAACCTACCAGAATATGCTGTACAGTAAGGACTGGGACAGAAAATCTGAGGAGTATTTAGAGGTTAAGAGACAAGCACATCAAATTGGGGCAGAGAAATTGCTTGAACTGTGCAGAGCAAATAAAGGTGTGTATATAAAAGTCGGACAACATGTCGGAGCGCTCGACTATCTGTTGCCCAATGAATATGTGAAGACCATGCGAGTATTACATAGAAACGCGCCGAGGAACACTGTGGAAGAACTTTATAGGGTGATTGAAGAAGATCTGAAGAAAGATGTAAGTGCCACTCTATTTTTTAAATCTATATTCATTTGAAGGCATAAATGCTTTATTTAAATAGATCACCATATTTTTTTTAAATTTGCCACTGTGTTACATCAGCCAGTTGCCTCAGTTAGGCCTCTAAATGTGTGAATCTGCTATTGTCTATTATTAATTGTTATTCAAGTCATACAAATACACAAGGTTATGTATATCTTCCTTGTACCTGCTTGAAATAAGTCATTGGACCACTCAAACTTATACAATAAAAGTAAAGTTGTTACCTATATCTCTTCTTCTTTCTCTTTATACAATTAGTTATTTATTTTCTAGCCAAAAGAACTATTTTCTGAATTTGAACCGGAACCTCTGGGCACAGCTTCACTAGCTCAAGTACATAAAGCAAAGTTAAAGGATGGCACAGAGGTTGCAGTAAAAGTTCAACATCATTTTGTAAGAAAAAATATTAATTTAGACTTAAAATGGATGGAACTCATACTCAATACAATGTCAAAGATATTCCCTGATTTTGAACTGCAATGGTTAATTGAGGAAACTAAGAAGAATATTACTAAGGAACTGGATTTTCTACAAGAGGGCCATAATGCGGAAAAAGTGGCAGAACTGTTCAAAAACTATACATGGTTGAAAGTACCCAAGATATTTTGGGATTACAGTACAGAGAGGGTTCTAGTTATGGAGTATGTTCATGGAGGACAAGTTAATGATGTCAACTATATAGATGTAAGTATTGGGAAATATGATTATTTCAATTTAGTAGTTAATAATATGTTTTAAATAATTAAATTGATAAATGTATTTAAAGTAGCATTATTATGCTTTAAAATGATGAAAAATGATGAGGAATAATTGTTACAAACAAAATATATGAAATGTTTACATCATTGTATGTAAGAAAACAGTGAAGTTAAAAAATATCATAAATATAAATATCTTTCATGTTTTTCAAAAAGTTAACAATGCCAGAGTTTAAATTTATAATTCCAGTGAATTTTTCAACTTGTATCTGATAATTTTACCCTTGACTCTCCACTTTTATTTTGTCCTCACTTTGGTCTTTGGTAACTAGGTCATTAGGTCAAAGGTGAAAATAATTATGGTGTTCCTTCCTTGTCATACTATTTTAAGCTTGTTGGTGGCATATGTCTATTACAGGATTTTTTCCTTACATAAGTATTGTTTAATGTCATTGATCATGACACAGTTTTGAAGGACACTACAATAGTTCCTATGTATGTCTTTGTTAAATAAATAAATATAATAATATGTATAATGATGGAATGTTAAGTAATTGCAATAATTCCTTGAAAATTAATTTATGATTATTGTTGACTATACTAATTTTCACTTAAAAAAAAAAAAATTACAAAAAATATTTTTCCAAATAATTTGTGTATTTTATTCTAGAAACACAAAATCAACAGATATGATCTATGTAGGAAGCTTGGTGATCTATACTCGCACATGATCTTTATAACTGGCTTTGTGCACAGTGACCCACACCCTGGAAATATCCTGGTGCGACAAGACCCAGGTGATAAGGATGTCTCTGTCTACTTGCTGGACCACGGATTGTATGCTGTAAGTTATAATTGAAAAAATAATAATGAAATATTTATTGAAATATACAAATTAATGGTTACACAATATAAGATCATACAATTAGATTAAGTTTGAACTTTCTAAACATTTTTTGAACATGGTCCCACTAGGCATGCCTGGATCGAGGGTACCAATTAGCGTCCAATTGGGATATTTTTTATACAACTACATTTATAGTCTTAAAAACTACATTTATAGACTTTATAGTCTTAAAAACTTAAGCTTGTCGGACAAGTTATAAGGAGAATTTCTTTGTAATTTAATTTTTTTGTGTTGTGGTAATATGTTCAAGCTGTATACAGCGAGGAACTAAGTTCAATTCCTAGGTTGGGTCAAACACTTCACATAATTTTTCAGTTTGTCAAGGGGCCAATAATTTCATCCTGCAATTATTATGAGCTTAGTATATATGTAACTCGTCTAGAAAAAAGATATTATTGTTTTTTTTTAAGTATAATATAATTAATATTTTTTTATTTCAGCAACTCACTGATGACTTTAGATATCACTATTCTTCGCTGTGGCTATCAATAATTGATAGAAATCGTCAAAATATGAAGGTACATGCTGAGGCTTTGGGTATAAGGCCAGAATTATATGGCTTATTTGCATGTATGGTCACAGGAAGGCCATGGGATTCTATAATGAAAGGTATTACCAAAACAAAGCCATCATCTGAAGAGGTAATTTCTACACAATTACTACAATATTTTTGTTCATTTCTGTATTATGTAATTTTGGACATTGGAGTATGAAATATGCAATTGATTCCCTATTGTAAATAATGTATTAATGATTTTTCAGAAATCGACATTCCAAAATGAAATACCAAATATATTGCACTATGTTACTCAATGTCTAGAACATGTTGACAGACAAGCCCTGTTAGTTTTGAAAACTAATGATCTTATCAGAAGCATAGAATATGCGCTGGGCACCCATGAGAGAATGGGTGGATTTGTTGTGATGAGTCAGTGTTGTATACAAAGTGTTTATACACAGAAATATCGGGTGAGTGTCCTTTTTTTATTTCTTTGTATAGGTTGAATAAAACCTTATTGTATGCAATAGCAAAGAATAGTATAGCCTATAGAATAAAAAGTTTGTATTATAATTTGAACAATGAAAATATGTTAAGTCTGTAAATGTTTAGACTCCATCAACCTGCACTAGACCAGCATACACTCTCAATCGTATTTTCGATTGTAGAGTGCCCTGCATTGGGACGCATTTGGGATGATACAAAACATTAAAATTGGTGCAAAAAAATTGTACAGCTAGCAAAACAATAATTTTATCCGATGCGCTCTTACAGTTTATAAAAAAATATAACTTGATATGTTTTCAAAGTATTATCATTACAAAATATTCAATCAAAGTTTAAAGTCACAAAAATTGCTTTCAATTAAATAATTCTGTATAATATTTTTTCTTTTCCAGAAGGAAAAATCAATACTAAGAAGACAGTTGATGACAATGAAATATGCTTGGACTATGCTCATTTTATACATGTACAGTGTGTATCTAAGTGTATATGAAAAATTTGTGTTATGATTATGATGGGTTACAGTATTTAATATTGCAAAGCAACAAGGCAGCTCATTGTCACAAAAATGCTTTAATAAGGTATATATTTTTATGACACCTTAAGTGACTTCCGCAGCAGGGTGAATATTATAAAGAATTGCAGAATGGCACAACTTTATTTGGGATAAATAATGTTATTTATTTAATGTTATATTGTTGTTAAGTCGACAGTCAATATTAGTAATCAAAATTAAAATAATCTAAACGTTTCCTAAATTGAATTTTACGTAATTTATTATGTGTTAGAAAAGTAGGAGCTTGTGTTAAAAATTATAAAATTTGGCTATGTTTACTTTTTGTCATTTGTAGAGTCTATTAGTACCAAAGTTGTGTTTGACTTAATTACATAATTAATGCTTATTTCACGAAATGGGTCGCCATTTTTTACCTTCAAATACTAGTCCAGCGAATATACCTCCACTTACCATCAGGTATTACAAGATATTTGTATATAACATTTTTTTATGAAGTTTTGTAAATAGTGATCATAGCATTTTTATGTTAGATATGTTAATAAAATAAATGATTTTAAGTTATACTACGTATTTTTGAAATATATTTATTTTGAGATATTTTCTGTGATTTTATTTAAAAGTATCTGGTTAGAACACAGGATGTAGACTTTGAAAACATTTCAAAGTTTTCAAAGTCTAATTTACATAGACCATTTAAATAACATTATGATTGTAATACATAGTAAGAAAAAATCGTGTTCAAGCATGTATTGATATAAAAAAAGAACTATTGTTGATGACAGGGACTTTATTAAACAATCACATTTTAGAATAATTTCAATTAGGTATTTTGGTCTCTAGATTAGAAAGTTTGTTGCTCAAAGTGCACAAGTCGCTTTGTATCTTTAGCAATATGTTAATGAAGTTGTCGCGACTCTTTCTCCCGCCAAGCTTGAACAAGGAAGTACTTGATATTCTGCAGGAGATGTCGGATTTCATATATTTTTCGTAGCTTAGATTAGCTCGTTTGTTTTCTCCGTGACCGTTTATTTCTTGTGTTTCGTTTAATTGTTCCAATGGTGAAAGAGCTGTAAAGGGATAGAATATTTTTTATTACTATGAATGACGAGACGAGATTCGCCTGACGGTAAGCGAGAAGACCGCCCGTGGACATTAGTGAAACCAAACAACACTGAATTACAAAGCAACGCTTCGCAGTCCACTCCGATCGGCTTCCTGAGACATAAGATGATCTAAATATGTCCAGTAGTTCCTTTGGCTAGTGGCTACAAAGTCCTTCAAACCGGAATAGAACAGTGCATTTACACTGCTGTTTGGCAGGAGAAATAGACATTGCGGTGGTAACTACCCAAGCGGCCTTTCACAAATGAGAGACCTACCCAATAGTAAAGGTGGATATTATGGTACCTATGGTTATTCTATGGCTAGATTATATTATGCTCAGTTATCTTCTTAATTCTAAATCAGAAGTTTCCATAACCGATTGGATTGCGTGAAGTAGGTAAATAATAAAAGTGGTGGAAGTGAAAATGATACGTGGCGATCGAGCAAAGAGAAAATTTATAACTGTCTACTTCTATGGGATACAGGCGTAACTACATCTCTCGAATTTTGTGTGAAAACACTAATTGTAAATTTTACTTTTTTAATTATTATTTTAATTTTTCACACTTATTGCAAAATTTAGAATGTTAGTGTTTTCACACTAATTGTAAAATTCGAGAGATGCGGAAAATGCTAAAAATATTTTGCTATTTCCTATGTACGCATTGTTTATGTAAATATTTTTTCTCTTAATTGTTAATGACGCAGATAAAGGTGCGAATGACATCTTTGACTATTTGCTATGCCAAGTTTGTTTGCTATACCAAGTATTTGGTTGATTAGGTATTAGCCATTTTATGTCGCACAACTTGCTTGAGCTCAAAGGAGAAGAGGCATCCCAGCCTATCGACCAATAACGACAAGCCATATATCGATGGAAAGGTCTTTTCAGATGCTACAACTTTGTCTATGGCAATAAAATCGAAATCGCTGTATTTAAGAAAATATAGCTACCTAAAGACTGCAGGAAAATCACGCGATAGGGCCTCGCCATAGTGAGCAATAACAACAAGCGATACGTCATTAGAAAGGTCTTCTGAAATACTATAACTTCTTCTACGGCGGCCAGTATCAAATCTCTGCGTGGAAAAAAATATCACTGCGTAAAGGTAACGCAAGGAAGAAAACATGTATATGGACTCATAGCCTGTTGACCAATAACGACGAGCGATATATCATTCGAAAGCTCTCTTTATTTTCAATAACTTCTTCTTTGCCAAGAAATCCTGATTCGCTGTATTTAAAGAAGTATATCGACATAAAGATATCGCGAGGCTCATATGTATGGACTCAAGCCTATCGACCAATAACGACAAGCTATATATCAATGGAAAAGTCTTTTCGGGTGCTATAACTTCTTCTATGGCAACAAAATCGAAATCGCTGTATTTTAGAAAATAAAGCTACTTAAAAACTGCAGGAAAATCACGCGAAAGGGCCTCGCCATAGTGAGCAATAACAACAAGCGATGCGTCATTAGAAAGGTCTTTTGAAATACTATAACTTCTTCTACGGAGGCCAGTATCAAATCTCTGCGTGGAAAAAAAATATCACTGCGTAAAGGTAACGCAATGATGAAAATATGTATATAGACTCATAGCCTGTTGACCAATAACGACGAGTGATATATCATTCCAAAGCTCTCTTTATTTTCAAATTCTTTTTTTTTCCAAGAAATCCCGATTCGCTTTATGAAAAGAAATATATCGACATAAAGATATTGCGACGCTCATATGTATGGACTCAAGCATATCGACCAATAACGACGAGCGATATGTCAATGAAAAGGTCTTTTCGGGTGCTACAACTATTTCCATGGAAACAAAACCCAAATCACTGTATTTAAAAAAATATAGCTACTTAAAGATTGCACGAAAAGCACGCGAAAGGGTCTCGGCATAGTGAGCAATCACAAGCAATGTGTCATTGGAAAGGTCTTCTGAAATTCTTAAACTTCTTCTACAGCGGCAAGTATCAAATCTCTGGATGGAAAAAAATATTGGTGCGTAAAGGTAACGCAAGGATGAAAATATAAAATATGGATTCATAGCCTGTAAGACCCCACACGGGATTTGAACCAGAGGCCTCCGCTTTGCAATCATACCACAGTACAACTACGCCACCTGAGCAGTTCATACCTACTTAATGTCCACATATTATTTGTTTTTCTATTTTCAATAGTTGTTTTTTTTTTCTAGGACCCCTTCGGATTGGATTATTAAGAACGTTGACAATAATTGACGTCACTGGCAAATGAACACATATCAGTACAAAATATCTTAATTATAAACATAAATGTCGCGCAAAATCCTCCTTGGACAACTTCTGACCAATATTGATTGGATTTATCGTATTTCATCTTATCTTACGCACATAACAGTGTACATTAACGTTATGTAGTACGCTTCGTTTGTTATTATTGCTCACTACGCCGAGGCCCTTTTGGGTGATTTTCGTGCAGTCTTTAAGTAGAAATATTTTTTTAAATACAGTGATTTGAGTTTTATTTCCATAAAAGAAGTTGTAGCACCCGAAAAGACCTTTCCATTGACATATCGCTCGTCGTTATTGGTCGATAGGCTTGAGTCCATACATATGAGCATCGCGATATGTTTATGTCGATATACTTCTTTTCATACAGCGAATCGGGATTTCTTGGCAAAGAAGAAGTTATTGAAAATAAAGAGAGCTTTCGAATGATATATCGCTCGTCGTTATTGGTCAACAGGATATGAGTCTATATACATAATATTTTCATCATTGCGTTACCTTTACGCAGCGATATTTTTTTCCACGCAGAGATTTGATACTGGCCGCCGCAGAAGAAGTTATAGTATTTCAGAAGACCTTTCTAATGACGTATCGCTCGTTGTTATTGCTCACTATGGCGAGGCCCTATCCCGTGATTTTCCTGCAGTCTTTAAGTAGCTATATTTTTTAAAATACAGCGATTTCGGTTTTGTTGCCATAGAAAAAGTTGTAGCATCTGAAAAGACCTTTCCATTGACATATCGCTTGTCGTTATTGGTCGATAGGCTGGAGTCCATACATGTTTGCCCCTTCTCCTTTTAATTAAATTTTCATTACATGCAAGTATTTTATCGAACCAAGTGACCCCAATAAAAAGAGTTATAGGCCTTATGCTGATTTTTTTTTAAACTGGCCCCGCATAGTGGCGCCATTGCACCTGATGGTAAGCGATTTAATGCGGAAATGTGCGAGACTGTCTTTAATGTGAATCTACCACTATAAGTAATACTTTATGATATCATTCTTTAAAATAGGTACTCACGACTTGTAATGAATTTGGTTTTGCTTGCCTCGTTGTCTCCCATATCGATTTTGCCCATAATACGACTTTCGGAATCACCAATGGTTAACATATTATGTACAGTCGTATTTGCTGCAATCATTTATAATACTCACTTATAATTTCTACTGAAGCTTATTTTATACTATAAAATTAACTATTATCATATTTTAATTACATATAGGTAATGTTAGCGTTGTTATTTATGCTTAATCCCTAGAAATACCACTAACGTGTAATTTACGCAATTGCATAACATGAAATTATTATGTAGGTACCTACATTTATGTAGTCTTGATTTTCGATCTTTGTTATGAAAGGAGGCAATATAAATTGGTATTATACCCATTCGAAAAACCAGATTGCTTTAACCATTTTATTAAAAGTATAGACAACTTACACTGTTGCCTGTTTGGTAGCCATACTTCCAAAATGTATGGATGTTGGGGATCGTTGCCCTTCCGAAGGTCTGTAAGCGGCACCTCTACATCGTTGAATGACTTGAGTATGATAATCTCTTCGCAATAGTCGGGCAAGTCTAATAAAAACCAGACTTTATGTCGAAGGGTTGATATCGACGAGGTAGGTTTTACTGCTACGTACCGCAATTTATCTTCTAGAACTAAAATGTAAAAGGCACTATAACTCAATATGTGTATGTTCTATTCACTGAGTCACTGTGCGGTGATGATGGTGTCTAAAGCGTCTTCTCTCTCTTTTTTAGACAAAATAGAATGCTGTATTTATTTTCAAAATTTCTCAAAATGTCATAGGTTTTAGCGTAGAAGTGGTTTTCAATCTGTGGGTCGTGAAGCCTTACTCAAGGGAGCTATAATCTTACAGCGCATAGGTATTAATAAATACAGGTACCAAAATGGAGAAAACCATAGGTATACCTTTAACCTACGTAGTCTTTTAAATTACTAACTTTTAGTCTGTTCATGGCCCAAGGAGTCGCCAGAACATTTCAAGATGAAAAGGGATCGCGTATTCAGAAATATAGAAAAACACTGCGTAGAAAATGGATGTCACGTTTGTTTGATTGATTATTTATTCAAAGGCTTCATGGTCAAATGTCCTGGTTGTAACTTGTACTTACTTATAATAACAGCTAATGTAAACACTAAGAAACTGCGGTCAAGTCTATGGTGTTAAATTTCATATCGTATTTTATTTCCTCGTTTGAATACTTACTTCCCAAGTCATACCGTCGTATTATTACAAAAGTTATTATATCTTTCCTGAACAGTTTTATGGGTGCTTTTAAGAGCTTGGTCAGGGACATTATACTCCCATGTGCTCTTAAAAACACTTGCTTTTATCAACGTTTTAAAACATAGCACTTAATTTCACTTTGTAGACATTATACTTCAGGATAATGACAAATTATGAGTATGTCAAGATTATGACTGCAAAGTAGAATAAATACGGGTGTGATATAACAGAACTACTTACAGAAATTTGAGGCAATAATGAGGTATAATGTAGAAAATTAAAAATAATAAATAAATACACTCATCAGTCACATACAATTCCGAAACTACAGATGTAGATTAAAATATCCGAACATAAGATCACACACACAAATATTTGCATCTGTTCGAGAATCGAACCCGCGGCCTCTCGTTTCACAGCCGGCGTCTTGCCATTGCCCCACAACAATAATTATTTCACTAATTCACTGTGATATTATGTTTGAAATTATTTTCCATATATTTTCCGCTTATAACCAAAGAAAGGAAAATGTACTGGGGACGTGAACAGTTAGGTTTTTTAACTGTAGTGTATATTTTTTTTTTCTAAATACTTTATTTTTCAGAAGTATCAATGTTATTTGATTAAACGGAACAAAATTAATTATGTCAACTATGAAATGATTTTCTTTGATAACTTGATCTGCGTACTATCGCGTCTGTAGCACTGCCCTAGCACATGGGCGGCAGTATTCGCCTACCATCAGAAGACCCCCTGTCTGCCAAAGATAGCATTTAAAAATACCCATTACTTCAAACTACCTGTCTGATAAACGGCCGTTCTCTATATCCTATCTATCTTTAACTAGAGATTAAAATAGCTACCATTACTATTTTGGTATTATTCGAACCTTCAATAAACAATTATAGGCGTACCTATCTATTTGTCTTACTTATAATTTATCTTTGCTTACTTAAACATAAAATTCATCTAAATATTTAATTAAATCTTTTGTTAAAAATAGATATATTATTGAGACGGCTGTAAGATCACATTTTTCAATAGTTAGATAACTGCTATCGACAAATAACATTATTTTGACAGACTTATTTTCTACAGATTTGTAAAAGTTGTTCTGCCGATACCAATTATCACACGACTGAAAAATCAGCCTATAATTGGAAAATGAGTATAATATAGGTTGAAATTAAACAAAAAAACGTTTAGTGACTACGTTATAATCTATTAATTAAACGTATAATTATTATTAAATTAAAAACCTGCATCGGCTATTAACCCGTCAAGTGCCGGCACCCACGTAGTGGGTGTTAGAATATGCTCTCTATTTTTTGAGTTTAATTCAATTATTGCGTGCTCTGTATTAATTCTAATGACTGTAAAAGTACCTTAAAAAATAAAGCTTGCTGTGTGTATATAGTTCCGCTAGTCGTTTCATATTAAAAACTTTAAATAAACGTCAGTTTATAGAGCATATTCAAACACCCACTACGTGGGTGCCGGCACTTGACGGGTTAAGCTTTTTTATTCGCAGTATTTTTATTTTGTAACAAGAAATAAACTTTGTTTCTATTTCTGTTTTTTTTCTTCTGAAATATCTGTTAGTAATTGTTTACATTTGCCGAGACCAACAATTTATAATTAAATAATTTATAATTATTTTAGTTTGACAGCTTGCATGGCGTACATTAGTGTTTGTGGTCCGACAAATTCCCAAGAGTTGGACAAGGCGTGGTAGAAGATGCCGTACACTAGCTCCACGTGGCAATCATCTGTAAGAAAAACATCAGCATATAAGAGTTTCTTTATAATTATAAGTATATTTTTTCATAATGGACAATGTATTTAGGTGAATATCGCAATTTCTATATGAATACTATTTAGGCCACTTTAGAAACATAGGAACTATTCAACGTGATAATTGATTTAAATATTTAAACTCAACGTTAATGCTGGACTTTAAACTGCCCACCCCATTCGTTTGAGTTTGAAAGAGTATCGAATATATTTCAATTCATTGCACATCTGACATACCATAGGAACCCTACATTTTAGTGGGATAAAAAGTGGCCTTTTTGTTAATCCAAGATGTCAGCTAGCTCCAGTCGCCTCAATAACATTAGAAAGCTACTTGTACGTTAAACGTGATACACCGGCGTTGATATTTGCTGTATCTATATTTACACATATGTGTTTTCGTATGTATGGTATTACCTGTATCCATATGTACCTATAGATACCGATTAGTAAGGTAGATTTATGATCATTCTCTATATCCTATCTATCTTTAACAAGGGGTTAAAATAGACACCATGACTATGTCGGTGCAATTCTACACTTCAAAAAATAATTATAGATGTATATTTTTATCTTACCTAGCTGTCTATAAATATATATCTACACCATATCTATACCTCTGTTTTTGTTAACTGAAAAATATATTGCATTGAAATATCCAATGAAACTTCTTGTTAAAGATAGATAGATTATAGAGAACGGCTGTTAGATACACATCGTATTTACTCACTTCTCTCCAAGAAAAACGTGAGCTCATTTGGCGTGATAAACTTCTCGTACTGGTGCGATCCTTTCTCTAGCAACTTGAGTATATTCTCCGCGACATATATGACTAGGAGTTGTGACATCCTGGTTCTGTTGGGTGTGGTGAAGAATATCCGGCCGCCGGGCTTGAGTGCTTGTACGCAACTCTTCACAAACAATTCTTGGTTGTTGACATGCTCTATCACTTCTGAAGCCACTACTGCGTCGTAGTGGTTGGTGAATTTGGACACGTGATCCTGAAATGATGGAATGGAATATAAATTGAAGTAAGAATCACATAAAATGCAGTGAAAAGTCATAACTTTATTACCGTATAATTTATACTAAAAGAGGAATAACAATTAAAAACTGTTTATAAAAAAGTACTAATGGCGAATTTATTGCTTTAGCAAATTTCTTATGAGATGGGCCATGAATACCTAATGACTGCCCTTATGAACCATGTTATAAAATTGTTATATTGAAATCTAAAAATCGAAGAAAATAGTTATTATAATTTGTTCCACAGTTTTACCAATAAGTATTTCAGTTTTCCATCACAAAATCTTTATAAAGTTATAATTAAAGACCGGATTATATGCAACATAAAAAGCTTGTTATATGCATGCAAATATGCATGAAAAATGCTTGAAATATGCACGAAAATTGGCAGAATATGCGAAATTAAATGATAAATTTTAGGAATCTCAAAAAAAAGAGAAAAGTAAGTATTCATTTTTTTTATTTCAAAATCAGCATACAATTAGTAAATTATTTTTTGATAGGCAATAATAGGTACAGGAACATTATATGACATTAAAATTATTTAAAATTTTTGTAAACGTAAGCAATCACATATTTTTGTAAGTGGAAAATGTTCGCTCCACATTCACTGAGGTAACTGGGCAGAATTTGAACTTGGGTCCTCAATAGCTAAGCCCTTATATTTTGTGACTGTTATTAAATTTGGTCGCATTTCGAAACGCAGGGTGAGTGAAAAATATTGTAATATGCATCATAACTTGATGTTAGGTAAAATATGCTATTACCACTGAGAATGGCTAAAATATGCAAATGCATATGCGAATATGCAATTGCATATAATCTGGTCTCTAGTTATAATGCTTTTTTAATATACATACTTCTTCGAAAGCGATAGAGCGACGCTTTTATCAGTCGCAACTCAATATGAATAGGCAGGTTCGTCTGAGGCGGTACCACTAAATTCGAGTAGATCGACTTAAAGCGACAGCTTTGCTGCTACATTCCTCTAGGTGAGTGAGATTGCCCGATGCCCAATAATACTCCTTTCCTCGTGTCATCCTTATTCTTTCTTATTTTTCCGCTGCCCTCTCTATTTGACGGGCTGGCTTAAAATAGAACAAAGGCTTGTGCATGTTCATGAGCGGCAGTGACCACTTACCACCAGATGACCTGTTTGCTTCCTTGCTGGACCTATGGTAGAAAAAACTACTCTCTATGAATGATATATAAATACATTTAAGAGTCACACACATAGTTCTGACCCCACATTAAGATCAATTAATGTCTTGTGTCGTGGGTAATAGAAACTACGAGAGACTTTGCGGTCTCACAAACAGCTAGACCCGAGACAAATATTTGTGGGCTACACAAAAATTTATTTGTGTCTGTGCGAGGATCGAACCCGCAACTTCTCGTTTCACAGTCGGCGTCTAACCACCTGCGCCACGGAGGTTCTCTAATAGTTAATGTTTCTTTGCCTATGTAAATTTAAAAAAGTGTTACCTCTACGGTTGTGTGATAGTACGTGGGCTTATTGTTGGCTATCCTAGGATCGACATTCTTGTGTTCCTCAGCAACGGCTATGAGATCTTTACTTGCGTCGATACCGGTCACTATAGCGCCAAGCCTCGCTAATCCCTATAAAATAAATACACCCAACAATCACATCCTGCCCTGACCATACACAAAGATCGAGTCTTGTGTCGTGGCTACCCGAAAATACGAGACACAGACCCAAATCTTTGGGTCTGTGTGTCCACGGTGTGAACCATGTAAATATTTGTGTCGGTGTGGAGATCGACTCACCACCTTAGGGTCATAAAATAACTTTATAACAACTTCAACTTAGGATAATATATTGAAACAGGTCTGCGCTGTTGAGACCCAGCGCAGGGATGAAATGGTAAGGGATTAAATTTTTACCAAAGGTTATTCGAATTTATATGGCGGTAATACGACGTAAGTTCGCAACTCGTAAAATCGAGAAATGACTTTCTGGCTCTTTAGTCTGTTCTGCGACCACGTAGACTATAAAGTTTTTCCAAAAGTGCGTCGGTATAATCAAAATCGTGATAAAATCTTATTATTTCAATACATAGTAGTCCATATGTACATAGTGGTAGTGTAAATGTATTCATTGTGTACAATAAGGATATTTTTTTCTTACCTCAGACAAAATTCCTCCGCCGCATCCGACGTCCAATATCTTCTTATCTTTAAGAGGATTTGCGGTTCTCTCTGCAGGCGAGCATTGTACAAGACCGTCTCTGACGAATGGAACTCTGAAACAAAATTTGTATTATATTAAAATATGCACTACTAGATTTCGTCCTGTATCCAGTATAGTCCATAATTCGAGTGATGTAATCGCAGTGAGGTGCTTAGTCGCTATGCCGGGTGTCACTAGCCAAGACATCGGCTTAAGTACTTCCTTTGTAACCGGATGAAAAGCTTAACAGATTTCTTCTTTCTTTTACCACCCTTGTAGACCAACATATCGCACGCTTAAAAAAACCTAGCATTAACTGAAAAAACAGAAGTTGTGGGAGTAAGCGCTCAAACTTTTGTACTATTTCCTGCAAGGTTTGATTAGACCTTTACTACGTTGTATTAGGATATCTATAATTTTAATAACATGTATGATTACGTAAAAGTATGCAGATTTTAATAGTAAAAGAAGAAATATAAATAAATAGTAAATAAATACACTGAACAGTCACATACATAGTCCTAAACCCACATTAAGATCAATTAAGTCTTGTGTCATAGGTAACAGAAAATACGACAGACTTTTCGGTTTCACAAACATCCAGACCCGATAAAAATACTTGTTATACTTATACTTGTGGTTCTCACAAACATTTGTTTGGGCGCGGGGATCGAACCCGCGATCTCTCGTTTCACAACTAGCGTCTAACCAATTGCGCCACGAAGGCTTTCAATATGATAGTATTTATATTAGTTAGTTAACTTTGATGCCAAAAATATTCTTGAGTCCCGATGCTGCGTGTAGTAACGTATAAAGCGATAATATGTATCTATAGCACCAATATACATATTTAATTCCTCAAATAATATCTTAACCATAGCTGCTTTGCATAGTTGAATTACCATTACGTTCTATTTATAATTAAGTCATAAGGTCATATAAATATATTTTTATAAACAAAACCTGTTCTCGATATGGTCTCTGTAATAGCAGCAATGTCAAGACTGACTTAATTGAATTGTATCACCTCGGCATTTATAACACGACATAGGTACTCGAGTATTATTCTTCTAATTTGCATTTGCTTTTTCAATCATTGAGATAATTTACTAGAGGGGACACTGCAAACAAAATGTTTGTAACAAAATGAAGGGTACATTCTATTTCTGTCTCTGTCACGCCTACGAAATAACATCTTTCCTCTCGCTTCACTGTATACCCGTGTGCACGTACAATACGCAGAGATTTTGTTCCCCATGTCCGCTCTAGTATAATACTTCAATGTTTTCAATGTAATAAATCATACAAGGTAGTTATTCAAAGATACCGGATTTAATAATAAAGGTTGCTCGTTTCATTTGATCAATGTTTGAAGGGTTTGAAGGTCTTATTTTTTAGAGGTCAAATGGAACACATGTTAAGGAAATGTTAAGTTTTATTATGGTCTGCATGCTACATTAAACCACAGAAAGAGATAAAGGCATCCATCAATATGCAATTATCCAATGCAGGACAAATATATTTTCAAGACCACGTCTATCGAGAAAGATTTGCCTATATTGACACACGTTGACTGCTTACGCTGTTTCCTATGAATAGGCCATTTTTATTGTAAAATGTAATTTATCTACGCTGCATATTGCATAGATATACCATCATAAAACCCGTTCCTGGCTTGTCGTTCTGCTTGGTTAATTTTTCCACTTATAAAAATAAATACATTAAAATGTCAATCACCTTAGCATGTGTATTAAACACATAACTTACCTTATCAAATTCATGGAATGGAGTGCTTTAACAGGCCCATTTGTATCCCACCAATGGTTCATTTGGTTAGAAAAGAATTCCACGTCTGACTTGTCGATCGTCGTGGTTTGTGGTGGTTGCTTGTCATCTTTCTTTATTGCAGTAACAGAACTTAACAGCCGTGATTGTGATCCACTGAAAAAAATGAAAATTCGATGAAATTTAAACCTTATACTTGAAAATGGATATAAGTTATTATTTATATTTCCGTCATTCGTTTCTTTATTTATTTTTATTAATATCGAGTATATCAAGAGTGCTACCGAAAACGAAGCCGGGTGGTAGTTTAAGTGACTACAAACACAATGTAACTTAAAATTTCGCAAAGAAACGCGATAACTTTTTTTGTATTTTTTAATTATCGTCGAGTTTGGGTGGTATATTCATAGTTTTTGCTAAAATAATAATTTAAATCCTAAAGAAACAACTATGTATTTACCACCCCAATTCGACGATAGAAAAAAAATAATAACAAAAACAATCGTCACAATCTTTGCACAAAATTTAGTTGTATTGTGTCTGAAGTTACTAAAACTACCACCCAGCTTCGTTTTCGGTAGCACTCTTGATATACCCTGTATTTGTAACGAAGAATACAAAATAAAAATATTATGTCCTTTGCCTGTTGCCTTATTATATCATCAAACGGTGGTACAGTATGCCAGGCCTTGTTTTCCTTCCTTCCTTATTACCTAAGATTGTTTGCGCGGTGACGAACAAATGACTAAATGAGCTCTTGAAGCTAGGGTAATTATGTGGAATGGCTAGATATTCCTGCGGACGCTAGACGATGTAATTAAATGGCACTGCACTTATTATCAGGTGCAGCTGCAGTAACTTTCTCGATCAGCCTCCTTTTATGATCCCGGGTCTTTCCGCCGTAGAATGAAGAGGCATCTGAGCAGGCCAGCAAAATTGTTTCGAATGGATTGGGACTGTCGTCTGATGCCATTTGATACTCTGCCTTGACGGCATTTGCGTTTACCATCAAGCGCAGTGTCGTCATTATATCGGGCCAGTGTAAAAAATAATCACTTCCATCCTCTACGTCCAGATTCCATTCATTTAAGAGGGCCTCACTCAAATTTAGTTCTAAATTCTAAATCAAATTATATTTAACTTTCATTGGAACATATTCGAATGTTCGCAGTAATACAATTGCAATTAAATTATTTAAAAAATAACGAGAAAAATCTTATCTAATATTATAAAGCGGAAAGATTTGATTGTTTGTTTGCTTTGAATAGGCTCTAAAAATAGTGGGATTTGTAAAATAATGTCACTGTTAAGAATCCTACATTACTCTGATGAACATAGGCGATAAAATATTTTCATATCAGCACATATCTGCGCTCGGGCGGAGCCAGGCGGGCTGCTAATATATTATATATTTTTTGACTTGTATTTAATTATTCCCTATTGTGTAACTTTTTCACGTAAGAGAATTTGATCATATTCGTATACCGTCACCGTCGTCGTATTAATCGTAGCTCTTTGAACGTCGGAATGCGAACACCATTAGTGTAGTAACCTTGAAAACTTAACTTTGTATTGACCTCATGCAACGACTGGTTTAATTGGTGTTTTGATACGCATAACAAATAACAAATACATCTGATATTTAAAATTAATTGAATGTTGGTGCATTTTGTAGAATCAAGCGGACACAACAGATTCAAAAAACTGTAGTGTAATATTACAATTTAATTAAATGAATTAAGTGAAGATGTAGCTGGTGCATTCTATCGATATTAGCCCATATACGTCCCACTGTAGGGCACTCTATAACCAAGAGTATCATTGAGAGGGGTTAAGCCGTATAGTCCACCATGCTGGCCTAGTTTTATATATCATAGAAATTCTTCTGAGGCGCTGTATGAAGGGTTCGTTACGATTCTTTCCTTCATCGTTATAGTATGCGGTGATTGTCTGTCAATACACATATGACTCTGAAAAGTCATAGATGTGCCCTAGGATTCGAACCCCCGACCACCGTGAAGATGTTAGCAGCTGCGTCTGATCCATTACCAACAGGCATCTACGCATTTTTTTTTATTGCAATGAATGGCGAGACGAGCAAGCCGTTCGCCTGATGGTAAGCGATACGACCGCTAATAAACAGTAGCAACATTCCACTGCGCTCGCCATCCTGAGACATAAGATGTTACGTCTCAATATATCCAATAGCAACTTTGGCTATAGTGTCCTTCAATCCGAAACACAATAGTGCATTTACACTGCTGTTTAACGGGAGAAATAGACATTGCGGTGGTACCTAACCCAGATGGCCTCTCACATATGAGAGACCTACCACTAGTAATTGCATCAGAGTAATTGCATTCTATAATCCTATCATTTTATATTTTACATTCATAGTGGTCAGCCACTTAGAACAACAATATATTTAACATAATATGAAATATACACCATACAGGAAAATTATGTTCATACTTCATGCCATGTAAACAGTGACTATATACATGTTTATGTTGTTTGTAACATAAAGATAAGTATAAATTCTCCTTCTAAGTTTCAATTGTTATAATTCTAGAAATTCGATAATACAAAATACATATTATATTTTTTTCCACTAATTAACACTGAAATCCTGGTCATGTCTATATCCTTGAAATTAACTCTAATACTAATACTAATTACTCATTGATATTAAGAGATGATGCATTAGTTATCAATGAACAAATAAAATTGAGCAAAACATGTTTTGCATACCAAAACGAAACACAGATTGGACACAGGGGCCTATAAATCCTACTCTCTAAATCCGAAACGAAGTTCGATACTTCGGATGATCGAAGTTAATATACGATACGAATGTACCTGCTCTGTAAAAACTTCGAATTTGTATAACATGCATCGTAACTAGGGCATCGAAACTCGGTTCAATTTTGAAAACCCGGGTTTTCGGGTCTAAGAGTCATCAAAACCCGGGTAGACCGGTTTTTTCGAGCATTTCGATCATTTTATTGTAATTTTTTAAAATACACTAATCTGCGTTTATATATCCATTTCCTATAATGAGTACAAAATATAAAGGATGAGGAAGAATTTAAATAAATAAAACAGTACTTTACAAATTACAAAAACAGTTAAATTTATATATATTATATATATATATAATAATTTAACTAACCCACTGCTCCACACTTCACCCCATTCATGTCTTGAGATGGGCGCGCGCGTTCCATTTAACTTGCATGGCTTGTTTTATTGGTAGGAAAGTAGCACCGAAGCTACTTTTTACGTAATAAATAATAACACTGGTCTTCAAGATTTGACTTTTTGTTTGCCTTTAAAATAAATGCTTTGTTATTTTACTAATTTGGGGTCACTGAATACGAAAATATAAACCAAATTTGAAAGTTAGCTCTTATTTTAAAAATATTGCTGGTATCGAAAAAACTGACTTAAGAGTAAAGATATGTTAATTACTTTTTAATACACTTTTCACATGAAACTGAGTATTTTAAAATATTAAACAAGTATTTAACGTTTTCTAATCAAGAATTTCTCTTATTTTCTTTTATCTTTTGTAATTATTTTTACGAAAATCTTCAATCAAGTTCCAGCAGTAGTCTGCTAACATTGACGCATTCTATCGACCGTTGTATTTCTTTTCCATTGTCAATATATCTTGGTGAAATCGTTTACTATGTTCGTCAGTCATATCACCGCAGTTAGGATGAAAAAAATCAAGATGAGAATGAAGAAAGTGAATTTTTTGGGGAAATATTGCAGCCCAAGCTCGTGGTAATGTTCAAAAATTCCCTCTTTTATTTTGGCGTCGCTTAGATGTGGAAATTCACTTCACAAGTATTAGAAGGCTGGTCCACCTTTGTTGAGAGCCGTTAATAAAGTTATTCATTAATCCTAATTTTATATGCGATGGAGGGAGGATTTTATGAGGATTGACTCGAGGAGGGTATTTAATGTTTATTTGTCCAGGACACAGACTTTGTCTTGAAGTCCAATCTTTTTTTAAGTAGTGTAACGATCTAGCCCGACTATCCCACTCACACAAAAAGCACCAGTATTTGGTGTACCATTTGCAGACCCAAAAAAACTGTAGTTTTTGCACTTTTTTCAAATTGTTGTTTTTACACCAAAAATTTGTCGAAAATGATAAATAACTTATAAAATTTCGCGTTTTCACAAGTAAATGAAATGCTTATACTATAAGACACATTAAACGAAAGCGTAATAATAAAATTTACGCGGATACACTCACAACATTTTTGAAATCTCATCATATAAAGTGAATTCTATTTTTATATTGCAAGTTACCCGGTATTATCTTAAATATAGTATAAATTAATAATAAGAGCTAACTATTAATTTTAAGTCCTATATTTAGATTAAGGGGGTCGAATACTAAAGATGTAATGCAGTTTCAAGTAAAAGGCAATTTTCGTGTTGACCAGTGTAATTTATCAAAGCGTGTTTTTATTCCATTTACTTATTATTGCATTCGAAGTGGCTTAAACTTAATAAATAACAAAAACTAAAGTATTAAAAAAAAACCCGAAAAACCCGAGTTTTAAAAACCAAACCCGGGTTTTTTTATAATTCTCAGAACCGGGAAAACTCGGTTTTTTTCGGTCCGGGTAAACCCGGGCTCGATGCCCTAATCGTAACCTATGGTTACAACCATAAGTCAATAAAGACCATAAGTATATATAGGTACATTCGTATCGTATATAAATTTCGATTGTCCAAAGTTTCGAACTTCGTTTCAGATTTATATAGTAGGGCCCCAGCATCTTTATAGGTATACAAGGTAGCAGGTAGACAAATTGAAACTCATCAGTGTTTAAATTGGGATTGCAGCCTATTTAGGAGAGCAAATAAACTGTTTTATTTTATAGCAAACCCATGTTTTAACTTAGGTTAATTCTACATAAATATAACTTGATATTTGATATTGATGACTTTATCTTTTTTCCAATAAGTTAAATCAAGTTATCTATTACTTAATATGGAAAACTTTGTTCTAAAGGAGAATGCATGCCCATGCATGTTATCAGTAAATATCTCTTTGATCCTAATACCAATACTCAATGTATGGTTTGTCCTTAAATGTTTTCCTGTTTTATTACTGGCAATTTTTTTAATAACATTATGAAAGTATCATCACATTTTAATTTTGTTCATAGAGCCTAAGGTAAAAAATATTTTTTATTGTATTTCAAGTTTATGTCTCGAGGAACTGTAGGACTGGTTCACAATTTTGTTTATATTTGTTATTTGTATACAAAAAATAAGTTTCATCAAGGGGCAAAAATTCGCATTGAAACTAGGTTTCATAGTAAAATGGGTATTCTCTTTTGGGTTCACTATATTAGATATTAAATTACAATAATAATTTAAAATTATTCACACCAAAACAACTAATGGGGTCTAATTGTGAGAAAAATGTTTAAAATAGTTTGTCATAGTAGTTGAGATTATTTAAACCATGTCTTTAGTATGCAGTATTATTTTGACTTATTTCTTGTATAGGATTATAATATTGATGAAAATAATTGTAATCAGTTTCTAGACTGCAATTTAACTGTTTAAAAATGGTTTTACCTAGGAAAATAAGATACATAACCAAATCCAACATTTTCAATGCTAAATGATATATTAATAAATGCTTTAGCATTTTATTAAAAATACACTTTGTATGAACAGTATGTATGACTTTGGGATGTACACATTAAAGTCAATGCCCTTTATCAATTATAATATATTTTGTAAATGGAATAGTGCATATTCAAATAATTATCTATTTCATAGAATTGAATTTCATGATGTGTTCCCAGAAACAAGTTCTTGAGTGTTACATAATTATACATTAAATTATGAATTGATTGTACTTTTTTTTATTATTGTTGTATAAAAATATAATATGTGATTTTCTGCAGTAATTACCTATCAAGTTATATATTATTATCGTGTCTAATCGGTAACATATTTTGTAGCCCAAGTGGTTACATTTTAATGCGACATACAGACTTAACGATTGTTACAACCAAATCCAAAGTATTGGCTAAATTGTAAATATAATAATAGATTACGTACTTACATATTTTTATTGAAAATATTCTGGTAAACAAGACAGGGAATGCGCAATACTGCTTTACTCATTGTATAGGTTATTGAAGTGACTATGAAAACCAAGGTCTCTAAAAAAGAAAAAAATGATATAAGTTTAGACATTTTTCGAGACAAGTTGCGTACACAAAGCTTATTGCTTAGTTTTGAATTTACTGACCGGCAAAGGCTCTTATGTATTCCAATAACCTAAATGTCACTGTCAGTTATCACTCAGTGCGTTCCATTTGACGATCGCAACGACCACGCTCACGACCGCAATATTTACCGTTCCACTAGCTCGTGAGCGTTACGATCGCAAACCCGAACACCGAAAGTTAAACGGGTTATGGGGCGTTTTGAGAGTTTAGGTAATAAATATTTTAAAATAGCTATAAAAAGGTTAGGTTGCATTATGCGTTTAAAATAATTTTCTCCTGTGACATTTTTGTTGTTTTGACATTTCAAATTCTCGCCAATTTTTTCAAAGCGCACCACGACCCACCTCTTGACACGGGTCGTTGTGGGCGTCGCGTGAGCTTTTGTCATGACGTCATCAATGACGTGTTCTCCGCGACCACGATGATCGTGATCGTCAAATGGAACTGCGAAATGTGTGTTTTGGGCGCCGTGAGCGCCTAGTGGAACGCGTCCACTGTCAAATGTCAATTGTCATCAATTGTCGTGTCAAACTGTGTCAAATGTTTAGTGGCTGTGCCAGTTATGGACATCTACACTTTACTTAGGCTCAATTGCACAAACTAACTTTGCCAATACCTTTGCCCTTGAAACTGTCAATTCCATACATTTGCAAGGTCAAATAAATCTCAAATGTATGGCGATGACATGTCCATAGGCAAAGGTATTGGCAAAGTTACTTGGTGCAACTGAGCCTTATTATAACTAGTAGATCTAGATATCTCTAAATGGGGAATACATAAGAAACAAATGTGAGGGTTATATTTTATAATAGTAATAAAAACCTAAATAATGCTTTGATACACGTGTCTCACGGAGATCCTCGGGGGAGGCCTGTGTTCAGCAGTGGACTTCCTGTGGCCGATACGATGTTGATGATGATGAGTATTGGCGTGATCTAATTTTTGTATTTTATTTTGACCTAAAAGCAGAGTCACACAATGTCTGCTTCAATAGAAATTCAATCAAAATTCGTTATTTTACGTTATTTTAGTTGTAATGGTCAGTTTGATATAATTTAATTAATTTGCGTAAAAAGTGTACAAGTCACAGGCTACCAAATTGTTCATGAATTCGTTCAGAGATGGCACTACGATCATAATTATGGAATCGCGGTTTGGCTTAGATCTTATCTTATACTAGCAGCCGGGTATGGTACCGCCCTGATGCAGTTATTTTAGTTGACTTCAGCTTAGATCAGAAAAATATAATTACGTAATTAATTATTATCAACTAATTTCCTAAGGTCGCTGTTTGTGCGCATCGTAAAAATACACACACTTATTTTTTTCCAATGGTGCCAACATAAGTGGGTAAAGTGCGTGGTGGCCTGTTGGTAAACTGTCACTATATTACACTATATTATAAATACTAAGGAAATAGCACAGATTGTCATGTGTTTGCGCGCTTATAAAGTTTTCTTGGAATAAAAGTATCTTTTAGCAATCTGAGGCCAGCTCAAGTGGGATCATGACCCCATGACATCCCCTTGGATCCGCCGTTGCATATAGGTAGATCAGTTTCTTTATCAGTAAAGAAATAATTGTTCCTGTTTTGATATTCGAAGCGAACGAAGACGCGGGCAAAAGCTTGTTGTTTATTACTAACGGTTTGGACGAATGTCGTGTTGGGGCACCCAAGAATCTTTGTCGTCCATATAAAATATAGTAACCTTGTATTTATTATATGATACCGGCTTATTCTGGCGCTTCTTATTGTTTGTACTTATTTAAAAAAGGTTGACTGGAATTCAAAGAAACGATATGAAGTCGGACTCAGCGTCTAAGTTCGTATATATCCTGAAGGCTACTAAGAAGTGATTCTACTGGGTGGTAGAACAAAAGTGACTGAATAATGTAACATTTCTATGGATTCAACAGTCAAATTCTGACCCCACACAAAGATGTTGTGCCGTGGGAATCAGTACCAAACTATGAGAGATTTTTCGGCATCACCAACACCCAGATTCGAAAAAAATCCTCGTGGATCACTCAAATATTAGTCTCCAGCGAGCATCGAATCCGTAGCCTCTCGTTTCACTTAGTGTGTGATCAATTACAACATACAGGCTGTTCAATGAATTGTTTTAATTTTCATTGTAATAACACATGCTCCAACTTACCATATTCACACACTTCGCCGGTCCATTCGGGGTTCACTTACTGTACGTGTTGGTAAACGAACGCTAATTTTAACAAAGCCTATACAGATTAAAATACACTTAATTTTAGAAACTGATCTGAGGAATCTGAACAAATATTTGTTTTTAAAATATACCCTTTAAAAGTAAAATTTTCAAACAAAACTTCGTTTAAATTAATGTCGTAATGTACCCGACATTGAAGCCGTTTACGGCACAGAGACCGCGCGTTTTGTTTGAAATGTTGAGCTAATCAAGTTAATTATAATAAAGGATTTTTATTAGTTTAGCTGGTGGGAATCGTCTGAATATCCTGATTGGGAAGCAGTTAGGCCAAGTCCAATGTGTGTTGATATAAACGAAGTATTTTATGACCAAACCCTCCGAGATGGTTTATTTTGACATCAATAAAAGACATGCGGTTCAAACAAAGGATCCAGCGCGATACTCAGGCGTAGACAAATAAATCTCTGTCTATGTATTCAGCAAATAAGTTCGTTGAAAGCTTTATGCACAGTTCTGTTAAACACAATGGTCAAACTATATTTTATTTTGTCACAGGTTGGCAGGCAAATTTTTCCACAGCTCTGCGCATTTATGTGTTTTTCTCAATGTTTTTTTCTAAAAAGATATTTAACGCTTCACGGGTATAAAAGAAAACTTAGTTCACAAGTTTCATGTTATATTTTTTGCAGTTTTACTTGAAAGTAAATGTTTTAATTACAAATACATTTCCATAATACCATTTTAGAGCAGGAAGACATATTCCATTCAAGGGGTTCATATAAAAGAGAAAAATGTTTTGTTTATGTAGTACATAAGTTATAAGTAGTACTTATGTATAAAAAATATCTTAAAATAGTGGCAAAGTTTTACGAAGCTTTGCATCGTTTGAAAATTGTAGCTACTTGGTATATACATATGTATGTATATTTCATGAAAAGAAAATAATTAAACTTATATCGTTCATGTATTTTAATTACATTAATGCTCCATAATTCGTAATATTAAAAAAATATTGTCGATTACATTCTGATACACATAAAATTCATTGAATAAGACCTTTATTTACATGCCCTTAAGTAAAAAATACAAAATGTTTTGACTACCTGTATACGTCAAAACAGTACCCGTTTTATATTCTCTTTGACAGTACCATTTTATTACGTCCATAAATAATAAACTTTAAAGGAAAATTACGTCCATGCCCTGCAAAATAGTGGCTATATTAATGTTTATTTGTCTTGTCTTGTTGTTTGTAAAATAAAGATGAGTAAAAGCTCTCCTCCTAAGACAAATACTGCTGAGGTTTCTCGACTTTGCAAAAGTTCATTTACATTGACTTTTGCTGTGGAAATAGTGGGCTTGGACGTATGGCACGACTGCAACGAAGGGTGGTTGGATCTCGGAACGTGTTCAATGGGAATCAAGATTCAGTACCAACTGTACCCTGGATATACGTATGACGTAGATATTCTGATATGGCCTCATGCAGCGAAGGTACTAAAAAGTATTACTTTTTTTAAATCTTACTTTCTCGTTTATTTCATTTCTAAAATTATAATCTTATTTCACAGATTTGGGTGGGAGCACAATATGGATGGGTAAGAACCTGGCAGTTTCTGGAGAGGAGATGGCTGACCTTTTCTATTCGCCATCTCCTTCCCGTGAGGGTGGCAGACCTGCGTTATCACGTGGTCACAGTATCACCAACTGTAGGGATGGGGAGTCTTGGTGCCAAGTATGATATATTTTTGTTGATACTAATTCAAGTGCTAGATAAATATATTTTTTTAATGTTCTCGTGTTTATTGTCGTCGATAACTAGTCATAAAACTATAACTCACGTATTTTTATGTATTAGGACCTTGAATAAGTTCTCGCTGTTTCTTCAAAGATGACAATAGCAGTACCCCGTTTGGGAAATTTGGAATGGTAACACATATGCAAGGCAGCAGTATATCTAAGCCTAAATTTCAGTATAGGATAGTTCATTTTAGTGTAACCAATTTTTTTTTCTTAGTTCTGAAAATGTCTACTTTTGTGCCAAATAAAGTGTATTTGCGGGGAATTGTATTGCACTACTTCATTCAAAAGAAATCTGCGGCTGAAGTTCATAGAATTCTTGTTGAGACTTATGGAGACAATGTTTTGTCGGATAGGATGTGCAGAGACTGGTTTCGACGCTTCAAAAATAATGATTTCGAACTTCAGGATAAAGAAGGTTCTGGCGCACCGAAAAAAATTAAAGATGGAAAATTGGAGGAATTACTCGATCAAGACCGATGTCAGACGCTAGCAGAACTTGGAAAAAGATTACACGTAGATGAGTCAAATGTTTCAAAATGTTTAAATGTTTTAGGAATGATCATGAGGCAGGGACATTGAGTACAGAATGAATTGAAGCCGAGAGACGTCGAAAGGCATTTTCTCGCGTTTGAACTACTGCTTCAACGGCAAAAAAGAAAAGGTTTTTTTCACCGTATCGAGACTGGCGATGACCAGTGGATACACTACGATAATCCAAAGCATACATAATCATGGGCTAAGCCCGGTCATGCATCAACATCGTGTGCAAAGCCAAATATTCATGGTTCGAAGCTTCTTCTCTGTATTTGGTTTGATCAGCAGGGTGTAATTTTTTTACGAGCTGCTCAAACCTAATGAGACTATCACGAGGGATCGCTGTCGACTTCAATTGATGCGTTTAAGTCAAGCCCTAAAAGAAAAACGGCCGCTATTCGAGCAGAGACACGACAAAGTGATTTTGCTAGATGACAACGTTCGGCCTCATGTTGCAAAACCAGTGAAAACCTTCCTGGAAACACTTCAATGGGAAGTTCTACCCCACCCGCTGTATTCACCTGACATAGACCCTTCTGATTTTCACCTATTCCGTTCGATGGCACATGACCTAGCTGACCAGCGCTTTCATTCTCATGAAGAAAGTAAAAAATTGATCGATTTTTGGATAGCCTCAAAAGACATGTCGTTTTTCCGACGCGGAATTCATATACTGCCAGAAAGATTGGAAAAAGTGGTTGCTAGTGATGGACAGTACTTTGAATGAAATGTTTTTGTTCCTTGAATTTTTAACAAAAAAAATTTTTTTGTATAAAAACAGCGAGAACTTATTCAAGGTCCTAATATATATGCAATTTGCTACACCTAAAGTAAAATTACAACATTTCGAACTGCATGTAGAAGCTTGAATTTGAATTAATTAAATTTGAGTTCTATTTAAGGAACCATTATTAAGCTCATTATTCTCTAGTGCAAAAAACGACAGAAATGTGGAAGTTTACTTGCCGCCACTTAAGTTTGGAGAGCGAAGATACTTCGGAACGGTGATGGATTCTGAAGAAACGCTGTTGGATTTTATTCAAAATTTGATATGGAGTACCGTGGTGGATTACATTCCACAGTCGTATTTGGACGGAGTTTTTGATGTTCCCGAGCCAGTGCGTGGTTAGTAAAAGTAATTTTAAAACAGCTTTGTATGGTTCACTGTTTTTTAAAATATTTGCGTTGTTTATAAGAATGTTCTCGAAAACATCACCTTCACAAAGAGAAATAACTCCATATAGGTCTTGATAAAGGCGTGTTTTAGGAGAAATTTTAATACATGTATTTTTTTATAGAAATACTTACATATGTGACCTACATAGCAATGGCAATAAAATATTTTTATTGTTGTCCCGCAAGAATTACATGAAAATAAATATATATTTCCAGAAATAAGACATCAAGACGCAATTTTATATCACGTGCGTGAAGCCATTTTGAACAGAACTCAATCATCCGATTATGAAGAGATGATGGATTTTGAGGAGAAAGGGAAAGACAGACGAGATTCCAAGCCAACTAAAGAGAAGGACAAGAAAAAACCAGTTGAAGTACATAAAGTGAAATATGAAATTAAGCTTTCTGGAACATCTATTTTAGCAGGTCACTCTTTTTAAAACATAAAAATGTAGTATAATACATAATATACCAAACACAACTATGGTCTGCTCTGTTTAGTTGTAAAATAATAGAGATCATAATATCATTAGATATATCTTGGAATCGCACAGAGTAGCCGCGTCACGCGCAACCCACAGTTCGCACGGAGTACTAGGTATACTTATGGTACGGAGATTTGATACCTATTAAGAACTCAATATAAATATGTTTAGCTGGTTGGTAAAATATTCTCCACAAATACACATTACACGATATATTTGACAAAATAACGTGCTGAACAGCTATGCTCGGGCCGCGATATTCATCGTCAAAGATGATTTTATTAAAATTCCTCCCCTTGTTCGGTATTAATTCCTTAATTTGTCGATGGCTGAGGGTTATATAACGAGACCGGAGTAATGTTATGAAAATATTGCTGTATCTAAGTAAGGTAACGTAATTGGACAAGTCGAGATTTCTTGACATTTTCGAAGGGCTATACAGACTCTCGGTCCGTTTGCAATAGACTATGACCTTTACAACTCTTTCAAGTGCCCCCCGTGTAGTGTTGCCGCTTATAATTTTACTCGAAGTAGCATTTCAGTAATACATACTTTTGTGAACTTATAGGAAGGTCACTATTGCCCCATATGATCATATGAGTTGCGTACAGCGCCGGATCTAGGTTTTTTTTTGGCGGGGCAAAAACTGAAAAATGCCGCCCCCCCTTGCCTATATTTTTCTCTTAATCATCATCATCATTTTTAGCAACCAGACGCCCACTCAACACAGGACATCGGGAAAGAACGTCTTTTTTTTTTTTTTTTTACCACCATGTTAAGCATTTTTACACGTTTTATATTAGCGTCACTTTTGAGGGTTAACGTCACACACGTCTGTAAGCTTTGACTCTAGTTTTCCTACACGTAACCCCTGGGTAGTGCCACAGTTGATGAATGAGTGAAATGAGTGACACAGTTCTTGGTGGTAGGACTTAAGTGTCCGTCTGGGTAGCGATCACCGTCCACGGGGCGTAAAGACCGTAATAGTGATCTGATAGTGATTTTGTACGTATTTTTGATCGTTCTCAAAGGGAAGAGTGTTGACCCGCCGGCCAAAGAGACAGTACAGTACAAGGGCCCAATCGTGGCTAACCACCACGAGGGGCTGCCTCACCATGTCGCACATAATCTTGGGCGGGTACGTCGTGCCAGTTGGTGACCGGATGTGGCCGACATTTAGCCCATTCGGCCTACTTAATGCCCGGACTTTGGCTTCTGGATGCCTCTTCATCAAACCTATCCTTTCAACTTCATGACAGCGCAATTCAACAAAGCAGGTCTTTCAGCGGTGCATAACCCCACCATCGCGTTCACTACGGAGTTCACCAACATCCGCGAACTCCAAACGACCTTAATGCCGTCCACCACCATTTCGAGACGGCCTAGTCTGCTTTGCTCTTCTTGATGGAGACGCGGATTCGTTGTCCGGCCAAATATTCCTACCTGCTGTACCCCGGTTATTCGCTTGAAGAAAGCTTCAAGCCTAAAGTCGGGGTATGCTTGTATGTATATTCGGTTGGACATCTACTGTCACCGTTTAAGCTGCATGGAGGGTCCTTCTCCGCTTTGTGTTTGCACGTGAATCTTGGTTGCCTGAGCCGCATCGACGTGTGCCTTTACAGGTCTCACAACGGGGAAGATGAGACGACGCGGCTGTTTAGGTATCTCAGCCATGTGGCTGATGACAGGCGGACGCAGTTCCCGTCGGCTGAAATGGTCTTGGGGGATTTCAATACACATCACAAACTGTCGCTGGGCTCCTCCAAGACTGGTTCAGTTGTACATTTATCCTGGGCTGTTTAAAAATAACAATGGTGGTTGTATCATTGAGATAAAACGATGTATGGCGATGGCTAGAGGGGCAATAGAGAAACTCAGGAAAATATGGAGGAATCGTACTACTACAAAAGCTACTAAAGATCAGGCTTGTCCGAGCACTTTCTCGTATTTCTGTATGCCGCTGAAACATGGACGTTACGGGAGAAGAAAAATGAAGATTCCCTAGAGATGAGGTGTTGGAATGCTTGGAATATCAGGTCCGAATTCCACACAAACGTTTCAAGAACTCGGCATCAAGTAGCGTCTTTCCGAGATAGTACCGCCCCATATACTTCGAATATTCGGTAATTTCTCACGACGAATTAATGACTCCATAGAACGTCTTATGGTTAGTAGGGCAGAGTAGACTGAAATAAACCTCGTGGTAGGACATCATACACATACATTTATATACATTATACATACGTACAGCGGCACAGATATTATGACTGATATTATAAGGATAGCCTTGTCAGGCCTCAAAACTTCCAGGTCTGATTCAAACTCAATTTCCTAAAAACGGAGTGAATACAATACCTTATTTTAATCGATATCAACGGGGAGATCATAAGGTGCATGTCGAGGTCTCCATCCTTCCAATCTGACGCACGGGGACAATTATTGTCCGTACCGCATAGATTTTTCAGCCAGGTTGGATGTATTACGGACAATAGGCGATGCGGATGAGCGAGTAACACCTAGTTGACTCGCCGTGCCACCCGGCGCACTTCCTAATATGGCTCCTCACAACTTAGGTAAGCGTAGATTTTCTCTGCAACGGACGCCCTAACCGTGGGCGTCCGCTATGAAGCCACGAGTTCTGCCGCACATCTTAGAGTTTGCCAGCGACCCCAATGACCCCTATCAATCGCCTCTTACGTCAGGCAAAGGAAACTGTGAAGGAATTTTGCCGCCCCTTGACCACGGGGTGCGTGAAAACAATAAATAACCAATGTTAATAGGTGTTTTTTCACATTTAAGCAAGATTTTTTTATAATGTATCACTATTGGAATATTTTATAATATCCAAGTATAGATATTTACTTGGGAGTGTCCTAGCCCGAATTGCCCCCGAACCAAGGTCTTGTTGCACCTGAAGAAGTTCTCTGTAGTCTTCGTCGCATGAAGAACCGGAAAGCGGTAGGGCCTGACTATATTCCGATAGAGGCGTGGAAGTCGTTGGGGCTTCATGGTGTGGAGCTTCTTGCTGCGTTATTTAACCGCATCCTGAATACCAAAAACATGCCTGACTCATGGCGGTTGAGTTTGATAACTCCCGTGTACAAGGGTAAAAGCTGTGTTCAGGAATCCGGTAATTATCGTGGCATTAAGGTCATGAGTCATACCATGAAGCTTTTCGAACGCGTCATCGAGTCCAGGCTCCGCCAAGAGTGTACTATCTCTGAGTGTCAATACGGCTTCCGTCCTGGCAGTGGTACTACCGACCCGATATTTGCACTCAGGATGCTTGGCGAGGCATACAGAGCGAAGAAGACGCCACTGCACATGGCTTTCTTGGACCTGCTGAAGGCCTTCAACTGTGTGCCGCGACAGGCAATCTGGTGGGCGATGAGGATGAAAGGGATACCGGAAGCCTATGTGGACATTATCAGAGACATGTACCTCCGAGCGGAGTCCTTCGTTCGGACCGCCGTTGGCGATACGAATCCTCTCCCGATTGATGTCGGTGTGCACCAAGGCTCGGCGCTGAGTCCATTCCTCTTCAGTGTTGTGCTCGATGCCATTACGTCTCACATCCAGGACCCTGCGCCCTGGTTGTTGGATGTATGCCGATGACATTGCACTGGTGGAGGAGGACCGACGACTTTTGGAGCGCAAGGTCAACCGGTGGAAGGAACGCTTGAGAGCGGTGGTCTGAAGTTAAATGTGGCGAAGACTGAGTACATGGCTTGCGGGAGTACGGACCCCCAAAGCATCGTGATGGGGAACGAACTGGCCGTGAAGACGGACAAGTTCAAGTATCTTGGGTCCGTACTGCATGAGTCCGGTGACATCGCCCTTGACGTCAAAGCCCGTATAAGCGCTGCTTGGGCTAAGTGGAGGGAGATCTCGGGCATACTCTGCGACCGCAGGATGCCGATGAGGCTCAAGGGTCTCACCTATAAAAGCATCGTGCGGCTGGTGCTCCTGTATGGGTCTGAGACGCGGCCTGCCCTCAAGCGGCACGTCCAGGAGGTCCACGTCGCGGAGATGAAGATGCTGTGGTGGATGTGCAACGTTACGCGTTTGGACAAAATCCGTAACGAGCACATCCGTGGCAGTCTTGGTGTCCGCGATGTGACTGATAAACTCCAGGGATCCCACTTGAGATGGTATGGTCACGTCCTAAGGAAACCGCTGGAGTGCGTCGGTAATGTGTGCCTGAGCCTCAATTCCCGGACCTCAACCGCGGGGTAGACCAAAGAAGCGCTGGCTCGATGTCATCAAGGAAGATATGAGGGTCAATGGCCTTACTATTGAGGATGCCGAAGATCGGGCGAAATGGAGGAGAATTTGCCGGAAGGCGGACCCTGGCACCGGCCGGGATAACGTCAGGTAGAAGAAGAAGAATAAGATCCAAGTATAGATATTTAATAAAGTGTTTATTATTAAATTTTACAACGTGGAAACGTGGGAACATATTACTGAAATATTTTAACTATTCTTAATTTTCAAACCCCATTTTTTCAGTGTGTAAAATATTGCCTTTTATTTTTTCAGTAAATCAAAACAAAAAAAATTGGCCCAGATTTGCCGCCCCTTTAAATTTGCCGCCCTAGGCTCCAGCCTACTCAGCTTACTAGTAAATTCGCCACTGCCTGTACCACATAAAAGACGTTCGATGGTTAATCAACTATAACTACTAAACACAAATTGGATATTAGAAACTAAACGTAATTGTTGAGATGAATAAATTATTATACATTCCAAGTATTAAGTTTTCATCTCTTTTTCACGCGCCTCTATCGCATAATCATTAATTCGCGCACGGCGAAAAAAAAAAGTGTAAGTGGTGTTAGGTTATTGATGAGTTTTGTAGTTGTCTCCGAAGATTCAATATGCCGCCCCCTGCTCGTGCCGCCCGGGGCACGCACCCCGACTTGCCCCCCCCCTAGATCCGGGCCTGGTTGCGTATGGAATGAAAGTTCATCAAAAAACGTTTTCGTTTTTATTGATGTCGTGCCTGAATTTTTGACCTAAGTCTCACTTTGAAGAACATCTATACTAATATTATAAAGCTGCAGAGTTTGTTTGTTTGTTTGTTTGAACGTGCTAATCTCTGGAAATACTGGTCCGATTTTAATGATTCTTTCAGTGTTGGGTAGTACATTTATCGGGGAATGCTATAGGCTATATATTATGACGCTATGACCTATAGGAGGAAAGCATTAGTGATATTTCTAGCAAATACTAAGAAATTTTGTTCGTTTTTCGTGGTCCGATTGGTCGATATTCTAAACTGATAGTCAGAATTAAATATTTTGACCGCCATTTTAAAACGTGTATGCACCCGGGCGGAGCTGGGCCCGACCGCTAGGTTTTAATAACTATGTTTCATAAACGCAATGACATTTTGAATTTGTTCTTATGGCAGGCGCTGGAAGAGTGATTCCTTTCGAGGTGATAGGTGACAAGCCACCAGAAGTTGGTGAAACCATTGTTCTGATCAGCAGTAACAATCTGCCTGCCCAAGATGACCAGCCCATAGTTTTTATAAATATCGATCAACTATGCGACGCTCCAGTTAGGGAGCTAAGGAGAGTAGGGTAAAATTAATGAGATTTTAATATTTTGTTTAGTATTTGTTTTAATTTACCTTGTATAAGTGTCGATTTAGCTATCTAGACCAGTCCAAATTAGTTGCAGTATTTGACAAGAAGTTGTTTCGTTATGTGAGTGGGTGCGAATTTGTTGCGAATTATGCAGTTTACATACAAAATTAACGAAAGACTTAAAGATTTTTTTGTCAAATGAAATCGATTTCTTTCTTGATTTAAACCCACACACGCATAATAGTGCAAAAATTAATCTTAGCCATTGAGATACTGATACATATATAATATATACAAAACAGTCTATATTACCTATATATATGTCTCAGATAAATACATAATTTTCAGATTTAGCGTCAAGTAGATCGGTCATTAAGTCCACCCACAACTTGTATAAAAAATATTTTTAATTTCAAATTGTAAATTGTACCTATCTGTTGTATCGCAAACGGAACAATAGGTATAGTCCATTGAAATGTTACATGAGCTTTGCATTTTTTAGAGGACGCAATTTTATTTTTGGGATATGTGTGGGCGGTGAATAGAACCTCAAGTTATATAACTTCTTTAATTTTTAATTTAGGGCAAAAAGTGAAACAAACATATTTGTAGGCAAAACAATTTGCTACAAATTATGTTCTTACAAATTTTTTGTAAGACGCATAGTTCCCGAGTTATCGCGAAAAAAGTGTTTTCACCCCTTTTTCCAAGATGGCGGCCGGGGGACAAGGCTGGCGACCCCACAAACTTGAGGTTAAGCTGCTATTGACCCCCAAACATGTCCCGAAAATAAAATTGCGTCCTCTAAGAAATGCAATATTCGGTCCTTAAATTGTAACATTTCAATGGACTAGTAGTTATTTATTTATCCTTCATATTAGTGATTTGTTTTCAGTCTATCTTTTCCTGAGTGGTCCAATTAAGCCTCTAATTTACAGGATAACACATCTGTACACAAGATGGAAGTTAGGCACTGAAGTACATGATTCTTTACCACAAGCATTAAAATATAAAGGTATATATTTTAAAGACCATCACGTTTTACCACTTGATTATGACATTGCTTCAGAAATTTGTGCCACTTTTCTTGATACTCCATATGAAATAGAGGTAACAAGATATGACTTCAACTTTAATATAAATGCAAAGTAAGACTTCATAAATCAACAACTGGTGAATGTATTTTCAGCTGCGAGCAATTCGACAAATACCGTCCTCGGGGGTGAAACCGAAATTTTTTGGTTATGAAAAAAGAGATCGCGATTTTGGAAAAGCTGTCCCTCCTAAAACAAATATTAATAACGATACCGATGTTCTTGTGGCAGTGGTTAAAATTGACTCTAAAATATTAGCTAAACGGAGCAATGGTTTCATAAGAGGAGAATATCCAGTATTTCCACCTCAAACGAGTGTAGTGCCATTAAATCGCGAAGGTGTTTGTACAAATGACATCAATGCAATACGAGCCTTGGTCAAACCAGATTTAGTGGTATCGCCAAGTGTAGTATTGGAAGCTCAGATGACTTTAGAGGTATCCATAGGCTTGGTCGGATGCAAGCCACCAAGATTGAGTTCATCTTTCTCACGGTTATATGCCCTCATATCAGATTCAGAAGCCATAATAGCAATACTGAAACAAATTGCTGAAATCAACGAACATATTCTGTTGAACGGCAAGAGGGATGATTTGTTAACTGGTTTTGCATTAGATACAGGAGCTGTTGTAATATTATTTATAGAAGGACCCAAAGACGGTAAAATATTACAAGTCTGGGATATGACTGAAGACTTCTATCCGAAAGTGAAGCCTGTGTTCTCGAGCTCAGCGAGATATCCCACCCGAATATATCCGGGTTAGTGAAAAAAGGTTTAGTTACTAATCCTAGTTAATTCCTGTACTAAATATTTTCTTGTATCAACTTCGACAGAACTACTGTTAGCTGCTATGATGCCGTTTAATGTATTGAAAATGTATGTTCCATTGGCGGCGTTGTTGGCTTGTCCGCCTGTTTATGCACGACCAGCATTACCTTTGCCTACCAGATCAGTAAGTAATTATATTATAATACCACAGACATTACTTAGTTAACTAAGAACTGCTTAGATAGACGAAGTTTACAAAGGTAGCTCTAGACATAATCGTTACCAATAGTTCAATATGCAAATTTAATGTCTGGTTACTGATGAACTTCACACAATGATAATGAATTCCTAACTAAACCATCATAGTTTCTGTTGTTATTACGAAGTGCATAATCTAAACATACTGAAGCGGTTTGTAAAATATCATGGATGGTTAGCAATCTTACAATTTAGTGCAATAAGTGAAGGAGTAATCGTCCCCGAGTATTGGACAGAGCAGTGGTCGTGGCGTGGCCGGTATGTATTGCTCGGTTACGCGTTTTGAGTGAGCCATGAGTGGTGTTGCGCTGGGCACTAGCTGCTTTCTGCTTGAGTGAAGCGTTTGTGACGTGTTATTGAGCGTGGTTCCGCTGTGCACACTAGAAATTATTTTTATACTAGGTCGAAAATTAAAATCAGCAATCAGCAAGAGACTTACTGCAAATTTGTTTATTGTATATTTGTATATTTCTTTAGGAAGTTCGAAGGAGTTGAATGAAATTCAGAGTAAATAGAAAAGAGGCCCTATGCTCATAAATGAGACATATTTCATTACAGAAATATTAAAATACGTTGGGATATAATGATAAAAATGGGTAAAACAATAAATAAATAAATACACCCAGCAGTCGCACACGAGTATACCCGATACTACTGACTGCTGCTACTTACCCCAAACTGAGATTTAGTATTGTATAGTGCGTACCTACTAGGAACTACAGAAACTTTTCGGTCTCATAAACACCCACACCTGAAACAAATACTTGTGATACGAACATTTGTCTTGGTCCTGGAATTAACCCACGGCCTGTACAAAAAACTGTAATCAACTGCGCCATAGGACACGGAGTCTGTCAAATGTAACAATAAAGTATTTAGGCAGACAGAAAGAAGAGAAAGTATTTATGCGGCATAATTACTTTGACTAGGTAAATTTTCTGGACAGCGTTTTACCGGCTGCCGCCATAGACAAGTGCAATGGAAACACACTTCGCATGCTATGTATACGGCTTGCTGAATCCTGTTTATCACATGTAGACTCACTCGTTGGTGTCCAACACGAGTGCAACTATTTACATAAAACTATCTCACGGAAGTTAAACATTAGACGAAATATGTTTGGTCTGGTATTTTGTGTAGCGTCAAAGTTGCTGAAATAGCTACTTTTTATTTAGTTGTTTGTTGTCTCTCTCTAATAAATTTTCACAGTGACATAAGCTCGTGATTTGCGTTCATACCTATTCTGATCGAATGAACGCGTTTTCTTACTTTTAATAATGCTTGGGCTAAAACGGTGGGGGATAAAGGAGAAAAGACTGAAAAATTGGTCATGCCTGCTTTCACATAAATCAGTAATACATACTCGTACATAAACTCACGCTTTTTTTCCAGAAGACAGTGGTTTACCTGGTAGCAACCAGGTAACCCACTGTTTGCCTTGTTTGTTCCGTCCCAGTATGTGTATCGCTATATCAAGCACAAATTCCTGACTCTGGGCTCCTAATAAATAAAAAAGACCATTATCACTTTGCTCGACTCGGGATTGGAAACCTGAGACCTCAGCTTTGTAACCATAATCAATCATCCATAATCATGATTACGTATTTCACTTTACATGCATACTAAATAATTCGCAAGTAATAACTATTTGATCCTTCAGACGGTATTGAAGCTCGGGTTTCTGATATCAAACAAGTTGGAGACAGCTCCATCTCGAGAACAATTGCCAACTGCAGCGGAACTCAAGAGCTTTAGATTGGAACTCTGCGTTGCTCCACGGCCGACACCAGTCACTATATCAGACGGGCCTTTGGTAAAAATAAGTGAGTTTTTGATTATACTTAATTGTAAAAGTGCGTGTTGACCTGTTAGTAAACGGACCAGACGCGGCTGTCAACATGCTTACAGTAGTCGCGAGGTTGAATACCAGGGCAGTGGGACACCTCATTTTTCTCTTTTCGGGACTTTTCGGACTCATGTGTGTATTGATAGTCAATCATCACGCCCTACAACGGTGAAGGCAAACGTCGTCGGTATATCATAGGCGTTCATAAGAATTTATATTGTATGTTCGTCCACCAACACTCATTAGGCCAGTGTGGTGGACTATATGGCCTAACCACTCTCAATCGCAATCTCGATTGTAGAGGAGGCCTGTGCCTTGTAGTGAGACTTATGTTTTTAAATGCTTATTATACGTAAAATCATAAAATGAGGTGTAAAACCAAAATATTATTTATTAATTTAAAAGAAGGTCAATAGAATTTAGAATTATGTTAATACTGTCATATTCTTATAGTTATTGCAAGCAATTGCAAACACCTTCATTTTTAGGTATAACATAGATTTCGTTTTAAATATTATATCTTATAGTATATTAATACATATATTTTATGCATGTGTTTTATTCGCAGTTCCGAATATGCAAGAGCAACAAAGAACTTCCCTACAGAGCGCTACGCGAATCAACTGGGACAAATAGTGTCTCGTACGTGCGTTGAGTAACACCGTAATATTCACAGAATGTATGAATATGGGTAATAGTAGTGCGTAAGGGGTAAAAATATAAACTCATATAAAATAAAAGAGATTACGTTTTCTTACCTTCCATTCTTGTTAAGCTGTTACCCGAACACACATTAATGATTTTATATTTGTATTTTGAGATTTCATATTGAATGATAGTATATTAGAAATAAAAATATATTTTTACAATTCTATGACTTTACAATTTGTCATGACTAGTTAAGAGATCGTCGTAATAATTGGCTCGTGACTGTAATTCATGTGGCCAGTGTCAGTTAAAGAGCTACTGAAGCCTTTTCATCAAATCCTTGTGAAAGGCCTATGTTTAGCAATTTGCCTTTTGCGTCTGAGGATGTTAAAAATGCGTTGCTCCCCCGAGTTATATTTCAGAAGTTCATATATTTATCCAAACAAACAGTGAACTGCGTTTTTCATACAGGATTCAAACTGAAATACTTGCTAAAGTTTAATCATTTCTACGGAATGGAGCATACAAGAGCATACGGTTTGTTTAAAGTTCACGTACCTTGCGTGTGGTTTCCCCACATTTTATTTGAAAGCGAAAGAAATTTCTTTATTAAACCTGCGTACGGTATGAGTCTTCATATGCCTCGAAGCGGCTTGCAATGTTGAAAATATTTAAGTTTATTTTTGTAAAGTCTACGTCTTTTATGCATATTGCAGAGATCAGACAATATTATATTATTTTAGGACAAATTGTGAAAATATGTTTTGGAAACGTAATTGCATAAAATAATAGATTTTTAAACATTTATACATTTATTGAATTGATTCATTTATTGAAAGCTGTCTGGCCGCAGGCTGTTGACATTTTTAACCTTTGGATATCCTTGGATCCAGTCATGACTCTTGCAGGACAGTACGTACTGTCTACACAGTTTTGGGATTGACACTAGTATTGTAGCTTGATATGCTGAATATTGATGTCTGACGGGATCAACGGCGTTGCAAATAACGTCAAGTAGATAGTTTCTGTACTTGTCGTGAGAGCAAAACATTTTTTTGAATATAAATTATATTATAAAGAGTATTGTTAAAGAAATGGGCGAAGGGAATCTTTTGCGAAAGCGAAATCTTATGTTATGATGAGACTATAAATTAAAAGGATCTGTCACAAGCCGAAAGCACCTAACACTCCCTATTAAAATTTGATCTCGAGATCATAAAAATGAAATAAGCGGGCATTCGCAGGAGCAATAAATTTTGTTGCCATAAAAGAAAACGGCGATGCAATAAAATCTGTCGTCTTAAGTAATGCCGTCATGTTTTAGGCTTATCTGTTAAGAGAGGCAGAATCTTCGCCCCTGTGAAATTGGTAAGATGTTACGGTGAAATTTATTGCCACTGTCGCTGAAGGAAATTACCTATGTTACTCAATTAAATTAGTCACATTTTATTAGCATATTTTCATTTTGTTATGGGTTCATGCTTGAGGAAATTGGAATAATTTGAAATTTAAATTTATTATTGATAATCGACATTTTTTTTGAAATAATTTGATAAATAAGTATATTTGGAGTTTTACGTGTATTATTTAATAGCTAAGTAGTTTTTTAATGCGTATAATTAATTAATAATTTATAACATTATAATTCATCCTAACCATTGAAAATCGTACACTCATTTTTTAAATATTAAAATAGAGTTATAATGAAATATGTTTGCGTGTTCGTTAACAAAAAAAAAAAAAAAATTCTTTGAACATAGGATTTATAATTACTCATAAATTATTAATTGACTTTAATTGCCAGTTTTGAACCTTATCAGTAAAGCCTGTCATTTACTTATCATCGTATGATGTGTAAGCTTTTTCGTGGTGCATTACACCTAACTTTTTGTTGGGCAGCGTTATTCAGCACCATCTGATAACGAAATGTTAATGTTAATAAATGATGTTGCCGTGTTAAAATGTTAAGTGATTTTGCCTAACTTTTTATAATATTGTTACTCTTCGTTATTTTCTGTTATTGGTGGTATGGAAGCGATTAGTCAACAACTATTAAGCAGTAACAAAAGATATAGACAGTTATATAATGTGATCGTGTTGGACAATATTGTTCAACAAAAGATAGCGTTGGATGCACCATTACAAGCAATTGAAACCGCGATATCGTGCTTATCTGCTCCTTTAATCACGGATTTGTTCGTCGTCAAATCCGTAGTTACCAACTTACAAGTAATGAGTTGTTTACTTGAACAAACTCCGACATTAAACTCATATACTAAAGTAAGTTTGGTACAAAATTTCGCACACATTGTACGCGAAATGAAGTTAATTATACATAATTTTCTTATACAAGTCAGGGAAAGTTCATGGTTAAGACAGCCGGTGTTCTGGAGTCTATCTTTCATATGAGTAGCAACTTGGTTTATTTCATTAGTGGCACGTGTTTTAAACACCTTTGTAACTAACTCTCGTTATTATAATGAATAATACTTGAAACGCCTACAGTTTTAACCATCAAGTGTAGTTTTTATTGGTCTTGTAGACTTATGTATATAATCACTGAATATTATATCGTTTCACCTATATCGCGCACAATTATATTTTATAGATGAAGTTGTAAATAATAATAAACGCGAATAGTTAAAAAGATACGTTTATCTAATGAATTTTGGCTTAATAAGGTAAAGACCCAAAAGTATCGTAGCTCGTAAGCAAAAAAGGCCTTTAACATCATAAATATAACACCCTGTTTACTTGATCCGATGGAATAAAAACGACATTAAAATTTTAAACAAGTCTCTGTGTACAATATTAAACGAAGCGAGCTCCTTACATTTGCATTGCGATTAATTGTCGATAATCATTTAATTTCAATTTATAAACATCTGTTGGCGACTTCGGGACAGTTCAGGGGTCTCGGGGCTTGTGGACTGATAGCTAAACATCCAATAAGATTAATTTGAGTTTTTCGAAGTAGATTTATGAGGTAGGTTGGAAAACACCGATCGCACGGACACGTCCGTCGACCGTTCATTTCGGCCTATCATTTGTCAGTGTCCCCGCTTTATCTGATGCGAAAACTGAATGATTTTCGGCAAGTTGCTCAGCTTTATAAGGATAGAAAAAATGTTTGCCGTGTTTGATGTATCGGAACATTAGTTGAGTAACCTCGTCTGGGGTATTTAAGAGGGGTTTTGAATTTCTGTGGAGTGACTTTACAAAATTATATTTAGTGTAGCCTAAAACGATTAATTTGTAACGAAAGACTGATCATGCTCGATTATAGAGTTAAGCTGTAAATAAGTTCGTAAGCAAGAAAAATATGGGTTGATTATTTTTTATGGATCATATTAATTTATAAAATTAAATAATATTTGGAAATGAGATGCAACATGATTTTTACACGCTTTATATTAGCTTCACTTGTATGTTTATAACCGACTCCTTAAGACGCGATTTTGACCCACTTTAAACGGACAGATTTCATTCAAATTTTGCACACCTGTCAAAGACCGATGACAATACAATAATTCGATTAAAATATATAATTATCCTGATTAGATTCGCCAGGATTAATTATTCTTATAATTGATGACCATTGCTACTGACCACTAGGTGGCGTATAGATGAACATAATTTGCTACTGACTAATAGATGGCGTGATCACGCCAATAATGCATGTTTGCACTATTTATCGCTAGATGGCGTTAACATTGTATTCTTCAAGTGTCAAATGTTACTACTGACCAACAGATGGCGTTATTGATTGGAAATACAGCCGTAGATGGATGTTTTTAGTCAAAACAATTAAATAATAGTTAAAAAAAACTAAAATACACTCTTTAATAAGATATACAACTAAAAAAGTAAAATACATATATTTTATTGTTACAAAGCAGTGGGGTGCAGGAGGATAAGTAATTGTTGTAAACACCCCACGCTTTGTAACAATAAAATATATGTATTTTACTCCATTTTCTTATCTTAAATTCAGTATCAATTATTTTTAGTTGTATATCTTATTAAAGCGTGTATTTTAGTTTTTTTTATTATGTTTGCATTTTGACGACCCGTCTTCTAAAGGCTTACGTACACCGGGACTTATGCTTACTTATCTATAGTATTTGGCCTACAACGGCATCCCGTGTCTCGACGCAAAGTATGCATCGACAACGCCTGCTGCCTGAAACACATTTCTTATCCAATTTAATAAAATGTGAATAGAGATAAATTAGTCAACATTTTTTTAACAATAATGCATTCGGGCAGTATTTTATCGTAGTCGATTACCGCCGCTTGGACTGCCTTATCCTTGGGCGCATCACGGCATTCTTCGGCGTGCCATGGCATACCGCAGTGTCTCTTGACGCACTCCCCGATGCCGTTTCAAGAAATGCCTTTCGATGCTACGGCAACAATTTAAAACATTAGAATTTATGTCATATTTCTATTAAATAATTTCACTCCAGTGTGCGCTGGCTATAACTGATACGATGTCGATATTTTGGGCTGACCAATACTACCAATAATAATAAGGTTTAAACCGTAGATATAGACAAATGTAAAGCCTGAAGACGAAAGTCTTCAATGAGTGCGTCCTACCCGTAATGACGGTGCCGAGACGTGGACACTGACGGTGGGACTGGTTCACCAATTTAAAGTCGCTCTACGAGCAATGGAGCGGGCTATGCTCGGTGTTTCGCTGAAGGATAGAATCAGGAATGAGGTTATCCGACAGAGGACCGACATAGCCCAGCGAATCAGCAAGTTGAAGTGGCAGTGGGTTGGACACATTTGTCGGAGAACCGACAACCGTTGGGGTAGACGTGTTCTCGACTGGAGACCGCGCCTCGGCAAGCGTAGTGTAGGACGCCCTCCAACGAGGTGGAGTGATGATATCCGAAAGATGGCTGGTAGCGGTTGGAGACGTTGGGCTGAAGATCAAGCCCAGTGGCGTGCCATAGGAGAGGCCTATGTCCAGCAGTGGACGCGAATAGGTTGATGATGATGATGATGATGATGATGATGAGACAAATGTAATAAGAGTAGGGAGAAAGATAAAAGGTTTCATTATAGACATACATTTATAGAAAAATAATATATCTTTACGATGCAGGATATCGAGAAGAGCACCCTTTTCAAACCTTTTCGTGACGCGACTACGTATTATCTCATTGGCACCGCAATTAATTTCTAGTCATGACGTAGTGTACCCTGTTTTAATTTGATTGTAATCAGTTTATGGCCCAAGTTTAAATTTTGGGGTGTATCAATAACCTTATATTGACATTTGCCAACTTAGGCACTAACAAGGATCTTAACATTTATTGATTTATTTATTGAATAGAACGGTTACATGCGCCACTTATAGTATTCACTACTCAGAACAAAGTTTAGGTGGGCATGTAACATTACATTTAAAATGTATTTAAATGTCGTACATAATCTCATTCATTTTCATATATCAAGCTCCCAAAACCTCAGACATTCTAACATCAATAATCTTATGTCACTCGTACAAAAATTACGCAGTGGATTTTGGTCCATGAATGTGTTTATTTTACTGTCCCATTGCAGAGGATACGTTTACTCTAAACGCGAGTGTACGGTGAGAGGGGTTATGCTACATGGTTAACCACGCTAGCTAGTGTGACTATACCTTAGAAATTATTAAAACTCGCTCCGGTATGTAGATTTTCTCACGATATTTTTCTTCAGCGTTATAGGCAGTGTAAAATTGTAAATGTTGTACTCATTGTATAGTGAAAGCAATACAAATTTCCCGTTTTATTCTATCTATGAATTGTCTGATGTGAATTTTGGTTTTTCTATAAGCAACGAATGGTTCGCCTGACGTTAAGTCTCAATAAGTCTAGTAGTTAGTCTGGCTACAATTTCCTTTAAACCGAAACACAACAGTGCATTGACACAGCTTTTTGGCGGGAGAAATAAATATTGTCAAATCATTATAGCAATCACAAAAAATAAAAAAATGTCATCACTATAACAATACTAAAAAATATGTAACTAATTAAGTACCCAAGTTCACAGTTTTAGTGGAACTTGATTATCAAATGTAATAATTGTAATACGGTGGTAGTTGTGAATTGTAACATTTTAGTTATACCCCAAAATAGCGTTACCGCTCAGTTAATTGTTCTTGTTATATAAATTTTTACAATGTGATCAAATTATGTTAAGTGTATTTTTATATACATTAACGTTGGTAATATGCATATACGCAAAATTGTGTATTGTGATTGGTGTCACTGGAAGTCGCTGTCGTCTAAGGCACAGGCACGGCCTAGTTTAGTCGACAGTGGTCACTAGTAATAAGATTACATAATGAGTTATACATTGTATGCATAACATAATTATAAGGTATGTATTCTAATACTTTTGGTGTCAAATAAAAATAAATACAAATACAAAATTGTGATGGACGACAGTATGCGCTTTGCCGGTTTATAATTTTGTTTTACCATGGCTTTTTTGTATGTATTGCGTAAGTATCGGAATTTAATATTTATTATATTAATTTTGTATTTTAGTGCGTCGAGGGTCTCTAAAATTGTATTAAAGGAGAATGACTATTAATAGTATCGGTATAAAAAATTGCTGATCGCGATGCCGATGCTGCCAAGAATTCATGATAGTATTTTTTATGTTTCTTCTTAAATGTATCCCACGTTATCCCAGGTGACAGATTCCTATAAAATAAAGTAATTATCATCACATTTTACATTTTGTTTACAGAGTTGAATCCAAAAATATTTTTATTGGACTTCAAGTTTATTTTTTTTTTCAAGTATTCCGGTCCCGCTTCGCAATTATGTGTTGTAAGTATGTTAGAAAACATATATTTTTCCCTACACAAAAAATAGATTTCATCGAGGCACAAAAATTTTCGCTACGATACTAAGTTCTAATATTTAAATGGGAATTCTCCTTTTAATTACTTTTAAGAAGTAGACTCCAAAAATAATCAAGAGACGAAGCTCCAATGTACCTTGTGACTTTATCAACATCTGTAAAGTACACACGGAGTGACTCAAGACTTCGGCGAAACTTGCTATCTTTCCCCGGCGGCTTCGAACCCATGTCAATTCAGCGGAGTTGGATATATTGCGCGTTAGTTATCTACTTACATATCAGTTTATGTAAATTGTACATACTATCTAATGAACTCAACTTATATTTTGTTAAGGCTTTATTTATACTGTAAGTTAAGTAAATATAGATACATCATACAGCAAGATTAGACACCATAAGTTGTTAGGAAAGACGTTAAAGAGTAATTTTAGTTTATATGTTTTATTGATGTTTCGTCCCAGTACGCCGGTATGGATGAAATTTGGGAGAAGGCTTTGTAAACTTTCCTTTTTCATACATTTAAAACTAAGGTAATTTGGAAATAAATATTCCCATTAAAATCTGCGTAGATCTCGATAAGCCCTTAATAAAATCGATTGTCTATCCGTTAAACCATCGCTTATTCCGATTAACTGCAATAATAAATCTTTTTTACAATCTGTTTATAAGCCCATGTCGGGTTAATGTCAATTTTAGAATGCATCAAAATTAACGAGTGAATAAAGTTTTAATGGTTCGCGCGGCTGCCCTGCGTTGCGGACGGATTAGTTTTGTTTCGATGTTTCGTATCACATTTTGTTGTTATAATGGTTAATTTTGTGAATACATTTATATACAGGTATCATTTGTATACTATTTTAGATGGGCAAATATTTACGGCGCTGATTCTAAAAAAGCGGCATATTCGATTCGATAAATTAATGAGTGATTCAGAAGTATTTATTTCACGTCAGGGTATTGTATACATGTATGTGGCCCATATACGTCCCGCTGCAAGGCAAGGACCTCCTCTACCATCGAGAGTACGACTGATAGTGATGGGGGGTCAGGAGTAAGCGATATTAGGAGGCCGAAAAATATTACACACACATTATGTACATAAACTCACGCCTTTTTCGATTCGAACCCGAGACCTCAGCTTTGTAATCATACGACTGTACAAGTATGCCACCGAGGCGGTCAGAGGCAGCCAAAAGTAATAAATGGAATGAAATATACTTACATCTTCTAGTTTATGCTCATCTAATGGATACTATTTCTTCTTGATTTATCCTTGCATTTAGTTTTTAAGCCATGCGATGTTAGTAATCAATTTATGCATCTTTCTTTTCTGTAAACGAATGCTACCATTTTTATTCACATATATTTGCCAATATTTCACTTATTATCCCGTATGGTGTACTCACTGCTATACATTTATAAAGTCTGTGAAAAATATTTTAACACTATTCTCCGAAAAAAATATTATGAAACAATTTATTGTGACATCCGAAGTCGTAACATTTTAGCTGTATTTTCTATACAAAAGCAGCTTAACAAACTTTACCTTTGTATTTCATGGTACTTTTTACGATAATGCCGCAGAGTTTGCAAAAAATATGTGCATAAAATAAATATAAGTTCGATCTCCAAAGACATCATCTTGAATAAGGCGCAAGTGTTACATTATCTATTCAAGAAAATTATTTATTCCCCTAGTAAAATTGGGATGTCGAAAAATGGCGCACAAATTATTTTGGATGAATACCTACTCATCCCTTACGGAGAGCTTCAAATTCATTTTCATCTCGTAGTTGTTTGGGAATATTTTTTTTCCTGTTAACAATATCTTTGGGTTAATATTTCTTGGCATTCTTGTGAGTGCTATTTCGACTGGTCCAAGGGTGTGATTTCTCAACTCTCTTTGTTTTTAACGGTTTACCAGCTCTTTGGCATCCTCGAATGCCAGACCTTTGGCTCTCGCATATTCTTTGACAACATAGAGCTAATGCTTTTGGTCGACCCTGGGCTCTTGGTCTACGGTGAAATTTGTGGCTCATAACAACCAATGTACGAGTACTTCAGTAGTTTTCGTGACATGTGACTAAACCTTCTCAAGTGAATTTGAAATTGTTTATGTCAGAGTATTATACATATAAGTTCATGTCTTCTTCACCAGTTTTAATGCAATCTCAATGAAGTTCCACAAAGCAAACATAATAAAGCATAGTATAGCTTGACAAAAAGAGTCTGTTTTTAATGAGGGCACTACTATCTAATTTGATATTAATATGGCAACCCGATATACTATGACGACAAATGTTTAGATACTCATTATATTTATATTTTGTTGTTACAGTCTCTTTGTTGTTTAATTAATCACAAAACAAACTAAAATCGAACGAAAATGTATAGAAACACCTACGTATAAAATTATTCAACGAACGTAACGACATTTTTAATAGTGTTGCCATATTGTTTTACTTCACCGCATCGTACTCTTTTTTGCCAAGTTATAGTTTAAATCCTCAAGCTTACGTAATAACAAGTTTCTTGCAGATAAATAGTATTTCAGGATATTTGCACATAACTTTATTGATATTGAATATTATTTATCATACAAAAACATCTCATAACAATGTTGCCAAGTGTTTATTTCTCCGTTCCGATGTGGATTGATATCAACAAGGGTGAAAGTTAATTAAATTTTTAAATATAAAGCACTTATTGGAAGTGAAAATTGGAAACATGATTTTAAAAATTGGTCTACGGTATTGCCGTAAAATATGAATAATGCTCGGAATAAAAAGATTACATTGTTTCATACTAATAGGGGTAGATTCGTATTCATCAATTATCCTATGACGGTTGTTATACAATGTGTTATGTATGATCATTGCCTTATGATGTAATTTTAAGATATCTTCATTCATAAATCTAGAGTCATATATAATATTATTTATAATTTATATTCTTCAACTTCGTATATTGTCGTTTCCAGTATAAAAAAACATTCCCTAACTTTGTGTAAATAAAAATTATTTTTAAATCTCTTTGTTCTGAAACATTAATTGAATTCTTCTGTAAAAATATTAAACATTTTTATGAAATGTGGACTCGTAGTAAAACATTTCCTAACTACAAAAATAATCTGTCAAAACACCGGTATTGTGTCGGCGCTTTTTTCAATAACCTCGTTGGAACTTCCATTTTGTTTTATAATTTGGCACGTTTGAACCAGGACCGAAATTGTTAGGTTTTTAAAACTGTACTGTTGTTTATTTGTTCTTGCGTGTACCGTACATTGCGCGCTCCCTTGTGATTCTCATGTACATTGCTTTCTTTGCATTAATTATTTAGTGCCAGGATATACTAGTGCGTTCTTTTTATCTTCATTTCTTGCATTCTTATGTTATCTTCACTATGATCTTTATCATTCTTGCTCCATTGGCTGTCATAACTTTGCCGACAACAATATATCGCTCTTTAAGTCGGAGTTAGGTCTTTGAACTAAGTAATTAGTGGATTATAAAATCATATTTTTATTTAGACTGATATAATCTTTATATATTCACACCAGATCTCTATCCAATTGGTGTAAATAATGTTATGTAAATATATGGTGGTAGGTTTCTCATATGTGAAAGGTCATCTGGGTAGGTGCCACCGCAATGTCTATTTCTCCCGTGAAACAACAGTGTAAATGCACTGTTGTGTTTCGGATTGAAGGACATTGTATCCAGAGTAACTACTTGACACATTGAGACTTAACATCTTATGTCTCAGGATGGTGAGCGCAGTGGAATTTTGCTACTGTTTATGAGCGGTCGTTGTTAAAGAATGCAAACTATAAATTGAAGCTGGCCGTTTCTTAGAATGTTTTTAATGTGACCCCCCCTGACGTAAAAGTTGGATTCCATTTCTATAATAAAGTTCCCACTCACGTAAAAGCCTTAACTATAAATAAATTTAAATCTAATATTAAACGACAGTTGTGTAATAAAGCATATTATAAAATTTCAGAATACTTAGAAGATAGTAAGGCGTGGGAATAAAACATAATATAAGTCCCCGAACCGGATGTGTGTGTACTCTGTTAAATATAATTAAAATAATTATCCCACTTGTTTCACCATAGTTGTAGGCAATTTGAGTACGTCATGCTCGCTTAAAGTTCTGTGCTTGCGGCGGCGTCGTGTGCCGGGTCGGTCACTTCCCTATAACACGGTTGAGGAGACCGATGGCTGGCACATGGGTCATACTCGTGAACGGGTGCTGCTTGTGTAGACTGGTCTGCTCAATTTGCTTATAATGATAATATTAAATAACTTTTTTTTTATTGTCTTTCATTGCTTTTGGTGAACAGTGTATACCGATTCCCCGGCAGGGCGACCACACTTAACTCAGCCGTACAATATAATTATTATTATGAATAATTTATGAACTGCTCTGAATTTCAACTCCTGTATGATCACTGTATTGTAAACTTATATTGAAAAGAGCAACGCTAGAGTTTCTTGCCCGTTCTTCTCTGGCGAAAACAGCCTTGTGAACTGGGTGGTAGTGGAAAAAAAAAGTGACTGAATCTAAATAGTGTATGAAATTTTATGGATTCAATAAATATTTTCATTCATTTTATTCATTCATTCAATAGAAAAATTAAAAAATAGCTGTTGAAGTAGCGTCGCTACTACAATACTCTTGCTGCTGTAGCGATATTTTCCGAGACTTTGCTGTTGCAAATTCGTTAATTACATCGCTGAAATTTATACCATCAAAATTTTTGTTAAATGGCTAATATTGCTAGCTCAGGCAATTTTTCTTGAAGCATTGTTGACCTTAAATAATTTTTAATAATTTATAACTTTGAAAAAGGTCGCTCGCCAGAAGCTACAGATACAGGCTATGTCAGAAGAATTCTTAGTGAAATGCTTACATTTGGAAGGGTGGAGGTTAAATTGTTTTCAAATATATATTGTAAAATACGTAAAGGGTCACGGTGAGTATCATCAGGTAATGAAAACAACTTTAACGCTTTAATTTTATTAAACAAATAATTGGAGTCTATATCCTTATTATCCTGATCTGTCAGTCGTTCTTCAAGAACAGAACAACGTTTTAAAAGATCGCTGTCACTTAATTTGAATATGTCGCTATGTCGCTAAAAAATCCGAAGATATTATCATACTCATTTAATAAGTCAAATCGGTTTAGGGAGCTTAAAGTTTGATCTATAATATTTAAGAAAAAACTAATTCTAAAGGCGGTTTTTTGATCATGAAGGGTCTCATCTCGGTGTTCATAGTCAAACAGTTTTGGTTTAAACTTCCTCGTGAGTCGTGACCATTGGTAACGGTGGAAAGTCTTCTTCAATTTAGAGGGAGGATGCTACTTCTTTCGCATGTAAAATATTTTTTTGAAATAGTTGGTCAGATCTCTAATGCTAGAAGTGATAAACTAAACGTGTTAGGTAGGTTTGGCATATTTTAATATTAATTGTAGCACTTTGCATTTGTTTGCTGACAATATTTATATATATGAAATAAAACGTCATGCCAAATAATAATTCCACAAATAAATTGAAAATTAACTAGTCGGTTAATTTATAGCATTTTACATGTAATTCTTTAAATTGATATAACTTTTTTATTTTTGAACCTATTGAACAAAAACCACTCAAAACCAAAAAATAATAAGTACCACTGTAAAGCAAAAAATATATTTAATTCATTGTCTTGTGCATGTTGATTAATTTGCTTAATGACTTGACTAGCCAACAAATCAAAATATATGCGTAATATATTGAAGTATCGAAACCGCTAAGTACCGAAATCACTAAAATCGATTAAAAGCTGAAATGAAATGTATTTGAAATGAAATGTATTTATTGGTCACGTAGGCAATTTAAAAGCTCTTATGACAAGTCAATATACATAGAACTTAATCTCTATATACAATATATTTCTTATACTTAGTATTACTTATTTTAATTTCTTGGTTGAATTAATTTATTTATTTTAAATTAATTTTATTTTTATTTAGAATTAGTTTTATTTATTTGTTTAGTTTTTATTCTTATTTTATTTAAAGTATTAGTTATGAGTTTTAGCTGCCGAAGAGTTATGTATTTACGTGTATTTTAATTGTATCACCTACCCTTTTTTCCCTCTTTCACCGTAATTTAACTTTTATAATGAACGTAATGCAAAAAGAACCATTGGAACCCTACGTAATTTTAAGGAGTTCCCCTCTCCAGGTCCGAAGATATTCATCAGATCTTCGCCATATTTTTATGAGACCAAATGACAAGCACCAACTTTCAATCAAAGAAAAAATGGTCGAAGTCGGTTCACACATTACAGAGCAATGAGGTAACAAACATAAAAAAAGCTAGATACAGTCGAATTGAGTACCTTCTCCTTATTTTGAAGACGGTTAACAAATACTTAATGTCAAGTGGAGCCCTAAAGTTTTTTCTCATATATTATCTTCTATGTACCGACATCAATCGGCTACGATTTTATTATATGAATTGATTATTTTTGTTTTTTTTTGGCATACTTTTTTTTAGCCCTTGATTTTGGCGCCCGTGTGCATTGCACACTTTGCACTTATGGTAGCGGGGGCCCTGCGTAGAGAAAAACTTATTTTAATCGAATGTTTTGTCTTCTTCGCCCAAATCTGAATTTAAAAGTCGTTCGAAAGAGACAAGAAATCAATAACTAAAATAGGTTTAGAACTGTTTATGAATAAGACCTTAATTGTAAGCACAACTGGCGCCTGGAGGTATATTTCAATGTAATGTGCTTAATGTTTGGTATCAGCATCAATAAAACGTAAGTAGAAAAATGCAGGCTAGTATTGAAATACTTTAGATATAACGTACACGTAAACATAATTATACTTTATAATTGAACTATTCCCATTGATTATTATATTGCGAATAATTATTACTTGTTAAATATGCAATTAATCGCCGCTTACAACGGTATTACGTTTAAATCGATTATTTTAACGAATTAAATAATGCTGCATTGAATCACATCATAAGCTAATTACTGCATAGTCATTACTTATTAATGTCCAGATTTATCAGTTAATTTTGTTATACTTGTCATATAATACAATCATCACAACATAATTCTGGAATGACTAATACAATTGGAATTCAAACTATCAGTTTTAATCCTAAAAACAACTTATATTAAATAAATAAATTCTTTACACCATAGGTAAACCAATATTTTATGTAAGGACAGGTTAGATGCACATAAAGACAATTATGGTAAAATATTTAAGAATTGCCTAAAATATTTCTCAACAATCTTTTAGTTCCTTTGAAATCTTATTCTATTAAAAAGACATTCTTATATATATTCTCATATACGAACATATCCCCATTATTCCTATTTAATTCAATAAGCCCAGTAAAGAGGACATTCGTTTGATTAATGCCACATCAGATCCCATAATTCATATTCACAACTTTTTACGTCCAAATGTCAGGAAGCAATTTGCGCAAGTTGTTATGTGCACGATGATGCTCCCAGTGGCGGTCAGAAGGCGGGATTTATGAAAATACGCGTTAAAAACCACCAAATTACCATCACGTTTATTTTGAACCTTTTCACATAAAATTTAAGGTTGGTTTTACGATGGTAAAGTTCCTAGTCATAGTACGAAGGCAATATACCCGGTAGTGAGTAACGGTCGGCCAGACTGCGATTTATGTCTTGCAAAATCTGTTATTGGGATCTCGCTTAATAGCCACTTTATTACTTTCTAAGTAGGTTGTTTTATTCAATGTCTTCAATTATATGTCTTCGTATTGTGTGCGACTTGAGTGGACGCATTTTTACGAGATTTATGGGTAATTTATCATAAATGGGTTTTTTTAAGAATGTTTGGAAAGTCTCCCTGGGAATCAAAAACTATTTCCTGGTATTTAAAGTAGGTAAAACACACAATTAACACAATTGTGGCTTCTGGAAAAACAAGAAAAAATATACAAAAATAATCTTATAAGTACGCTACGTTCCACATACACTTTCATTTAACTTCATATGACGAAATGAGGATTTGAAACAGTGACGTCACGATTCGAAACACCTCGCCTTGCCAGCACTAACCTGCCTATTCAGTCGTGCAGCGTATATGGTGCGTATTGACGTGGCAATGGAGAATCCTGATTCCGATGTATTGGTGCAAGCGAAACTGTCAAGCATTGCTTGGGGAATATATTGAGATTATATGACGCGTGAGAACGCAGTGAGGCGAGAGGGGACTAAGGCTTGATATTGGATATGCTAATTGTGAGGTAGTGTTGGAACTTGGAACCACAGAGTGATTTGTGGTTAGAATTTATTTATTTATTTTATTTTTATTCATTTGGGAAACAACAGATACACATACATAAAATGAGTAAAACTCGAATTGCATATTCCACAATAGTTTCTACAGATTACAATATCATAAAGAAAGAAAGAGCTGGTGCGTATATACGTAGATCCAGGATAAAGAAATAAGATTTAAGTAGGTATATAACATTACAAGTTATTTACTAGGTGTAAAAAATTAAGTATAATGTATTTGCTGACTGTATACTTCTTTGCTACTTTTGTACGTAGCATTGGAACTTGTCTTTTGAGGCGTAATGACGTAAGGTTAATTTATGATTATTTTTTTTACAAAGATAGGCATAAAGGGCATATCAAAACTTGAAGGGGTATGCTATACCCATCATAATGATCAACTTTTACAAATCTGAATTCGCATAATAAAATATTATTCCGTACAAAATGTATGAAGTAACATTATTTTTCATTTCTTGAACATTTTTTATCTGCACCCCGTATTGAGGCCATATTATTCAATTTAAATGATAAACAGATAATAAGTGATCAAAAGCTTGAAAATCAGAATATGAATTAAATATTATTACTCTTGTAATATCTCAAAAACACAACATCTGCACCAGATACAAATATTATATTTTGATTACTGCAAAAACGGGTCGGACCAAAGGCTTTTGTCGTTAGCTCAATACAGGCAGTTTAATAGACTAGCGCATAATTTCAAGCGGAGATATACTCGTAGATGCTGACGTATTTATTGCTTTGTTTGTAGGCTTTGATTTTGAGTGTGGACCACTGTATGATATATACCTTTAATTAAACATTATGAATCCTGCATTGATTTAACTAAAGATAGGACCTTAATTATATTGGAGGTATTCAAAATGGCCGTAAAGATTACGTTATTTCGTAGATTTTTGAAATTTCGTTTTTTACGTCAAAAGAAAAATTCTAAAATAGATATTAATCTAATAGATTTTTTTTAACGGTGATATGAATTTTAATCTTATTTCTTTACTAAACTTTCTGTTATGATACAAGGAGAAATTTTCAATATTAACTACGACATTCAATGGCGTCGCGCTGTTGACCGATTTATTGGAGCGTGCACAGCTTACATCGGAACTATTTCGCGCGCTCCGCTCTGCCCTTATATTTATGCAATGTCAGCACGGTAAAAAGTGTGTGGCCTACTGGTGGGACCAGACGCGGTTGTCAATATGTTTACGATGGTTGCGGGTTCAAATCCCAGGGTACACCTCTGATTTTTCGGGGTAATGTGTGCATTGGTAGTCAATCACCACGCACTGTAATGGTGAAGGAAAACATCGCGAGGACACCTGCATACTATAGCGAATTGTAAGAATTTCTAAGGTATGCAAAGTCCCCCAACACCTTTCAATCGTACCTGCTCTCGATTGTAGAGGAGGCCGGTGCCTAGCAATGGGACGTATAGGCTGATTGTCCTTTATTACTTAAAATGTACCATTTAATAAAACTTTTAATTCCCAGCTTAAAATTATCGTACCTGGTTATTTTGGATTGAACTGCGTAACGTAGTTACGTTCTAACACGAGTGATTCGAGACTTCAATCTCTGAATAGGCTATAGGGCTCGAATATTTGTATGGTTAATAGTCAGATGTGTGATATGTGACCATTTCTAGTGATTTTTTCTATATTTAGGGTAGTTGTGGGTATGGAAATTAGTATTTTGCGTTTTCAAATTTAGCAGATTTTAATGGTTTGGAATACTCGGCAAGCCCTATCGAATAGCAATTAACCGTTTGGTTTCTTAAAAAGAAATCAGTTTATAAATTAAATATTTCTCGACAGACAATGACATTAATCCAGTATTCCTTTTGTAGTTACCAATAAACAGGTATAGGGACTTAAGCCCCACAGACTCAAGCTGGGGAAAATAATTGCAGATCATTAGGCGGAAAAATACTTTTTCTTCTATGTTATATGAAGATATAGTCTATATATAAATACAATTCTATAACTACAATAAATTTGTTGTATTTTGTAATGTCAACAAATCGTAATCAAATGGCACTTCGTTTTTCAATCCTCACGATTATACCAGCCACTCAATTGATTCTACTCGCATGAATGAATTTACGTTAAGGACATATGAACCACCTGTTTAACATCAAAAGCAAAGCGAAATAAGCGTTTCCGTATACAGAAAAAGCGTATGTTTCCTCTAACCATCCGGTTAAACATACCCACGTTTAATCGGTTTCCCACATAAATTCCCGAAGCAAATGTTAGTTGCGTGATTCCGCCAGTGCAGCGCTCATAAATTCAGCGCGCGGCCGGCGCACAGTTGGTAACATCCGCGCTTCCACGCGCCCACATTAGCGCTTACGCGGTCACAAAGTTGGTACTGCTTTTTGAATAAACATGATCGCGACGTTTTTTTTAAAGCAGATGGCCGCAGTTGCCACATTTGGAGTAAAATGGCTGTGGGAATATATCGCATTTTGGCGAACTTTAATAGTATATTTGCTGTCGGATAAAACGGAAGACGAAAAAAAGATGGGTTGTTTAAGATATAAATAAAACCTTGAAATATAGAGGTATGCATGATGAAATTTCAACTGACCGAGAAGGTAGAACTAGAATTTACGACAATAGTCGACAACATGATTAAACCGTAGGGTAATTGTAATGGCAATTTCCGCTCAATAATTATAAAGCGCATACAATTCTTTGAATAAGGGTGAATGTTACTAAAAAAAATGGGTCAATCCAAATAAATTAACGAAGATATATTTTATTTGTACTTTATTAGTTTATAATTAATGAATCGGCTTGTAACTAGCGTCTAACATAATAAATCATTAAAAGGCCTCGAAGAGTTTCGGAACTTTAGAATATTGCGCAGCAACCAATTGCTAAATGCAGATAATTTCGAAGTCACATGAGACACTAAATATAACATAGTTTAGATGTCCCGCACGAAACATTCGTCGAAATTGTAACTTTATGAAGTTCAACATACTGTTAGTAAGCTTATTAGTAAACTGTTTACTATTCTACGCTAGGTCTGCCTAATTGTGTAGGCTTGTTGACTTGTATTCTGAAAATTAACAATACTAAGTCGATTATATTCATAGTTCATTAATACATACTTTGACGGTGAAAGAAAACTTCATTAGGAAATATACATACGTGACAATTATTTAGGTAATCCTTTTGTGGTCTATGTACCTTTTGTAAAATAAGAACCATTACATTCTTTTTTTTTTAATAAAAATTGGCTTCTAATATTAATAATTAACTTGCGTAATTCCTTATTTCAGCCAACAGAACGGAGGGGATTCTATGCATAAACAGCGAGCGTATTAGCTATTGTAGTCAGATATTCAAATGGTCGGTGTATTGCGGAAAATGTACCGGAATAGTGTCACAGGTTGTTGTTAAGGTAAGCCGCATTACCATAGGTCAGCAAGGGTGTCAACGTGATTGCATAATCCTTTTGAAACAGCTGAACTGCGTTTACCGTCCACTATCAAGGATCCTCAGATTATTATAATAGAATGAAAAGTACTAAAGATTTATTAATAATTTTGTAATTATGAAAACTTTTAATATTTCACTTAAAGGTTCTGGTTCATAAATATTATAATTACGATTTATAACACGCAATAAATTGAATCTGAGATCACATGATTGTTGATTACGCTGTGTTTAAATAAACTACAGTGTGACTAGAAACAAACACCCCAAACGGTCATATTCTGTACGAAGCAGATACAAATGTAACACCTCTGTAATTACCTATGTACCACAACCAAATACCTTGAATTTGAATTTTAAAATGAAGAAACAGTTCTGAATTGTTATTGAATTTATGACCGAAATAATCAATTTTATGTTTGTTTTTATTGCATTGAATGGCGAGACGAGTATGGCGTTCGCCTGATGGTAAGCGATACGACCACTCATGAACAGTAGCAAAACCGTACAACACCATCAATCACAAAGCAATGGTTGGCATTCCTCTGCGCTCGCCATCCTGAGACATGGGATTTTAAGTCTTAATATGACCAGTAGTTACTTTGGTTACAATATCCTACAAACTTAAACACTACTGTGCATTTGCTCTGGTGTTTGGCGGGAGAAATAGATATTGCGGTGGTACCTACGCAGGCGGCCTCTCACATATAAGAGACCCATCAGTACCACCAATAGTTGTGTTATTAAGGATAAGTTCCCTTGATTACATCAAATCAAACAATATGTTAAAAATACGACCTGGAAAAACGTTTGTCCCAGCTCAATAGAAGTAGCGAGACACAATAATTGAATAGGGATACAAAAGGTTCTTCCTTGAGACAAACATGATTAGTTTCAAACAAATACTCATTTATCCACCTACGTTATTTTGCCCAAAGTTTACTCAGCATTTGTTCTGAATTTATTTACGCGTTTTTCGAGGGCTTACGCTTTATGCGGGTCGAACAAAGCACGTTTACAAGGAAAGTTAGAATATTTTTTTAAATGAGTTAATTTACTTACTTCCATTAACAAGTTGGATTTTCTGTCAGGTTTCTTGTTTGTTTATATTTGATACATTTGGGGGTTCGTTTACAGGAAATGCTATGGGAAATGATATATGTTTGCAGAGATTGTTTGCTAAACTAAGTTGTTGACTCGTATGATATTGGTAAGTAGTTATTCGATCTGTTAGTTCTGTGTTTCATCTTGTGTTCAAATAAAAACAACAAACAATTTAAGGTGCGCTGTAATTTCCGTAAGTAATGTAAGTTTAATTGTTAAGTCAGGAATCCGCTATGCGTGGGGTTTTCAGGTTGAAACTTATGTTAGCAATTGGTAGAGCCAGTAATAGATGTTTAGCGGAAATAGGCTGGGCTAACTGTAGATGCCATTAGTAAATCTGTTTACACCTTCATACAAACTAAATGGGAGCTGATTTGCATAAAATAATATGAGAGCGTGATATTAAACGTATAGTTTTGATGTGAAAATATTAGTTCTAGCTTTAGTTGTTATGTGACTGAATAGTTCCTGATACCCATAACGAAATCTAAGTTTTTTAATTTGTAATTTATGTAATTAGGCCTGTTATTTAAACATTTAAGGCTCTATTCGTAATTTTAAAACCTACTACCAACGACTTTTGAATTCAGAATACAAAATACTCGATGGCTAGAATAATTTTAAAACTATCTATGCATGAGTGTATTTTGTTATTTCAAATGATACGGAAAGTTAGTCAAAGTAGCTTGCTCAGCAACAAAGTACCATTCCACTAAATGTAATATACTAAATGCAAAATTTGTATGAATTGCGACACAAAATTGAGTTTGCAACAAACTCCGCATGCATATTTGCATAAAAGTTTCCAATTTTTTGGGAAACATTTTAATTATTACACTGGAGCCATATTTCAAGTTATGTTGGTTTGTATTGCGATATTTTATTTGGAATGCTTCTTTGCCATATTTTATCCTGTTTTTTTTTTTCTACGCAATATTTTTCAGATTGTATGTTTTTTTGGTCAGAATTAATTAGACTGGACCAATCTGAGAAATTATGTTTGAATTAAGTTTTAGCGCAATATTGCGTATTGTATAGAATACATTATTGAAAATTTGTCTAGATAACAGCTTTATTGTTCCACATCGTGGTAAGATTTATGCACTCAAGTGAATATTCATTGATCCGGGTTGGAACCAAGGGCCTTACGGTTTTAAACTCACTCTTTTAAGATTGAATATCTGCATGAAGTCTACATACAGTCATAAAATCAAAATGATGTCCGCCAACCTGCACTAGGCCAGTGTGGTAGACTATAAGACATAACCACTCTTAATCATAGTCTCGATTGTAGATGAGGCCTGTCCCGTGCAGAGGGATATATGGGCTGATACAGTAAACATCATAACAGAGCAGTATTAAATGCGATATACATACATACATAAACTCACGCCTTTTTCCAGAAGGGGTAGGCGAGGAGCGAGGACATCCATATTTCGCGTTGTATGTTCCGTCCCACGGTGTGATAGGTGGCGAGCCTAAAATACATTATAATTTTAATATTAGAGAAGAATTTAATGGAGTGATCGGAAATACAGTACGAATTAACAAACGAAATATTCCACTGAGACCTAGAGCAAACAGGTGCAGAAAGTCAATATTTGTCCCGCTGTACAGATTCTGTATGTCCTGTGTCAAACTTCAACTCTGGATCAATGCGATATCTGTTTACGAAATATTTACTGGATTTTGTAAAGTGAAATGTGTCTGTATAGACCATAAGAAAACCTAGTCCCTTATACATACCGTCGGATGTTGCCAAACATAGAAAACAATCATTTTTCTAAAGAACTGCCTATTCCTTGAAGAAAGTGGTCAACGGCTATAACCTGGATATATTTAACTCAAAGCATTGGCACTCAGGCGAACTTTACCTAGAAACTGGCTAACCGCGGTTCGATAGATATAAGTTTCTTCTAATGTTAAACTTAGTATTATATAAATGAGTGTTTTTTTATATGTAGGACAAGAACAAAAAAATACATTGTCAATAAATAACATTTGTCGTGCCTCAAAAGGATAGCGTAGCATAATACCTCATTGTAAGTTTTCTTTTAGACTATTTTCACATATATTATTCATGTGCACCTAAGTTACTTATATTACAGTTAATAAGTTAATTAACACACATTTTTAATTAAAATAACTCTTCAATTTGGTCTTCCCACGATCAAATTGGTATAAATAGGCGAAAATTACTAAAAACACTTACACAGGTCGTATATTTTTATGCCGTCGTAGCATTCGCTTTTTCATTACTGTAATCAAGGCCTTAAAACCAGTTGGTGCTTGGAAGGAATGTTCCTGAGAATAAATTTGATTTAGTTATCAGACCCTAACCTGGTTTTCCGGTACGTGTGCCGCATATATTTATAAGCCCTTCGTTCTGTCCTATACCGGGTGATTTTTTGGGGCAGGAAATAAATATGTCACAAGTGCATGATATATAAGCCCGACCCAATGTTTATTTTCATGAAATTGTTCATATGCCTCTAGCAGATTTACTTTTAACTACGGGTAAAATCTAGGTGTAAAATCAATAATGATGGATGCAGCAGGACTTTAGCGACGAACCAGTTTTAAAACCTAGAGTTATTCATTTAAATATCTGTGAATAGTTTTCAAAAGAGACGTATTGGTATATAAGACGAAGTGTTTGTGAATGCTTTTTAAAATTTGTAATTAATTTTAATATCTCAATAGCTACTATATGAAATGAGAAAACATGTAATTTTTTTTTATTTCAGTAATTGTATGTGTTAGTGTGAGAAAGAACTAAGCTAAATATAAGATTAGTTGATTATATTTTTTTATTGGTATAAAAAATTATCACCCGGTGTGATTCTTACAGCAGTAAATTTTTGGGCATAAAAGAGCAATCTGTGGAAATGAAGTGTTGATTTATTTTACAATGAGGGTGGAGCACGTATTTGGACCATTTATCGAAAGTTATTGGATTATACAGATAATTGGAGAGGTATTGTGTTAATAATAATTATTGTCGCATTTACTGCAGATTTTTTACAAACGTAAATAAATAGGTCTCTGAGGCGCAACTGGTCAAGATGCCCGCTTTAAAACGGGAGGCGACCTCTTACGCAAATGTCTGTGTGTCCCTCAAGCACCCTCAAGTATTTGTTTCAAGTCTAGCTGTTTGAAGCGAAGAAGATCCGTACATACTGATAGCTACGAATTATAACTAAAGCGGTTAAGATAATGTTTGCCACTGTTGGGTTTATTTATTTAAATTAACATAATGAGCTAAACTACAGACCTCCCCAGACATTGTTCAATATGCGTTTTGTGTTAATTAAAAATGACAAAACGAGTCAGCGGTATCGGTAAACAAACATAGCGAACAAACGCGAGTTTCAATTTACTGTAATTTATATAGTTTAAACGAAAAATAAATAAACGCAAACAAAATCTAGATAAATCCGGACAACCGAAATGTTTCAGTTTAGTCCATTTATAGAACAAAACAGTGAGATAAATGTAAACTGGGAACAAATAACTAGGGCGATTTTGACGTGGTTTTTCAATATGCTTTTATGGCTTGATTTTAACCGCCGAGGCGTAAACTTTCCTATATACTAGCGGTCCGGCCCGATTTCGCTTGGGTGCATATACCTACATTTTGAATCCAGTCCACTAACACAGGAGATATTTCCCGTGACAACCGTTATAAATATCTAACCTCAACATTACTGCCATTCATTTTCAATTCCAACAAACTTTCCATCCAATTCCTTTGAGTTTGAAAGAGTATCGAATATATTTTATTTCGTGCACATACCACGGGAACACTAATTTTGTTTGGATAAAAAGTAGCCTATGTGTTAACCCAGGGTGCAAGCTATCTCTATCCCAAATTTTATTAAAATTGGCTCAGTGTTTTGACCTTGAAGAGGTAACAAACACACAAACTTTCGCATGTACACACATAATATTAAGTAGGATTATCTATGACGTAAACTAACTATTTACAGTTTGTGTATGAAATGTTTTTTAATAAAAGTCATTATAATATTTTGCTATACAGGGTATATCAAGACTGCTACCGAAAACGAAGCTGTGTGGTAGTTTTAGTGATTTCAGACACAGTGCAACTAAATTTTGTGCAAAAATTGGTGACGATTTCTTTTTGTTATTGTTTTTCTATTGTCATATTAGTATAGTAAATACATAGTTTTTTCTTAAATAATAGTGTACACCCTTTTATTTTTTAAGACGCTATGGTATGCAAGGCTTTAAATTATTATTTTAGCAAAAACTATGGATTTACCACCCAAAATCGATAATATTTAAAAAATAATTGTCGCGTTTCTTTGCGAAATTTTTAGTTGAATTGTGTTTGTAGTCACTAAAACCACCACCCGACTTCGTTTTCGGTAGCAGTCTTGATAAACGCGGTCTAAGGTAATAGGGTTCCCTTGAATCCTTTGCGCACTGAACCTTAAAATGAATTTAAAATATATCTAGAGAAAGTTCAAATAGTAGATACTTAAACGGAGTAAATGAAGAACATACTTTTAACATATAATCAGCCATACACTCACCCGTATCATGGTGATAGGCTTCCCCCACAACCTGATCAAACACAACACAACACATCACATCAGACCTCAAGGGGAAACGTGGGTGTCCTGGTAGCAACTCTGCCTACCCCTTGTGATAAAAGGCGTGAGTTTATGTATGTATTCTTCACATATTTATCTTATATCTTTAAACGAGAAATTCTTGTATATATATACATATTCTCCGAATCTCGGAAACGGCTCCGGAAATTTTGTATACAGGGGGTTTCGGGGGCGATAAATCGATCTAACTAGGATTCATTTTTAGAAAATGTAATAAAAAATAAAAATATAAACTGATAATATTACTCTTCCTGACATCTATTGGCGAATAATAATACTATTTGTTTTATTGTGTGCAACTAACTGCACAACCATCATTGAGGTATTACAACTGGAGCGGACACGTAGAAGAAAAATTGTGCTCATTTCAATATGACAGCGAGGTATAGATTGAGTCGACATTGTTGCAGATGCGACACTTCAGAAATTTCTACCTACATCTATATACGCGTGATGTCAAATTAAAAAGCATAATTTAATCAAATCATTTATATTTATTTCTTATATATATTAATATTGCCCCAATTTTGGGTAAAATTAATTTATTTACAAAAATAACTAAGTGACTTTATTTGAATACTATAACCGCGAACTTCTAATATTACTATTGTAGTGTCTAATTATGACCTCATAGCAAAACTTTGATAGAAATAAATAAACTAAGCAAGAATTAGTTCATTATTAGATAGTTATATTCATTCTCGTGTAATACACTTACTTTATGTAACTATCTCAAATTGTGAGCAATACAGCAGCACTGGGACCCTACTCACACCCTACAATATTGATCTATCATCACATACAATATCCACTCTCCCTATACGAAAACTTCAATTTTTACCTATCTGTCACTACATTATTATTAATCTATAATTTCATTCAAAAATGGTGGTTGTCAAAACGACTCCGGTAAATATTTTTTTAAATTTAATTTAGTGCTTCTTTATTTCAATTACGGTTGATTTACCTATAGAATGAGACTCCATCTTTTCTTCCTATTGTTCTGGAATGGTTTTTGCACGTTTCTAGCACGCAATACGGCATTTATGGACCAATTATATTGACACCTAATTAGGTCCGTCTTCGCTGAAACGTCAGGGACGACTGACAGCCTAACGGTACATGTACTCTTGCGAATGTTCCAAACTATTTGGTCTTGATGTCCCCTCCAGTTGTGTACCTCAATGACAACCATACAATAACACTAAAGATATTCCAGCAGATGGCTTTGTTAAGCAACGCTAAGCCAATGAGTGGTATTAGCTATTAGGTTTTGTTGGGATATGTGTCAAAACTTTAAAAATAGTAAGTGTAATTGGTAATTTGGCGTTTAATTTTGGACATGGCTATTTGTTTGAATCATCGATTATTAAAGATATACTGCCGGATTGAGCGAGTATTGAATAGAGAGAGAATATATTATACATAAAGTACGGTATATTCCGCGGAGCGTTACTAGGAATAATTTGTAAAAGAAAATAAGACCATGTTGAACTGTATTGGAATTATAAATAGTAAAAAGTACAAGAAGACAGAACATCCTGGTGTGCATTGCAAGAGGCCTACACTCAGCATTGGGTGGTTATATAGGCTGAAGAAGAAGAAGAGACAAGAAGACTTTTAGTGGAGTAATTCCTTCAAGGGTGCAATTTCTTAAGTCCAAAAAAACCGAGCAAAGCTCGGTCATCCAGGTACCTACTGAAATAAAATTGACGTTGTCTAGATGAATCATATGAAAATGTTGTCAACAAGGTTCCCGCTTCGTTTGTAGCTTCAGAAGGCCCTAGGAACCTTTTAGTTAAACGTTATGAAAGGAAATTAAATGGTGCTGTACCTAAATTAAGGAGTTTCTGTAGTAGTGTCGCGCCCTTTAATTATTTATTTTTAAACCTTTATTACTAACTTTGACCATGGGTGAAGAGTACAAAAAAATAATACATAATTTTTAAATGTTATATTTTGAATATTCTTTTTTGCTTTTTTAATGTTTCATAATATAATAATAATAATATGCAATTTTCTTATAATTTAATATTTCTCTGTCAAAATTATTTGTAAATACATTTTTTTAAATGTTTGAACTTATACACAAAATCAGCCTCGTTACTCCTTTCGGCATTTTTGGCTATTCCTCAAAGATCGGGATTTGGCCATTGCATAATTCACTCTGTATATTTTTACACAATATTTAGTCAGTGAAAGGGTGTTGAGTAACATTTTATATTGTTGAAAATAAGGGTATACAATATAAAAGCCGTTTCTTTAAACTTTAAATCCATTATCGTAAATATTCGATGTTTATATAAAAACAAAATATATAAATATACAATCAGTTCCATGAACGGCTTAAACAGGTCGTGTTTTTGATTTTCAGCTTTCCCTTTGACTTGAATATATAAATTGGGATTGGCTAAAAGGTTTTTATAAAAGGTTTTACTTGTAAAGATACTACGAAACACACACACATACACAACATATTATATTTTTGAACAAATAGATATATAAATTAGTCTTTACGTGATAAAGTTTTTTATTGATATTCTGAAATAGGATAAATTTGTGTACAGTTGTGTTGCTTAATTCTTGCGAATGTTAAACCTTTGGTATTGTTCGTCTATTGTCGTAAAATCTACTTCTAGTACAGTCAACGAAGCATTTTTTCCTGCATAATTTGCCAGGAGTTTTTTGTTTTCATGAAGAGGTGGCATATGACCCCACTAAGTTAAAAACCCAAAATACTTACAAAAATGGCGTCCGCTAGAGCCGCCATTTTGGAAAACGCGTTTGAAGCCATATCTCCGGAACCGTCCACTTTAGGCCCATCATGCTAAGGACCTTTTTTGTAGATAATTAAATTTCTAATCTTTTTTGTTCAATAATTTTTTTTGTACCATTTACCGTTCGCGATTTACAAGGTTATTAATATATTCTTGCCTTTTTGCCCATATCTCTGTTATTAATTGTTTAAACAAAAAACTGTTAATAACTAAACTTTTAAATCAATTAATTCTTAACAACTTTTCACCCATACTTTTTTTCTCTAAAATCAATATTTTAGAAGTTATCGCGCGTTGAATGGTGTACTACCGAATTAAGGTCAATGGAAACGAAGGATGCATAGCGTAATTATGAAATCCAATGATTTCTCCATGATTATCACGTAATTAATTAAATACTGATGGCATAAGGGAACAAAGCAATGAGGAAATAGTAAATTTTGTTAAAAATCCATGTAAAATTTATTGTAAAAAAGGTATAAAATGAAAATTAATAACATTGTAAATCGCGAACGGTTAATGGTACAAAAAAAATTATTGAACAAAAAAGATGGGAAATTTAATTATCTACAAGAAAGGTCCTTAGCATGATGGGCCTAAAGTGGACGGTTCCGGAGATATGGCTTCAAACGCGTTTTCCAAAATCGCGGCTCTAGCGGACGCCATTTTTGTAAGTATTTTGGGTTTTTAACTTAGTGGGGTCATATGCCACCTCTTCATGAAAACAAAAAACTCCTGGCAAATTATGCATTGCGGACAAGAGTAAACCGTTGCTTCGTTGCCTGTACTATTCGTTCGTGTTCAATGTTATGTTTATTCCACAGCCGCTAGCATGGCTATCGGGAAATCTACGGGAAACGGGAAAATATCGCATGTTGTGGACGCACGGTATTTTATAATTATTTTTTCTCTTTTTAGAACAACGCAAGGTTGTAAAATTAAATAAGCGTGTTTATTTCATTTAATTAATTTCTTTCTGTGCAGTCCTTTTAGACATTTTCTTGGGCTCATTGAAAACTAGTCAATAATATACTTAATATGTGGTAAAAGGACTCAAAAACCTACCCAAAGGTCTGTTTTTTTAAATGCTTTGATGGGCGAGACGGGCAAACCATACGCCTCATGGTAAGCAATACCGTTTGTTGCAGCCTCTCCTTTAATATTTTATTATTATATTTTTATTAGCACATAAGTTTTAGCTTAGTCGAATAGTCGAATGCTCATTATGAACAAGTGCCATCACCATTTGTCAGGCGCTTTGTTCAGTGCTTAACCGCCTTTTTTTTTTTAAAATTGAATATTACACTTTGAACCGTGACCGTTGCTGTTTCATTTTTATAAACTCCTTCGACCGATTCTTAAAGTTTTAAAATTTACCACAAAATTATACACCGTTCATGGACAGTACCGAAACCAAACAACGCCATGTATTACAAAGCAATGCTGGGCATTCCACTGCCCTCATCATACTGAGACACATTATTTTAAGTCTTAGTATGTCCAGTAGTTACTCTGGTCACTGTGTCTTTCGAACTGGAACACAACAGTGCATTGAAATTGTGGTTTGGAAGGAGAAATAGACATTGCGGTGGTGACCTTTATCGGTGGCTTCTCATATATATCGCCAGTAAATGGCCTCCCGAAGAATAGATCCCAGGACCTCAAGATAGAACTTCAAAAAGGTGGAAGTTAAAAAAGTGAAAAATATATATATATTTTTTTATAAAATACTATTATTTGGTATTTAATCTGCAATACCAAAGCCAGAGCAAAGTAGATAATAAGAGCAAGATGTTTGTGTCCTTTAGTTGTTCGCAACAAAGAGGACAATTCAAATAACTCAAAACAACTTTCTTAACGTCCCTTGTGTTGTTACACTAACTGTTTGTAACCAGGATTTTGCATTAACTAGTCTAGATAACAACAGTGTTTGTTGTTACAGTTTTCTCAAGTGAAAAAATGCTATTTTTTGTTGCAAATTCTTTTTTAAACTACCACAACAAAGTGATCTAAATGCACGTTGGTGGGAAAAAGTTCATTAAAAAAAGTCACCTGTATATTATTCAGACCTTCATAATTATACCACTCTAGAAGAAATGGTCGATACACAAGTAAAATAAAACGCGGATTCTTTGTAAATAGATTTAAAAAAAGGCATGTCGGTATGCACGTAAGAAGTTATACTTATTTTAAAGATAAAAGTAACTTATTTTTAAATTGGTTTATTAGTCATTGGCATCCTACTTTTTAAAAACATACATAAACTCACGCCTTTTTCCCAAGAAGGGGTAGGCAGAGGTGTCAAGACACCCAAATTTCGCCTTGTATGTTCCGTCCCACGATGTGATAGGTGGCGAGCCTATCGCCATATCGGGCACAAATTCCTGACTCTGGGCTGATAATGAATTGAAAATCCAATATCACTTTGCCCAACCCGGGATTCGAACCCGAGACCTCAGCTTTGCAACCGTACCGTAGCACAACTACGCAGCCGAGGCAGTTTAAAAACATGTTTATGTAAAGTACTTGAAAAGTGATACGACATCAATAGAAAATTGCCATGCCAACTTGTCGCATGCATTATATGTGTAGCTAACGATTATAATTGGACAAAACATTAGCTGAAATGAAATTACACATCAGATCGTCTTTTGTTTCATGCATAAAGAACCCCAAAGGACTCGTGTTGGTCACGCTTGGCTGGATTTTTTTTATCTTGTCCCTCTCGGTCTTTATTTTACAATAAAAAAGGCCACAAAAGGCGGACAGAAAGTAAATACAGCTGCAATGGCAATATTTTATTTACACTTGAAAACACAAGCGGCGGCTAGCCATTTCATTAGCTTACTTCCGGGTGTCGTAACAGATCATTGTTACGTTGTTCAGATTTTTACGAAGTGTGTCCTTACGTGGCCAATTGTGTGGAATAATTATCCAGTTAAATATATATAATATAATTATATTATCATTTCGAAGTGGAAGTGCCATTTTGTTGATTGTTTTATTTTCTAAACTATATATAAAACAATACTAATAGCGAAAGAAATTTAAGATAACAAGGTGTCCAAAGAAATGGCGCACCTGCTATTATATATTTTAGTTAATCGTGATTGCGTCTAGATTAGGATGAATTTACGTAGCTTACTCTGATAATAATGAAGATGCCGAGAAATCAAGAATTACTGTTACACTTGCTTCCCCTTAACATATCACGCCTAAGAGCTGAGAGTTGATATCCTCGCCTATTCGTAAAAAATGTTAAGGGGAAGTCTATGAAAGTTTTGTTGCTTATAAAAATCGTTTTCATACTATATTCCGTGAACCATTTATGTAACGAAGAAATAAAAAAAAAGTATATGTTGTTCTTAATACAAATCTTGTTCTTTACTAATGCTACTTGGTTTTATGCAAAAAAGTGGTTTTAATACTTAAAACTTGAATAGTTATAACTCCAAAACGTGTTTTACAAATATTATTTTTACATTATCATAATTATATAATGCCCTTTTGAATAGATTTATGTATCCAACATAGTAAGTGCTCCATTTTCCTGCACTCACGCTGATAATATGATTCTTAATCAGTTTAGTAGACTTTTTTGGCATTATATGGGCTTGTGACTGCCTCGGTGGCGTAGTTGTACTAAGGTACGGTTACAAAGCTGAGGTCTCGGGTTCGAATCCCGGGCTGGGCAAAGTGATATTGGATTTTTCTATCCATTATCAGTCCAGAGTCAGGAGTTTGTGCCCGATCTGGCGATAGGCTCGCCACCTATCACATTGTGGGACGAAACATACAAGGCGAAATGTGGGTGTCCTGGCACCTCTGCCTACCCCTTCTTGGGATATAGGCGTGAGTTTATGTATGTATGTATGTATGTGTTTCACCGTCATTATCCCAATATAAAGTGATAAAAGGGCCTGGGTGAAGTATATTGGCTCAGACCTTTTGAGGATTAATATCAATAATTATAAAACATCTAAGAGACATTTATTTATTTATTTATTTAAACCGTTTTAGGACTGTACACAGAGTAGAGAGATACTATCAGGATATTAAATAATAAAAATAATAGTGCCAGTGGCGGTCTTATCACACTAGGTAATTTATTGGCAACCATGGAATGTATATTTAAACAGGAGACAGAACATTTTCATTACTCTCTCTAGCCAGATTAAGTTCAATGCTCGACAAAGATAGGGCTTTACAAAAATGTTTTATATAATTTGATAATGAGCCTTAACTCGTGGTGAAGCAAGATGACCTATAGCTAGTTAGTATTTTTGTTTTTTTTATTGCAATGAATGACGAGACGAGCATGCCGTTCGCCTGATGGTAAGCGATATGACCGCTCATAAACAGTAGCAACATTCCACTGCGCTCGTCATCCTGAGACATAAGATGTTAAGTCTCAATATGTCCAGTAGTTACTCTGGCTACAATGTCCTTCAATCCGAAACACAACAGTGCATTTACGCAGTGTTGTTTCACGGGAGAAATAGACATTGCGGTGGTACCTACCCAGATGGCCTCTCACATATGAAAGACCTACCACCAGTAGACTTAATATAGTAGTAGTAGACTTGATATAACTTTTTTTATTGCTATGAATAGTGAGATGAGCCTGCCATTCGGCTGATACGCGATACAACCGCTCATGGACCCTAGCAAAATAAAACAGCATCATGAACTACAGAGTAATGCTTGGCAATACACTGCGCTCGTCATCCTATGACATAAGATGTTTGATTGAAATAAGTATGAAAACAATGATGAAAACTTAATTCGGTATTAGTAAGGGCTTATATCTTATGAAATTCGCAATTGAATATCTTATAACAGAAATGCTTCGTGATCACAAACGGGATTAAAATCTTCATAATTAATTAAAGTTGAATAAAGTTATATATGTAAATGGATTATAAAATACAATTCAATGCTGAATATTCACATGTCTTGTTCAGTATACAACTGACAAGTCTTAAATTATTTAAACGTGATGAATTAAGTTATCTAAATTATACTCAGAAGTTTATGTACCCCAAGTGTTTGAGTTGTTCTAAGTATAACATAAATCTTTGAAGTGTACTGTGCCAGATTGCAAAATATATGTGTATTTTAGTGAAAATGTCTCGACAATTATAACATTTATTTTATTTTATTTCATGAAATGGCGAGATAAGCTTGTCGTTCGTCTGATGGTACGTCTCATGAACATGATTGATGACATAGCAAAATCAAATATCACCATGAATTACAAAACAATGTCAACGACATCTGGAGACATAAGATGTTAAATCTCAATATTTCTAGTAGTCTACATATGTCCAGTACTCTGGCTACAATGTCATTCAAACCCAAACACAACAGTGCATTTACACTGCTATTTTGCGGGAGCGGGTGGTACCTACCCAGGTGGCCTCTTAAAAATGAGAGACCTTCCACCAGTTAATAATTAATAATTATTTTGAATTAAACGAGCATCGGGCTTATTCATAGACAGCTTATACTCGTAAAACTAGTGTAGTTATCAAATGTTTTGTCCCTTTCAAAACAATTCAATGACGGCAACACTATTAAACATGTCACTGTGTTCGTTGAATAATTTTACACGCAGCTCTTTTTATATATTTTTGTACGGTTCTGTTTGTTTGGTGATTTAAAATAAACAAGGAGGTTTTTAACGACCATCAATAAAAATTACAAGTATCTAAACATTTTCCGTCGTAGTATATCGGGTTGCCATGTTAATAATAAATTCAATCTTAGCGCCCACATTAAGAACAGACTATTTTTTTCCAAGGTACCTATACGATGGCAGGTGAAGCGCAGATCAGAATATCCAATGTTGATGGATAGTATTCTTTCTGCGATCGATATAAATGCGCTTCTTTTGCATACAGAAATTGGTATACTAATATTAATTCCTCAAAAAAACTACATATTATCCAGCGTTTATTTATCCTTTGACCCCCATAAGGTAGGATTAAAGGCCCAGTAATTCCTTGTACCTCATCATTTATACGTAATGAGTACGTTTTAATTTATTCAATCACGTTACCTTGTTGCCCTACTCCGAAATCGCGCGTTGTTTCGGCGAAACGTCCTAATTATTTGTAACCGAGTTTAGTCAATAACAGAATCGTCTTAGGGATAAATTCTTCTTTTATTGTTTTTATTAAGATGTAAAGTATAGTATACGATAACTTTCTCGAATGTCCTATTTCGTCATCTCGAATAACTTAAATTCCTGATACTGTAGTGGCAATAATTCGACGCAGTAAAAATTGTTAAGAGCGTTTATACCCTGCACGCGCTTTTTGGCTTAAAAACAGGACTTTTCAAATGAGTTAATAGCCACCAATAAACAATTTAAAGGAAAAATAATTATTACTAATTTTAGAAAAGGTTGTCATCTAGGGATTTTGGTGGAAAACATTATAGATTGATGGATAATTTGTGAGTACTATACGGATTACTGAACACAAGTTTCGTTATTTAGGCTTTAAATGGCAATTTAGAAGCTTAAGATATCCTTAACCACTAAATATAAGATGAAAATAAAAATATTATCAGACTAATAAGACCCTTATGGAGGGATTTTGCTGAAAAAAATAATCTTTTTGTGTTTAGTTGCTGAAAAATAAAAATTTAAACAATGCGAAATTATTCAGAAACTCTCGTCAAGAACATTTTTTTTTTCACCGACTTATCGTACATATTTTTTTATAACAATTGCATATTATAATAGAAGAACATCTTATCAATAAATTACCATTTTTATATTTCATCAAAATTAGTTTTCATGTTTTCTACAAATATTTTAAAAACCACTATAAAACACGCTGTCCGACGTGGATCAAATCAGACCGCCGCAAGGCCTTCTAGAGGGAGGACGTATCGCTCGTCGCTCCGGCCTGGCTGCAGTCGATTATGCCCCGCGTAGTAAAAATAGCCACGCGCGGAATGCGATTACCACATCTTAGTACTTTGGTAGTCAAATATTTAATTATTTTTATTACCTACAATGATTTTGTAGTGAGTATAAATTATGTTTCAGGTAATATAATGGGATGTAATTCCGAGGCTAAATTATGTTATGTATTGTAATATAAAATTAAATATATTTCGTAATTGTAAGGGGTTGTAAGGCCCCTAACACTATTTATGTGTTCGAACACGAAATGATTAATAAAACGTCCGTAGTGTCTACTGATTGAACACTGATTTGAATGCAACTTAACAATGTAATAATAACGAAAATATGATTAGTATCCAAAATTTGTATTATTCTTTGCTTGCACAGTAATATTTGTCTACTTATAATGCAAATAAAATATTTTTATGATATTATATTACAGTTACATTTCAATTGAATATTTGAAGCGCACGGATCAAAGTTGTTTGAGCCGATTGTATAGCGAGCCGACGCGGCAGCTCTACGCACACAGCTTTGGTCGCTTATGTGTGCGTGAAATTAACGAAGAAATACCTATAGTTGACTTTGCGCGCAAGGTGTATACGCTCTTAATATTTTTGTAACAAAATGTTCGAAAATGTTTGACTTTTGGCGTCAAACATCGGTACCCATCCTCTCCTCACGAATATTCGTTTTATAAATTACATTCTGGGTCTTTGTACATGATCAGCGTTTCATTTCCAAAAATTCCGACTTAGTCTTTATTTTCTTGGCTCACAGTGGCCAGAGCTCTACTCCACATTGTTTTGGTGGTCCTTTTTACCAGTGTCGTGTAGACTAGTTTTGACACTTATTTTGTGCACTTAAATAAATGAATTTAGTTTACGGTGCTTATTAGTTGGCAATTTTTATCGTATGAATTATGGAACTTCCTTTACCGACGATTAGGAAAGGATGGGCCATCGAATAACGATTCTTGAATGACTATAGATGAGTATATATTTCACATGCACAACATCAAGATAATAAGCCCAAGAACGTTATTGTAAAATTCAAATCGCGTATTATCCGGGATAACCTCATTAGTGCCTACAGGAAGATAAAATTATTGAAATCCGACCAGTTATCTATACCTGGAACCTCGGTCCCAATCTATTTGAATGAACACCTAACCCTTAAAAACAAGGATTTATTTCGGAAATCTAAACAAGCTGCCAAAGAGAACGGTTATAAATACGTATGGATTAAAAACGCAACGATTCTCGTTCGTGAACGGGATGGAGGACCAGCCTTCGCTATTCGCTCCGAGGCTGATCTTAAGAAACTTATCAAGCAGAGTTCTCAACGTAACTAAGTTTAATTTAAGTCTTGTTGCTTCCTCGCACCTATTAATATTTATTTATGTGATTCCTATATATAATTTAATCTATACTGTAGTTAAAGCTTTGATCATTTATCTATTTATATTTTTAGTTGGGTTCCTACTTTTAATAATAAAATCATTACCATTTAAAAGTGATGTAATTCTTGGCTGTGTTATTTTATATAATTATTATGAAAAACTGCTTCAAATCAAGTTTTGCGGTCTCCAAATATGTCATACTCCTCTAAAGATAATTTATTATCGCTGTATATTTATGTTCATATTGTACGTGAAATGTTATATTCATAGTGTAAATCTGTATTATTTTAAAAGTAACCATGGCTACTAATGATATTGTTTTATACTATCAAAACTGTAGAGGAATACGCACAAAATTACATACATTATTTATGAACATTCTATCATGTTCTTATGACGTTATCATACTGACTGAAACTTGGCTTATTCCGGAAATTTTGGATAGCGAATTTATTGACGATCGTTACCTCGTTTTTCGGCATGACCGCGATCGATCCATTACTAATAAACGCGAAGGAGGCGGTGTTTTGATTGCCATACTACGACAGTTACATCCTACTACAAAAATTATGCATTTTCGTAATTGTGAAATTGAACAGATAATGGTTCAATTTCCGGCGAAGTTGCCGAACAAAAGACATATAATCTGTGCAGCTTATATCCCACCTCGGACTCCTGAAGACTCATATTCAGAATATTTTGATACCTTAGAGGAGGTCTGCAATGATCCCACTTGCTCCTCATACTTCCTAGTAGGTGACTATAATATACCTGGCATCAACTGGATAAACCATGGTAATCACGTAGTTCCATACGCCTCTACTACCACCGGACGTCTCTTAGCGAATTTAATATCACAAATAAGTGGATCGCAATACAACAACAATAATAATATGTTAGGTAGAATCCTTGACGTATTTATTTCAAACCTAAACTGTCAAATTGAATGTTGTAGTCCCTTATTATTAGCCGATAGTCACCATCCGCCCTTTTGTGTCAGTACTAACCTAGATATTTATTCAATATATTTGAACAGACGTCCTATATACAAATATAATTATTTTAAAGCAGACTTAAGCATCGTTGCATCTGAGCTTTCTGACATTGACTGGGAAAACTCTCTTCAACATCTACTTTCTGAACAAGCTGTTGATATATTTTACAATAAACTGTATGGTATTATCAAGTCACACGTTCCTTTGACTCGATCCCGCAATTCTCGTTTCCCTGTCTGGTTTTCTCCTTCACTCAGGCGCATCTTCAAAAAAAAAGAGTGTGCCTGGATAAAGTGGAAGAAATATCACAATCTCTCGGATTACAATAACTTTTCTAAATATCGCCACCTCTTCCAACGTGAGTGTAGAACTTGTTATCATAATTATATAATCTCAATTGAAGAAAACATTCCTAAATCTATGAAAATATTCTGGTCATATATATCAAGCAAAAAAATCAAGTCAAACTATCCCTCCGAAATGTTTTTTAAAAACACAGCATCCGATAACCCTTACACTATTTGCAACTTATTCTCGAATTATTTTACCTCTGTTTATGAGCCTTCTTATTTTAATCCAGAAACTTGGCAACCACCAGATTCAAACTCAGAAAATTGTTTGTCCTTGTGTGATATTCACCTATCTCAGGAAACTGTGCTTAACGGGCTCAAATCCCTGGATGCCTCTAAAGGAGCTGGACCAGATGGCCTTCCACCTATACTATTTATTACGACTGCAAATAGTATATACAAGGCCCTATATATCATTTTTAATAAGTGCTTGCGCGAAGGAACGTTTCCCAATATATGGAAGAAAGCTTTTATAACCCCCGTATATAAAAGCGGTGAAAAAGCTAATATCGAAAATTATCGCCCAATTTCCATACTTAACACTCTATCCAAATTATTCGAACGCCTTGTACACAATGCCATTTATCCCAAATTGCACCATGTAATTATACCAGAACAACACGGGTTTGTACAAAAACGCTCCACTACGACTAATCTCATGATTTTTACTAACTATCTTTTTGAAAATATGGATCGTAGGGTTCAGGTGGACACTGTATACACAGACTTCAAGAAGGCATTTGACAAAGTAGACCACTCCTTACTTCTAGATAAAATAGCCTACAATGGCATACGTGGCAACTTACTGAGGTGGTTTGCGTCATATATACATAATAGGACCCAGAAAGTTGTAATAAGTGGCTACGAATCTGACAATGTCACGGTGCAATCCGGAGTCCCTCAGGGTTCCATACTGGGGCCACTCCTCTTTATCTTGTACATTAATGATATCAAATATTGTTTCCGTAACTGCAACTTTCTCATGTATGCGGACGATTTAAAAATATACAGAAACTGTAAAAATGACAATGACTGCAAGCTTCTTCAAGATGACCTTAACCGATTATACAATTACTGTCTTACTAATAAATTATTTCTCAACACTAGTAAATGTTACGCAATATCCTTTACAAAAAATAAAAACAAAATTAATTTCAATTACACTTTAGCCACCGAGATTCTTACCAACGTTAATTTGGTAAAGGATTTGGGTGTCATGATGGACTCAAATTTACACTTTGATTCCCACATAGATTATATTGTCAATAAAGCTTTTCGTCAGTATGGTTTCGTCATGAGATCTACATCAGACTTTGTGAGACCTTGTACTTATCTCCTGCTTTATAAAACTTTAATTCGTTCGCAACTAGAATACGCTGTACAGATTTGGAACCCACATTATAAAAAATATATTAATCAACTTGAGAATGTTCAAAAAAAATTTTTACGTGCCATGAATTATAAATGCTGTAACACGAAAATTCCATATAATCAATTATTAAACCGATATAATATTTTGAGTTTAGAAGCGAGACGATCACTGCTTGATGTTATGATGCTGCATGGTTTGTGTAATAACAAGTATGATTGTATAGAACTTACAAATAAGATATATTATAGAGTACCAAGAACTGTGATTAGGCGAGGGGTGCGCGTGCCTCAGTTATTTTTCACTAGTTCATGTAAAAGTAATGCCGGGGTACGTGCACCAATCCGCCGTCTATTAAATAGCTACAACTCACACTTTGCTAATATTGATATTTTCTCCCTCTCTAACCCAAAATTTAAGAAGATGTCTATTCTTGAAATAACCAAATAAATTCCTAAATAGCGAGTATTCCGCGTTTAATCCGATTTTCCTAGTCATTAATTTTATCTGTCAATATGTGGACAATGGTGTGGGCTGTATGTTTATTTAATTTTATTATTAAGTTTATATTTTTATTTTAATGTTTTAGCATACTGCCGTTTTTTGTCCCTTTTAAATAAAATAAAAAAAATAATTGGCTCTTAAACTGTGTTTAGTACACCGTTTGCTTTTATGTAACATCTGAGGGTTAGTAATAAAATAAATACCAGTGTAACTAAAAATGATACGTTGTTTTTGTATTTGACGACCTTCGTAGGTATTATTATGCTATTAGTTGCTTACGTCGTTTGTGTTCATGAAATATAAGTAATTTGAGAATATTTGCGACTAGTAGGCAATTGGTAGGCCCCGTGGGCGACTAACTATAAACGTCACGACGGCAGCGCCCCCTAGCGCGTTGAAACGTTTTATGGATTATAAATCGAAGCACCGTGGCACAGTTAAGCCCTTTGCTTGGTCAGATGTTGAAATGGTTTATTTCGAACATTAAACGGGTTAAAATATTTGTTATTACCGAATTGTTTGAATTATGTATGGTAAGGTATTTTTTTTGAAATTCCATTAATATCCTACTAATATAATAAATGCGAAAGTGAGTGTGTTTGTTATGTCTTCACGCTCAAACGGATGGACCATTTTTTTTAAATTTGGCATGGATCTAGCTGACATCCTGGATTAACAAATAGGTTACATTTGGTATGCGCAAGGAATTCAAATGTATCTGATACTTTTTCAAACTCAAAGAAATGAGTTGGGTAGTTTATAGTGCCGCAGTAATGTTGAGTTGTAATATGTTAATTAATTATCACGAGAAATAGTCCCTTTGTTTCTAAAGTGGAGTCGATAATTATCTGCACCCGGGTGAAGCCGGGCCATCGCTAGTATTAAATAAATATCTAGTAAATTAATATTTAGAACTGGTGGTGCAACATTGAGAAACAAATAAAGAGAATAAACAACGAGAGTGGCAGGAGGCGACGATAATTGCCTCGTAGTTTGTGAAAGCTTATGAAATCGTTTCACAGGCTGCAATTCTGAATCACTTTATGTTGAAACCACAACAGCGTGAAGCAGGTCCATTAGTTTTCTTATGAAGTACATAAACGTGAATAATAGAATATCGTTCTGGCATCTAAGATATATATATATATAAATTTACTTAGATTTTTTTGTAGAATACATAATAAAACAAATAAATATTGCAGCATTGGAGACCGCGTGCCACAATACGTAGTGTTTAAATGTTTAGGCTGTACTCATATGTTTTTGCAAAAGTAATGTGTAGTGTAAATTGATTTGTTCTCCGACTCAATTTTAGTTCATTAAAATGTGATTTTATTTAATTTTTGTTACCTTTATTTCTTAATATTTTAAATAATGTTTTGTTCACTTTCTCTATACCTATGTTATCCTTATCTACATATGAAATTTTCTGTTTGTTTCCCAAATGATAATAAATAAATAAAGTAATTACGCAAGTTGACGTTGAAATTAATAGGTAAGGTCTTAGTTTAGTTGCGAGCTTTACAAGACAAGAAAGAGAACTGAAAGTAATGAATACTGTAGAGTACGAAATTGATAATACCTTCTTCATAAAATATTTATTTACATTACACATTTTTCAACTTATAATATCATGTTACAAATAATTTTATCTACTAAAATATATTGAAACCCTTCTAAAAATGAAGCTAAATTGGTAGGAAGTAGATCATCCTGTTCCGCCTCGTATACAAAGGGGGACAGTTAAAGTCAGGTGAAGCTGCCAAGCACCGCCCAATATTTTATAGCTGTCTATATCGAGCGCGATATTTATTTCCATTTCCACCTCTACAGATAAATCCTGAGAGAATAGGGAGAATAAAAATATATCCTTTATTCACTATAAAATTTAATTTCCCAGAAAACAAAAGCCAGAAATGGCGATATGATATGAAATGGGTTTATTGATCATGAAGGCAATCAAATAGTTCTTTTGGTAAGTCAATACACAGTAGGAACTTAAAAACAATTTATTTATTTTTATTGATAGATATGTAAATAAATACCTAAAGCTAGTTGTTAGTTTTAGTTTTTATATATTTTAGTATTGCTGCTTTATGGCAGAAATAGTCAGTCTGGTAGTGCGTACCAAGAACTAATATAATCTGTTACATTCTGTTTACCAGGAAATTACGTGTATAAAGGACAAAGGTACACTTCAGCGCATTCATTTCCGATGCGACAAGGACCTTGCGTGTCCCAAAGACTGTATAGTCATGGCGGAAATGAGTAATAACGATGTCTGTATACGCCTGGGACGTTCCCGTAGACATTTTAAGGAGTGAAGACGAAAAAAAAGGTAAGCTTTACGTTAAATATTTCATGTCTCATGTTGATAAAATCAGCAATTAATTTATCTTTAAAATAAAGCATCGACCCAGAGGAAACCTATTATATTACTTGTTGTTTTCTTGCCTGATAAGGCTTTTACTACTGTTAAGTAGTAATATCCCGGATACCTTATTTCTCGAAGGTATTCCAACGAGACGAAAACATGTCCTACTAATTTGGCTATAAAGGCTTTGTTAATATCCATAGAACTATCCGTAATTCCGTGTGGTAGCATTATAATGGTTTATGTTCCACAATTGAGTAATTGTTTATTGGCTCATACAAAAATAATGAGATACAGTTAAGAAATAATACGTCCCTGTAAACGATCAAGATATTTACATACCAATAAGACATTACAGGTTTAGAAGCGACGTGTCCAACTATCGCCTGAAGGTTGTTAAGCCATCTGTAACCTCGTTTACCGCACAAAACGCAAACCAGTCATTTCACGTCAGTATTCCGTAAGACAGTAATGCCGCTCCATTCTAGCCGGTTCATTCAGTTTGCAGCTGAAATTGTCTGCCGTGTGGCTTTACCACTTACAACCGGAACGTCCACCTAATATATCCTTCACAATAAGCCCGCCGTCTTTGCAAATGTGTGTAAAATATTTGCTTTCATGAAGCCTTTTAAGACAGGCAATTTCAATCACGACAATATGAAGTTGCCATTTTGTGCCCACATTTCAATTTAACCAATCAGTTGGATGTCTACGCGTTTTGGAGCGGAATCGAACGCTTATGAGCTTCATGGAAAATCTAATTAGAATTACGTTGCAACACACGAAGTGTTTTCATTCGTTAGCGGTTGCTGTGTGATGAATCAATACTTGTCGCTTGCCTGTTCAAATGTGCTTGTGCCATTGTTGTGTAGCGCAAGTATATTTGTTGCAGCTACATTGTGTAAAACAATGGATTGGTTGATAGTAGACGGATGGATGAGAAGTGGCAGGGGATTTATATAGGCTTGTTTAGTTAGGAACTTTATTACTTTACGAAATCTGTGATCATCATTGATCATAAGTAAATCAGTTTTTTTTTTCATTTTCAATTCTTTGCGGTAAAGATTTCTAATTTGTGCGCATTGTTAATGAGATAACTTGAGAAATAGACAATGCGGTGGTACCTAACCAGGCGGCCTCTCACAGAATATCACTTGCTGAGCACATCAATAAAGTATTAAAATAGGCTGCATATTCGATCCTCTCCAATAATATACCAATGAATGTAATTTAAATCAAAATACCGTTTCAACCACAATTCTCTTAATTCGAAATACGTTTTACTTTTCGTTCCCACTTATATTAATTAATCGATGAACCCAATTAACAATAACATTTTACAATCATCGGAGGGTGATTTCGATTATTTAACATCGGTGATCTTAATTTCGTACCCGTGGTCACGCAGTATGTTACGAAGTACGAACAGAATAATTGATGTGACCGCACCGCGTATTTTGAGAGCGGTGAACTGTGCCGCCCGCACGCACTAATTGCTTCAAATTCACTTTTAGCCTTATTTACATGTGTATGGTTTAGTATTGAGGCTTTTATATAAAGTTATTTTGTTGTTTTTATTTTATTATTTATTTTAGCTGTGTAACTACGATATTTTCTAAATTTCCTAAATAAATGTTGTATGTGCAATTACTGCGAATTACTGCCAGCGTACCTACATGATATATTTAACCAGTTGATTAGGGGTAATATACTACATTGAGATTATAATCTATAAAACATTTAAACAAATATCTATATACATATGGATTTTAGTTCAATAAATAATAAATAAATACTCCCGACCGTCATATGCATTGTCCTAATCCTACATACAAATAAATTCTTGTGTCGTGGGTGTATGAAACTACAAGAGACTTTTCGGTCTCACAAATACCCAGACTCCAGACTTGTGTGGGGATCAAATCCACAGCCTCTCCTTTGACAGCCGGCGTCTAACCAACTGTGCCACGGAGGCTGGTTTACATTATTGGTAAACCTGTATTGGGACTTTTAGTTCCGTTGTGGTTATCTATGATTGTGTTTTGTTCTTCCTATCAGCTCTTAAGTCTTACCCCACGTTTGTTGTGATAATGTTATGAAATAATTTGATTTTTATAATCAAGGCACTCTTTAGTTCCACTGCAGAATCGACAATTTGAAATGAAATATCTCAGAAATATGGTTGGAACCGCCTTTACTCATTCACATATTATTTCCTTATGTCAGTTATACGCACTTAAAGTGAAAAAGCGTAAATCGATGACACTTACGAAGGACTTGCCTTTTCGTGTATATCATATCCGTCGAACCCTTCACACAATAGGACCCAAGCCTTATCTATTTTTATGTCGTATGTCTAAACCAGAGTATAAAATATGTTTTGTATGGAGTTTTGTTTACGCCCCATATAAAACCTACATAAAAGTTATTGCGTACTTATAATGAACTACCGAGATTTCAAAAGATCTACATTTTGAGTTAACAAGATTTTGTTACTATAAGGGCAGTAGTAAAATTGTTTCTAGAGTCTTTGTTTCATGAATCTTTGTTCAATGCAATAGTTCTGGCAAGTGTCGCAAGATGTCGCCATATTTAAATTTACTTTGTAAAATAAGTCGTAGTTCCTTTACAAAAATAATAGTTTAAAAACACTAAAAACACGCTTTATATAGAAAACCCAACTAAGAATAGAAAATATTTTTTTAAAAATGTATTTTCTTTTTTTTAGTTGGGTTTTCTATATAAAGCGTGTTTTTTTAGTTTTTTAAACTATTATTTATTTTCTACTTTTTAGTTTGGTTTATTTATAAGAGCGTTTTTTCTTATTTTCAAATATCTGTCTTATCAACTGTCGATGGTAGGTTTTAGGCCGCCATCTATGTATGTATACGAAACAAGACGCAATTACCATAAGAGTCCCTACGCGCATGCGTAGTTCGCGCACTAGCCCTCTCTCTTACTCTCATGCAAAGGATCCGGAACGAAATTAATGAATCCTGGCGAATCTAATCAGGATAATCATATATTTTAATCGAATTATTGTATTGTCATCGGTCTTTGACAGGTGTGCAAAATTTGAATGAAATCTGTCCGTTTAAAGTGGGTCAAAATCGCGTCTTAAGGAGTCGGTTACAAACATACAAACATGCAAACAAACATACAAGTGAAGCTAATATAAAGCGTGTAAAAACATAACGCCATCTGTTGGTCAGTAGTAACATTTGACACTTGAAGAATACAATGTTAACGCCATCTAGCGATGAATAGTGCAAACATTCATTATTGACGTTATCACGCCATCTGTTAGTAGCAAATTATGTTCATCTATACGCCATCTAGTGGTCAGTAGCAATGGTCATCAATTATAAGAATAATGAATCCTGGCGAATCTAATCAGGATAATCATATATTTTAATCGAACTATCGTATTGTCATCGGTCTTTGACAGGTGTGCAAAATTTGAATGAAATCTGTCCGTTTAAAGTGGGTCAAAATCGCGTCTTAAGGAGTCGGTTACAAACATACAAACAAACATACAAGTGAAGCTAATATAAAGCGTGTAAAAAGAGGATAAACTTATTCCACGTTTCATGATATTTATAGTTAATAAAATAGTATTAATGTCTTTAGAAATTATGGGGATAAGAGTGTAAGTTCGAAAAAATATTTTTTTTAGTTTCTATTTTATTTGTTCAAGAAATTCTTTTGTTAAAGTTTTAAAGATAAATTTATTAATTTAATTTTTATTGAATATGTAACCAGCTAATGAGCATTTTTATAACGTGATATAATGAATTATTTACACATTTTAATCATTTTGCTGAGTTCTAGTTACAGCCACGATGTGCAAAATTCTTCCTTATTTTTTATTAATGATTTTTTTACCTCTGTATATGTATGTGTTTATGTGTCTCTATATGTGTTTTATTCGCTAGTGACAAATAAATAGTTATTTTTTCTTTTTTTCAAAATATTTTTTTCTTTTTTTCATCTCATACTGTCCATCCCAAGGTAGTCAGTAAGAGATTGCCTCGAGCGATACGACCGCCTTTTGTACCACTATGTAATATAATGTTCTGCAATTAAGTTAACTTAGTGTACAATAAAGCGTTTAAATAATAATAATAATAAATAATTTGATTACTGTCCAACCAAACTGAAGGACTAGGGCCAAATTATTTTCAAGGTGACTTTTACAGCATTCTAGCTTCCTTAAGCATACTTTTCCCATTCCAGGCAATATGATTAACCAAAACTTAAATTAAGCAAGTGATTTACGCAAATTATTCTGGTCGATATTTCCGTAAACCGCGCAAACTTCCCGATCGATTTGAACAGTTATCTTTGACGGCAAGTTACGCAATATATCGCAGCCAGTTGGGGCCTGTAGCGTGGAACTTTTAATCGATGCACAAGTAATTAATTGTATTTTGTGTCCGCTCCGCAGTGGTAAAATCCGCCAGACTCAAATTAATTATGGCTTTTTACCGACTTTATTTTAAGCGGGTATTAAAACATCCGCAGCGTTTTCAAGTTGACATGTGTGCCAGATATAATGCCATATTTTTACGCGGTTGGAATAATGCACATAAATATTTTGGGAACTTATTGAGTTATAAATTGACTTTATGATTCATTATTTCAATTGTGTGAAAAGTGAGGAACGGACTTTCTGAGTTCAAAAGGATTTTTTCTTATACATAAATAAATAAAGAAGTTTGGTATTTAACTGTAAAATTACCTAATGTATCCATTATTCAAGGTAAATTTAGTTATATTATAGTCGCAAAAAATTATAATACATTGAGGAAAAATAAATAATTATTAATTATTATTTACGCATCATTTGTGTATACTCCATACTATAACAAAACAATAGGGTCCCACATAATTAATGATGCTAATGAGACGACTTCAGTGTTCAGTAACAATATTATTCTATTGTATTATTACATTTAAGTAGCATATAACAGAATAACAAATCAAATTGTTTTCATTGTTAGTTGGGTTTATATTTTATAAATTTATGATGAGGCAAATGAGAAGACGGTCTTAGGGTATCTGTAATTAAAAAACGACCTTTACAAAATATCGTACCTACACCTTAAAGGCCGGCAACTCATCTCTATATCCTATGGTGTTGCAGATATTCATGGTAGTTTGCATCCTATAAAAATGTAAGAACAAAATGTAATAAGTATCCGGATTTGTGAGTAGTCTTTAATAACTGAAAAATATTGCTAACCATCGTCTTGAAATTACTTTTTCATATTTGACAGAATACACTATGTGCAGCACTGCATTTTTATGGTCTTATTGTATATGTAAACGGAAATGTATATACCTATTTATATATTTAATCGATAAACCATCGATCCGCCACCAATATTAATTATTATCTTATTGGAACAAAACAAAATCACAACTTAATCTAAAACAAATTATCTAAACTGTAGTAAAATGTAGTACAATACGTAATTGTATAGCATTCCTAGGAAATCTATACATTTCCTAAATAGCCATCGGAAATGTTTTATATTCGAGATCTCATTGAGTAGAGCGGGTATGTGGAGCATTCCTTTCCTCTTTTAATTACGCTAATGAAAACAGAGGTCTACACAAAGGGTTGGTTGGGTTAGGTCAGGGTTGAGATAAATTATACAAAAAAGTGGATACAATTTTAAAATAACATTAAAAAGTTTATTTAAAAAAGAGAAATAAACTCACCTAAACTAAAGATTGTTTCGTAACGGTCAGGTATTTTATTTGCCAGTTTACAAGCGCCTTTCATTTATTCCTTTCATTTTATACACGTAAGTATACATTTTTATATATCTCCTAGCATTATTTGTAACATATATGTTACATATACTATACAAAAGAAAGCAAAAGGCGTTTCATGAGTCCAGCAATAAAATAATTTAATTTTTTTGTTTGTGCGAAGTAGTTTTGTCAAAAAAGCGAAATAAGAACGTGTTGAAGTTTTTAAAATCTAGACTTCAGAATAATAATCCTGTAAGTTTGCTTTCAAGCTCTAGTATTTTAGGTGTTAGCATTTTCCTAATCCACAGAGACTGCGAGAATTTGTTCTTGCTCATTCGGAATTTGGAATGTAGTTCCAAGTCGAATAGGCTGTGAATACTTTTTGTGTTGTTTTTATTTCGCCTCGACTTGTCTTTAAAGGGGATAAAACGTATTTTTTTTAAGGAGGCATGAAAAGGTGGTATTACTGTGCTTTGGAACTTAAAAAACAGTTTTATTTTTCTTCGGATAACATGTTAACATCTTCAACTACAAAAAGTCCACTGCTAAACGTAATATTCCTCTTAGGATTTACACATCGATCTGTTGGAAGCGGTCTGCATCTAAATATTTCCTGTAACCTTATATTTGTGATTTGGGGAAGAAATGTCCAACGCTATGTGTACCGGTACTGGAAAATGTATTAATAGTAAAGACCCAAGAATAATTAGATACAGAATATATTCTTTATTTGATATATTCAACATTAAAAATAAGAATGAAATTGCATTTTTAATTGCATGATTATTCGCAGTTTCGGCTGTTAGTGGGAACTTGGAGCATGCGATATTAAAATATTTATTTTTTCTATGATTACATAAGATAAGGATATTATTTTATAACAGCCAATGTTATTTTCTATTGTTGATCGTTTAACTGATAGATGTAAAATGATTCTATTACATGGATACGTAACTCAGAATTCGCAAAATATTTGTACAAAATTTGTACAAAAAACAAAATTGCCTATTGGTTTTCACTGAGTTTCAGAAAAGTGGCAATGACGTGTGTCTAGTAATATCACTTTGCACAATAGTGTATCAATATTATATACATTAGTTATATCCATCGTATTCAACCAATTCTATCTCTGGTTTATAAGGGTTTGTCATTAGAATCACATCGACCATAATAATATAACTAAGAAAAAATAAATAACTTGTTTTACCAAAACATAAATTATTTGTTAATTCTGGTGCGGCATATACTGGATAGCACCTGATGGTAAGTGATACTGTCCACAACGAGTGCCGATTGTAATCCTTATATTAATTTAATCCACGGGATAGCGCCGACCGTACTTAAGGTCTTAAATCCGCAGTGACTGGAACAAGCGTGTCGCTTTCGGGATAAGCCAGTATATATCCAGTTAAGACCAAGGTGGCATGGCTGCGTCGAGGGAATTGTTTTCGATGAATTATATCGCCTATAGCTTTAGAGTCTTTATACAATGTGTATAAAAGGAAAACAGTAGAGAAAATAAAGACGCATTGCGTGATATTGTTTCCTTTTCGCTAGTTATAATTAGAAATGATAGTTTTACTCCACTATACAAAGATCTTGTGAAAGAGTTTTTCAATAAGGGATTCATTAATTTGATATGATTGGAAAAACGAACTGGCTACGGCACAAATAAACATATTTCAAGGACCCTTTTAAATGATAATTTATTTGTGTAGAGCTAACAAACATGCTTGTTATCCATATTATATCTGAGAATTCAACCGCTCTAACTTAAGCAACTGGCCATACAAGTTCGCAACCTGAATAACTGTTTGATTAATTCTGACTCCTGATCACAATGGAATAATAATAGGTGGCGGTGTGGCGATAAATTGGCGTAAATTACATTCATTCACAAACGTCGCCGGTACGGAGCGGTCGTTACACCCGGTTTTTGTGTCCGGGTAACAACTGTATTTGATAGTTTGAAGTGTTTTATTATAAGCTGTCTGGGTAATATTTATGAATCGCGTAAACACTTAAATAAAGGAAAACCAATATCTTAAGTTTGGAAAAGGTTTATTTCATGAGTATTACTAAAAATAGGTGAACAGCTTGTAGCGTTGAAACTTGCTTTAAATTAAAAAAATATTAACGTTGAGCATGTTTGATATTTTGGAATGGTTAGGGAATAATTTTGCACCAATTGCTTTATCAGTATAAAAGTACTATCATTTATGTGGTAGAATACAATATTCATTTATTGCGCTATCGTACACAAACATGACAATTTATATTACATTAAAAATTTAACACTTTAAAACTATTACAATTATTTTACATTAAAAAGTTTATCTCTCCGAAAAATCAACTTTCATCCATAATTTCAACGACTTTTTCACCATCATCATTACCAGAACTATCATCGCCAATCTCTAAAACTGATACGATAGGTTTATGGTAGCTGAAGTAAGAAACGAACAGTTTTGATTCGAACCTATTTAAATGTCTAATAAAGACCGCATCAATATTAGTTTTGTATTTCGTTGTGCTAAGATTGCGATCATTCGACATAGTTAAACCAAATTCATTATTTAAAAATTCAATTAATAGTTGTTTTTTATCGTCTGCGAAGTTTATGTTGAAATCTCCACTCAAAATCATTGGCAATTCATCAAAGCTTTATAAACTGACAGCTAACTGACAGCTGTCTACTCTCCATCCGTCTTACGCTTTTCGTCTTACGATCAGGTCACGTGTCCTGACGCGAGTTTAAGATTTTATACCCATTACAGAAAAAGTGCTCAACGCCGCTAAAGAAGTTTTCACTTCAAAAACTACTATTATAATTATGGTATAGGATTATTATAAATACATTAGGTATTTCAGTGCTTATAAAGGAATGGCGAAGTTCCAGATTTTGGCTTCAAGCGTCATGCAGGATTAGAATCTACGTCACTCTAAAACAGTGGGTCGCCGGAATTACGTTCCACCGCCATAATAACTAATTAGGTGATTATAAATACCAGAAATGTAAAAATCTGATATGTATATAATAAGTAAGCACAAATATTAAGCATTTACGTCGCATACTTGAGCAGAAAAGAGGATCGCTCGCGGGATTTTCTTTTAGTGTTGTGTAACAATCATTTTTCAAACCATTATTCGAAGCGACAGGCGGTAAGTGCTATTTGAGGATCGCGTGTTCGTTTAATACAACGGAATGACGTACCCATATCTTTCTATGTGTCCTGTGACTGATATTTGGAGCGAAAGAGAATGGAATGATTAATAGTTCATGCGTGAAGATACCTCATTCGATGTGTTTTATAATACGGAATACAGGAGTCTTGCATAAAGAAATATATCACTAGTTTAATAAATAAATAAACTCATTCTACAGTCATACTCATACTTTGATCCTATGCAAAGACACAAATCTAGTCCTGGTTATGAAAATGTATAAGACATTTCGCAAGTCTCACAACATCTAGACCAGAATGTTTGTGGACCACGCGTACCTTTTTTTAGTGCGGGGATCGAACTTTCGATCTTTTGTTTCACGGTTTACGTCGTACCTAACTCGGCGGTTGAGCGTGTTAAAACGTTCTACCTGTGTGTCGTGAATACGTCAAATTGAACATAGTTCTAAGAATTCCATTTTGTTGGGGGTATCGACGATTATGCAAATTTGTTAACTGGACTAGACTTTAAAGTCTCAAAGAAAATTTGATTATTCATGAAAATTTATATCACCTTGGTAAAGAATATTAAATCTACATTAATCTCGATTTTTCCTATCTAATATTTACTTTGTGTTAAAGACAGAGTAATAAAATTCAACCTAAATACTAAATACTACAGAAAGTTAATAAATTCTATCACGTTCCACGAATCACCAAACTAAATTAGATTTCGCGAAATATAGGTATATTAGAGAACCGTGTTACATTTCTAAGATCATTTTGACGTAATATTCTTATTCCATATCTTGGGTTCGCCATTGGCACGTCGTAAAAGGCTTCTTGTAGGTGTGGGGACGAGCCATTCGTCCCTTAGAGAATACATTTCTATATTTGCAAATTCTCGTATCAATAATACTATATTTTCGTTTGCCGTCGAATCGAGTTGAAGGATGGTTCAATGTAAAATCATTTTTCAATTTGCAAAAGTTGTACTATACAGGGTATATCAAGACTGCTACCGAAAACGAAGCCGGGTGGTAGTTCAAGCGACTTCAGACACAATGCAACAGAAAAAGTTGGAAAAAAAAGCGACAATTTTTTTTTTGCTATTTTTTTCCTATGGCCATATTTGAGTGGTAAATACATTTTTTTCTAAAATAATAGTATATACCCTTTTATTTATAAATAATCTAAGGTATAAAAGAGTTTAAATTATCATTTAAGCAAAAACTATGGATTTACCACCCAAAAATGGCGATTTAAAAAAAATCATAAAAAATGATTGTCGCGTTTCTATGCAAAATTTTTGGTTGCATTGTGTTTGTAGCCACTAAAACTACCACCCAGCTTCTTTTTCGGTAGCAGTCTTGAGATACCCGGTATAGGTACATTATAACTGGGCTATTGAATATTTGGCATTTAAAGAACTCAAATATTTCTGAAATATTCTATTATACTCATGACCTGATTGGAAACCGGAAATTTTTACGTGCCTTGCTTAATATAATAGTTTCTGATTAGATCAATCGCAGTCGACTAATCTCAAAATACCTTTGCCTATAAGTATTTATTTCGTATTGTGGAGTGAGCAGTACTTTAATTTTAAAATTTACCAATCAAATTGGCAAGCGAATTGTCGGATGCCCGCCTAAAAGGTGGACGGATGACCTGGTTAAGATTGCAGGAATAAGTTGGATGCAGGTTGTTTCCAAAGTCGACATGGGGATCATTGGGGGAGGCCTATGTTCAGCAGTAAACTTTCTTCGCTGATGAGATAAAGAGGGACAGAGATAAGCTTTTAAAATCCGTGAAATTTATATAACGTTCCACTTATAGGTTGAGTGCCAGGTTCTTCGTATCATATTATGCACGATGTAATGGACTAGACGTGCATGGAGGTATTTGAGTGTTTAGATCTGTCAGCTCGATATTCAACGTACCAAATTGCATTCACAATACTGAGTGCATTTCACGTAGAGATTCAGAAACAGGTCTATAATTTTCGGTATATTATAACTTGTGTATGATTAATTAATTTGAGTAATAAACGGATCGTGCAATTTTATTACTTATATTTATTAAAAAGTTTTCCTGCAGCAGTTGATAAAGGAGCTGACTTTGAAATGAGATACGGCAGACGTGATTCTCGCATCGAATAAAAACCACCAGGTCGTACATCAACAAGGCTCACATTACACGTGACCAGAAAGACTCTTTGTCCGTAAAGTCTTCACATTCATGATAGACGCGCAGAAAACGGTGGAGGCAGATCCTCCACTCCAAATGCAACCCTGCTGCTGATTCACTCAAACATGAGGGACTGACCAGAGAGAGTGAGATCCAAAAATATTAGTGTCGGGTATGAGTGTTCTGGTGCTATAAAGAATGTCGTACTTTCTGACTAATGGGTATACTTATTATTATGAAATTATACTCTAAATAAGTTGAGTAAGTCGCGGCTTCCAATTCCTATGACTTTTCCGACTCTTGTGTGTTTTGATCACCAAGTACTATAACGGCGAAGGGAAATATGGTGGGGAAAACTTACTATAGCGACCACACTAGACCAGCATCTCTCTCAATCTCCAACTCTACAGCAATCTCTCTTAACCGTACTCTCGATTTTAGAGGGGATTCAGTGGAGTGGAACGTATATAGGCTCATATCAGTAAAGTAATTAACCATAATTATCTATCATTGAATAAATAGCAAGCTTTTCAGGCATAATTTCAGATGTGGACTAGTTTAGGTTAATTCATATACAAAAGAAGCTATTTCATAAACAATACTATTGTTTTGTTAAAATCTAACGATCGAAATATTTCTAAATCATTTGTCGCAATTCAAACGATTACCGGAGCACGGTTAAAGCAAATCGTTTCATTGATTCTAACCCATAATGGATTCAAATTAGCATGAAATCAAGGCTAAACGCAATTTAGTGGGTTGAGTAATAGCCGTCAATAGGTATTCTACTAATAATTTGCTACGTGTTTTGAAATCAATGAATAATATCGTGACATAAATGGAGATTTTTTAAATTTTTATAATGGTAAGTGATACGACTGCGCATGGAGTTTTACCGAACCATACAACACCTTGAATTACAAAGCAATGCATTTCACTGCGCTCGTCATCCTGAGACGTAAGGTTTTAGGTTTCAATATGTCCTGTAGTTACTCTGGTCTCAATGTCCTTCAAACTAAAATACAACATTACATTTACACTGCTACTAGGCGGGAGAAATAGGCATTGCGGTGGTACATTTGGGAGACATACCACCAGTAATGTCATCAGGGACAACGTAAGCTGGAAAGAAAATTGGTTAAAGAGGAAAATAAAGTACCAAGTTGTTTATATTTCATATATAGAGTTAATATAGAACGACTGACAGTAATTGTAGTAGATAGACTATCCATCAATTAGAGAACGACCTTCTCCGTCGGGGGAGAGATTATGACCGCTCATAACCACGTACTCAATCTCCAGAAAAGTATGTATTAGCTTTTTAGTTAGATTCAAATTTTAGTTACATTATGCAAGTAAGAAAGAAAGAAAGAAAAATATTTATTGTCCTAATAGGGGTACAACACTAAAATGTATAGAAGTACAATAATACAAAAATAGTGTAGTATATTATTCATTGTAGATTACTATTATTTCATTTATGCTCTAGACTGCCCTCTCGTTCTCATATTTAAATATCTATCCCATGGTTGCCTGTAAGAAATTACCTAGTGTGATAAGGCCGCCACTTGTAATATTATTATTATTATGTGATTTCTTTGTTGTTTCGCTGTAGAGTGCAAAAAAGAATTAAATAAATAAATAAATAATATATCACACAAAATAAAAGAACTTAAAAAAATAAAAAAACAATAGCTATAATTATTATTCACCAAAATTAACGTGCGTGCGTGCGTGCGTGCGTGCGTGCGTGCGTGCGTTCGTGCGTACGTGCGTGCGTGCGTGCGTGCGTGCGTGCGTGCGTGTGTGTGTGTGTGTGTGTCAAATAGCCATCTCACCACTCAGCGCTGGTTTTCAGTAAATTGTTACGACTCTTTATACGGTCTATAAATAAAATAAAAGTTTGTATTTCTCACATACAGTTCAATGAACACGCCGTCGTTTTCCAATAAATCTATTATTACCAAGAGAATTGGATACTGGCTTCACGTACCATACTCGTGTTATTTGATTTTATCGCGAATTTGGTTTAATTTTCACCTTTTAACTTTCCGACGTTTCGATTACTTTGCAGTTTCAATGGTGTTAGTCTTAAAAATGGAAAGCTGCAAAGGAATCGAAATGTCGGGAAGTTAAAAGGTGAAAGTTAAACAAATTCGCGAATCTTATGTATGACCAGGTTATGCTCAAAATTTCAAACATTCATTCAGGGATTTATCTTTTCTAGAAAAATAATCTTGATTTTATTGAGGTATATAATATTATAATATATTCTTAAAATGGTTGCGTAAGTATAGATTAATATATGTTCTTACAACTTGAGTAGCCCTAAAAAAACGCCCGAGCTCCCAGGTCACGGCCTTCAACCAAACTCTCCGGGATAACAGTAACTATTAAAGTTAGTGTTTATTTCTTTTACAACGTGGTGTCTACGATGTTAACACTCAACCTTTGTAAACCGGGAATATATTTCCAACAGACTTTCGTCCATTAGAGCAGAGGCTTTAACGTGTGACGGAGGTTGTTTAAAAGTTAAAAGCATTCTCTTTGGCATTTGCATCGCTATTGTAGATGAAAATAATGGAATTATGTTTTTTTTATGAACATCCTTTGGCCTACATTTAGCAGTAGTCCAACTATTATTTTATGAATTCGAAATAGGAGATCTATCACATCATACAAACTTTCATTTATAATGTGTTTATATTAAGCTATTATCTGGAGTTGTATACAACAAGGACCTTGTAAAGAATAGGATGAAATTCCGTGCTGTAATGAAGTACGAGTATAATAACCCACATAATACGACCTATTTAAAATGTGGTAACGATTTGATTAGTGGTGCTGTAAAGTTGTTTTTTCTGACCGTAAAAGGCTTTATGCGATGTATTTACCTCTTCAGTTGATTGTTTTATCAGTCAAAAGAAGACCACCTGATTACTTTGGCAACCAGGTAAAAAGGTATTTGAGAAAAGATTTAGAAGGAGACGAAAAACCACATGGACAAATGAGTTTCAAGTTGCATGAGACATGATAGCATAGAATAACAAAAACGGTGAAGGAAAACATTGTGAGGAAACCTGCATACCATAGCGATTTTAAGAATTTCCATGGTGTGTAAGTCCGCCAACCCGCACTAGGCCAGCGTGGTGGACTATATGGCCTAACCACTCTCAATCGTGCTCTCGATTGTAGAGGAGGCCCGTGCCCTGCAGTGGGACGTATATGGGCTGATACAGAGCATGCAATGTTTCGGATGACGACGTCATGAATAAGGCGAAGGGGAAGATGAATTTGAAGAAGACTGAGCTCACCACCATGTGAGATTAATATCCGGGAAGAGAGACAGAGAGTTGTTTTGTCACACGCTTTGCTACGGAGGCAAATGGACAAAATGTTTCCAACTCTTCCTATTAATTTAACTTCACGATTATTGATTTCGTTGAGGGTTAAAGATAAGTTTGACATTCACGCAGACTCGCTGAACTTCAATACTTGGTGTCATTATAATGTGAACCACGGTTGAAACTGGCTTATAGGAGTTCCAGTGTCGGTTATGCGGAGGGAACAGCTTCACAAAAAGATTTCATTTGTTATTAACGCTTCATGAGATGAATTCTCAAAATTCTCTCAAATTTTAAAGCTGGGCGCTACCCAAAAGCAAAACCCTAAAGAGCTCCTGTGTAAAATTTCATGCTTCACCTACTTGTTTAAGTAGCACGATGCCTGTATGTCAGTTGTTAAAATATTTGGTTTCGAACCTCGAAAAGAAAATCTTACTCAAATATTTGTCCGGTTCTGTAAACCATTTACAAACTTTAAGGAGTGTCCATTATTGCGTTTTGTGCAGGGAATCATTGAAGACCGTTTCTCTCTTGGGGACCGGTTTCCAATTTTTGTTCAATACAGCATCAATTTTCCTGCTTTACCAAGAAATTGGTTCATAATACTCGTCTTCGTCCGCTGGATATTTGTAAGTTTGCCGTTCATTTTGCTAGTCTCCAGAATATTACCGGCCTTGGTTAGTGTCATGAAAGTGTTGCGTGAATCATAAAATGCATTAGGAACCCGATATTCGCTGTTAGGGATTGAGTATTCTTTAAAGCTTTTGTGATCTGATTTATTTGAAAAATATTTTGCGTTTAATGTTGGAGTACCCACTATCTTTAACTTCTCTATATTTATTCATATAGAAGTGTTTTCATTAAACAATATTCTAATTTGGCCTTGGGCTTTCTAGGAATATTATTCTGAATGCATCACAATGAAACAAGTATGCCGTGCTAATTTTAAGGAATAAAACCTCACTGAAAAAGTATACTACGTAGAAAATTTTCTACAATATTATATGCAAACCAAAGATATTACTTTGTTAAAGTCGTTGAAAAACAAATGATCCAAAGAACTTAAGGTTGCGAAATTCTCATGCACTCATAAAGACTGGTTGCAAAACACATTTATTTAGTACGATAGAAGCATATTTCCCGGGCGAAGTCGAGGCTGTAAACATGTATATAAAGCACGTACGAAATGACGTGTAATGCGGTGTTCATGCTGATTTATCGCGCGAGAACCTGACGTGATAAAATTGGACGATACGAACGGAACAACTTTTCCGAATTCACACAATTGTGTGAAACAGTTCGTAATGCGCTGTTAATCGGACTGTTTCCACGTTCCTCGGCTGTTTTGTGTCTCTTTTTGTTTATTGTTATTTTGGTTGTAAACTAAATATGAGCGTCGGGTGTTATAGGATTTTTTGTGATGAAATTAATATATAAAATATGCAAATGTTGATGAAACGGGTTGGCGTGATACAATTGTTGAGTATAATTGTCCGGAAATCTTGCAATCATAGTCAATCAGCATCATAGTCAATCAAAATCATAGTCAATCAGCAGGCAGGCATAATGCAGACCGCTTCCAAAGGTCAATATGGAGATCCTTGAGGGAGGCCTATGTTCTACAGTGGACTTCCTGTGGCTGAAGAGACGAAGAATTTACCAACTTAATCAATAGATCATAAATAACATCAACGTAATTTAACCATAGTTGTCAATTTGTACTTGTAGACGACAGTAATTTGAAATAAATTAATAATATTAGTTACTGTAACTAATAAAAACTGCAACAAATACTCAAAATTTAATAAGTTAATACACACTGTTGAAATGCGGTCTTACGGTAGCAGCTTAGTTAGGACAACTAATTTAAAACACGATTAATTTTGCTGTAATTTTTCGTACAGGCACAGTTGAATTGCACTTAATGCGTGACAGCTTCAGCCCATCTCCCTGAATGTGAACTGAAAATGTCCACAGAAAGCCCACTTTAGTCCGACAGCCGTCGGGCTGCTTACGATAATATAGCACTCTACTTTCCAGTGAAACTAAATACAAAGAGCATTTTTACAGTGTTAGGTTGTTCGAAATTTGAAAGTCCTTGTTGGAAATAAATATTTTATGTAATAAGAAAAGTTGTGGGTAAAATTAATTTCAATGTATGCATGATAAAAACAAAGAAGTGCATCATAGGCATTTAATTTAGCTACTTTTGAAGGACATGCGGGCCTTCTTTACAATTGTAACTGTTTAAACAAAAGTCCACCACATTTCCAGTGTTAAGTGTTAAGTGCGGGTTGGCAGTTATTTTATATACAAATTCTTTAATGTATTTTTATTCAATTACTAGTTTATATCAGTTGTAAACAGCTATTAATTAACCGCAATTCGGATGTTAATTAGCCCTAGTCGAATTCATAATAACATTTTCAGGTCAATATCACAATAACCCGCACAGATTTCAACTCACAGCTCCTAATTTGCGCTATTAATCAACGCAACTGCGGGGTGTACTGAACCCGGCTACTCGTATAAAACGTGGCTCATTAACTTCACTCAAACCGTTTGTGGGGCCACACACCTGCCAATTAAAACACCGATTTTTATTCCCTCAATTTATCCTTAAACTCGAGGGAAATCTGTACGTTTCGCAACAATTTTACCAAGGCTATAGTGGACTTAACAGATAGCCTATAATGCTCTTAAGTTAGAAGAATGGGTTGTAAGAAGTGAAACATTAGCCCTGCTGTGATAACTATGTTTTTTTTGTAATTAAACAGTAAAGAACAATTTATTTGACTGTACACACTCCACACAGACTTTTCATGTAATATGATTAGTTCTGTTGCCTATTACTTTAATATGATCTTCTATCTTCTTTCATTCCGTTCTCCCCTATTCTGTCCTTCCGTACTTCAACATCATAATTATCCAGCGTCTAACTCTTTCCATTTTTTTGTACATTCATTAGTCATCTCTTTCATACAAACCACGTTCCATATCAGTCAATCTTCTAACGTTCCCTTCTACTCATCTTTCTTCCTACCCTAGGCGTCATTTTATGTCCTTAACGCCATATTTTACAAAAAATTAACCAACAAAATAATAAAAAAAAACAATAAAGTATTTCTGAACGTATAGAGTTGCTAAATTGATAATTTCCAAGAGTCAAAAATTAGCGGAAACCACAACTTACAAGTAGGAAGTTACTAAATCTAGAGAGAGCAGAAAAAATGCATAGATACGGCGTAATATTGTATTACTAAGAATGTAGAAAGAGAGGAAAGATATGATGGGCTTAATACTCCTGCCTCCGTTAATCTATATCCGATAATGAGCAGGATTAGTTAACGCATACTTTGTATACGTGCTACTTATATGGACAACTAATTTACAAGCCCCTTCAATTAATGCGATCATACTCAGGAAGTTAGTACCAGATTATGTAGTCCAAGTTAATCAAGATACTGTCTAATTGACACTTGATAAGAGACATACTCCAAAGCTATATATAGCACATTATAATCGAAAGTAATTTGATGAAGCAACAAATGTGTACATAACTATTAACTAGCAAAACGTTACATGGTGTAATTTGTATTTTTTTTTATTGCTATGATGGTAAGTGATATCACTGCTCAAGGTCAGTAGCAAAACCAAACTACTTCATTAATTGCAAAGTAATGGCATTCAACTGCGCTCGCCATCCTGAGATATTAGACGTTAAGTCTTAATATGTCCAGTACTTAATCTGACTATGATATCCTTCAAACGGAACCCAATAGCGCATTAATACTGTTGTTTGGCGGGAGATATAGACATTGTATCCTATGGGATTATAATGAGACATCGGGTAAGATTATCGACAAATTGGTACATAGAAACCCCAAAAACGATAAAGCGTAAGTGAAGCAATCTCCACCTCATCTTCGAGAGCAGTAAAATCTTCGATCAAATATACACTAAGTGGTAAGTTCGTAACGGCCACATAAGAGCACTAATAAGCGTGTGGTCTTATTTGATTTTAGTATGGTAACGGCCAAATAAGAGCACTAATAAGCGTGTGGTCTTATTTGATTTTAGTATGGTCCAAAAACATAATAATTCTTAATTTAAAGGAATAAGGTTTATTGTTACCTGAAGTTGATTATAATTTAAGACTTTTGCCTACATGTTGTAGTTCCAAATTCATATGTATACGAGTAAGTATAAGCAACCTCGGCCAATTTGTGTGATTTTATTCCGGACCCTGTATCTAGTAGGTACATACAGGGTATATCAAGACTGCTACCGAAAACGAAGCCGGGTGGTAGTTTAAGCGAGTTCAGACACAATGCAACAGAAAAATTTTCAAAAAAAACGACGATTTTGTTTTTGGTATTTTTTTCATATGTTCGTGTTTAGGTGGTAAATACATTTTTTTTCCTAAAATAATAGTCTATACTCTTTTATTTATAAAGACTCTAAGGTATAAAAGAGTTTAAATTATTATTTTAGCAAAAACTATGGATTTACCACCCAAGAATGATGATATTTAAAAAATCATTGAAAATGATTGTCGCGGTTCTTTGCAAAAATTTTAGTTGCATTGTGTTTGTAGTCACTAAAACTACCACCCGGCTTCGTTTTCGGTAGCAGTCTTGATATACCCGGTATATATTTGATCGAAGGGTAAAATATAACTAAATATTTTCTATCGAATTAAAAAACTCATGTTAAATACGTGAGCTAAAAAATATACTTCACCCTACAGCTTGGAAGCGTTGCTTCATAAAAATACGTTTGAAACCGTGTGCTATGAAAGATTTGCCATTTAATTAGAGGCTTTAGAGTCGCCGTCACTCACTCTTTGAGTCGGCTAAATTAGTTTTAGGCTCGTATGTTCTAAAAGCTAATAACAAGTTGTCGGATTGTTACTGACGACAACCGGTGGTTATGTTACTACAGTGACGTTCCGACAAGAGAGCAATAACAAATTGGTATTATTTTCGTAATATCTTGTATGAATTTACAAATACGAAGACTATGAATTAAGTTATAATTGGATAATAAATAATTTATTGCTATTATTTGCTGTCATGCTGTCAAAATATTGGGAACAGTTTTCTCTCTTCACATTTTATTATTTTGAACAATGCTAATACTATAAGATTAAGAGAATAAATGCTTTTTGTTTATTTCACGAAAACATATTATATCAAACAATGCGATAACTATATTTAAAAAAATCCTCCCTCTATGATACAAAATACTAAATTACTAAAATGTTTAGTAGTAAATAATGCATTTGCTTTCAGACAAGTTAAAATACTACATTATTATTAATTACGATTAGATAATAAAGTCACACGCACATTCTTATCTGAAAAATAACGCAATTATTAAACTTTAATTACAAAAAGTAATTCCAATAAGGAAACGAGATCAAAATCGTTTAATGAATATTTTATCCCACGTTAAAATTTTATTGCATTAAAATTCGACCATTACATCGGGAAATTCTCAAAAAGAGTTAATGAGTTTCAACTTAAGTTCCATTGTGAATAATTAATTAATTTCTACGAATACCAATGTAGCCAAAGAAGGTAATCGAATTAATTAAAATACGCTTGGTTGGTTTATACGATTCGATAGACATTGTAAGGACGCATTCACAATTGTCATTTTTATGTTGTTAAGATTACTAAACAACATAATGTTTATCTCTTGGTATACAGTGTATATCAAGACTATGACCGAAAATGAAGCCTGGTGGTTATATTAGTGACTGCAAACACAATGCAATTAAAATTTTCATAAAAATAACGTCCTGTTTACAATTATATCAATATATCATATTAGTTAATTACTAGTAAAATGATGAATGAACATCCAGAGGCAAAAAAAGTTTGTTTTTGTAGCAATTAACGGCATGATGAGCATGCCATTTGATGGTAAGAGATATGACCGCTCATGGACAGTGGCAAAACCAAGAAATGCTTGGCATTTCAATGCGCTCGCCATCCTGAGACATAATATGTTAAGTCTCGATATGTTCACTAGTTACTCCGGAATGGAGATTGGAATAGTGCATTTACATTGTTGTTTGGTGTGAAAAATAGAGATTGCGGTAGTACCTACCCAGGCGGCCTCTCACATATGAGAGATTTACCACCAATGAAGTCTTGTGGATTCCAGAATCATTCGTCTCGGCGCTGCAATCACGATCTAATCTATTTTTTTCATAGCCAGCGTATAACCAAATAGGCCAAGGAGGCTGTCTATATAAACATTTCGATACACTTCATGTTAGCTATGGTCGCTTTTTGGCCTGATACTAATAACCTATGCTCTTGGATCTATAACAATTAAATCAGTAATAATCAATGATTTTTTATAATGCTACGTGCCATAAAACCCAACGAGTATTTTTAAATAGTTTTCATATTATGCTGATATCGAGTAGTATCAGATACGTTGTTACTTTGGTAAATTACATACATACATACATAAACTCATGCCTTTTATCCCAGAAGGGGTAGGCGGAGGAGCCAGGACACCCACATTTTGCCTTGTATGTTCCATCCCATGATGTGATCAAATCGGGAACAAGTTTCTGACTCTGGACAGATAATGAATAGAAAATTCTAATATCACTTTTGCTCTTTTCGACATTCGAACTCGAAATCTCAGCTATGTAACGGTACCATAGTATAACTACGTCGCCGAGGTCATAAATTACAATAAGTAAAAAAATGGTTTAATCTTAATTTCAAACCTTTCAATAATAGTCATAAATTAATGATTCAAATAAAATTTATCATTTAATATACGAACATTAAACTACGTGTATTCTATAGTTTTAAAGTATCTATTTCTACATACATAAAACATCTTTAATATTATATAAAAACAACAATAATTAATAAAAATATATCATCCTGGGCATATAATAAACAGAGTAAACACATTGGACTCACCCCTACAGGGATACAGAGGGCTTGGGGGAGGGGGGAGATATGACGTATTTTATTGTTCGGAATACGTAGCACCCTTATGCACAGCCCCATTGCGATTGATTGTTACGACCCGAACGATCAAATACATACCCGTATTGATAATTTTACAGCAAACATTATTGAATGAAATGTTCACTATTGTTCGAAGATATGTCTCAATGCTCTTTGAAATTTACAAAGCAAGGCGAAATCAGTAGACAATATATTAAGCCCTTCAAACCTAGAGAAGGTTTATTTATGGCCAACCCTGATAGGTTTGTTTACAGACAAATATTGGGTCTACGATTAAAGTACCTTTTTGGCTTTTGAGCCTTTGAGTACGTCTACTGCTACCTCGTGGACACGTTGATATTAAACTCACACTGATATGCTATTGAGTCAATAAGTTCAATCTTTATTTGCATCAGTTTATATATGTCCCACTGGAGGGCACGGGTATCCTTTAAAACCGAGTGTACGTACGATTGAGAAGCGTTAGGCCGTACAGTCCACCACGCTGGTCTAGTACGCGTTGGCGGACTTTACATACTAAAGATTTGTTTTGCATATCTTTTTGGTATGCAAGTTTCACCACGTTTTTTTATTCCGCATATAGCGAAAGTGGTAGGTGTTGCCTGGGATTTGAACCCGCGGCCACCTTAAACATGTTGGTAGCTGTGTCTGGCGGGTTATTCTAAAATCCGTAACTCGATATTTCGTGACGGATGGTACTTTGTAACACGAGGGTCCGTTACCAGTAGGCCATCACACAGTTCGTTTATTACAATAGATGGATAACATTCTTTTTGTATCTCTTTTCTTTCGATCCAATTGAAGTCTTTTGTTTTCTTGAAGAATATGGAAAATACTCTAAAAAGTACTTTGTAATCCGACTCGTAATAAATAAATAGGAAGTTTATTGAATTTAAAAGAAGTCACATTTTTTGAATATCCGGAGATTGTCGTTTGCCCCAACATTTAAGATTGGACGAAAAAAAACTTCCCAGTAAAATTTGTCAACTGAATTAAACTTTATAATGACCGGATCGAAAAAACGTAAAGGTTGGCTTTAATCTGAGAAAACCATCTTGCCAATTTTCATACTTTTTGGCGTAGTGACTATAATATTACACTCGAAATTAAATTTATGCGTTTTTTTGTAGCCTATTTTGTGTCCCACTGCTGGGTAATTACCTGTCCTTTATTCCTCTATTTGTCCCTATCCTCGTCGAGATTTTGCATACATATAATATATTTATGTTTCCTAAATTCATGCGTTCGGAAAAATCTTTTCTATTCTTTGGATGTTAATTTTAAATATATAAATTAAAATATTCTTGATGATTGGGAATTAAACTTAATAATGTTAGTTGCTTAAAGGGTTTGGTTTTTATATTTTTAATATGTAATGATAACAGAATCTAATTAAATTACTTAGGCTATACTGTTCTGAAAAAAGTGTGCAACATTTAACTTGAGTTGTTATTATATTTGTTCATTATTTCTAATACTTGACATTATCCTTCTGATTGTCTAAAGAAACTATATTAAAAATACTGACCTACGTGTACGTAGTTTATGATACTCCGGAATGATAACACTTCCAGTATTTAGAGCCTTTTAATCATTTTAATTTTATCTAATCTTATATAACTTAGCGAACCGTAACTCATTTATCCATATTTCGAAGTAGGTGACGTATTCAAAATTGGTCATGGGGCTCACCCCAGTGACCACGAAAGCTGTAAAGTAATCGAAACGTCGGGAAGATACAAAATGTAAAAATTAAACCAAATCCGCGATAAAATCCGTAAATAATAGTTTTATTTCAATGTGTACCATTCGCGTAATTCTAAGAAACCATTAGGTGACATATATTTGACGTTCTAATACCTCTTTAAAAGATTCCAGTGAAGACATAAAATCCAGCTTACAGCCAAGTAACCACCCGTAAAATTCGTATTGGAGTGTGACATTCCGAGTGGACTAAATTCCAATTCTATAGTATAAAGGGGAGCCTGGTCTCGACAGTGCCACGTGAGTAGGATTATTGCGCAGATGGATATCTCAAAACATTTTAGATGTCGACAGACGGAAAGAAAATGGCCTTGATGTTATTTTATTTCAGGATTTTGTTTTGACATCTTGACTTTTCACCTATTTTTTATCAGATTATTCGTGATAAAGTCAAGTTCAGCTAAATAGCTAGACGTGTTTATAGTATCGAATACTATGGAATATAATTTGGCCCACCAAACACCTGATTCAGTTTTTTATGAGTAGTGTCGATTTATGCAAGGGGCCATCTGTTCACTGCCATGCAAACGAACTGCTTATCTGGTCCTACTGGCAATTAAAAACATATAATAATTTAAAAAATAATAGGAGAAAAATAAATTCCTTTAGCAGAAACGTTTTCAACTTTTACAGCAAAAATATTAAATTCATCAGTTGAAAACCTTTCCTTACGGCATTTGACGAGCGTGAAACGGAATGATGGATTAAACGTTAATTATAATGACAACACCATCTGCTTTGCAATTCCTTTTAAATGGAAGGAGGAAATGGAAGGACTTCTAAACAAAAAACAATTTTATTTTGTTGTTGATAAACTTTTATTTTGGCTCAGCAGTCTTTATAGATATAAAAACCTATAGTACGTACAGTGCCATCCCGGTAGAGTAACGATTAGGGAAAGCAGGATAAATATATACATTAAAAAAATGGGAAGGAATGGTAAATATGAGAAGTTTAAAAAACATTCGGTACCACCAGCTCGACGATGATCCAAATACTGATCATCGTCAGCCCGTTGTGTTCCATTGCATTCAGTCACTGCCGGTCCTATTGTGCAAGTCGTCCAGCCATCTGGCTAGAGGTTATCCAAATAATGTATAGAAATTTAAGTGTTTGTTTTGGTTATTGCATTAAATGGTGAGATGAGCATGCCGTTCGCCTGATGGTAAGCGATACGACCGCTCATGAACAGTTCGAAAACCACCTTGAATTACAAGGCAAGGCTTGGCATTTCACTGCCCTCGCCATCCGGACATAAGATTTCTGTATTAGATTCATATTTGGACTACGCAAATATGATCATGTCTCTGAGTTTCGTGCTAAGCTCAAGTGGTTACCTATACGCCTTCGTCGGAATACTCACACTCTCTCACTCCTTTATAATATTTTGTTTAATCCTCTCACCCCATCTTATCTTAAAGAACGTTTCACTTTTCTCCATGACTCACATTCGAGGTTCCTGAGGTCGTCAGAGAACCTTAAGCTGAGAATGCCCGTACACACAACGACATTTACTGATAAATCGTTTGCTGTTGAAGCTGTCCGATTATGGAACGCGCTTCCTGTTGTGGTTCGACGGGCACAAACCTTGTCATCTTTCAAAAAGCTGGTGAAAGCACACTACCTTTCTCACTAAACAGATAAAGCATGGTATTATTTCCTCTTTTCGGATATATTTTTAATTTGTAGTATAATTATAAATTATTATAGATGTTTATGTAATTATTTAAAATTGTATGTATGTATATATGTATATATTATATGACGTATGTGTATTTATTATAATAAATAAATAATAAATAACACCCAACAGTCACATACATAGTCATGACCCCACACTAAGATCGAGTCTTGTGTCGTGGGTATCAGGAACTACGAGAGACTTTTCGGTCTCACAAACACCCAGACCCGGAAGAAATATTTGTGGGTCGCACAAATATTTCTCTCGGTGCGGGGATCGAACCCGCGGCCTCTCGTTTCACAGGCGGCGTCTAACCAACTGCGCCACGGAGGCTGTAAAATTTTATGTCTATGTATATATATAAATTATGTCATTTATATGTATTTTTTATGATTATCGGTTTTATAATTTATATCTATTGGAGCTTAACTTATCTTTGTTTTACACTGCCCTTTCTTTTTCCTTCTTTTATATCCATCCAAAGGTTGTCTGGTAGAGATCGCTTATTAGCGATAAGACCGCCTTTTGTACTTTTTATAGATGTTATTTCTTTATATTGTTATGTTTTTTTTGTATGTGTACAATAAAGATTAAATAAATAAATAAATAAAATAAATAATATGTTAAGTCTCAATATGTCCAGTAGTTACTCTGGCTATAATGTCCTTCAAACCGAAACACAACAGTGTATTTATATTGCTGTTTGACGGGGGTCTCACATATGAGAGACCTACCACCTGTAAAACTTTGTTTCTTTTGCTTTCTAATTCCATTTGAATATGGTGACATCTAGCGGCATTAAAGTTTCATCTAAACCCAGTTGAACCTTCAAAGGACTCAAAAGACTGAGCCCGCATTGTGGGGTAAATCTTTGCACAGAACAGGGTGTTTCAGTTAACTGTGCAACATTGGTATGTGCCAACGTTTGTACGGGTGTTTATTTAAATTCAAAGGGTATTTTTAATTGTTGGCTCGTTTGTTAATTATGCTGGGTGACTGATTTTATTTTAGATATTTCTGGCATAACCTGTCATTGGTAATTATTTAGTTAGTCGACCATTTTGTCTAACCAAGACATTAGTGATATCAGAGAATAAGTTTTTCATATAAGTAGTAAATTTTTTAATACATTTAAAATAATAGTACCCAAGTAATTGTTTATCCCGTGGTGCTTATGACATCTGGCTTCTCCAGTTGTATATCAGAGGATATATAATACCTCTCAACTCAATATTTTTTTTCAAACGCTTTGCTGCGGAGGGAAGTGGACAACTACTTGTTTCCAACTTATCCTTTTGTTTTTCTTTCTGATTAATTTCGATGCGGGTTAAAGACAAGCTATTGTCACTGAGAGACTCGTCTAGCTCCGGAGCTCGGTGTCAAATCTTTGCATGCCACTGTTGATCCTGGCTGACAGGAGTTGCAGTGGTGAGGTGAGGGCGGGAAAGTCTCTACTTATTGTTTACTTAAAATAATGCGCGTAACTGCGCTCTTGTCAAATTATGTAATACCAAGGATATTGTTTGGTTTGAATTTAGCGGCCCATTTATGCTGCCCTCAATTCTTTAAAATTTTAACTACTCTATAGCCTATGGTCTATGGTAAAAAGAGTACAAATATAATATAAGAATTAATTAGCATAATCCAGGGTTATCCTACTAACGAGTAAGACAACCAGATAGTTACCAAATGAGTTAGGTTAGAAGGTTAGGTTAAAATTTTATTTATAAAATTATTAAGTCTAGGTTGTAAAACAGTATTAATGTTCCAACATCAACAGAGGACAGTCGTGAAAAGCAGATAATATATTTTATCAGGTCAAAAGCCACGTTGTAATAAGGACGGATGGCGTGGCCTTTTTTTAACATTCGTCGGCGCTAATTAAGGCGAGGCGACGCACCGTTCATTGTGCCGTGACGCGTCCTGTAATCTGAACGTTGATATAAAAAAATTTACAAGATTCAGGTCGTGAATGCAGCTGAGTATATAGAGATAATGTTATATATGGATATTCTGAGGTAGTAAATATTTTTATAGAAGAAGCGGGACTTGACTAGATTAAAGTGTGCACTCAAGGAATTTTTAATGAAATATTATCATCACTGACTTTTATTTCCATAAAATCTAACATTAAAAGCTCCAATAGATATTTTTGTAGATAAATAAGGCCTGCGGCTTTAGTTACCTAGCAGCGTTTGTTATTGATGACGCACCAGTGTGTACGCAAGTTATTTAAAAATTTTTTTTATGTCGCAAAATGCCGATCTGCGACAAAAATAATGCCGAATTAACTCAGTTAGTGTAATCTTTTCTCCTCTACAGTGTTGACTGATGTGAACCTGTCAACCCTGTAGTGTTATGCTTGGTTAGCAATAAGATAGCAGGGAGAGTCATGTAAGAGTGCATTTAGGAATTAAGAGTAAGATTCATTACGTATACATACGAATAGACAATAGCAATAAGATTAAATCACGTATGAATGCGTGTAGGTATTCACATTGATTAATATTTATATATTCGTATATATAAGTAATTTTATTAAATATTGGTCCTTATGCCGAACAACATGTTACATTATTTCAACACTCTGGTCAGTAAGTACAATGTTGAAAATCTCCATATTATTAAATAAAAAATACAATCCAGGTGTACATATATTCCTTTTTATCCCCTTTCGTACTGGCTTTAACAGCAAAAAATCGCACTAATAAGTGTCGAGAATTTCGCCCTCAGCGAACTTTGCCTTAAGCCGTACAATGCGCGCACACAGTGGTTAAACACAAAACAACGCGTCATACAGAATGGAATAAGCGGGGTGAATGTAAGAATACATTCCAGCTGTAATTGTGGAGGTGGTATCTGTTAATGTTGCCTCAAGGTGATTTTAGGCGGTCTTATGGGGCTTCGAGCAAGACATTAGGGACGTTGCGGGTTGATATGATTTTACTTATGAGATGCAGATTTGGTACTGTGCTAGGTAGTACTATACTAGATTAGCACGTGATACAAACTGATTTTTGAAAAGGTAAGTTTATTTACGACCAAGATGTGATTGGAGGCCGATTATGAATTCCAATCCCAGGAATTAATGGTGGTAGGTATTATCCTGAATAGGTAGGTACCATTGCAATGTCTATTTAACCCGCCACAAAACAAAGTAAATGTACGATTCTGCTGCGATTTGTGCCAAGCATTGGTTTATAATTCATGTTGCTGTTTGGTTTCCCTACTATCCATTAGCGGTTGTATCGCTTACCATAAGGTAAATGGCTTGCTCGTCTCGCTATTCATTGCATAAAAAAAAAAACAATAGAAGATCACTTAAATTAACAAGTTTACATAAAATGTGGCATTCGACCTGGGATTTGTATCTAGGTCCCCTTCGACTTACAGTTCAAACGCGTTGCCACTGTTCCAAGGAGGTGACATTTCATTGACTTTTTACGAATTTTCTAACTTAGTTGGTAGATAGAATGCATTATGCAATACTGTGACATCATTGCACTGAAGTGTATCTAATTTAGAATTGGAATATCTTGCTCCTCTATGTTCGAGGAATGAGTTACGATTTCGACCCCGATGGTTGTCAATTAACCATACATAGATTCGTTAAATGTAATCAGAAATTTCCAAAATATTTTGTGGAGTACATTTCTAAAAAAACAACAACAAATGGTAATTTCATACTTATTTACTAATTAGCCTAACCACTCAATGATACTGTTTATTGTAAGGGAGGCGTGGTCGTGTAGAGGGACGTATATGGGCTAATATAGTAACAACAGTATTAAGGTATTTTAAAGCTATAATATAACTACACTAAAGATTATTTTATCAATAACTTAAACGTTGTTTATCATCAAAACAATCAGTGTATTCAAAGCTTATTTTTCATTGAAAACGAACGCTTAGGACTTAGGTGGATCGTTCTAAATATCTGTGCAATTAATGAAATTGTTTTCCTGTTAGTGGCAGCTTAATTATTTCAGTATCTACGAATGCCTTTAGACTTATAAACCTATATTAATATGGAGAATTGTAAATGTAGTTTCTTTTTAAAATCCCATTTAGAATAGCGTTATAATTTTGTTGGTTGTGCTTAAATTGCTGGAAAGAGCCCAATTATTCGGCGTACAATAGAACGCTAGTAAATTTCATTTAGGTTCCTATTGTTATGAATATGTAACTGCTTAATAATTATAAAATTTCATAAACTAATAATCAAAATGATGAAACTAACTTAATATAATATTGGTTATCTTAGATTTCTAGAGTTTTTATTCTGGATAATAAGGGAATAATATAGTTATTTTTTCATTATCAAAATAAGGGAACAGACAGTCGTAATACAATTTCCAAACCATTATTAAACTATGTACTTTGTTCAAGCAGAATAACTTTAGAGATTACAGTAAACAAGGAAAAAATATTGGTAATAAAGTTTTTATGGCCAATATTTTTGATGGATAGGTAGCGGGCTCAGTTTAGTAGCAATAAAGCGTTTTAAGGTAAAATGGGAAATATAAAATTAGACAGAAACCGTTCAGTGATCCGAGGCCAAATAAAAATCAATGAAGTTTAGTTTTCTCGAAAACGCAACTATTACAGAACAAAATCAGGGCAAAATGTTCAACGCGATTCGTCACGTATTGGTCACAAAGAACTTCGGCACGAAATTCCACCTAAGTATTATGATAATGGAAGCTGGATCGGACGAAGTGGCACTGACTGGTCATATATCAACGAATAATAGGAAGAACGTAGGGTTTTTTGCTAAGTAACAGGATCACTAAAATTCAGCTCGGGTTATTAGCTAAGCGATTTTTGATAAAGCTACCAGAAGGATAATTTGAAATTTTGTTTTAGAAACATGTGAATCAAATACGTAGTTATAGCCATCCAAAGAGGAAATGCCTGCAGTATTCTGGGCTCTTTTGCCCCAGGGACGATGACAGGTGGTCTATTTGATAAGATGTTTTTTGTTTCTAACTTCTATAAAAATCTATATATTTGGTTTTAGTTTTATTCTTTAAGAATGTTTTATGTATATTGTAATGTTTTGACAACGATTTATATCATTTTGGTTTAAAAGCTTAAATATATTTAGATGTATTATGATGTTGAGCAATATGTTATTTATTTATAATCATTTTTGCAAATTATAAGTTATTAAATGACGTAGTTATATGTCAATATCACTATACAGTATACAAAAAAATAATTACTAAGTAAATTAAACAGTGTTATATAGCTTATTTTTTATATTATCTTCTAAAATGTAAATGTTACTTATCCTTATATTTTTGGATATATTAGTTTACACTTGCCACAGCTGTACATCAATTTGCGTAAACAGTATCAAATAACTAGAAACATTTCAATTCTGACCTAAAAAGTACGCGAGTGGATCATATCCGCGATGATGATATGAAGTAACGTTCACACTGGAAATGGAATATAGAAAAAGTAAATAAAGGCCTTGGAACCTCCATATTGTTCACAGTTTCATTTTGTCGGAACGATGCGGGGAGGCGATGCCGGATGCGGTGAAACATTGCGTCTCACACTCTATTCTCTGAATTATTTTCGGTCTTGTGTGCTCGGATCTTTTTATTTCAAGCCTTTGGGTAAACCGGAGGCTTTGCTTTAGGGGTTGATTAAAAACTGAATGTCACGCTTTGTATATTGTGGAAAAGAAATTTCTGTTCAACTGTCAAGAAGTTTTTTTTTGCCTAAATTACTGTATTTTTAGAGCAAAAATTAAGTTTTAGATTTTCTTTTGTGTTACATATTTTTGAAATATTCTTATAAGCTGGCCTCAAATATCTAAATAATACAACGAACATTTTTACAAGACTAAAATATTTTATGCATACAATAAGTTTGTCGTATATCCCTATTTAAGGCGTAAGGTATTTAAAAATGTCCATCGTAGTCTTTAATGGAACTATTTTTTCTACAATAAGACAAGTTTTTTTTTCAAAAGAAAAGCTCGACAAAGAATCAAAAGGAAACGCAGTTCCTAATTTTGAACTGTAATTAAAATTATGTACGCTACTGAAGAACACCGATCATTTACTAATGAGGTTAATTGTCGTTCAATATTTAGCTTTATTACAAAACGCGTAAAACTTAAAAAGCATAGCACTATTTAGGACTATTTTCAACGGTTCTAGTGTAGTTGGGCAGGATTAAATGTCGGGCAAGATTGACGACGTCTCAGTACCTAGTTTAGGTTCCTATTTATATATAGGTCTGGGTGATACATCACGGCTCAGTCCGTTTGTTTCTGATTGATGAGATGACGCTGGGGTCTCATACCGGGGATACAATCTGGAATCTGAGATCAAATGTTATGTTGCAGTAAAAATATTGTGCAATTGCGTCTTGGGACTAATTGTAGTTTGCATTGATTTAATTTTGGAATTTACTCGTTTAAGAATCGATTTTAGTGAATAGATGTGAAGTACGATTGAATGTCAAAATGACAAGTCGTCAGCTGAAAATTAAAAGTAATGGTAAGTATAAGAAACGGCTTCTGTGGTTGTATAGTTAAGATATTTTCAGGGAAACTGAATCGAATGGCAAAGGCTTGCGAAAGAGGACAATACTCTTTATAGTGCATACTAATTTATAATCCTGAAATATTACTTCATGCAAAAAAATCTTCTTTTAAACCATCAAAATCCTCAATTTAGTTTTTCATAACCCGAAAATATCGCATGCGTTTCGGTTGCCGACCTACTTCCTTTATGGGGGCTATATTGTCTTTTACGCTTATCCAGAGTTCATAAGTACGGAACAAGAAGCAGATATTATGCGGATTATAATACATTACGTCGGTTCAACATTAGTTAAGTTCGAGACAATAGTCTAATAGTTTGCAGGCAGAATTTAAGCGGGTTATAGTTCCATAGCTTGGAAACTATGGCCTTTTGACAACTGTCATCCACTTTACGCTCTGGGAGGAGAGAGCTTTCTATTGTCTAGTATTGTTCTCAGATACCGAAATCATAAAAGTGGTTAAGACCGTGACGATTCCTAAATGTTTGACAAAGAGAAGTTGTGTGAATTAAGTAAAATGGAAATATAAGATATAGTGAGACCGAAAAGTCTCTCGTAGTTCTTGATACCTACGACACAAGACTCGATCTTAGTGTGGGGTCAGGACTACGTATGTGACTGTTGGGTGTTATTTATTTATTTTTATATAAGCGATTGCTTCATTAGTATTATGATTTTAAACGCTTACATAAAATGAAAAAAGTCGGTCCTTAATTATTTATTTTTATGCCTCGTTGAGCTACAAATGAGATAGTTATTTTTATTAACTTTCATATTGGATTGATGGAAGTTTTAAATCAATTTACATATCAAGTTAATCACTTAAATATAGGTTACTGCCAGTACTAAATAAATCATCAAAAAAAGTCTCAAAATGTTATTAAATTAGAGATTTTTTGTGGACAAAATAATTCTCAAATGACTTAGGTATAAGTCGTCCATTATACTGCGTCAGTACACTTCGTAAAACAATTTAAAGATTAAAGAGATATTTAGGTTTTAGACTGTATGAAGTAGATCGTTTACAGGTACTCCAAAAATGGAAAGAATACATCCACTTTTTTGCTAAAGATTAGATGGAAAATAAAGTTAAGCCTACTTGGGTGGAAAGAAGACAGGAAGATTTTACCTTACAGTAGGAAAGTTCTCATCTAGCCGTATTCTTAAATATGCAATCTTTTTCCCTAACTGTAAGCTATAATTTCAACATCGACGCATTACAGACCTTTGAAGATGAAAAGAAAAGGAATGGACACTGATATATTTCATAAATCATATTTGAGTTATGGACAAAGTCCCTTTTGTTTAGATACTAACTATACACATAAAGAAGGCTTATGAAATCTTGGTTCTATGTTAAGATTTATTACAGGCTTAAGGCAATAAATAATCTCTAAATCGTAATTGTACACACACTTAACTAATGCTAGAAGTTCAATGTTGTATCTTCATGGCCGAATTGTCTTTTCTTTTGTTGACCTTAACGGTCACCCATCTGAGGTTATATTTAAAGGAGACGCTACTCAAGCCTGGATTATTTAGTTCAGAATTATTACTCAGCATTATATTGTTTGAGGACAGTATGACATAATGTTAGAGACGCTTACTGATTTAGATTTAAGATTAACATAGTATAAGCTATGTGAAATTTGAACTGAGGTTATAATAACTAACCTTAGGGATCGAGGAGGACACCGCTGGGTTGCTAGTTTCTATTAAATAGAATTTGGGATTGCGTGATGATAGAGTTGAAATTTTTAAGCCAATGCTAGATGAAGATGTGGGTGACTTAAATCACCACCATATTTATACACACAACACAAAATTTATAAACACTTTACCTACACAACTTATAATTATTTATGTATATAAAAATAAATTCTTAAACACACGGACAAACAATTTGATACTATAAACATTATTTATATATATATATAATGCGTTTCTTTGGGAATATTGGTCTAAATAATAACCACGTGTTGCTCTGTAAAAACAAAGATTTTATTTTAGCACAAAAAGTAATATTTGCACTTATTTACCAATAACAAATTAATATCTTACCTGTAAAAACAAAGAAACGACGATTAAAGTATATTATTTGAATTCCAAATTCCCTTTTATATATATGCGCCGACCTATTTACATAGCGGTCCGCTCGTTTTTGTTTTAAAAATCAGTTGTCAGTTGAGTAACATAAAAATTTAAAATCGTTTTCTTGGTATCGACGAGCTGATAGTTTACATCTCCACAGCATCGTGACCTGGTCTCTGGACGCAATATTTCTACTGCCTAATTTGCTCTTTCTCCTTCTTTTCTTATGTGTATTGTGTGTTGTGTTAAATTAAATTAAATTCTGTGATATTGACTTTGAACTTTTCTCTTCTTCATTCTACATCCATATTTCATCTGATCACCGACAACGTAACAACACTCCGCACATTCCCATAAACATGTAAAATTATTTAAAGACGGTTTAAAATTTGCTTTTGCATACAATTCATTTATAGTAATAGGTGTAATAATTCATTGATGGTAGGTCTCTAATATGTGTCTCACCGCAATGTCTGTTTCTCGGGAGAAATTACACTGCTGCACACTTGGCCCCGCCAAACAGTAGTGTTTCGGATTAAAAGATATTATTGCCAGAGTAACTACTGGTTAAATTGAGACTTAACATCATATATCTCTAGATGGCGCACGCAGTGAAATGTCAAGCATTGCTTTGTAATTCAAGATGTTGTTTCGTTTTTCTATGAGGTTTTTTTAACGTTTGTAGGTAAGGCGTTTGACCATAATCCCACCTGCTAACGAGGTTTTATCACTGTATTTTTAAGTATGTTAGGATATGTTATATTGTAGCTAATAAAGGAGATGAAGTCTTTTCAACTATTTTACAAGGCAAGGCTCATTTTTTAACAACGCTTATATTGTATTAGACACATCTGCCGGTATTGAAGTCACCTAAATGACAGATTTATTCATATGTTTTACTAAATTTTAAATAAGTATTATTTTATGAGGTTTGGAAACCTGGCAACACTAGTGTTAAACTTGATTGAGGCATTCGATATAATTAGACTTGGCATGGCTGTGAGGAGTTTGTTTAGGAATTAGAATAAATATGTATTCAACTGTTGTACTAACAGGACTATTCTTGGCAGAGGCAATTTACGAAATACGGTAGCTAAGTTTAACAATTTGCTACCTAAGGGTAAGTTGTTTTTGTTTTAGTAACCCCCAAATGAAGATTAAATTATTGTTTATCCTACGCAGCGTTATCGTCAGATACGCGCATAAATTCATTGCAAAATGATGTTGCTCAATGCTAAGGTATGTTCTGTTATATTGTATGTGTAATAACAATCATAACAATTTGTATTTAACTGCAAAAAATATCTCATAATCACTTAGTTAAAAAATGAGGTAGCAACGAATTTTCTGTCCCATCCACCACTTTAAAAAGTGGCGGCTAAAAAAGTTCCTCTCAAACGAAATTCTGGAGGCTCCAACAATTAGTAAAAATTTTCTCTCGCGCAGTGTTTCGTGTAATTGCAACTATTTAAAATAAAATGGGTTCTGTATTTATTTCGTTGATGAACTACGGATAAATAAATTCTGCGACTTGATTATTTATGGTCAATGAAATAGAATATGGAATGAAATAGAATGGTCGATGAAGTAGAATAAATTGAAGATCTACCTACGTATTAGCTCTCAGCCATTGACTTTTAAGACAATGCAATGATGCAGGCGATTATAAGGTTGAATAACGTTAGGACTAATTTCTAGGTCCTAACATTATTCAACTTATTAACTTATTCATAATATTATGAAAACTGTTTATTCAATTGCACACCACGTTGGCTTAGATCGGGTTGGTGGACTTCATACTACTTAGCGACTCTTACGGAAATGTTTACGTGTGTTGATTCAAATACAATATTTTTCGTCACTATATTTATTACTTTTTTTTTATTCTTTATTGCACAAAGTACATGTATAAAATATAAAGAGAGTCTTGTCGTTCAAAAGTAATCTCTACCATTGGATGGATTTATGAGAAAGAGAAAGAAAGAAAGTAGAAAGATAAATTACATTTTTAACACATATGTACATAACTTTGAAAAGGCTAAGCCTGAGGTCAACCTACAAATCTCTGATTCAACCCGTTACTACGCCATTTTGGCTATCATTTACTAAATCATTAATAGAGCAAGTATTAAGGGGTATAAAGCGAACTTCTAAGACCCCTTGGACTCAGATCATGACATTTAATAACGTTAACCCTTATTACGTATATCTTCAAAGGTAATCCTTGATAAAGGCCGCCAACCTCAGTCGTGATTTGCGTATGTATGACAGAATCTGTCATTGTATTACGTGGGAATTAGTCCTTCTGAACCTCGAAATTCTCTGAAAATTATTTAATGCATTATAATGGAAAAACTATGTGCCTATAACTAAGATTTTTGGATTTGCTGACTGGGATAAATATTGTATTAATTTCGAATTTGTGTCAGAGTTTTCAACATTTTCATAGACTCCCACATTCGGCGTGAAGACTGCTGCTATTGCCAAATGCCAACACGTAATAACTACACAACAACGAATACATGGCCTATACATAAAGTATATCTTAAGTTGAAGTAATTGAGTTACGCTCTTCTCAGTCATGACTCAACGAGAATTGGCAGGCTCTTCCGGGCCGGTCTCACTGTCTCACAGGATATCAACGTTAAGCGACAGCTTTCCTGTCAAGTTTCGTTCGGTGGGTGAGATTGCCGGATGCCCAGTATTTCTGACATCTTCCTATCCTTTTGCCTTCCCATTCCCTTCCCGATTTGATGAGCCGGCAACACATCCACGAAGCAAGCACTATGGGCGTTATAACATTTTGCGCATTCGCACTATCAGGTGTCCGCTTTGTTGCCGGATTTATGCAATAAACAAAATCCAATGAAGTCCACCTCAATGAGGGTGACTATTATTAATTACAATAGCTAATTATTTTATAAATTCATCATTATTGAAAAATACATGACAAAACCTATGGCGAACTTATAGCAACAAGTTTTGCACAACCGCATGTACCCACAAAAATAATTGTATCCTAGAAGATAACCAACGTTATAACAATTAATTATCATGTTTATTCTGTTTATACAATTAAAACCATTGAGGTGTTTGTGGCGTACTAGAGCGCCGAACAAAGTTATGACGTCACAGTCTGATAGTTCTGATTTTTTGGGTCAATTCAGTAAATTATATCACAATATTTACTACCGGGAGGCCAGTTATATCTGCAATAAACTATACGACCTTTTGCTATATGTACGTGAAATGGCTTTATTAAAAAAGATCCTTGTGTTGCCAAAAATTATTGGGTTTCCTCAAGCATGTAGGCATACGTAAATACATTACGCGGCCGCAATATCGAGAATATTATGTAAATGTTTATGTTTGTGTATAAACGTGTTTCGGTTTACGCAATGGCCACAAAGAACCCTGAAGGGTCGAAGGGGGATCGTTACCGCCTAGAACGAGCGATCCAGCCTCGCCCGCCTAGATCTAAATTAACGAAGAGATTTACTGCTAAAGAAAAAGTATTTTCACAATTCAACTTGTTTAAAAAGAGAGCAGTAAGGTCTTGTAGCCAGTGGAGCGGAGAAGCACTATAATTAACATGACGTGTTTGTCCATCCATTTAAGGCGGGGGTTTGCTTGCCCTCTTTGTCCTTAAGGCTAACGAGTATCGCCGAAAATAAAAAAAGTCGCCGGAAAATAGTCCGCTAAACTAATTCGCAATTTGCTAGTCTGGAAAATTAGCTCAAGTGGTCCTTTAAAAGATAAAATCACCGAGCCTCGAACGCTAAATGCAGAGCGCTGCAGAATTCAGCCTTTTTTTTATTCGTTTCATTTGGTCGGATTTTTTAAAAGCTTATTTGGTTGCATGCGTGTGAATGAACGTCAACCTTACAGGTTTTATAAGTAAGGGTTCAGTGTGGTGAGTTTGAGGGACCACTTCTACTTTGTGCTGATTATAAAATATGTATTAATATTTCGTATGACCAGTATCGCTCTCGACACTCAGGTTTTTTGATTCCATAGGTCCAGCAAACGAGCAAACAGGTCACCTCATTGTGTCACCTGCCGTCCGTAAAATCCACAACGTTTGGACCGTGGATGTATTGCCTATTAACTAGGGAAGCGTGCGGGAAGCATAAAAGATGGGAAGAGGGATGGGGTATTGGACATTGGACATTTATTTATTTATTTGAGATTTCTCAAACTGGTGTTAATAAAGTCGAGTTACTGATTTGGAAATAAAAATAGAAACGCATGGTTCTCAATTTATGTACACCAAAATTATAACAATAAGACAACACACCATTTAGCATTTTCATAAAAACATGTATCCATCAACTCAAGCTTTTGTTTTCTGCTGTATTATTCTATGTCAATTCGTTCATAATTGAACATTCTAAATAATACGTACAGCGCACAAATAACCAGCATTTTACAATACATTTGCAAAACATAACGCATTGAAGGGTGGTTTAACATAAACATTCATTGTTTACGTTGTATGTTATCTGTACAACTCAGAGTAAACATAAATCAATATTGACCTAAACAGCTCGATATATATCAAGTGGACGTGCGTGATTTACAAAACTGGTACGTAAATCATCATTTTCGATTTTCTCGCAGTTCCCAGAATAAACCACTTCTTTCTAAGTCGAAGATAAGCTCGCCTTTTGTCCCTTTGTATGCCGTATTTTTTGTTGTGCTTTTCTACGCTTTTCCTGAGTATAATGTAGATATAGACTAAACGAGGTGTGGATTTGATATTTATGGATGAAATTTAGCCTTTGTCAATTTTAGCTTTCATTTCTAACATTTAAGATCGTATTTGACTAGTTTTGGCCAAAAATATTTCTTTCCTGATTTGTAAAGTTGCGGATTTGTTCCCCGCAGAATCAAATGATATGACCAATCATACTTTTTTTTGCTTTGGAATTATAATCAAGAATTAGATTTTTTATATTTCCAAAGCAAAAAAAAAGTATGATTGGTCATATCATTTGATTCGTGCGGGGAACAAATCCGCAACTTTCCAGGAAAGCTAATTAATTTATTACCCAAAACTAGTCAAATGACGTCGAATATTCTTAAATGTTTAGAAATGAAAGCTAAAATTGACAAAGGCTGTAAACACTGACTTCCTGGAACAATATTCTGCTAGCCCAAGCCGCTTACTAACAATATTATGCTTCTATTATTCAGGAGCTGTGAAAACTTGCAAGTAGATTGTCTGTGTAATAATTCCAGGCAAGGGTGTCATTGCAGGCGCTATATCATTATTAATATCTTGACATGAAGCCTTCGATCAAATATACACTAGATACACAGTTTCCTGTAAATGTTCTGTTAAAAAGTGGCACCGATGCATTGAACCAAAAAAAGTAAACAAAAAGATCACATATTCCAAATATATTAACACAAATTCCACCTTATTCCTGGAGCTTAAAGTAGCTTTTCACAGTATATTGTCTAAAGTTCTGCGACGTTTTAGAAGCAACGGTCGGTGCGTGACTGAGGGCGAAAGAGTGCTTAAAGCACTCTTTTTTGGTGCCATTTTCATTGGTGTGAATGAATGTGTTCTTATAATGTTTGGCCAAATTCCAAGTGACTTGGCCGAGATACAGATTTTCCTGTGAGCAAACTTAACTATTTGCTACGAAAACCGTCTGTTTTGTTGATAATGCTGTTTTATGTTGCAACTGACGAACGGTATTTTGTGTTACTTTAAATAATATATGCCTCTAGTACGAATCTGCGTTTTGATATTAAATATAGATTCGATATTAAAAAGATACAGTAGTATTCGTATTTACCCCGAAAAATACCATTGTGCAGATTTAAGTTTTGAGGAAAACCTCGTGAACAAACCTACATACCATAGCGATTTGTAAGAATTTCTATGGTTTGTAAAATCCGCCCAACCGCACTAGACCAGGTGGATATCACTCAATCACTCTCAATTGTAATCTCGATTGTAGAGTAGGCCCATGCCCTGCAGTGTGATGTATATGGGCTGGTACAAATACAGATACAGATTTAAGTAAACGGCTGCGCTTTGATTACAAAAAAGTGGTCAACTTACTTAATTAAATCTCAGTTTAATCTAAAACGATAACGAAACCGAGAAATCTAGTTGGGGTCTCATGATTTAAATTCTCTTATGCCATAGCAACAAATTGGTTTTTAAAAATCAGAAATGGTTTTTACGAAAAAGTACCTCGAACTGAAATAAATATCTCCTATTATTGTTACTCGGAATTCATTTTCAGTACACAAAAGCCTGGACGTAAACGTACATGTAAACAGTAAAAATGCAAATGTGTGAAATGTAGAATTGCAGCCAATTAATGAAGCTCCGAATAAAGTTCGATAGTTTCAATTTGTTCGATGAAAGAGCCGGTGCTTGTACAGGGCGGAGAGGTGCTCTCACCTTTTTATTTCTATATTTCACACATCCATTACTCATTAGTACGTTCGGGTTCATTTTTTGCATAATTGAAAATGTAAAATGAATGATTTTTGGTATGCTTGTTTTATCACGTTTGTCACTTATTTCGTTGTATAATTGAACGGATTTTTTTGAAATTTTGAATAAATTCTCTGTTATGAAAATGCGGCTGATTATTTAATTGATTGCAAACCGTACAATTTGTTAGATTTATTGGTACCGTTATCAGACCAAAAGACATTTATGCCACATAAGAAGGTCGCTGTACCTGGTATATGCACATACACACACCATGGTAATTGTAAAGTCGTACTGTATGCTATCGATTGGCGATAGATGACTATGTATCACCAATGGACAAATCTTTATCGGTCTGTTTGAAGTGGAATCTACAACGACCGATCTCAAAACGGCGGTCACTATCGATGGTATTTCACACTTTCTGCACAACTATTTCTCTAGATACGTTACTCCTATAGTAGCTATAATCCATGGAAATCAACTTCCTTTGAAAGCAAATAGAAACTCACTATACATTCCTAACTCACAGTTCTTACAACATTCTTGAGATTGACTTGTTGACGTGCCACAGCGGAAATTACCGAATATTCCTGCACGTATATTTTTGTATTTGCTTGTATATTTTTTCTAAATGTAATAATATTGCACGGCCGGGGAGAAAATCTTCGCAAATGTACATTTGGGGCCCTAGAGGCTGAGGGAAGGTCGAGCTCAAGGGAGGAATTCTTTGCACGTAAAAAGTGTTGGAACATCTCAGGACGTGACAATGAGATGTGGGTACGGTTTACCCTTTTTATTTTTCAGTAACCGCGAACAATTATAGTACATGATATATCTGTGTTATCGCAACTCGTTCACGTCAGATACACGTGACTCGGTATAATTCACGGCTATTGTGGGATATATGAGATGTTGCGGACATAGTAGGAACGTTTCGACCTTGTATTGAAGATTTTCGCTTTAAGTTGTATTGCTTTGAATCTATCGGTTAAGAGGGAAATAAAAAAAATATGGTGCATAGAGTTTGTAATAGTTTGGAACGATATTGGTTGAATGATGAAATAAAAAAAATACCAAATCATGTTATGTCATGTGTATTTTAAAGATAAACACTCAAGTTTTTAAGAGAGTTTTTTGCCGGTTTTTACGCAACATAATATTTGGATATATCAATATTATTATTTATTTAAATAGTGATTTTATCATTGATTGAAATAATTTACTGTATAGTAATAAATAAATCCGCTGAAGCACCAGTCAAAAATATATTACGTATTGAAATATGAATCGGATTTTCAATCACGGATTTACAGAATAACAAATGTAAAACAAATGAATATTGTATTCCATTTACGTTTAGGTGTAATTATCATTGTTTCACCGACGAGAATGCTGTGCTGAAATATTTAAACTAATATTATAAAGAGGATAGATTTGATTGTTTGTTTGGATTAAATAGACTCTAAAACTAACAACCCGATTTGAAAAATTCTTTGACTGTAAGAATCCTACACTATCCTTGATGAGCATAGGTGATTGAATATTTTCAAAAAACTATATCTTCATTCGAATGGAGACGGGCTGCTATTATACAGTGAAATAATAAACATGTACCACCATATAAACCTTCCGTGAACACGAGACCATAAAGCCATACGATATTCTTCGATAGCAGAGCTATGTTGCGAAAATTTAAAGTTACCGAACAGAGGCTTATCTGGTCGCTGAATATTCATGTGGAATCCATGTGAAGATTCACCTAACTCCTAAAGGGTTAGTATTAATCTGCATGAATAATCTTTTATATCGTGTTCTAAGGCAGTCGGTAATAAATCCAGTGTCAAAATGCTTCCCACAGTCACCGCCCACATCGCACCTTTGACTTGCATTCAGATTAAATTGCCCAGATAATTGCTAGGAAGCTTACAATAGCTCTGTGTTAGATTCCGTGATAGCGAGCGGTAAGAATGAAGCGTGTTCATTATGGTTTTAAAGATGGTTGGATAAATCTGCGATATATTTTAGTGGGGTTATTGTAAGTGCGTGACTTATTCGATTTCTTCCTGTCCTTATAACCCAATAACATTTTTATACAAGGGTTGCAGGAAGATTGGACTCAGAAATGTTACTACTGGAAACTCTTACTGATAATTTATAAATCAAATTCTATGGAAATAGTATTTTAAAAGCAAAGAATATCTACAGATATAGTTAATTTTAATTTAATTAAAAATAATTGTCAAGTCTTGAATGTCTACAATTAGCTACGAGGTAGTGATAGAACAATAATGTGCCGCCTTCGTAGGTATTAGTAAATTAAGTAAATATTTTGCGCCTGTTACAATATATTCCTATCTATAATGTTAATGGCTCTCTAGCCAACACACGTACGAAAAGATAGATTCCAACAAACGAATTTAAAAAAAAAATTACACTGTTGGGAAACTTAATATCATTTATAGTATGTAAAAATATTCTGTATAATAAGGTAAGTTCCAGGAAATCTAAGAATAACTGTATTTTTCTTCTAGATAAAAACTTTTTCTTATTTGTGGCTATTGTTTTATTGTGTACTCTTTGGAGCATGTAAATATGTGAATTAAAAAAACAACGTTCTTATTTTAAATTACATATTTATGTGGTCTGTAATTGTAACGATGAAAAAAAATAAATGAAACTCTATTAATATTTTACGTTACAAATTGAAAACTTACTTATTTATTCCATACCAATTTCAATTCGTATTCAGGGAAATGTATAGATATTATTTTAAAATTTAATGTTTTATCTTCTTACTGTATTGACTTATTTTTATCGGTCAATTTTTTTTATCGGCACGGGCCTCTACATTCGAAAATAAAATTTAGAGTGGTAAAGCTTTCAGGAGGAGTGCGAGTTAGACCTTACATACCTTAGAAATTTTTACAAAATGTAGATTTTGATTCATTTAGTGTAATCTAACTAAAGTTCTGTAAATCACAAATGAGAAATAGTTTATACCGACCTGCTCCAATTCGCTTGTGCAGGGTAGAGGCCCAAACATCCTGCAACTTCGGTTAAGGCTTCGCCGACTTCTGGGTTAAATACTGAAGCTCCAAGATTGGTATATAGATAAAATAGCCTCAATAAACTGTTTATCTAACCTTTCTTTTTTATCAAGTAATAATAAAGTGACAAAAAATAATTAAACAACCGCTATATCGTTTGCATTATTTTCTATTATTAACTAGATATTATTTGATCAAATAATCCAAACATATGGAATAACAAATTAATTCTGTATCTGTATCAGCCCATATACGTCCCACTGCAGGGCACGGGCCTACTCTACAATCGTAAGTACGATTGAGAGTGGTTAGGCCATATAGTCCACCACGCTGGCCTAGTGCGGGTTGGCAGACTTACATACCATAGAAATTTATATAAATCGCTATGGTACGCAGGTTTCCTCACGATGTTTTCCTTCACCGTTTTAGTGCGTGGTGATTGAATATCAATACACACATGACTCCGAAAAGTCAGAGGTGTGCCCTGGGATTCGAACCCGCGACCACCGTGAACATGTTGGCAGCCGCGTCTAGTCCGTTTACCAACAGGCCACCACGCACTTTACAAATTAATTACATCATTATAATTATCAGTTTATTACATTAAAACTCGTATCAATATAACCAACAAACGCTATGAATGAGTTCAGACGAAATCAGGTCGGGAGGTTAGTTTTAATAAGCGCACAATGCGGTTCATTTTACACATAAATATTAATGTGTTACCGGAACTCGGCGGGGTCAGCCTTCCGTTGTAATTGCCGGACGTGATAGGCCGTGTCACCTGCTACACAACATTGTGCGCAACATTGGAAAACATTATTATGTTGACAACTCTACGCGGAAAATTAGAGCTGTGTCGTCACATCCCGTTTCCATCGTACCATTGTGCCCTTTTGATTTCAGTTGATGAACTTTTTTATCTTCTTTATGTAATATCTAACCTATTTTAGCCATTAGAAATACAATATTTAACGTAGTTCTTCTCCAAGGACTTTCGTACCGACCTGACAGCAGTTTTTGTAATATAAATAATTATGCAATCACTTACTTTGTTCCCCCGAAATAATTAATGATAAACGGACTTTGATAATATGATTTTGGTATTACATTTATTATTTTATTCCTACTAATTTATGAATTGATTAATTAATCTTTTTCATATTATGATTGTATGATTAAAACTTAATTAAGTCCACTATTCGATATCGGCCACTGACCGTATGAAGCAAATAATGAGAGAGTCTTATTTTAGTTAATGTTGAATGTTCGGTTATTCAAAGTCCACATTGTGGAACGTTCAGTCATATGTGTAAGCTAAACGTTTTCCACTTCTAAGAATCATTATTATATTTTTTAAACTTATCATTCTCTTCGAACTTTGTCTATGGTTACAACGTACGATACAAGATTCGAACATTTTGTAAAGTATTTAAGCATCCGTATAGTTTTACGTTCGAACATTAGTCGTCGTTTCGGAGTATAGAGTTACACCCTGAATTCAAAAGTCGTCCGATAAGGCACATAACATTTGATAACTAAAATAAGCTTTAATACTGCCGTATAACGTATTTATTATTGTATGTTTAAATAGCGCTTCTTTATATATTCCAAGAACGTGTAGGAGCAAGAGGGTCACTTGATTGTAAGTAATTACAGCTTATGAATACTTACAAGTTCAGATAAATCTTATTTGCGTTACCTTGTGTGTAAGCTCTTTTCTCGAAGGTAATTAAGGTGTTAATATAGTTTAGTATAATTTATTTATTTATTTAAACTTTATACAATATGTACAGGCGGACTTAATGTCGTCGGCATTTTTTACCAGTCAACCTTTAGGAGATGCAGACATGAGTATAATGAAGATTAATGTAATTATAAGACTTCATGTTGAGGTATGTTTGTTTAGGAATAATTGATTAATGGTTCTAAATACGAGGTAAAGGAAAGGTATAGGTTTTCCACTTTGATAACATGACTTTTGGGAAACTTTATTCAAATGTTTTATCCAAACGGACGGTCAATACATCTACCTATCTGAGTACTAAATCTGCAGTACCAGCAGTACCGCAACTACCAGCGTTACCGAAATGAAGAGAAGAATCGACATGGCCAAGGAGGCTAAGACTCGACATAAAAGCATGTGGGGAAAGAGGGGAATTACTATTAACACCAAAATGCGCCTCATTAGTATTTCCTATCTTCCTATGAGGATAGATACGTTTAAATGTGGTACTGGAGGCGAATGCTGAGGGTACCATGGACCGTCAAAGGCACAAACGTATCGATCCTCTCACAAATCAAAGTAAAGACACGTTTATCCCCCATACGTTGCCAACGCATCCTTGCATACTTCGGACACGTAATAATAAAAGTCGACGAGAATCTGGAAAAAAACTATTATTGTTGGTAGGACCGAAGGCAAACGTTCTTGAGACCGGATTCCAACCCGATGGATAGACCAGTTTAAGGACTCGTCTGCCGCCAGGTTCTATAAGCTAGTGGAAGAAGCTATAAACAGAAACCGGTGGAGACAAATAATTCCCTTTAAATGCGGTACATACAATGTTGACCACGATCCTCAGTCATGAGGGACTGACTGCAGGCAGACAGTCATATCATGTCTTACTATTTTATCACATAACTTTTACTGAGTTTATTAAAAATGATCGATGAAAATGTAGTCTACATTTCTTACACAACGGTTACAAACTAGATCCTCATTCATCCAAGATCATTAATTCAATTTTTTACAGTATCGCTGACATCGTGCAGTTTTTACCTCGCCAAAGAATAATCTGCTTTCGGGATTGTAATTCCATCTGGGTCCCGTTAAGTTTTTGTCTTCCGTTTTAATATTGCACCGGACGTATAAATCATTTTTTTTTGCCACACCGAAGAGTGTTTAGATATTTATTATCCTTTCGTGAATCGGCCAAAATATCCGGAGCCGTGGCCGTTTTATCTCCGGATTCGTTGCGGATTAAAACAAAGGGTGGGGTGTTAGGAAGGCTTAATCTTGTGAAATACGGGCCCGGGGAGGGGGCTTATCTTAAGTGAAAACGTATACCTAAATATCAGCGCTCACTCCTTTTCGTGGTGGAGATAAAACGCCATAAAACATATTTTTATCAGGAAGCGGCTCCTTATGGATTTGTATGGTGTGGCGCAATATTTATTTTCTTTTTCGTTGGCTATTATAATTGTTATTTATGTAATCATTCCAATTACAGCATTTTAAAGTATTGAAATGAAATTTCTGAAGTGGTAATGCCACACAGACAGTCATGACTGGCATAACTTGGCAGGATCGTCCGAGGTGGTACCACTGTCTCAACGGAGATCGAAGTGAAGAGACAGCTTTGCTGTCATTTCTCCATCGATGGATGAGATTTCTGGATGTCCTTAATACCCCATCTTTTCCCTTCCTGCTCCTCTTCCGATTTGATGACACGGACACATATCCATGATCCCAGCTTTATGGATGATCATGGGCTGCAGCAATTATTTCAGATGACCTTTTTGCTCATTTGTCCGTACTATGTAATAAAAAAAAGTTTTGTAAGGGTAGTTAAATAGTGAGTTTTTAACCCTTCGTAACAATTATTTTAGTAATGAATTACAATTATAGCACAGTACAGCGTTTTCAATAAATCATCTATATTCTATGACTTAAATGTTAATACACTTAAATGTTAATAGATGATTTATAACATGTATTTCAAAAGGAAATCCGCCAAGAAGTATTTCAATAGTAAGCGCAGTTTCCAAGATACGTATTAAAACCATACAAATAAATATTTCACGATAGAGCGAACTAAGTACAGAACCTTTACATACTTATATTTAACTAGCAACCCGGCCTGACTCCGCTCGGGCGCAGGTTTATTTTTTGAAAATAATTGATCGCCGTTCTCAATCAGGGATAATGTAGTGTTATTTGTGAAATATTTTTTTAAATCAGTCCAGTAGTTTCAGAGCCTGTTCAGCAAACAAACAATCAAATCATTCCTCTTTATAAAATGAATTTTCATATCAATAATCCGCAAGTTATTACGTGAAGAGTGTTGCAAGGGTTTCTCGATAGCTTTACGCTTACGGTTCTAATAATAGTCCCCCTATATGTGAGGATACGGTGTGTGGATTACTTGCATTATAATAGGGTGGTATAGCCCGACCTCTGTGAATAGTACATGGTATGGAGAATTATGATTATATCGTTGGTGTTTTTTATGTATTTTGGCGCGAGTCTTGTAAGTTTGAACTCTTTGTTTGCAATAGTAATTTTATAATGTTTCCGTCCGCTAGTCCGCCCCATGACCACGAAAGGTAAAGGTAAAGTAATCGAAACGTAGGGAAAAAAAAAAAAAAAATTAAACCAAATCCGTGATAAAATCCGTAAATAATAGTTTTATTTCAATTTATAATCTTTGTTAAAATCCGTATCTGTATCAGCTCTTAAAGGTCCGCTACAAGCTAGAATACGATTGAGAAGGCTTAAAAATGTCGCCTCTCTAATAGGTCTTATCCATGTCCTCTGAATTTCTAGGTCTTGGTCTGATTCCCGGAAGAGGCATTTTTTCTTTCTGCCTTTTTAGAAATAAATCGCATAATCGATCCCGATTAGATTAGTATCGGAGAGGTGTATTGAAATTTGTGAACACGATTAACAAAAAGTAATTAAATCTTTGTTGATAAATAGATTTAATTGTTTACGCAACATTTTAAGTTTTCAATAAAACGTATAATTTTTATAATATTTCTCATCAGTAATAAAACGTCGAGGAATAAAATAGCGAAGTACCAGCAATATCTGTTATCAATTTCAAACCTTCGTCCTCGGCCTAATTATAGCCTTGACGTCTTGAACTTTCAACATTTATTAACCCCATTTATATCGGGAAAATCTGTTAGCTTTTAGCGTCTCGAGACAAATTAATAGTTTTATCAAGCAATCTAACATTTTAATTGTTATTAATATTTCAAGAAAACCTCGTTGATGTTTTCGATTAATTTTGCGGATGTCATTGTAATTAAGGCAGTTCCATTTGTCATGGCTATTGCAAATTAGAAACTAAATAATATTGCTAGTGCTTCGAAATGTGATAAATTGGATGAGAATCGGCGCCACAACTTTCATAATATGAACATATTTTTTATTTAATTTATCTTGTTTTGTTGAGAATCTTTTTAAACAAACAGACTACTAAAATGAAACCTTACGATGACATATTTCGCAGCGTGTCGAGAGATTTCCGCGAAATGAAAATAATCCACTATGAAGTAGTGCTTGCTTATGTGTATTTTTACTGCAATATATGTATACGTATTTGTATCGTAGAGAAGTAAATAGATTTACGTAGAAGTCTTCCTTTTCAGTTTTAATTGTGTGCATTGGTAATTTGACGCAGTAATATAAATGATTGTCGTTTAAAATTTTTAACAATATTATAAAGGTAAAATTTTGTGAGTATTGATATATGGATGCTTGTTACTCTCTCTCGCAAAAACGGTTCAACTAATGTTAATGTGGAACAGTGATAGCTGACATCCTGGATTAAAACATAGGCTACATTTTATCCCGAAAAAATGTAGTGTTCCCGTGGTAGGGGCCTGGAATCTAAATATATATATAAATATATATATATATATTTGCGACACTGCCCGATGGATTTTGATGAAATTTGGTATAAGGATAGCTGACCAATGGATTAATACACCCAACTGTTGATTCCCAAAAATTTTAGTATTCCCGTAGGATCATTCAGGAATTCAAATATAAATATTTGGTATTTTTTCGGAGAGGACATGATTGCATGCTTTTCTTGGTGGGATTATACAGGGAAGTATAATCGACAGCGCGCGGGAAATATAGTTAATACACGATATAATATGTCGTTGATGTGGACTGGACTCAAAAGCTAACAGGCGAAGCCGGGCCCGACCGCTAGTAATATAAAATTTGTACCGATGTATACAATTAATTTATTTCAGAAGTGGGTATCGGAGTGTCGCACACAATCGCTTCGAGTTCTAGACTGATTTAGAGCGCTTGTAACATTAGGACGATTCCGTAATATTGACTAAAATTATTCGTATACCGATAACATTATGTACTCGTATGAGCAGATAACCACAAAAACCCAAATGTCGTCTCGTGCCAGTGAGTTTATGAACTACAAAAACTGCCCAAGCTTTTTAAGGCGAGTAGTATATTCTGGTAGTAATTTCACCGGCTTATAGCGAGTAGGCATAAGCGTAACATAAGTAATATATTCCCTGAAATCCCGGCTACAAGGAAAGAAGAACTCGCAGTCGATCAAATATTTAAGAGAACTAGTACGCCGCATTGCTCGATAGACAATTAGTTGCCAACAAGCCACGGTAGAAACGTGCTCCGTACCAAGAACTTTGGCTTTGGCACTTGGCACTTTGTAAATCGTTTCACAAATAGCTTTACTCGGCCCGTGGAGCGCGCCGCTCAATCACTGCACTCAATGTTTGTCGGCTGCCTGTAATGTACAATGCGTCCATAGCTTTGACATTGTGACCGGAATTTTTATAAATTGTTGACCTATTCTTTATAGTTTTCAAGACCTTTCATCTTTGTGTGATGATGTGATGTGCACTCTACATGTTTTATACTCTTTGATATTCTATTGTATTTAATCCCTTGATTTATATTAAAACGATCAGTATATACTCAGCATTGGTGTTGTTTTATTCATCTCTATCGCCGAACCTCACATGGCGACCCTGCCAGCCGCCGGCGCCCGAACTTGACGCCGCGCGCTACGCATCCAGACCATATATGGCTGAAGAATTTTAAACAACAAGAATACTCTACTAACAATATGGACAGATTGATTATAATAACCATTGTGTTAAGTACACTATTTGGCATTATATTGGAGCAAAATGGGAAAGTCACAATCGAAGGATGAAATAATCATCGCCCAAAATGCAAGTGGTGGGACGAATCAGGCAGTTGCTGACGACATCAAGTTCCATTTGAGCACCACAAATTTTATATTATTTTTCATCGCCTTGGTTATAGGCATTAGCCTTATATGGCTCATATTTCGACTTTATAAAAAGTGCCATGAGCAATGGATTCAACAGGAGATAAACCGGAGTCATTTACGAAGATCAATCATTTTTCGACGTAATCGGCAGCAGAATGCAGATAATGAGAGACCTGAGGACACAGTTTAGACGACGACTATAGCCACCGTTGGAGCAGAAAATAGAGGCGTGAAAAGTGAAAGTGTGTAAAGTTCAAGAATTAATTTTGTGTTAGTGATTATCTATTGCGTACTATGAAGAAAATTATGGACATTAGGCGATAAATAAATTTACGTAAAATAGTTATAACATCATTAATTCAATGAGTGATGCGTTACTTAATCTTTTAAAAATATATATTTGTATGTTTATCTTTTTCAAGATTTCGTTAAATATGTTTGCTAATTATAATCATTAATTTGAGTGACTAGATGCGGCCCTGGTAAGTTATGAGCGAAACTTTAACAGAATTATATAGTGGCTTAAAAGCAATTAGAGAATATTTAATTAAAATAGGCCCTAAGAGACGCCAAGGGAAGATAATTTTTCAGAAATTAAATGAGGCTAAGGAATTTCATGATAGATATATCTTGACAACGGAAGAAATAACATTAAAAATAAAAAAAATATCTTCCGCTGACACCCAGTTGATAAATCAGTTATCTAATGACTTCTTATCTTTGTACAAAGAAATATTAAGTTTGTGTTCAGAAGGTAAATCAGATTGTAGCGAAACTATAACGGCTTCACCGGGTTTATTTTCAAAGATGGATTTATTTAATTTGAAAACGGCCTTATCTCTATTGCCTGAAATGACCGATGATGATTGTAATACCAAACAGTTGATAGATAAAATAGAATATTATGCTTCTGTGTTAAAAAGAGAGGAGTGTAAAAAGGAATTAATAAAATTCGTGCTAAAAAGTAGATTGTCTCAGGGTGCAAAATTAAAATTAAATTATTCTTATGCAAATGTTACCGATCTATTAACAGATATGCGACAAGAACTGTTACCGCAAAAGTCAGCTCCGGCAATCCAGGATAGGTTGCAACAAGTTAGGCAAAATGATTCGAGCATACAGGATTTTGGTAAGGAGATAAATGAATTATTTGTTGAATTGACGATTGCGCAGTCTAATGGTAAATCAGATTGTTATGATGTATTAAAGCCTATTAATGAAAAATTCGCTATTAAAAAATTTGCTGATGGACTGCAAAACCGTAGACTTAGCACCATTATATCAGCAAGGAACTATACGTCCTTAAAGGATGCGATACAAGCTGCTAAGGATGAGGACACCAATGCGCCTAGCACCGCAGAAAATGTCTTAGGTATGTACCGAAATAATTATATTAATCGTTTTTCAACTACAAGTAACTTTAGGGGAAGACAAAATCATTATCGTGGGCGTGTACAGAGAAGTTACATTGGTAGAGATCTGTTAAATCGAGGAAACAACAACACTTACTACTCAAGAGGTATGTCAAATAGAGGCTTTCAACAGTCAAGTGCAAATTTTCGTCCAGTCAATCGGAGACCTCAGCAGTACAGGGGTACGTATTATAACAGTAATAGGCATAGCCAGAAAAATCGTAATCCACGTATGCGCACGATAACGGAATTCGAAAATGATAATAGTGCATCAGATATTCAGTGTAACGAAAATAAGTTTTTTCGTGACTAAATTTACAAATAATATCTTTGTAGCAAATAATAACAATTGTTGTGTAGAACTGTACCTTAATAACAAATCACATTCTTGGTTACTTGATACCGGCGCTACCATATCAGCTCTTAAGTATAAACATGCGCTGGAACAAAATCTTCCTATCCATAAACAGAATATGTTTATAAACGGAATCGGTGGAAAAGTGAATACGATCGGATATACATATTTACAACTATATAGTGGTAGTAACAGATTTCATCATAAGTTTTTAATATTTGAAAAGTTGCCATGTAAAGGTAGTGGTATTATAGGACAAGATTTTTTAGATGAATATAATGCGATATTAGATTTTAAACTTGATAAGGTCACTTTACATACAGAGAATAATTCTCAATGTGAATTATCAATTATAAGAAATAAAAAAGTTTGGAAAATAGCAGCTAGATGTGAATCGTTACATTATATACCTACGGAATTTACGGAAGATTGCGTTGTATGTTCTAAAGAATTAGGCAATGGTATCTTCCTTGCCAGTTCTATCGCCACTCCCGTAAACGGGTTGATACCAGTTAGAATATTAAATACTACAGAAAACGAGGCTTGGTTGGACGATATTAGGCCGACTATCTATACTTTGAATGAATATGCGATATGTAGTTTTGACAAGACGACAAAGGATACACATAGGGTTAAACGTTTATTTTCCCAGTTAAACTTGAAACATTTAAATACAGAAGAACAAATATCTATAGAGAATTTATGCGCAAAGTATCCAGACATTTTTTACTTACCTGGTGATAGGCTATTAACGACTAACATTTATGAACATACTATTAATTTGAAAAATAATGTTAGTCCAATATTTACAAAACCGTATCGATTGCCCCATTCCCAACAGAAAGAAATTAAAGACCAGATTAATAAATTGTTACAGGAAAAAATTATAGAAAAATGTAATAGTAGTTGGTCTAGCCCAGTTTTATTGGTTCCTAAAAAAGCAAACAATTCAGGTGAAAGGAAAATGAGATTAGTAATAGATTATCGCAAATTAAATAACGTAATAGAAGATGATAAATTTCCTCTTCCGAATATATCTGAGATATTAGACGCCTTATCAGGAAGTATTTATTTTACACATTTAGATTTATACAATAGTTTTTATAGCATAAAATTGGATAATAATAGCAGAAAATACACTGCATTTTGCTCAGGGCAGTATCAAATGACACGTATGCCTATGGGCTTAAAAACTAGTCCAGGATCATTTTCTCGAATGATTAACATGGCCATGGCTGGTCTTACATATAAGAAATGTTTTGTTTATATGGACGATTTAATAATATTTGGAAATTCCTTAAATACACATAACAAGAATTTACAAGACGTCTTTGAACGTTTAAGAAAGGTTAATCTTAAGTTAAACCCAGAGAAATGTGATTTTTTAAAAAAGCAGATATTATATTTAGGGCATGTTGTTTCTGGTGACGGTATTCAACCCGATCCATCCAAAATTGAAGTTTTACAAAATTACCCTCTTCCAAAAACTGTCGATGATGTTAGAAGATTTATTGCGTTTGTTAATTATTATAGAAAATTTGTACCAAATTTTGCAGATAAAGTTAATCCTTTGATTCATTTGTGTAAGAAAAATGTTCCGTTCATATGGGATATTAGTTGTCAGGAAGCGTTCAAAACTCTTAAAAATTGTCTCATTTCACCGCCTATATTGCAATATCCAGATCTCACTGAGAAAAATCAGTTCATTGTACAAACGGATGCATCTAATTTTGCTGTAGGAGCAGTTTTGTGTAATAAAGACCAAAGACCGGTAGCTTACGCTAGTAGGACTCTAAATAAATCGGAGAAAAATTATCCTACAATAGAAAAGGAGTTGTTGGCTGTTGTTTGGGAAATAAAACATTTTAGACCCTACTTATATGGAAAAACATTCAAAATTCAGACAGATCATAGGCCTTTAGTTTACTTATTTACAATGAAAGATCCGTCGAGTAGATTGATGAAGTTTAGACTGTTGTTAGAAGAATACAATTTTACTATTGAATATATAAAAGGTTCAAACAATGCGGCTGCAGATGCATTGTCGAGAATCAATATATCTTCAAATGATTTAAAAGAGATGTGTGAAAATGTCATAGTTATGACAAGAGCCCAAAAGCAAAAGCAAGACAATAATTCTGATAGACCTTTGGGAGACTCAAGTTCTAGCAATGATTGGCCTGATCAACCAAAAGTTGTGGAAACGAATGTCATTCCCAAAGATCATATCGAATTATCTTTTATTGAAAAAGACAAGTTAGATTTGTTGCGGAGAACAAATGATGTAAAGTATGAAAGCCAAACATTGTGTTATGTTCCTAATCATGAAGCGATATATATTAAATACAAGAATTCTCAATCACAAATTACGCCAGCCGAATTTGTGAGAGAACTTGATAAATTATGTAAGAAGTTGAATAATAATGATTTATATTTTAAGGTCATAAAGTCGAATAATATATTTTTAAAAAAGTTGTCTAGTGAAATACAAAAATGTGGAACATCTGTTGTACCTAGACTCTGTGTTTTAAAAGATGTGACAAGGATATATAATAATGATGATAAAAAAGTAATACTGAACGACTTCCATCTCCTTCCCACAAGTGGCCACGCGGGGATGAGGCGGATGTTGAGTAATATAAAAAAATACTACTTTTGGCCTAGTCTAGAGAAAGATGTAGTTCAATTTGTGAAACGATGCGATAAGTGCCAACGATACAAACATTCAATATCGATAAAAGAACCCATGGTAATTACATCAACCGCAAATACTGCTTTTGAAAAAGTTTTTCTTGATATTGTTGGTCCTTTAGATCGGGACAATGATAATTTTTCATATATACTAACTTTACAATGCGAACTTTCAAAGTATGTTGAAGCTTATCCATTAACTTCCAAGACAACAATTGAGGTAGCGAGATCGTTTGTAAACAATTTTATTTTACGTTATGGTATACCCAATTGCATTGTGTCAGATCGAGGTAGTGAATTTATGTCTTCGACTATGAACGAAGTGTGCAAACTGTTACATGTAAATAAACTTAATTCAACAGCCTACCACCATCAAACTATTGGCTCCTTGGAAAATACACACAAACATTTAAATTCATTTTTACGTATTCAGTGTGACAACCATCCAGAGACGTGGAGCCAATGGATACCATTTTGGTGTTTTTCATACAACACTTCGGTTCATAGTGGAACTAAGTTTTCACCTTATGAGCTAGTTTTCGGGAAAAAATGCTCTTTACCGAGTAATTTATCTAGCAATGTCGTGGATCCGTTATATACTTTTGATAATTATCCACTTGAGTTGAAGTTTCGTTTACAATTATCCCACAAAGAAGCTAGAGAAAATCTACTTAAAAGCAAAAGAGATAGAAAACAAAGATATGATAAATCGGTAAAACCTATTAAATATAAACCGAATGATTTGATCTTAGTAAAAAACGAAATAGGTAGCAAGTTAGAAAGTGTCTACTTGGGCCCGTATTTGGTAATAAGAGATGTATCGCCTAATGTAGAAATTATGAAGAACAATAAGATTGATACAGTACACAAAAATCGCACTAAATTGTATGTTTCGCCTTATTGTGTTTAATGCTATGTATTGTTTTAATTAAGATATATTAAAGGGTGATTTTGCAATAAAAGAAAAAAAAAAAAGAAAAAGACAAAAAAAAAATGTTGTCATAGGTTAATTTTTCAATATATTCTATCAATTTATCAATTGTCATTTAATTGTAAAACAAAAAAAAAATGTAATCCTAGGTTAATTTTTTTTAATTTTTGGAGGAAAGGTGTGATGTGCACTCTACATGTTTTATACTCTTTGATATTCTATTGTATTTAATCCCTTGATTTATATTAAAACGATCAGTATATACTCAGCATTGGTGTTGTTTTATTCATCTCTATCGCCGAACCTCACAATTGAGTATGGTTGAACATTGGTATAATTTTCTTTATTTGCGTTAAGTAATATTTAAATAAATACATATTATTTATTAATTTACATTGGTCTTATTGGACGTCAAGCCCATAATCCTAGATTCCTGTGCATCCAAAGGTTGCCAGGAAGTAATCGCTCAATGCGATATGGCCGCCAATTGTACCATATTTTTATTACTCATTTTCTGTTATTTAATGTAAGATGTACAATAAAGCGTATATTATAATAATAATAGGTTTATAGTAAAGAAGAATTCACAGTATTGGTAAAAATATCATTGATTCCGATACCGGTACGGCGTAAAATTAATTATAGCATTTTTAAGGTTTGTCTTTAAACGTTTTCCTGTTTTATGCCAAGCAACAGATTTTTATAGAATAAATTACTTATCATCACAATTAAGATTTTGTGCGCAGAGCCTTTCAAAAGGTTCCGTCATTCTCATGATGGATGTTCTGTCGTCTCTTTATTATTAAGGCCCCACGCCATGACCAACATAATTAATTAAAACTAGAAGTAGTCAATTGCAATGCAAAACAATATATTGAATCCATTAAAATATTCAACATTTAGATTGAGTAAATTGTTTTCTATCACCCAGTTCGGAAAGCAGTTTGTACTAGAGAAGAACGGCAAGAAACTCTAGTGCTGCTTTTTTCAAAACCAGTTTACAATATAGGGATTATTACAAAAGATACAAGTGGTTTAAATAAGCAGTTCATAAATAATTTATTATATCGTTTTAAATACGAAAATGCTTGTATTATATTTAATATGGCTGAGTGAAGCGAAGGCAAGCGAACGAAGAATATATAATTATACTCTGCTTCGCCAATCCAATGAATAATTGTGAAAGCCTAAAGTACTGGTGATAGGTCTCTCGTATGTGAGAGGCCATCTGGGTAGGTACCACCGCAATGTCTATTTCTCCCGTGGAACAGCAGTGTAAATGCAATGTTGTGTTTCGAATTAAAGCACGTTTTTGAATAAAAAAGATGGTATTAATTTCAACAGCACACATACCCCACATACAAAATTCCATATAACTCATCAGACTGTGAAAGGAGGCAAAATATACCTACTAATTTGCTGAAAAAAAAAAAACTGCGGCGCTTAGCTTTTTAGCTAACGCGTCTATATTATGGGGTCGACATTAAAGTTTGGGATCTAATGTGATCCCTGTGGTGATCCCCAAGAACTTCGGTGTCCACAAGTCGCCATTCGTCTGATTCAAAAAATGATAATGTAAACTTTTATGGCATAAGGAGTCACAAACCGTACACAATTAGGTCTGACTATTAAGTAAAAATTGTAAACCTTAAACCATCGATTTTTGAGAGGGTGTGGTTTACATTGTGGATAACGAGTCTATGTCGATTCAGTTAACATATTAGAGAAGTATCATCCGCAAACAACACTACCTCACAGTTGTCCCTTATAAAATCCAATTTAATACACTAATTGTAGTAGAGTAGATCTTTGAATTGAAGCGGCAAAGATCGGACCAATTAGAGGAAATTAAGCCGGAAGGTGTATTCAGCCACCGGCCGACATATCAGGTGGAATTGTACAATTGTGAAGTATAAAAACATAAAATGTAAACAAATTCTCATTTGTACTCTATTGTATTCAGCCGAATTGACAGACATAACAAAAGATTTATTTCAAATGAAGGTTTTCTTTGCTCTTATTTCATGTACGAATCTTCGATATGGTATACCTAGTGTTCGGTAGTTTAAAAAAATACTTGCATAAAGCCGTGGGTAGGTCGTGGAATTTTTACTTTTTCGAGGGAATCATGGACAAACGAAACGTCAACGGCACTTTTTGTCCATCAAAATCGACTATTGCTAAAGGCATTGTGGCATGCACAGTGCGTGTCGTGGAAAAAGTAATAAATAATTTTAACAATGAATACTTGGTTGCTGATTCAGTTCTTTTTAATTTGTAAAAGTCACATCAAAAATATACTTATTTTTATAGTAAAAACAATAGCTAAAAACATGCACTATACTCAGAAATCGAATCCGAGATCAAAAATGTAAACAAACAAATGTCATTGTAAAAGTGACATTTCAGGGTTATGAAACATTTTCTCAAAAACATATTTTGTATAATTTGATTAGTGAACAGATTCAAATGTTGCGAGTACTATGTTTTATTTATTTATATTTATTTTTGAATTTTGAACATTTTGAATTTTTATTATGCCTGTCGACGTGACCCTTGACTTGGGCCCAAACAAATTCTAATGGGTTTAACTCACAGTGATTTTCAAAGGCCATAGTGCGTTCGGCTAGGAACACGAGCGCCAGAAATCTTAGGTACAAAATAGAACAAAAACTTAACAGAAAACGTGAAACCAGCATCACGGCGACGTAACTTTATCACATGATGCACATTCATCAAGTTAATCAACTAAATGAACTAAAGGGAGGTGTCGCGGGCGTCAAAGCGACCTATTTGTAGTTAAGGAAACGATATTTAAAAAAAGTTTAATTTCAGTGGCCTAAGGTTACGAATTTCTGCATAATACCTGTAGCATAAAATATTTTCGTACCATTTTTTTCACATACTTAAAAAATAAGTTGAAATTGTAGTTTATGTAAATATTATACCAAATAATTTTTATTTGGCTTTGTTTTATACTTATTTAACGAATGAGAATAATTCCAACCTGTTTTTTTAACGGTTGTGTACAAACTACCATGACAAATTATTTTATTGTAGTGGTAACACTTTTGTTTACATTTTTGATCTCGGATTCGATTTCCGAGTATAGTAGTAAGTTAAAGATTAAATCGTAAAGTAAAATACATTTGATGGTTATAAAGCTAAGGTGCTTGATGGTTAGTAATTATTGTGAAAGTTTCACGAATGTTAATAAGAATGATATGTTTATATTTTACTGGATTTAGTTCGATATTCTATTTCGACGGCGCTGCATTTGTGGCTTCAACAATTGTTCTCACAAAAATGAAAAATTAGTAAATTGAAGTAGTAATGGGCAGGGCACACAAGGCGGAGAACTGATGGCTATTGGGTAAGATGGTACATAATATCAGATTAAGATTGCAGACGCCTTCCTATAGGTCGCTGTAGGATAATGGGACGACTACTAGGTTCGTGTGAACTTTCTGTAGCTGAGGAAGATAAAGAAATGAGCAAAGCTTAATAAAAATATTAAAATATCCCAAATGCGCCAATAATTTCATTAAATATCATCTCTCGTGTCAGAGCGCTCGACCAATCACTTTTCAGACTAGGTAAACATCGGTAAACATCGCCCAACTTTAAGTGTAATGAAACATTCCTTGGAAATTTGAAACGCGGCTCGTGCTTTAAACAACATAATTGGCGCGAATTTAGCGAAGTTAAATTGAAGCTTGCTAACAACGGACGCAAGTTGAAGATAGGGGCACTAAGTCTTGATCTAGATAACCTTACAGAACTCACACTGACCAGCTTAATTGCGTGAATTTAGTTGAAGGGTTCGCCTTTGTAAAGTTTCAAATGTTACCATTCTTATATTACAAATTAATTTGGATCAGGAAGAGTGTTTAATTAAAGTGGAAACTGAAGAAGCGATTATTTATAGCCGTTGGGGTTTACAATGAAAATAAACATTAAAAATTGTAGTGTTTGAGGATAGAACAGAATATAAGTGTCACGGAGTTTTTTTATTTTCATAATGTATTAAGGCATGGCCATAATATGATTGTCGTCTATTACAGTTTGGGACGGAAAATAGCTCAATCAAGTATATGTGGTATTATTATCTGCATTATTATGTTTTCTAAATGTATTGTATATGTACAATAGTTGTGGAATACGTGAAGCATAATCCAAATCTAGTCGTTTTTGACGCTGTTTGCTTTTTTTTATTTCTGAGTAAATTATAAAAGACATACTGTAGATATTTCTGTGTAATACCTCCTTTGTAATCAGCTGTAAATGTTTCTGAATAGCAAATTAATAAATTATTTAATATAGTGCTAGGTATGAATATGAAATAAAAAAGCGGTAAATATCAATAATATTTAGTACAATTTTCGTTCATTCCTGTAATTACGAGTAATAAATTACAAGGGATCTGAGCAATGATGCCGATCGGAAATTATAGGGTTTCGTGATTACTCGCCGTTTGATCGGGCAGTATTTAATGAGTATAATACAATTTTGTTACTATTTTATATATCGCTAAAAAGTTCGTCGCTTATAAAATGACAGTGTTTAGGGTAAAAGCGACCTCTGGTTGAATTTACTGAGGATCGAGGCTCAAATGGAAGGTTGCTGGTTGAAAACCTGGGTCCACACCGATGAAAATATAGTAAAATGATTACTTCCGTGAATGAATTCTACGCAGAATTTATTTTTATGTAAGGCGGAATATAAAATATTCAATTTTGAAGAAATTTTAGCTATCAAATGTTTTGTCTTCACACTTATTAGTTTATTGAGACTTTAACAATAACATATGGTGAACCCACATACCAACACAAGAAAGTATATGATACGAAATATGCCAGCGCTATAGACTTTAAAGGCTCGCTCCTGAAACGGTTCATGTGAAGCAATCTTCAGAAATTAAAATTATAACATAAATTCTTCTACAACATACCTCAAAAGTCATTTCATTGTGATATAGCTTTAACTCTACGGTGAATTCACAATAAAGACTTTATACCTGTTTCATAATTACAAAGAATGCTATTTTTTACTTACATAATACGTTTCTCGTAGTTTTTGTTAAAAGTATTATTATATAATACGTCCTTGTTCACGCGATTTTTTCGGTGTCCTTTGATTTCCATCTCTTTACGTAGCGTTAAACTTCGACGCAAGCTTTGCTTTATTGAGCATGTTACATTGACTTTAATACTTTACTTCCTTTTTATTACCCTACTACGACCGTCGGCGTAGTAATAATATTAAAATATATTCTTATTGAAATGTTCTGAGCAAATAAAACATTCAAGCAACTTTCTAAAATATGATTATCTTCATGACAAGGCATATTTATCCACAGCCGGATGCCTCTTCTTTTCGTACCATTTCTTATCGTTGCGTTGTAGCCAGAGTAACTACTGGACAAAATTACACTTAACATCTTTTGTCTCAGGATAGCGAGCGCAGTAGAATGCCAAGCATTACTTTGTAATATATGGTGTTATTTGGATTTGTTGCTATCCATGAGCGGTCGTATCCCTTGCCATCAAGTCAATAGCTAGTTCGTGTCGCGATTCATTGGGATATAAAAAATCACTTAGTAATCTCATCTTCAATTTGTTTCGAAACTTAACTTATGATTTAAATAATTTAATCTGAAATCTAACTATATTGGCGCTTTAATAACGTCAAATAGTGTTGTTGTTCGCACACATATTACATCAACCTCGTAACCCTAACATAAATCTAAACTACGACAATCTTCAAAATGAAAAACACTGTAAAAATGTGTAAAGCAAATTTCAATTACTCAGGTATGTGAACGTTAAACTCTTTGCAAATATGCAGGTAGTTCCAGCGTTTTTGCGTGCTTGCATTAAACATCGTAGCGTGCCTTTACGTTAGTATGAAAAGCGCACGGCGATTATGCTACCGAATCGAAATTATTATGCGCGATATAAGAGGGTCCATTATAATGAAAAAGGGCTGAATAATTACGTACACTTTGCGAATATAAAAACAGCACTCATAGTATTTATAATTAGTTTGCAGTGAAATAAACGTTTGCGTACATTTTCCATGCAAATTAATAATTTATATACGCAATGTTTCCTGGAATTTATGTTTTTATGCAGAGAAAGCAGTGTAATCGTTGAGGGCAATGGCCTTTTGCCCGTTCTTTTCCAAGTTCGTAATTCTTTCATTATAGCTTGTTGCAGGGAATTGAAATTTCATGCTTCATGATTTCACTATCATTAGTCTGCTTTCGCTCGCGTGAATAAGTGTCTGAACAATATACGCTTCTTTTACAAAATATCTAAGAATCCAGGGAACCATAGTGAAAGTTAAAAAACACAAAGTAAAGATTTTTAGAAAAAGTTAAGAATTACATTATGGCCCAGACTGGATTTTACACTTACATTCAAGTTTTCCTAAGTATTCTTTTTTTTAAGTTTATTTTGGAGCATTTATTTTGTATTTTTACACTGTCATCTCTTTATCCTTCTCTTATATCCATCCAAAGGTTGTCTGTCAGAGACAGCTCAGAGCGATGATACCGTCTTTTGTATTATAGTATTATTTTTTATGTCTTTACGTTGTTATGTCAGTGAACAATAAAGATTAATAAAAAAGAAAGTTGAAATGCTAACACGATATAGGAATACGTCTATGGTCTGATGTCGAAGGAATATATATATACATTTATTGTTTATATAAATATGTATGAAAAATAATGAAGTTATTCTTATAGTGATTCATCTTAGTGGCTGGATTTCATCAAATGATACCATTTGCAGTGCAAATCCAATTTGTATCCACGAGAGAACTGTATCTTTGGTCGACATAATTTTGCCGGTCTGCAACACTACTACAACACTTATATACTATATATAAGAGGAACTCGAAACGCGATCCATTTGATTAATCTCAATGTAATAACAAAATAAGATTGTAGACGGTTTAAGCCGTTGTAAAGTAGGTCACTTCTAGCTAACCTAATAAAATATTGCCAGATATAAGTGACTGTTGGCAACCGACATTGTTTACGGCGCTATTGTTTCCAAGCTGACAAATTCGTTTAACAAAAATGCTGAACATTACATCGGTTCCACTCCAACTTTAATCAACTTAAACAACTCGATTTTGCATAACTTTTATTAATTTGATATAGTATTTCTAACCTAATGTATAACATAGAATTATATGTGACTATCTTGCATTGTTTTCTAAAAGTATGGGCAACATTTTGTAGCTTAATGTATAGGGGAAGTTGGTGGATCTCAATACAAGACGAACTTTAGTGGTAGATTTTACATTTTAGGCGCATTCATTGTTTTTATTACAGCAGAAACAAATATCTTCCTCCCAGCCATACATCATTTGTTACCTTATACCGCAAAACATTTCGCAAATTACTATGAATACCTCAACAAAGGAACCACAAAACATATTGGCAGGAAGAATAGAAAACAATAAAGTAATAAATCCACAAATATCATAACAATGTTTGCTCTCATAGCGGAGATCAAACATAAATCAATGTCTTTAAAAGGATATTAACAATTTATAGAATCAATAAAATAGGGACGCACCAAACAGGAAAAAAACTATTTTTGTGTCCGCTGTCAGGAAGTTAATCTCATGGATCAAAGGTTAGATCTACTCTTTTTTATCTTATTTTTGGTTCATAGTTTGTTATATTGTTTTTTTTTAATATCGTAATATAATAGCATTACCTTACTCAGTCACTGTGGGCCTCATTAAAAGGCTCAAAGTCACTGAACGAGCCATGGAGCGGGCTATGCTCGGTGTTTCCCTACGAGATCGAATCAGAAATGAGGAGATCCGTAGGAGAACCAAGGTTACCGACATAGCCCATAGAATTGGCAAGTTGAAGTGGCAGTGGGCCGGGCACATAGCTCGTAGAACCGATGGGCGTTGGGGCCGAAAGGTTCTTGAGTGGAGGCCACGAACAGGCAAGCGAAATGTCGGACGCCCGCTTATAAGGTGGACGGACGATCTGACTAAGGTTGCAGGAAGTCGCTGGATGCAGGCCGCTTCCAACAGGTTATTGTGGAGATCCTTGGGGGAGGCCTATGTTCAGCAGTAGAGTTCCTGTGGCTGATATGATGATGATGATGGTGATGATAGCATTACCTTACATAATTGTGAAATTGATAGTCAATACCATGCACTGTAACGGTGAAACAAAACATATTATGAAGAAACCTGCATACCATAGCGAACTTCTAAGAATTTCTATCGTGTGCTAAGTCAGTAAGACCTAATTCGGCTGGCATTAGGTCAGCGTGGTGGACTTTATTATGGCCTAAACACTCTCAATCGTACTCTCGATTGAAGAGTATAGTATTGTAGCGAATGGAACATTTAAAGCAATGAAATAGCGGTACAACATAAACGGGAAATAGTATTTGTTTTGTTAATTCATTTTATTATCATTCATGTTATCATTTCAGTATTTAATTCAATATTTGGTGAACTTCGAGTGATTTTGAATGAAAGTTTATACTAGTATTAATTAACGAGTATTAATTTTACCATTTACATATTATTGAGTTAAAATCAAATAAACTAAATTCGATAGTTTAAATAAAAGACAATTAACTGCATAGATAGCATAAAGAAATTTACAGATTTTGGAGAACCGAACTGATCATAGCTACCGAATGCAACAACTTTCGAACAAGGTGAAATACAAAAAAAAAATCGATCACCGTTACCAAAATAATTATACTATTCTAATTTACTCTTAAACATTATTGTCAATTGGTTTTTGTCTTAATGTACACTATGCTCAAGGAGATTTTGTCGATTGCCAAGATCGGTTGATATATCTGTTCTTCATCCAATAATTAATTTGGCTCAAAGCACGAGATAATAAATAAGCTGTGAATCGGATTTAAAACTTCAAACTTTTCTTATGTCGTTCGATACTGATTTTGTCTACTTATACAAATTCGTTTAACAAAAATGCTGAACATTACATCGGTTCCACTCCAACTTTAATCAACTTAAACAACTCGATTTTGCATAACTTTTATTAATTTGATATAGTATTTCTAACCTAATGTATAACATAGAATTATATGTGACTATCTTGCATTGTTTTCTAAAAGTATGGGCAACATTTTGTAGCTTAATGTATAGGGGAAGTTGGTGGATCTCAATACAAGACGAACTTTAGTGGTAGATTTTACATTTTAGGCGCATTCATTGTTTTTATTACAGCAGAAACAAATATCTTCCTCCCAGCCATACATCATTTGTTACCTTATACCGCAAAACATTTCGCAAATTACTATGAATACCTCAACAAAGGAACCACAAAACATATTGGCAGGAAGAATAGAAAACAATAAAGTAATAAATCCACAAATATCATAACAATGTTTGCTCTCATAGCGGAGATCAAACATAAATCAATGTCTTTAAAAGGATATTAACAATTTATAGAATCAATAAAATAGGGACGCACCAAACAGGAAAAAAACTATTTTTGTGTCCGCTGTCAGGAAGTTAATCTCATGGATCAAAGGTTAGATCTACTCTTTTTTATCTTATTTTTGGTTCATAGTTTGTTATATTGTTTTTTTTTAATATCGTAATATAATAGCATTATCTTACTCAGTCACTGTGGGCCTCATTAAAAGGCTCAAAGTCACTGAACGAGCCATGGAGCGGGCTATGCTCGGTGTTTCCCTACGAGATCGAATCAGAAATGAGGAGATCCGTAGGAGAACCAAGGTTACCGACATAGCCCATAGAATTGGCAAGTTGAAGTGGCAGTGGGCCGGGCACATAGCTCGTAGAACCGATGGGCGTTGGGGCCGAAAGGTTCTTGAGTGGAGGCCACGAACAGGCAAGCGAAATGTCGGACGCCCGCTTATAAGGTGGACGGACGATCTGACTAAGGTTGCAGGAAGTCGCTGGATGCAGGCCGCTTCCAACAGGTTATTGTGGAGATCCTTGGGGGAGGCCTATGTTCAGCAGTAGAGTTCCTGTGGCTGATATGATGATGATGATGGTGATGATAGCATTACCTTACATAATTGTGAAATTGATAGTCAATACCATGCACTGTAACGGTGAAACAAAACATATTATGAAGAAACCTGCATACCATAGCGAACTTCTAAGAATTTCTATCGTGTGCTAAGTCAGTAAGACCTAATTCGGCTGGCATTAGGTCAGCGTGGTGGACTTTATTATGGCCTAAACACTCTCAATCGTACTCTCGATTGAAGAGTATAGTATTGTAGCGAATGGAACATTTAAAGCAATGAAATAGCGGTACAACATAAACGGGAAATAGTATTTGTTTTGTTAATTCATTTTATTATCATTCATGTTATCATTTCAGTATTTAATTCAATATTTGGTGAACTTCGAGTGATTTTGAATGAAAGTTTATACTAGTATTAATTAACGAGTATTAATTTTACCATTTACATATTATTGAGTTAAAATCAAATAAACTAAATTCGATAGTTTAAATAAAAGACAATTAACTGCATAGATAGCATAAAGAAATTTACAGATTTTGGAGAACCGAACTGATCATAGCTACCGAATGCAACAACTTTCGAACAAGGTGAAATACAAAAAAAAAATCGATCACCGTTACCAAAATAATTATACTATTCTAATTTACTCTTAAACATTATTGTCAATTGGTTTTTGTCTTAATGTACACTATGCTCAAGGAGATTTTGTCGATTGCCAAGATCGGTTGATATATCTGTTCTTCATCCAATAATTAATTTGGCTCAAAGCACGAGATAATAAATAAGCTGTGAATCGGATTTAAAACTTCAAACTTTTCTTATGTCGTTCGATACTGATTTTGTCTACTTATAGGGTAAACTCCCTATAACTACATTGTCCATTAACCATAGTTAATTATTGTAATCATGAATTTTTTACGCATAGTATTTATTCATCTCAGCTTTTGAGTTAATGATACGTTCTTTACAGTTCTATTAAATTATTCGCCGTGGCCAATGAACAAAATAAACAACAAAACCAATTATAATTTAATTGTTAACTAATGCATAATTCCTCAGAAAGATTGAAAGCCAAAACTATACTTAACACAAAAATATTTACGAAAATATGCTTTTTTTTATTTTTTTTAAATTGCATCGGTCTAGCAAACGAGCAAATAGGTCAACTGATGGTAGGTGATTACTGCCCGTGAACATCCACAACGCTTGGATCTAGATTTTGCTGGACCATCAAATCGGGAGGGGAGCGGGTAGGACAAATGGTGGGTAAAGTTAAGAGGTATTGGGCATCCAACTTTCTCACTCAACAAACGAAACGCAAATCCTTCAATAAATTGCTCCATACACGCCTTGTTAGACCCGCCCACATAAGGTTTATGGGTCACAAAATGTAATTTAATTTAAACTTACTTTACCTGACGATTAAAGTAACACAAACCCTATTAAATCACATTTTCCAGTGGGTCGGGGTATTCTCGGACTTGCCTCTATCTAAAGAGGATTATAACTTAGAAAGTTTGCGAAGTGGTTGAAACTAGTGGTCGGTTCCGCTCGGCGAATCGCAATACGGTTGTATGATACTCGGCTACAGAGCTGTAACAAGGTACAGTGACACTATTTATAGGAAGTCACAATAAATCTTGTTATTTTTGTCCATTGTGTTTAAGATTGCGATGGGATTTTCCTGGAATGGTTGGGCGTCGCCTGTGAAACGAGAGATTTCGATTTCCCGCATTAAGATATATATTTGTGTGATTCACAGATATTTTATGTATTGTGTATAAAACTATAACCCTCCCAATATAACTATGTATAGTTAATTTAAACGCCTACTTTGTTTTCTCTCAGCACCATTCAAAGGTAGGCTGGTAGAGAATGCTTCAGGCATTAAGTTCGCCTTTATACAATATTTATTTATTATTATTTATTTATTTAATTTTTTATTGTACACAATAATAAGGAATAACAGTTCAGAGATAATACAAAACAACAAAGTACAAATGGCGGTCCTATCGCTCTAAGGCAATTTCTACCAGACAACCATGGGATGGATATATGAACAGGAAAAAAGATAGGGCAGTGTAAAATAAAGATAACGAAAGCATGGAGACTAAAATAAAATCATAAAAAAAAAAACAAAAAAAAACATATATTATATATATATCTATATATACATACCACATATACATACATATTATATATACATACATAAGTATTATACATTTACATACTTATATAAATTATATTACATTATAAATTACATAAATATTTAAATTAAATTATAAATTATACTTTTATAAATTAAATTATATTATATTACATATACATACTTATATAAATATTGTACATGAAGCATAAATAAATAAAATATGCAAATTTGTGTCCAGTCTGGGTTTTTGTGACACCGAAAAGTCTCTCTGAGTTTCTGATAAACGACACAAGACTTGATCTTATTATTATTATTTTTTTATTGCAGTGAATGGCGAGACGAACATGCCGTTCGTCTGATGGTAAGCGATGCGACCACTCATGAACCAAACATGCAAAACCAAACAACACTTTGAATTACAAAGCAATGCTTGGCATTCCACTGCGCTCGCCATCCTGAGACATAAGATGTTAAGTCTCAATACATCCAGTAGTTATTCTGGCTACAATGTCCTTCAATCCGAGACACAACAGTGCATTTAAACTGCTGCTTGACGGGAGAAATAGACATTGTGGTGGTACCCACCCAGGCAGCCTCTCACATATGAGAGACCTACCACCTGTAGTAGTGTCTTAGTCTGGGTCAAGACTATGTAGGTGACTGTTGCGTGTATCTGCGTGTTGCGGCATATTTATTTAGATTAATATCCAGTCTCTTTCACGGATGTATGTAGAAAACCATTTGCTTTTATTGTCGCTGTATAATTAACAGCAATTTATCTTATTTGAATAATAATAATTAATAAATTTACACAGTGAAATTACTCCCCGAACAATAAATTGAAGTTCTTTAAGTACCGTAATGGATTTTTTCATAAAGATTATGTCAAACCTAAGACGTCAGACTGTGAATTATTTGTACTTTTGTTACAGTCAGGTCCTATGCATTTTATTAATCCATTTAAGTCTCAACTTAAAGTAAAAATAAATATGGTTATAGAGATAGAAAGAACCCTAAGTATACGACTATCTTACATACTAAACTCATGAGGCACTCAGTACACAAGACGTTAATTTAAAAAGAGTTAAAAAAATACTTTATAGAAAACTTGCCTTAAGCTGATTAGATCTTTAAATAACATCTTGTACAGTGTAATGTAACATTTAATTATTTTTTATTTTTAAAATCGTGTAAATAGATGTGCCTACAATTAAACTATTTATGTAGTTTTGTAAGACTTAAGTTTAGCTTGTTAGTTCGAAACATTGCATATTTAGAATAAGATAAATAAAATAAAATAAGCCGGTAAAACGCTGTCACCCGTCTATAGTTTCTATATATTTGTAATTTAATGAAAACATAATAAAGAAATTTAAATTTCCGATACTAATTCTGCCCCTGGAGCATTGAAAGAGCCTTATCTAGTTATCCGCCTTGACTGGACATCTGCTGTCATGCGACTCGGCCGGACTCAGCATTGTCTCTTTAAATTATTCGCTGAACTTAAACGACTGGGTAATGGATAGTGCAAGTTTAATTGGAAATTATTTTTACCCTTTAAACTACGATCATTCGTTTACTGAAATTCTGAAAGTAGTTTGTCTTAATTTATCACTTAAATAAATCTTTGTTAATGTCTAAAATTATTTTAAATGTATTTGTTAGATTGTTTTAATGGTTGTAATTAGATAAAAGAGTTAAAACGAGTTTCGTGAAGGGACGCAAGAAAATAGTAAATGATGAAATTAGCTGAGTTTGGGTGTGGAAAGCATATCTGCCTATGCCGTTAGCAGCACAGCCGTGATCATATAATAAATAATATAAAAAATACCTTTTCATTAAGTCAATGCGAGATTAAATAATAGTTAAAAAAAAACTAAAATACACGCTTTAATAAGATATACAACTAAAAAAGTAAAAATAATTGATACTGAATTTAAGATAAGAAAATGGAGTAAAATACATATATTTTATTGTTATAAAGCGTGGGGTGTTTACAACAATTACTTATCCTCCTGCACCCCACGCTTTGTAACAATAAAATATTATGTATTTTACTCCATTTTCTTATCTTAAATTCAGTAGCAATTATTTTTACTTTTTTAGTTGTATATCTTATTAAAGCATGTATTTTAGTTTTTTTTTAACTATTATTTAATTGTTTTGACTAAAAACATCCATCTACGACTGTATTTCCAATCAATAACGCCATCTGTTGGTCAGTAGTAACATTTGACACTTGAAGAATACAATGTTAACGCCATCTAGCGATGAATAGTGCAAACATTCATTATTGACGTTATCACGCCATCTGTTAGTCAGTAGCAAATTATGTTCATCTATACGCCATCTAGTGGTCAGTAGCAATGGTCATCAATTATAAGAATAATGAATCCTGGCGAATCTAATCAGGATAATCATATATTTTAATCGAATTATTGTATTGTCATCGGTCTTTGACAGGTGTGCAAAATTTGAACGAAATCTGGCCGTTTAAAGTGGGTCAAAATCGCGCCCAAAGAAGTCGGTTACAAACAAACATACAAACATACAGGTGAAGCTAATAAAAAGCGTGTAAAAATATTTCCCAAAAGTTGTCTACAATTCCGTGTACCTATACATAATACGATCATGTTATAACGAGATATATGAGACGGTCGTTTTATTTTTTTTAGGAGGAAAAATCACTTTGCTAAAATATTATTATGATGTAAGACGTATCATTACTTAGGTTGAAGGGCCTGACCGCTATATTAATTTTTACTGAGACTGAATCTTCGAATGAACATAATAATTCATTTACTGATAGAAATGATGTTTACTGAAATCACGTAGAGGGTATAGTCATCAGTTCGCACATTACATACCATTAAATTATTCCTAGTTAGCGGTATACTCCGTGTTCTTGTGATGAAGTGTTACATATAAAATTCTATAATGTGACAAAAAGGCGTTCGGTGTACTGCTTAAATTTATTTTTAGTATGTCGGTAGCACATCTGCCCACCCCTTCTGGGAAAACGCGTGAGTTTATGTATGTTTGTATTTTATTTGTACAAAATTATTTTAATATTACGGTTTAACATAATACCATTAATACCAGGAAGAAAGCTTACATAATTGCTACGAGTTCATGTTTGTGGCCAATTACTTATAAATAGAGATCTGCATTCGACATTTATTTTTTTGACAATTCTTTACGAAAATAAATACAAATATATTAAATGTACTGTACAATTCAACAATATTATGTGAATTCTTATAATTAATGTCATTTGTTAAGAACAAAAGTTTATTGTCATCAGAATTATATTTGTAGTAATAATATGTCATACTAGCTAACATAAAAACATTGAATTGCCTTTTGTAGGTAAATGTTATTATTAATAAACGGTATATCGTGATCTCCTTTTGAGGAAACCTTTATATATATCTCAGGAGGTTTCAGATATCAAATTAGCTACATTTAAAAAAATTTGATCGTAATACCGAAAAAATAGCCGAGTAAATTAATTTAAATTTCTTGGCTAGGCCTTGTATTGTAATTAATGATTTGGTTGTTAATTATAAATTGCCTCTAAAGAGTAACAGACTAAAAAGTTCTAACAGGATTTGTTCGGGCCCTAAAAGCCTGACAACGCTTGGGACCTTGATGTTTCCCTCTTTGTCTTTATGTAGGTGTGTGAAAGAGACACGCATACACGTTTCTGTAGAGGATTACTTCCTGATTTGTTCTTTGGTAAATTTATAGCGTGGACGGGAATGGTTAATAACGGTGTCAAAGACGATTTAATGCCTCCTCAAATACTACTAAATGGCTACAACTTGTGTAATTGTAATGAAATTTTCATTTAAAGATGTTTTCTGATTTATAAAGGTCGTGCTCGGATTGCTAGGTCATATTTTACAGTCATGCAAATAAAATTAATTTTCCTTCAATCTCTAATTTCGTAGTGTTCGTAGAATATGATTTAATACTAGTGAATGTGATTCGTGAGTGATTTGTTTTGTAATATTTGGACTGCAGCATGTCATTGTAAAGATGCAAATCAATTATGCAAATATCAAACTTAAATATAGACTACGGGTACTTTCATGTAGCAATGTTTTGTTTATAAAAGGCGCATAATCAGCATAGTTACTTGAGATTGAAAATAGCGAAACGATAGACAGATCTTTTAATATATTGTTTTTTTTTTTTTTAATTAAATTTAAATTGTCTTGGCGGTGCTGTAAAATAACTACAAGATAATACAAGGGGATCGTGTAGAGCGAAAGTCAACATTTTGTATTCATAATTCAATAATTGAGAAATATAAATATTTGAATGTTTGCCTGGTGTTAACGTTGTTTTATTTATGAAACTTTTAGAAAAAATAATAAATTATAAGAGCTAATTAATTTTGCTCGCTGTTGACTTTCTCTAGATAAGTTTACAGTTACAATATTTGTATTTAAAATTAGCAATATATATTGTTTCTTTATCAAACGCAAATAAATATGTGAATATAAAACAAAATGTTGTGATTGACCATATATGTATAATAAATTAAATAAGAAATTAATAAATACAAAGAATGATTGTCTCGCCATTGCATTAATAAAATAAAAAATAAAAACTATCAAGTTGATGCCGCCAATGAAAACAGCTTTTTGTATGGTAACACAATTTTTCTCTAATCCCGTATCACCTCCGAATAAAAACTGCAACAAATCGCCAACTTTAAAGTCCAATTTCCTAAAATGAAGCCAGCAATACCGTGCCATACAGTACGGGCAACTTACAACCAAGTGCCATATTGCAAGGCAGCGACAATACTCGTTGAGCCATTGTGCGGGAAAGTACAGCGCGAACCGGAAAATTGGATACGTCGCCGCAAACGTGCAATTGGCCTGCGACTTAGTTTTTTTTATACGGACATGATAAAGTGACTAAAATGCACCAGTTAAGTGCAGACCTGCTGGCTTAACACGCGCATCGATCGATCGGTAGTCGTCGAGAGAATTTTGTCTCGGCAAATAGGCAACATTTATGGGTTTTAGTTTGTTAAATTGTAGCAATTTGTAAATATAGGTATTATTTGTAAATAATATGTGTATCCGACATGGAAAATATTGAATAGATAACTGTAGAACTTAAATCAACATTTAAATTCGAATTTGATATTATCTTGTATGATGGTTGTCTTTGAGTGGTCAGGATACACTCGAAAAGCGAGACAATTGGACAACTGCGAGTACTTAACCACTACTTACGCCATTATCTGGACAGACAAATATCCTAGCAAAACTTCCTGAATGAACCGTAAAACAACAAAATTACACAACTGGAAATGCAATTACTCGTGGCGGGTTGATTAGCCGCGCTGTAAAAGGATAGCTTTGCAAATAGCTAACGACGAAATTTAATTAAATATGACTAGTGGAGCGAAACATGAGGTCACCGCGACCGCAACATTGTTCAGTACATTAAAGCGTTTACGGTGCATGTTTATACTTAATGACCGCGAAAATGCATTGTCTCCGTTTGTTTAGTAAAGCTCGTGTATTGTTTAGAGTGTTTTAAATAATTTAATCGCATCTAGTAGACTTAAAACAAACATTTTGGATGTAATTCCTATGCAACTTTGTCTTCTTAAATCATGAGAAAAGCGCTATGAAACTTGTTTTCTTTTATTGCAATAAATGGAAAGACGAGCATGCAATTTGCCTGATGTACAGTCGTAAAACTGATCAACATTATCAATTACTGAACATATTGAGACCTCAGAATGGCGAGCGCAGTGGAATGCCAAGTATTGTTTTGTAATTCAAGGTGTTGTTTGGTTTTGCTACTGTTCATGAGCGGTTGCATCGCTTACCATCAGGCGAACGGCATCATCTCGCCAAACATTGCAATAAAAAAAATTCATATAGCCACTTCGTGCCACATAAAATATTACAACATCAGTAGAACAGTGGGTTTACTTCCACAATTTCTGTCTTTAAGTCTTTGACGCTGGAAATCAAACACCGAATAGTTTGCATCTGATGCGGTAACCCATCCAAATCAATGTGTATGCATAACTACAAGTAGTTTAATACGAGAGATGCAAATTTACCTTCCGGCCTATTTGAATCAAAGATGTCCCTGTGTGGCGAGAGCTGTTACATTATGAATAGACTATGAGTTATGTTTCCTTGCGTAAGATTGCTTAATAATTCATGTGACGTAAGTGACGCGTTTATTTTAATACTAGTGTCCCAGCCTGGCGTCGCCCGGGTTTAAATACACCTTTATGAAAATATTCTATAGCTTATGTTCACCATGAATAATGTAGGATTCTAATTGTGAAACAATATTTTCTAATAATCGGTGCAGTAGTTTCATAGCTTATTCAATACAAACAATCAAATCTTTCCTCTTTATTATATTAGTTATTTTTTAGACAAGTCGCTTCAAATGTCTAGTGGCAAAACAAGTTGTGAACCGTTAGGTCTAAGATTCCATTGCCAATTTGGGCAATTTGTTTAACATTTTTGGTATAGAAAATATAAATTACCTAGAACGGCATATTGTAACCCGCCTGGTGTCAGGCTCGCCCCTTGGTACATTTTACCGACATGATACCCTAACTGTATCACATAGACAAATATTCATCTTCACGTTACTTATACTAGAGCGGACATCGGTAACGTAATATCTGCGTATGGTGCGTGCACAAGGGTACACAGTGAAGCAAGAGGGAAGATAATGTTACTTCGTAGGCGTGACAGAGACAGAAATAGAATGTACCTTTCATTTTGTTTGCAGTTTCCCCTCTAGTATATTATCTCAATGCTTACCACATTATGTCTATGAGCGGAGTTCGAACAGCAATCTCCTATTTCACAGCTGGCATAGCCGTCCATGTGTGTCGGTGATAACTTCCTATCTGATAAAAATGTGTCACAATTCCCCAGTTCACTACTTTAAAGGTTGTTTTCGTAGTAACGCTCCGTCCGCCGAGTTTCATAACAAGTACTTATATTGCACACTTGGAATTTTATAACGTGAACTTCTTATTTTTAAGTTTTCCTCGTAGCAGCTGTGGCTCTACATCTCGGGCGCTTCTTTTTACACGCTTTATATTAGCTTCACTTGTATGTTTGTATGTTTGTTTGTAACCGACTTCTTTGGGCGCGATTTTGACCCACTTTAAACGGCCAGATTTCGTTCAAATTTTGCACACTTGTCAAAGACCGATGACAATACAATAATTCGATTAAAATATATAATTATCCTGATTAGATTCGCCAGGATTCATTATTCTTATAATTGATGACCATTGCTACTGACCACTAGGTGGCGTATAGATGAACATAATTTGCTACTGACTAATAGATGGCGTGATCACGTCAATAATGCATGTTTGCACTATTCATCGCTAGATGGTGTTAACATTGTATTCTTCAAGTGTCAAATGTTACTACTGACCAACAGATGGCGTTATTGATTGGAAATACAGCTGTAGATGGATGTTTTTAGTCAAAACAATTAAATAATAGTTAAAAAAAACTAAAATACACGCTTTTCATATCCGCCGCATATTTTCATGTCCGCCGAGTTTCATAACAAGTACTTATATTGCACACTTGGAATTTTATAACGTGAACTTCTTATTTTTAAGTTTTCCTCGTAGCAGCTGTGGCTCTACATCTCGGGCGCTTCTTTTTGTGAAGTTAAAACTATGGCTATCAGAGGAATTACGCCTTGAACATTCTGAGCGGGTGCATACGTTTTTTATTTTAAATTTTACAAGGAAATTACTTTACAATTTTTGTTTACTAAAGACGTTAAGGAGTAAAAAAATATATACATTAATATCAATATTATTTTAAGATGTTATTCTACCTCACCATTTGTGAACTAAATAGCCTCTTTAGTTCCAATTGATTATGAATCCATCTAGTTTTTGGTCAATATTAGTTTCGGATCTGTTTGTTAGTGAACTCATAATTCCCGGTAAAAAAAATATATATTGCAAAATGAAGCTGTATAGCATTTCTAAGTGTAATTTTTTATGTAAATATAGTTTTTCCCATATTTCCATCAAAATTCTACTAACTTATATATATTTATATATTTCAATAATGAGTACAAGTTTCGATTTGTCTAGATAGGAGGGGAAGGACAGATAACATGTATGCGGTATTGTGACATAGCTTAGTAGATAAGGATCCTAAATGACAGGCTGCGAATATCAACAGTAATTGGATGAGGCAACTCGAAGATTAAGTTCAGCCGCACTGTATACAAGTAATCTTGCCCTCAACCTAAATATAGTATGATGAGAATACAACAGATTAGTTCTTGCTCTTTGGAGAGAAATGCTATTGTCCAGTGAATTCTAACTACGGAATTGACGTTTGTAATAATATACAGGTACCAAAATATGTATGTAGTACTGTTACGGCTTTGATCTATACTGTCATTTAAAACTCAGTTCTTCTGCCGTAAAAAGATGTAAAATCCATGTAATACCAAGTCAGTTAATTTATTCAGACCCTGCTTAAGGGACTGTGTCTTGTGTGGTGTCTTAAGTTATTACGTAATCAGCTAACCTAACAACAAAATTTAGGGACCATATTAATACTAAAAATCTTTTATGTTTTAATAAAGTATATTGGCTTGGCCACTGCACTAAACAATATTTTTCAGATATATTGTGCTTTCATGCGATAGCCAAGCCAATGTTTTCTGTCTGAACTGAGTTTATTACTATCCGTGTTTTTTTTTTTGCTTTTCGTTTCTTTTTCTTGTTAATTATACATTTTAAAACTAGCGTATATGCTTTCTTTAATCATAGCTGTGCAAATTTAAATATAAATATTTCTTTCTTTCTAAAAGAAAGAATCGTTCAATTTTATTGTTCCTGTCTGGATTTGTGTCTGTTTTATTAGTATTTCTACTTATTAGTGTACACATTAATAAATATATCTTGTAGCTTGCCAATTAACATTATAAATTAAAAAAAGGTGCTTACGCCTTAGTTCACTATCACCCTTTACAGGTTTAAATGTTATAATCTAGATTCTAAAACATGCTAATATAAAATTCACAAAAGTATCGTAAACTCACTTCCTCTTAGCTTTTATTTAATGTGAAAAATGGCGAAATGAGTAGGCCATTCACATGATAGTATGTGATACAACTGTTCATGGACAGTAAAAACAAAATCAAATCATCATTAATTATAAAGCAGTGCTTAAAACCGGAACGCTGCGGTGTATTTACACTGCTATATGGTGGGGAAAAGCGGCTACTTGAGATAGAAATACTATAGTTACATCTATGCCCAATTCACTGGCACGTATTTAACGACTAAGTTCAGTAAAACACATATGAAAACTATTGGCAAATTGCACAGACACGTCAAAGCTCCCCAATGCTTTGCCCATTACATCTAAACAAAATTGCTAAAGGCCGCATACCGAATGCTTTGTTGAAGTTAGGACCGTGAAAACCGTTGCGGCTCTTGTAACAAATAGAGGCGTATTTGTTGCCAGACTGTTTTGTCCACTTGTCTATTTAGTGCTTTTGTCTTTTACTTTTATCTAACGTTACATTTAATTATCAGTGGTTTGATAGAACGCTGCAATGAATATGAAAAAGACTGACAAATTGCACGAAAACGTCAAAGCACCCCGATGCTTTGTCCATTACATCTAAACAAAATTCACCGAGTGTTAAAGGCCGCATACCGAACGCTTTGTTGAAGTTAGGACCGTGAAAACCGTTGCGGTGCTTGTTACAAATAGAGAAGTGTCTATTGCCAGAATGTTTTGTCCACTTTGTTTTTCACTGCTGTTTTATTCCACAGTTAATTAAAATACAATTTAGGTCAGGGATCGTCCTGAAAGTTTTGGACAATGGATTTAGTGTTTGTGTGAGTGTTATTGTTTGATATGTGGAGCGGAATGAGGGACAAACAAAACCTTGTTTTTAGCAGATAATTTTGTTTAGTTTAATCAGTTGGAAATCTGTTGAATTACATGGTTATAGACTTTTTCATAAAGGATAAGGCAAATAATATCTGATGCAATAATTGTATAAAAAAATTAACGGAGATCGGTCTCAAAAAGTATAAGCGATAAATACGAAAAAGGTTCAAAATTCCACGTAACACTGCTACAAAATCTGACCTGTCTAGACAAGCTATACCCCAGACGCCGTGATAAATATTTTCCTTGAGGCCACAATATACATTAAAGAACGATTTGTCACAACCACCTTACTCCCCGAAATAATCTTTTATTTTAACTTGTGATTTTTATGTTACTTTTACTATTCTACATACCTACGGCGGGAGAGAAAGGTAATTTTGAGCTTATGTAAAAAATTCTTTGCATTTCATGGACGGTCGCCCGCCTAAGGTTAAAACAGCAAAAATATCAGTCTGAACTAAAATTTAACATAAGCAATATCGCATTTAGCACCTAACCAGGGGATTGCCTTACCTAGGAATCGAACTCGAGGCAGAATCTAAATTTCGAATTACCCCATCACGTTGCCACAAAATGACGATTTCTTTCATTTTTACAATCTTCAAAGATTTATTACATACAATTTACATCTCATTCAAATAGAACAAATGTTCCTATTTAGTAATACTTCACAAGCCACTAGATCTTCAGATAGATGGAACATTGGGAACAATGGGCTTAGTGTAATAGTCGATTGCTCTTACGATACCGCCAGTAGATTATATCATTGTCGCCATTATGCTATCAGCCTATTCGGCCTTAAATCTCGTTGTAGGGTACATTTCCTGACATTAAGGGGATTTAACGGTACAACTGGGTAAGACTAGTGTCTAGTAACAGACGCATCTACTACAATTATATACCCCACAAATTGGTAATTTGGACTTACATTAAGGTCGATTTTGCGCATATTCCGATACAATCAGACCAGCATAAAAGTGCCGATTGGCTAGAGAAAACCGTCACGGATTCATTGGACTATAATTTATTGTATTCATTTTGTCGTTTGCAAATTTTCAAAAAGTGAAATTATTTTAAGTAAAAATAACTTATTTTCCGACAATGGACCTACAAGGTATTTACGGTTCATTTTCCAAAGGTAAAGTTTGTTTAACTTTAAGTTAATCCGTACTTAAGACTCAAGTTCTAAAGCCTCAGGTTGAAGTAAGGATTAAGTGAGCTTTGATACAATATTGATTCATAAATGAGGATTAATATTCTGCTCTGAGATAATCAATGAAGATTTTCAAGATATTTTATTTTCCATCTTTCAACAATCGACGGTTTTAATAATCTTTCATAACTTATGTACGTCCATAGCGATTACAAGAGTTAATCAAGAATTTGTATTCTTGTTTCCCGTTGTTTAATTACGAATAAATAAGTTAACTATATGGCCTAACCACTCTCAATCGTACTCTCGATTTGTAGAGGAGGCTCGTGCCCTGCAGTGGGACGTATAATACGGTCTGATACAAAAATAAATATTCTGTATACACGACATATTATGCGACAAGGGTGCCTATATCGTCATGTACGGTTATTCTATTGCGAATATTTTTTTACATATGTACGTTCCGGTCATGTTTTACGTACTGTAGACAGGTGTCAACCTCGGCTGACTTTCTCACCGCTTCTATTTCCCAGACATGACGACGAGTGCTCAAAGCTTCGGTGTCAGAGGCACCAATTTCGCGATATTAGAAATGTGGAATACCTATACGTGGTTTTCTTTTAATTAAGACCGTTTGTAGGATTTTTTTGTAAGGTGCGGAATGAAAATGCTTTAAATTATTTTATTTGTTTACTTCCGTGCTCTGTTGGCTAGACGTCAGCTGTGAAACGAGAGGCTGCTGATGACTTATAATATTATTAGGATGATACGTAATAATTAATAGTACTTATAAATAAATAACTGTACAGTGAAGGCAACATTATGTAATTTTAGCGACTGATGCGAGACAATTGTAATTGATAGGCTTCGTCTTTGATTGAGCAGTGCCGACGGCCTTCATAAATAGAACCAAGGCTTCATCAACATTTTTTCCTTTTATCAGAACAGTCCGTAATTATATAGCATAAGTTAACAATCTCAACCGCGGTAAAAATATCTCAGACTTTAAAAAAGGCTTATTCCGTCCCTTTATTGAAAATTCCAGAGTATGAAAACAATTACTATTAATCTACCTAAATAATAAAACGAAAAAAGAAAATTTCGCGCATGCGTCCATACATATTGCATATATTAATATTATATTGGCTATACATAGAGTATGTTCTGTATCAGCCCATATACGTCCCACTGCAGGGCACGGGCCTACTCTACAATCGAGAATATGATTGAGAGTGGTAAGGCCATATAGTCCACCACGCTGGCCTAGTGCGGGTTGGCGGACTTACATACCATAGAAATTCTTATGAATCGCTATGGTATGCAGGTTTCCTCACGATGTTTTCCTTCACCGTTTTAGTGCGTGGTGATTGACTATCAATACACACATGACTCCGAAAAGTCAGAGGTGTGCCCTGGGATTCGAACCCGCGACCACCGTTAAGATGTTGGCAGTCGCGTCTAGTCCGTTTACCAACAGGCCACCACGCACTTCACCACCACCACCACACCGCACCACATAGAGTATGTATGTATGTAAATATGTATGCATGTATGTATAATCCCATATAAGTCCCAATGCAGGGCACAGGCCTCCTCTACAATCGAGAATATGATTGAGAGTGGTTAGGCCATACATAGAGTAATCACCCGTTAGTGGTAGGATAGTTAGTGTTGAGTGCGTGTGGTGTAACTAGAGACTCTTGTGACAGTGTCACACATACTTGTGTCGCGTTTCAGGTTTAACCTTGAATATTAGTTAATATTATTGCCTACTTTGAGACCCACATTTTGGATAAATATGTAATTGTAAAATGTGTACCTTGTATTATCTTGGGAGTTTCTACAATAAATAAAAATAATTATTTATTTATCAAAATATAATGAAAATGAAAGTAATTAAAACTATATTTTGATCAACCATTTGTATTTTGTTTAATGCGTAAAATATATAGTATAGAGTTTTAGTTTTTCGAGTTCGAGTTAGAGTTTTAGTTGTTTAGACGGTTTGTTTATTTCCATCTAATATACTCATCGCTCACTGGCACTTTCTATAGGTAGTATACCGATGTTTAAAAAAAATGAATCTTAAATTTTCCTTAAAGCGTTTCATGGAAATCAAACCACAACGATAGTGAAATTAAGCTCACGCGATCAAACAAAGCTGTTGTAGTTTGAAAAGCTCACTTTTGTAACTGAATTGAGTAAGGAAACTTTGGGCACACGCAAAAGAGTTTGCTCAAAGAAAAACAACCCTTGCAAAGAAAAGTAAATTTTGATGGACTACTACCGAGCGCATGAGATAAATACTTAACGAGGCAAGTTTCCGCCGTGGTTTGTCCTTATTTTGATTTTTTACTTCTGACTATTAAAAAAAATTATGGTCGATCGAGTGTTAAATTTGTAGATATGGATGCGGAAATATTTAATAGCGTTGTAAAAACTATTGAGAGTTGGCTGTAAAAATGAGTTATTAATGCCTTGTGATGCGATAGCACGGAGCTTCGTAAATTACTATAATTAAAGGAAATAATAAGTTGAACTTTACGTCAAAAATGGTGTCAATCATAAGCATTTTTAAATGGCTACTATATATTTCGAGATAATTTATTTATGTCATAGAACTTTAAAAAGAAATGTCGTCAGTGGATATTAATATGGACATCCTGGGCTAATATCTGATTAATATTATGTTGGTATAACCGGTGTAGTTTTAAATTTTTCCGAGATAGATTTTCTCTTTGAATTCTCGCTGAATTAAAAATTCGTGAGAGCATTGGACGTAATTTTTCTCGTGTTTGAAAATGGATCACGGTCATAACGATCTCGGATTTAAAAATTAATTCGGTTATCGGAGCAGAGTGTGCTTTGGTTCCTATCATTTTAAATTCACTAGTTTTTCACCAAATTGGCTCTCGTCGTGAAATATCGATGCACTATTCAGCTATATCTTCGAGTTTAGAAAATTTACGATAAATAAAAGTGTATTTTATCATATCTATGTTCGTATGTTTTTAAACTATAAAAAAATGTTTGCTAAGCTGTGATATTTTAATTAATATTTTAAATAATAATGGAAACGTTAAAACTAAGATTTTATGAAAAAGGTGCGTGGTGGCCTGTTGGTAAACGGACTAGACGCAACCGCCAACATGTTCACGGTGGTCGCGGGTTCGAATCCCAGGGCACACCTCTGACTTTTCGAAGTCATGTGTGTATTGATAGTCAATCACCACGCACTAAAACGGTGAAGGAAAACATCGTGAGGAAACCTGCATACCATAGCGATTGGTAAAATTTCTATGGTATGTAAGTCCGCCAACCCGTACTAGGCCAGCGTGGTAGACTATATGGCCTAACCACTCTCAATCGTACCCTCGATTGTAGAGGAGGCCCGTGCCCTGCAGTGGGACGTATATGGGCTGATACAGAATTCTCCGTACATTCAGTTTGATTGTGGAACTCACTTCCAGATGTCGTGAGACGGGCTCGTACACATTTATTACTCAAATAACTTGTCAAGGAGCCCTATCAGTGAAGCGACACATTGCTGTGCAAACAAAAATATGATTTTATAAGATGATAAAAGGAGAGTGCCAGTTTTACTATGAAAATTAGTATCGACGAAGATCTTGGTGCCTGAATGTAACCTAATTTTTTGTGTAGGAAAAAAATATATTATCTATAAATATAAACGTAATTGCGACCTAGGCCCGAAGTTTTTAGAGAAATGAACTTGATGTCCAATAAAAATGAGTTTTTAGTCTTCGACTCTGTGAAAAAAATGTAAAATGTAATGGTAATTATTTTATTTTATAACTCTACCGCCCGGGATAAAACAGGAAAGCGTTCAAGGACAAATCATAAAAATGCTTTAATGACTTTTAAGCAGCATCGGAATCGGTTCAACAATATTTCTTACCGATACTATCAATGGACATTTGTAGATTGTTTTCTTCTTCAGCTTACATTATACAATATTCTCATGTTAATGAAAAGTGTATTCTTAAATTACTTAAGTTAATAGCGACAATATCGTTCTAGTGCAGTACAGATATTGCACAGTTTATAAATTAATTATTTAAAAAATATCATTGGAATACAAATTGGTCTCTTCGTGACTTTTAAACGTAGTTAAAATCTGAGTAATAGCTGCTTCCTTCATATTACTTTGATTAAGTCTACACCATTACCTCAGCGTACATAACTAAGCTCTCACTCTCATTTCCTTACCGTTTCAACACATGCGTTAGATGATTCCACTTGAACAATCCCCCCGGCAATGAAGCTAAGTAGCCTCCATAATGTGCTGAGATATTAAATTTTCTCAAATAAAAGCCCATCAGGCTAAGTACCTATGAAAAGGATAATAAGGCCTCTTTAGAAGGCGCCTTTCAAGCCTTAGCGTTATCTGTGATCTTCACATGCGGGTGGATACGGGTTGCAACGCGTTTTGAATTTGGAATAAAAAGGTAAGGGATTTTGGGTATGGTGATTAGGAGTTTGGAGCAGTAAATGTTCAGCAGCTCAGAATGAACCTTTGTACTTAAAAAAATCGATTGAGAGTGTGTAGTCCATAATCCATGCTGACTTAAAATGCCATAGAAATTAGAAAATTAATTAAAGTCATTGCAAAATTTTCTCATCTTAAAAATTATACATACATAAATTCTCTTCTTTTTCCAAGAAGGGGTAGGCTGAGATGTCAGGCCACCCACATTTTGCCATGTAAGTACGGTACATACGACGTCATACGGGGTGAGCCTATCGCCATATCGGACACAAATTCCTGACTCCGGGCTGATAATTAATCGAAAAGTCCAATATAACTTTGCCCGACCCGGGATTCGAGCCCGAGACCTCGCTTTGCTACCGAGCCGAAGTACAAACACCGAAGCAGTGTCTTAAAAATCAAAACAACCATAATATATGGATTGCTAAATGCCTCCAATACATATTTTTCCATTTATTTATATTTTCAATACAACATCGGTCTAACATTATTAAGCATATTGTAAAAAAAAATAGGTTAAGAATTTATGATCGGCCGGTAGCTTTTTGACGAGTGGATGCTGACCCTTCGGGAAATCAGCTAATATCGGACGGCTCATGTATATCGATTAAATCGAAACATCGCTACAGCGAACTCGAGAATTGTTCGACCTAGCTTTCAAAATTACGACCTCATGATTCACAATTCCTATTGTTGGCTTCTTCGCCCTGTACATGAATCCATAGTTGCGTTGGGTTGGCACATCATCACTTTTCGGTTATGTAGCAGATTGTACTAGGGGATCGGTATTATTCATCGAAAATATATTATTTCTTGTTGCGTTTTACCGTCTGATAATGTTCAGTTTCTAAGGCGTTCAAAAGCTAGTAAATACATAAACTTACGACTTTTTTCCAAAAACGACAGCAGAGCTGCTGCCAGGACAATCACATTTCGTCTTGTATGTTCTGTCTCACGATGTGATAAGGGGCGAGCCTATCACCATATAGGCACGAATTCGTGTATGTATCTTTTCTTGTTTGTGCTTACTGGGCTGAGGTATACATATGATGCGCGCGATATCTTTACGTTGGAATATTGTTTCGTACAGCAAAATGGTATTCCTTGCCGAAGAAGAAGTTGTAGCATATGAAAAGACCTTTTCCAACGACTTATCGCTCGTCATTATTGGTTAAGAGGTTGGGATGCCCCTTCTCTTTTGAAGAGCTTATTTTATAATAATAAAATATAAATGGTTTTCGTCGTTAAAGAAATTCCACAGAAAAATTATGTATCATTACACTTATTATATTTAATAGTGTTTAAATTTTTATAATATACTCAGAATATTTCCCCACATTCCGAGTAACTGAATTTAATCAAAGGATTGATGGATTATAATGAGCTTTTTGAAGTCTATCCCTAAATTTTTAACACCTGTATTTTACCGTTTAATTATTCGGAAACCGTTCCTCTGGGACACTTTGAAAGGTTTTGTAATATAATGCTGTTACAGACTTTAAATATAAATAATGAAGAAATATTGTCTAAAGTGCAATTTGTTTCATTTTTTGCTTGTTCATTTTTGCGTATTTATATTTATATTGCAGAGGCCTGTTTTTAAGATATATTAATCCGAATAAATATAGACACATTTTCTAAACGATTGCTTTTTTTTAAAGAAACGTTTTTAATTTGCTGTGACGGATAATACATCAATCTTCTCAATTTTGCGATTATATCCATGTCCAGCTTTACAAAATTCACTACTTAATTTTTTTACCTAAATTAAAGATAATATGAAAATGTTATACGTAAACATACATTTGTAAAAAAAAAACTAGGGTTTACTCTGAGAAAGACCTAGAAACATACATTCCAAAGAAAACGTAGTATGAAAAAATGTTACGTAGATTTTTCTTTGAGTGTCACACCCACTAAGTTAATTGCAAAGTGTGGTTGATGGGGACATAGCGTGAATGCATGTGTTTAGAAATAATACCTTTTATTTTTATCAACGCAGTGAGTCATTGTCTAGATTGCATGGACCAAAATGCCAATTTAGCGGTCGGAAACTCAAAATAATGGCACTTAATATTATGTACATCAACGTTTTCGGAGATAGATGTGAGCTCAGTTAAATCTATCACTATTTAACGGGGAACAAAAATACAAAGAAATAACCAGAGCGATTTCCACAATCGAAGGCTTTTACATAGATGTAGGATTTGAATGTTATGATGAAAGATGAGTAGTATGGAACGTTGATGTATGGCTGATATGGAACGTGGTTTGTGTGAAAGAGATGGCTAATGAAAATATTTAAGATAGAAAGTGTAAGAGGATGAATGATTAAGATGTTGAAGTATGCAAGGACGGAATATAGAGGAGAACAGTCTGGAAAAGCTGAAACACGACGTAAGACGGGAAGACAACCAAAGACGATATTTTTGAAAAATACTTTATTATACTGAATATTACTGAAATCATCTTTGTTTCATTTGCCACGTAGCGGAACTAATCCCACAAAAATAAATAAATAAATACACCCAACGGTTATATACATAGTCGTGACCTTGATTAAGATCGAGTTTTGTGTCGTGGGAATCAGAAACTACGAGAGACTTTTCGGTTTCACAAAAACCCAGGCTCGAAACAAATACCTGTGGATTACAGAAATATTTGTCTTGTTGCGGCTATCGAACCCGCGGTGTCTCATTTCACGGGCGTTGTCTAACTAAATGCGCCACGGAGTATGTCATATCATGTTACATCCACCAACGCGCATCAGTACAACAAAGACGAATAGTAGTGAATGATTTAGGACATCGAAATCTTCAATTAGCGTAGTGTCTACCAAAGTTATCCCAAAATATTACTGGTGCAAAAAACCATCAATAGAAATCGTATAAATAATATAATGATATAAATATCAGAATTAGTCTTGTACCTTTTACAATTTAAAAGCCTTTTTACATTTCAAACGACGTCGCGCAATTAAAACATTATTTCATAATAATTAAATTGAATATTTATAAATTCTAATTACAGATATCTTTCGATGAAACCTTTGACTTAAAATGGTATCCGTTTGATCGTGATATTATGATTATAAAATTGATAAAAAATTACGCGGCATTTTAATTCGGAAACGTTCAAAGTGATGTCTGTTTCTTTTTACACGCTTTATATTAGCTTCACTTGTATGTTTGTATGTTTGTATGTTTGTATATTTGTATGTTTGTTTGTAACCGACTTCTTTGGGCGCGATTTTGACCCACTTTAAACGGCCAGATTTCGTTCAAATTTTGCACACCTGTCAAAGACCGATGACAATACAATAATTCGATTAAAATATATAATTATCCTAATTAGATTCGCCAGGATTAATTATTCTTATAATTGATGACCATTGCTACATTCATCGCTAGATGGCGTTAACATTGTATTCTTCCAAGAAGCTTATACCCAAATGGAGATTGCATTCCGTATAAAACACTGAAGCACAAAAATTTGACCTTGAATGCAATCGCTGTTGCCTGCTATCCTTTTCTTTAGAGTGACAATGAATGAAGTTCACGTGAAGTTCATTCATTGTTACGCTAAAGAAAAGGATAGCAGGCATCAGCGACGTCATTCAAGGTAAAATTTTTGTGCTTCACTTTTATATACGGAATGCAGTCTCCATTTGGGTATAAGCTTCTTGTATTCTTCAAGTGTCAAATGTTACTACTGACCAACAGATGGCGTTATTGATTGGAAATACAGCCGTAGATGGATGTTTTTTAGTCAAAACAATTATATAATAGTTAAAAAAAAACTAAAATACACGCTTTAATAAGATATACAACTAAAAAAGTAAAAATAATTGATACTGAATTTAAGATAAGAAAATGGAGTAAAATACATATATTTTATTGTTACAAAGCGTGGGGTGCAGGAGGATAAGTAATTGTTGTAAACACCCCACGCTTTGTAACAATAAAATATATGTATTTTACTCCATTTTCTTATCTTAAATTCAGTATCAATTATTTTTACTTTTTTAGTTGTATATCTTATTAAAGCGTGTATTTTAGTTTTTTTTTAACTATTATATTTTATTAAAGAGGTTGTAAATAAGCTTCGTTTTTACTTTTGTGCCAGCATTTTAATTGGAATATTTATGTCATATAACAGGGTTGATACTTTTAGGAGAATGAAAATGGGAACAAGTTGATCTTCGAAGTTTATCGAAGTACACACAGTGAATGATATAATCACCGTAGTCATATATATTTTTTAAATTAATCGAAAAAAAAATCCGATTGATATGCTCGATATTCGATATACCATTGGAACAACAAAACTTAAACTTGGACACTATGCTGTGTCGAAACCACTTACGATGGGCTGTCCACAAGGTTCAGTTTTAGGTCCTTATTTGTGGAATTTAGGGTTCGACGATTTTCTTGCAATTCCCTTGCCGTCAGGGTGTTCTTTGACCGGATATGCGGACGACGGCCTTTTGCTTATAGAGTCAAATAGTAGATCGGGATTAGAAATTATGTCGGACGCGTGTTTAAAACTAATATGTGACTGGGGCCATCGAAATCGCTTAACCTTTGCACCACAAAAAACTTTCCAATTACTTCTGAAAGGAAATTTAAAATCACAGCCGCGAATTAAATTTAATAATATCAATGTTAAAAAAAAGGAATCGGTTTGTTATCTTGGTTTAATTTTAGAAAGGAATTTTTCCTTTCTTGAACATATTAAGAACGTCGGGGAAAAGTCGAAAAGGAACTTTTTTGCTTTGACAAGAATATCAAAATCAACGTGGGGACTATCTTTCAATATAGTATAGGATCCCGCCATACATCGACCTTCACCGAGATGTTTATTTGATGAAACCTATTTTATATGCAATTTAATATGTCAATAAATATATTGTATATGGGTTGCCTTGCAAATTTCAGTCCAGAATACGATTAATTAATTACTAAAAAAAAAAAATTTTTTACACATTTCACCTGTTTGATTATTAAACAAATTCTATACCAATCGAAAGTATGAAGCCCATAGAATATGTAAACGTTAGGTTGCCTATTTTTTTCCGGTCACAACCCTCAGGTTGCCAGGTAACACAGAACACAGCATATACGAGTCTATCGCTGTCCTTTTCATTCTCAAGAATAAATAGCATGCGCACCCTCTTTCTTTATGAGCGGACTTCGAACAGCTGCTATGCTGTGTCACTCGGAGCAATATTTCACTTTTCTAAATTCGACAACCGCAATTCGGGACTGATTTTTCGCAGGCAACCCTATACCACCGTGTTCATAATAAAATGATCTTTATTTTCATTTAATTTCCATTCAATAATCAGACCGGCGCAAAATGCTAGTAGCGATTTACCTGTTTATACCTGGCAACCTGAGGGTTGTGACCGGAAAAAAATAGGCAACCTAACGTTTACATATTCTATGGGTTTCATACTTTCGATTGGTATAGAATTTGTTTAATAATCAAACAGGTGAAATGTGTAAAAAAATTTTTTTTATTTTAATAATTAATTAATCGTATTCTGGACTGAAATTTGCAAGGCAACCCATATACAATATATTTATTGACATATTAAATTGCATATAAAATAGGTTTCATCAAATAAACATCTCGGTGAAGGTCGATGTATGGCGGGATCTTAGACTAATACACTAAAAATCATCTACGGAGCAACTTACTTAGGATGTATCTGTTATGGATCTCCCGTATGGGCTGATAGGGCTACTATCGGTGCTGTGCGAAGAAAACTGCTCCAGAGCCAACGTTTGGCGTTGATATTCTTGTGCAAGGCATATAGAACTGTTAGTACCGAAGCTTTGCCTGTCCTAGCGGGTGTACTTCCAGTCGACCTGGAGGTGCAACGTCGCGCCGCGATGTATTACTCTAATAGAGAGAATTTGGATAAAAGTTTTTTCACCGCACGTGAACTTTTAAAAGTTGACAGATTATTTAAACCGGTTTCAGTGGTATATAGCGAACTATTAGATGAATGGCAAAATAGATGGGAGGTATCTTTGAAGGGCCGGCATCTATACCAATTTTTTCCTTGCGTACGTGATCGTTTAACAAAGACGTGGCTAGATGTCGATTATTGCGTATCACAATTTCTCACGGGCCATGGTAACTTTAAGTCTAAACTATACTCTTTTAAGCTTGTTGCGTCGCCTGCATGTTCATGTTCAACACCTAATTGCGAGTATGAGCAGTCCGCGCATCATATACTTTGGGAGTGTAGTCTTTGGCATAATGAGCGTAAAATCATGCTAGATAGTATGCAAATATCATCTGGAGTTGTATACTACATGGACCTTGTAGAGACTAGAAAGAACTTCCGTGCTTTCCGGCGTTTTTGCCATACCTATTACTGGAATCAAGCATAACAGTTCACATAATAGGTCCCATTTAAATGTAATAATAATTTGATCCGTGGTGCTTCACAGCTGGCTTCTCCGGCTGTGAAAGTCTTTTTGCGAGGTTATTTACCTCATCAGTTCAATGTTTTGTCACCCGCTTTGCACGGAGGGAAGTGGACAATAATTTATTTCCAACTCCTCCTATTAATTTAACTTTCTGATTAATTTCGTTGCGGGTTAAAGACAAGTTAGACATTCCCGGAGACTCGCCGAGCTTCAATGCTCGGTGTCATTACTTTGCGTGCCACTGTTGATCCTGGCTCACAGGAGTTACAGTGGTGGGTGTGAGGGCGGGACAGTCTCCATTCGATATACCATCATCGTATGAATCTACTACTATCAGATATCTACTTGTAGTAAGTTCTTTATTACTATATTGTCGATGAATATTCTCTAGGCGCCTCTTGTCAATACTGTTAAATCGTTAAAACAATCTGTAAATACTGTTTAAACAGTCGATATGAGGCGAAGGCGCCAGCAGTATATCACGACAATTGAGTTTCGTAGTACCTATCGTACCTAGGTACAGTATCTTCGGAACTTTGAAGTTTAAAGGAAAACATAATTTTAATCGACATATCAAAATAAATTATCCGCCTCATAGTCCATATTTATCTAACGTTTTACTCAAATACGCTCCAATAAGGTCATTAATAAGGTCCAATAAGGTAATTGGAACCCTCCATTTAAGAGTTATAATAATCCAGATCTAACTTTCTCCAAATCAAATAATACATTACCCTCTTTGGTTGTAAAGAGGTTGTTAGTACCGGTTTAATCGCTTTAACGCTTGCGGGACATTTGAATTTTCTTAATTCAATTACAACGACGAAATAAGTAAACAGTGGCAGCTTCGAAGTCAGCAGGCAAACAGACGTTAATGCAAATTTCATTATCGCTTCGTTTGCTGTACAAGTTGTCCTGTTAGACTAATTATGGTGCCTTAATTTTGTATACTTATTGGACAGGGTTGATTGTTTAATCAGTTATCCATTGATTCAAAATAGGGCTTTCAGTACATTTGGAGTATCGATATGATCGTGAAAATTTAGTCATCTTTAGATTTTTTCATGACTATGTCGAAATAAAAATGTTTGAATATTATCTTTTTTTACATAGCTCTCCGTCATAAATTCGAGGTGCATTGGAGCGCCGCTCCACTTAGGTCGAAACACTTTACACGCTCTTCACCCTGTCCATATATTTATGTCAATGGTGGCATCCTTTGTATTTTTCAATGTAGTAAGTGTACCTATTTATTAGGAAGGAGGGAACACGCGTGACGGCAAATAATTCCACAGCTAGACTTGACTTCAGTCTGAAAAACACGATTCACTGCCATGTGAATCGTGATTTTTATGTGTGACTGCGTCCGTGGTGCAGCTGATCAGATACCCAAGCCTACGAAACGAGAGACCGCAGGTACGATCCCAGCATCGGAAGAAATGTCTGGGTGTTTGTGAGAAAAGTTTCTCGTAGTTCCTGATACCTACGATACAAGAATCGAATTTTGTGTGGGGTCAGGACTGTATACATATGTGACAGTTGGTTGTTATTTATTTTATTTATTTATGTATTCGAATTCTTATAAATCGTGTAAATAAAATTATCAATATAAGTGAACGTAGAAGGAAAAATATGCACGTTCGTAAACAGTCGATTTTCAACTTTAAACTTGTCGTTGAACTTTACGACAGCATTAAAGATGTTTACTTTATATACTGAGATCGCTTGTAAATGATTCTTAAGCGTTTGTGTGACCGAGGACAGTTTTATAGTCTGGCGGTGCACCAAAGACGATAAAAACTGAACGAGAAGCTAATCACTACATCAAACTCTTTAAAGAAAGCGTTGTGAAAAATACGTTTACAGCTTAATGGTGAATTGTTCAGGTACATTAACTTGAAAATAAATTTAGTTTATTATTATATTTCTGTATAAGTGCGTGGTGGCCTGTTGGTAAACGGACTAGACGCGACTGCCAACATGTTCACGGTGGTCGCGGGTTCGAATCCCAGGGCACACCTCTGACTTTTCGGAGTCATGTGTGTATTGATAGTCAATCACCACGCACTAAAACGGTGAAGGAAAACATCGTGAGGAAACCTGCATACCATAGCGATTTAATTTCTATGGTATGTAAGTCCGCCAACCCGCACTAGGCCAGCGTGGTGGACTGTATGGCCTAACCACTCTCAATCGTACTCTCGATTGTAGAGGAGGCCCGTGCCCTGCAGTGGGACGTATATGGGCTGATACAGATACAGATTATATTTCTACTCATAGTGATGAAACCTGCATACATATAGATATTTAAAATTAATATAAGGCATAGGACTTACATGTTTGGCACTTGGCGGTCCGCCTTCAATATATTAAAGTAAGGGTCTGGTACTGGTGGTAGGTCTCTCATATGTGAGAGGCTGCCTGGGTGGGTACCAGGGCAATGTCTATTTCTCCCGTCAAATAGCAGTTTAAATGCACTGTTGTGTTTCGGATTGAAGGACATTGTAGCCAGAGTAATTACTGGACATATTGAGACTTAACATCTTATGTCTCAGGATGGCGAGCGCAGTGGAATTTTGCTACTGTTCATGAGCGGTCGCATCGCTTACCATCAGGCGAACGGCATGCTCGTCGCGCCATTCACTGCAATAAAAAAAAAATGGTCGACTGGTAGAAAATGCTCTTAGGCATTAAGTCCGCCTACAGATCAAGTCCGCATGCACTATTTATGTGTATAGAGTGCATAAATAAATTTTACGCATATATTATGATTTGTTGGTTAGTCAAGTCAATCAGCAAATTCATCAACATTCACAAGAATAATTAAGTAAATATTATTTTTATGCTTTTCAGTGGTATTTTAAAATAATTATTAACATTAGTGTTTTGTTTGGTTTTGAAACCGGCTTTTATTTTTCTATTTAATTTTGAGCATTCTTTAAGATTTTTGTGATTTCCAATAAATGAGGATATATGCTGATTGCTTCACTTGTGATATATTGTTATATTAATTATGTGTAATGGATGTAGAATATCCTTTTAATAAATAAATAAATTAGTGTATTATAACAGTTTAAGAATTTTGTTGAACTCAATATTATCGCAATAATCTTCATTGGCAACTAGCACCCTGCAGAACATATTATGTTTTCCCGCAATAAACCGCATCTTATCATACTTCAGAAATCAAATAATATGTCGGTAAAGAATTTCAGCAAATGTAAAAGGACCGTTAAGAAGTACGAGTAATAAAATACAGACGCTGTTCAAGTGTAATTAGGTCAGAATCTTAGACTAAGAAGTAAACTGCTTGATATAAAAAACCTGACCCCAGATTTGTAGATGTCAGACAACCATATTATTTTGTATCAATATTAAATTTCAATGAAAATTAAAAATCTGTTTAAAAAATCACTGGTCGAATTAAAGCGGAAAATATTTTTAATTCGTTTTAACAAATTGGTTTAATATTTGGAATGCTCCGCTGACACTAATTAGCTTAACAGTTTTCGTGGTTTCCATTTCAAGCCCGCCTCTTTTTCATGTTGTCAAGTTGCTGTTTTTAAAATAATTAATGTCGTTGGAATTAAAATATTATTTTATCCGGTTATTAATTTGTGAAATATCGCATCACAGGTTGGGGAGTGGCGTCAATGACTAATTAGTATTGTGAGAACGAACATACATTACGTATTGTTTTGGTGGGAGTTTAGGGTACGATAACAAAATCAATTTTTTACTTACATTCATGCCCAGAAACTTTGCTTGCTACACTTTTAGTACTTAATTATTTTTGGATTAAATTTTCATGTTGGCTATATAACAGTATGAGAGATTTTAATGAAATATTAGTTAGTAGGGTTTGTATTTACGTACGCTCTGGCTATATACTAGCACTTATCAGATTATCATTTGGATGCGAGTGGATTGTGTAATCATTTTGCCTACGTTATTCATAAATTATACAGACGTAAATACAAATCTGTTTATTCGTTAAGAGGATTTAAAAAGGGAATTTATTTAGTAAGAGCTTATAAGATAAATTACGATATATAAGGCAATAAAAATAAGATTCATAAATGAATTAAAAAAACTTACCAAAAATAATAAAAAAGTCAATAACGGTACATGCGGAAGTTTTGCATTTATTGTCGAGATTAACGATTCAAACGTGGAACGCGGTGGTCAAATTCAAGATTTTATAAATAAAATTAAATGAAAGTTTTAAAAAACTAAAAAAAATACGCTTTTATAAATGATCCAAGTAAAAAGTAAAAAAATAATTGATAATGAGTTTAAGGTTAGAAAATTGAGTAGAATAAATACGTTTTATTGTTACAAAAGCGTGGGTTGCCGGAAGATAAGTCATGGTTGTAAGTTATCTGTCTACGGTTGTATTTTATCAAACGAAGACAGCTGCGTGTAAATTACCCAACAAATTTTTTTTTTTTCAAATAAATTAAATTTCTGATTTTTCTGGATAAGATAAAATCACATTATGTCAAGATAGTCTCTGTCACATATGCAAAATTTCGAGTCAATCCGACGTTTTGAAGGGGTTCAAAATGATGTTCAAAGATTCCGTTACTAACATACATCTGAAGCTAATAAAAACTTATTAAAAATGCATTCAGTTTCCTATATAATATAGAAGGCGGATGTGCGATGTCTGCGTGGGAAGTGCTTCCAATTCTACACCTACGTCAAATGCAACGTCAAAGGGGTCGTAATTGGATGCAGCGACGGTCCCACTGCGCCTTTGACAAAGATTATTAAACGGAACCGCAAACCTTCTATTGTCTGTTATATTAACTCAATATTCTACTGTTAACACTAGAAAGACCAAGGCAGTCAAATTGGCGGCAAGGCAATTTCATTGTTAAATATTTCACAAACTATGTTTTTGTTTCTTTTCATATTTTATGACTTTTCCTAATTTGCTATTGTTAAGCTAAATTTATATTTAAAAAAAAATAACAGTATATTGTATATGAGTTTCGATTACAAATACCTACTAAGACCGCGCACCGTCAATGTGACGGCATACATATAAAGGCATAAACAACGAATTTTTCAAACTAATGTGGGTACTTTTATTTTTATTAATTTGGCATAAAGTTTTAGCTGCTTGTGGATATCGAGAGTAAGTACCTATGTGGAGGATTTCCGTATTTGGAAAAGAAGAACCGTTCAAACGATATTTCATTACCCGAATATGTGGTTTTGAAACTATGTAGTACAACCCTATTTCAAAAAGGGCCGAAACGTAACCACTGACAACTTTTTTACGTCTCTAAATTTGGCTAAAAAACTAATGGTTGGAAAGACTAGTATTGTTGGAACAATGCGGCGTGCAAGACGAGAAGTACCACCGATTTGTAGAGGTATTCGTACTATAACATATGAAACTTTCATAATGAAAACCGAGACCGATATAACCCTTACTAGCTATCAAGGAAAACCATGGAAAAATGTTATTATTTTGAGTACTCTGCACTCCAACGTAAGCATAGGTACTGATAAAAAAAAGCTGCCTGAAACAGTTGAATTTTACAATGCAACAAAATTTGGTGTAGACATCATCGACCAATTGGCAAGCAAATACACCGTAAGAGCTGGAAGTCGGAGATGGCCTGTTCACGTTTTTTACAATATACTTGATTTAGCAGCTATAAACTCATGGATTCTATATCAAAAAGTCACAGGAATAAAAAGTTCTCGTCATGATTTTATCCTTCAACTAGTAAGCGAACTACGTGAAGAGTATGTGAAAAAAAAATCCACTTCAATTGCGACTCAGAGACAAGGAACTAATTCTGAAACAAGTGAACCATGTACTACAAACAATAAGAGGCGGCAATGTCAAATCAACAGTAATTGTAAAAAAATAAAACATGTGAAAACTGCACTATCTGTAAAAAACTGTTTGTCGAAAATGTACAAAAGAGTCTAAAAAAACTATTACTTGTTACAAATGTTACTAAATTTAATGCTAAATTGTTTACTATTAATAAAAAATAAATTTGTATTATTTTTATTTTATTTTTTAATTTAAAATATGTAATAATTTCATAAAACGGCACTAAAACGGTGAAGGAAAACATCGTGAGGAAACCTGCATACCATAGCGATTCATAAGAATTTCTATGGTATGTAAGTCCGCCAACCCGCACTAGGCCAGCGTGGTGGACTATATGGCCTAACCACTCTCAATCGTATTTTCGATTGTAGAGTAGGCCCGTGCCCTGCAGTGGGACGTATATGGGTTGATACAATACAATACAATACAATAATTTCATAAGTATTCTCACTTAATCTCTAGTACCGTCAAATTGACCGCTGCAGTCTTTGAAGGTATAGCATGAAGCCCGGCCCTTCTAGTGTTAATTGATATAAGCCAAATTTGGGATATGATCATGATTTCGATACCTGGGATGGAATGTTGTAACATCGGGTTTAGCTTTTTATAATATTGCAGATTATACGTCCCGTTTCATAGTTTAGTGGAAGCTTATATCGTTGTGAACTCTGCTACAGCGATCATTTCTCAGGTTGAAAAATTCACCTTAATTGAGTTGTATGATTTGTATCATTTTATTAGTCTGTTGTTAGAATGTGTGTTTGGCACAACATAAGCTCGTCCATACCAAATCTCGGGATGAATATAATCTTCGTGAGTTATGAATGTCTCCACTACCTATTCTTACGGTCATATACATGATAATATAACAAGACTGCTACAGAAAATGAAGACGGGTCGTAGTTTTAGTGACTACAAAAACGATGCAACTATAATTTTCGCATTTTTTTTTGTTATGTTAATGTTAAATATAAATATCATCTTGTAATTTTCGCATTTCTTTTTGTTATGTTTTAAATATCATCTTGTTAGGTAATCGATCCATAGTTTTTTGCTAAAGTTATAATTTAAACCCTTGCATACCATAGCGGCTTTAAAAAGAAAAGGATATTCGTTATTATTACGACAAAAAAATATTAAAAAAATATTTTTTTGCAAAAAATTTAGTTACATTGTGTTTGAAGTCACTAAAACTACGACCCGGCTTCGTTTTCGGCAGCAGTCTTGATATATCATGTAGATGTGAGTTTATGTATAAGTTGAATCATAAAGTGCAGTAAAATTTTCTCGCTAGGCACGGCTTCAGCCGAAGACGTATGGCATCAGAAACTTGAAGAGGCATGTAATAAAACTTTTGAAAGTGTAATAAAAAAGTTGGGACGGTGCCGTGTTGTAGACTAGTTTCAATACATCGTCTCATGTCAAAGAATTCTTCATGCTAATGATGTGTATCAGACGACAGCAGATTTTTTTTTTAAATATTATTGGTATTAATTTTAAGAGTGAGAGACTAAATATAATAAATAGTAGTAGTTCTACACAGTTGTAAGATACTGTTCTTCACTTACCTGGACTCAAGACGCAATTGTATTTGCCAGCTGGTGCAATGTAGGTAGTTCTCAAAGAAAGTATACCTATAAAAATAGAGAAATTAAGAGTTAAAAGATTTCATAAAACCTTTATTCTTGTTGTCTTCTATAACATTTAGAACTTGTACAATGTATTCTTAGCAACACTTCACACCAAGTTATGTAACAAGCAAAATATTTTGCAAGACCCATTGGCCGCAAACTGACCGCTGCGAAATCGCTCCCCAAGGACTCGATCGTGACTCGAACAAAGCGGCGAAAATCTAGAACGCAACATTTTTTAAAAGTTCGCCACACAAATATCTTTGGAAGCGGGATCACCGGGAAATGGTCGCCTTTACAATTTTATTGAGAACGATGGTGGGCATCCGTATTATGTTTGTTCCTTTTATACGAGTTGTTGACACTGGCACACACGACACGAGTTGAGCTCAAAGTTTCTGTTGACTTTAGTGTTAATACGGGTTTTATTACTGCGAGCAGTTGTGTAATGTTAAGTACTTGTTTGTCAGCTTGTCTTTGGTTTATAGTTTAAGCTAGTACTGCTTGTTGGAGTTTATTAGTGCTTAATTAAGGATGCTTCATTGTACTTTCGACAATTTTTATTAAATCATCTCGTAATTTGTCGTCACTGTGTTCAGTGTCACCCTGTGCTTTCCTATTTACTCCCTTCTGTTTCGGCTAATTTTCAGTATTATTTGTATTAATTAGCTTTTGTAACTACCATGATAAAGCCGATATGATGGTTTTATTAACCTCGGCCTGGCCATTCGACATTTCGGCCCACAAATTTGGCTTGTTACTGACATATTACTGTGGTTTCCTTTATAGTCAATAAACCGCTATTTGTTTAATATTGTTCAAAATATTAATTTGATTTCTACAGTTGAATCTCAGTGGTATAACACAGTATGTAATGTAATTCAAAAATTATTTATCTTATTTGTTAAAAGCCGTAATTTTAATGATATCAGTTTATCAATAATGTATTTGGTGGAAGCTTGCTGAAGGTCGTTAATGGTAGGTTATAGCATGTTTATCGTTTTAAAACTTCCTCGGGGGCATAGTTGAATTACGGCACGACTACAACTCTAAGGTGTCGGGTTCAAATCCTGAGTCGGGCAAAGTGATATTGGATCTTTCTGTTTATTTTCATCCAGGAGTCAGAAATTTGTTCCAAATATGGTGATAGGTTCACCTCCTATCGCTTCGAGGGACAGAATACAAGAAAAGCACCGTCATTGACCTGGTAATACCTCTGCCTACACCTCTTCCGGAAAAATGCGTGAGATTACGTACTAATACAACAAAAATAACACAGCAAGAACTATTTAGAGTGGGACGAAGTTTAATACGTAAACACCATACTACAAGAGAGCATTATTGATAAAGTACAATAATGTCAGCTTGACTATTGTATTGAGATGTCTGCTTGACTAATGTACTAGAACCTAATTTATTGTTTGATTTTGACAATTCACAAGAATTGCTTTTATATTCTAGCTCAAGTATACACACGATCCATATTTTATACCATAACAGTTAAAAGTCGCAACACACGAGAACACGGTTGCAAAATAAAAATCCGATCTGATACTTCTTTCGTCTTTTCTGGCGAACGAAAAGTCTCACGACATTGAAAATTCTCTTTGAAAATTTACTTTCTTGGATAGAAGTTTCCTTTACGCCTTTCAATGGTGAGGGAAAACCTTAGCTCGTTTGGTCTGTAAGGGAATCTAGTCAGAGTCTAACTAGCTATTTTGAAAGAGTTAATGTAGCTGTAACAGCTCATTTGTGAGAGCGTTAGACTGAAGATCTAGAGGTCTCGGTTCGATTAAAGGTTTCGGCACGCATTTCTTTCTTATTGCTATGAATGGCGAGACGAGCATATCATTGCCCCGGTGATATACGATACGAACGCTTAAGGATAGTAGTAAAAGCAAACAACATCGTTCATTACAAAGTACTGGCTGGCACTTGGCAATGGCTTATAAGAAATTAGCAGCTTGGCTGACCTCAGATAAATAGGAATAATTTATCTCTGTTTTCACATTTGTTTCCCTTCTCCACCATCTTGATTTTAAACACCGCATTGTGTATCTAAACCGTTCTCAAATCCACTTGAACACATACTAAAATTTACATCAAAATCGGTCCAGCTGTTAAGGACACATACACACGCAAAGAAATGCAATATGCATATATTATTCTGGAGAGAAGCTGCAATCTTAACTTTAATAATATTGTAAGGGGTTCACAGCACTTTTAGACTAATTGTATAGGTATAATTACAAGACTTTCTACGATATTTCTTACGACGTCAAGCTCGTCTTTATTAATCTACTTCAATATATTTTAATATCAATGACAGTTTAACCACAGCGTCATCCTACTGTACAATTGTGGTGCTGAGTGTCCAACACCATCTGTCGTTAATGAGTCCATTAATAACTCATTAATGGCTCTCGGCTTTCACTCATATTATATGAAACTAGCAGTCTGGCCTGGCTTCGCTTGAGATAAATTTAGATCATTATATCTATTTTGCAGTGGCAGAACTTTCGTTTCTCATCGTTTATGGGAATGGAATTAATTTGTTGTAGGTATCAATGGGACATCTGCCGTTCTTTATGTATTTCTCTACATATGTACCTATATGTATGTCTATTCCGAAGTTGTGTAATTATAAATTTACAAGAGATTTTTTTTAAAATTGATTGTTGGGTTTACCGTAGAACGGAACACGTTTCTTTTCATATGATAACCCACATAACTGTATCTTCCAAAGACCTACGCAGGGTGTGAAACAGTTTCAACTCAACAAAATGAATGGCAACATTACTTTATTTGTGTGCATATAATATGTTTAATAATAAAAAAGCTACATTATCTTAATTAAATACAACAATAATAAAACTGCTTCCGATATATATTTTTTCTTATGTACTCCAACATTAAATATGTACATATCTATTAATTATGCATATCTACGCCCCTATAGGGCATGAACCATCTCTGTAAAAGAGGGTTTATAATACGTTCTACAGTCATCAATACGCGTTTAATATTATCAGTACTAGCCAGAGCTACGGGGATGGTCAAAAGAAAAAAAAACAAAGGATATTTAAACTTATCTGGTCGGAATACGACATAAATTACAATATTTTACATTGATGCATCGAGAAATGCCATATAACATCACGTTTCTCTTCTTTCTTTCCGTTCCTATTCCTTATGATAACTTAAAATCGATGTTCATATTACTAATAATATTTAAATGTACTTACATCCCGGTGTATGTCACTTTATAAATTATACGGGGCACACTTCGTAGAACTTTAGAACTTGATGTTTTACATCAAACAAGACAATCACTTTTAAACGTTATGTACGAAAACGAGTAAATGAAATTAATAAGCAATGAAGGTAGTACCAATGGCGCGATTCTTTTAAAAATTAAATAATTGGCGGTATTATTTATTTAATAAACAGACATATTTATCAGCTGTAGCCTCTTATGTGAGATGCCGCCTACCCAGGCGCATGGCCAGGTATAACCGCAATTAATATTTCTCCCAACAAACAGGAGTGTAAATGCAAGTGTATATAGTGTGTTAGAAAGAGTATATTGAGTCTTAACACCTTATGTCTCAGGATGGCGAGAATTGCTTTGTAATTCATGGTGTTGTCTAGTTTCGCTACTATCAATGAGTGGGGTTATTGCTTACCACCAGGCAAATGGCATCCTAGTGTTACCATGCATTGCAATAAAAAATATATGTAATGTATATTGTTAGTTACTAAGTACAAGCTAACACTAAACAAGAAAGGAAAGAGGCAATATATGTAGTAACGCAGTTTTACTTAATAAATATTACCTCCATTTTCCTTCATATAAAATTACTTAGAACATGCCATTCACAATTTAGTAGACGCATCACACGTCACTATAATGAGACTTCCTTTAAAATCTTTGGGTGACAGTATTTTTTTAGTCGCGTCGCATCCTTCTAACTAATGAGGGAGGTTGCGCCAAACACTCATTCTGTGAGTCAGAAAGATTTTAAAGGCTAGCATTTTTTGCGTAAACGAGGGGTGTGTCCCTAAAGCGAAAACATTTTAGCTTGGCAACGTAGATAACAAAGCCATGCGTTTGAAAGAATAGTAAAAGTTGTTTCTTTTTTTGTTTTATGAGAAACAATTGTTTATTCTTTAGAGTATTAGGATTAATTATTGTGATATTTCAATATTATGTTGCTTTAGTTACAAAATTTGCAATACTCTTACCATATTGTATGTTCTTATAGATTCTAAGTACATAGTTTTAAAATATTGACCAAAGAAAGACAAACTCAACAGTTAATAAATGCTCTTTGCTTAATCAGTCAAGTTTATCGGTAATGCCTGTCTGTATCAGTCGATATACGTGCAACTGCAGTATAAGGCCATATAATCGAGATAATCATTAAGAGAGGTTTGGCCATATACATAGTTCACCTCGCTGGACTAGTGCGGGTTGGCGGATTTTATATACCATATTTTTTACAAATGGTATGCAGATTTCCTCCCGATGTTTTGTTTAACCGTTATAATGCGTAGTGATTGACTATCAATGTACATATAGCTCCGAAAAGTCAGAGGTGTGTCCAGAGACTTAAATTTGAACTCACGACTACCGTGAACAAATTGATAATCGCGTCTGGTACATTACCCACGGGTTATCATACACTACACATTGTATAGGCCGGTAAATACAACAATGCAAGGTTAGATTTTATTTTTGTTTAATAAAAATACAGTCAAAATGCAAATAAAACCACAATAACATCAGATGTCATTTGGGAAAGTGATTTATTAAACAGCACCTGTAGCTGCATTTGTAATTAATCATTCATATTATTTGTATACTACCAACAGCGGCCAATTTTTTTAACTACTTGGCATAGAAAGAATATCTTTCCGCTTTCAATGGCTGTTACTTATCATATTTTTAATGTTCAGTGGATTGGTTTTATTTACCGACTTCCCTCAATATTTCGGTTGGTTGTGAATGAAAAACATTTGAGGCAAGCCGCATATGATCGAAGTAATAATCCAACGTACTCGTAATTTACGTTCGTAGCGGTGACGGATTAGTCGCAGTGCACGATGAAACTAATGTATGATGAATGGGACGCTAGTCTTGCCATTTATTGAAATAAAAACAAAAATGTAGAAACATAGTTTTTTATACTGACGTACTGCCTTGTATGTCAACTCGCACTAGGCCAGCGTGGTGGACTATATGGCCTAACCATTCTCAATCGCATTCTCGATTGTAGAGTAGGCTCGTGCCCTGCAGTGGGACGTATATGGGCTGATACATACATACTGCCTTGATCACTTCGAGACATTATTTATTTATTTTGATTTATAATCGGATTAAACATCTTAGTATGGATACACACTTTTTTTTTAAATAATTATTTTGAATGGCAACACGAACATTTCAATTTGGTAAGCGTTCGGACGCTCAGATCAGTAGCAAAACCAAACAACACATTGAATTACAAAGCTATTGATTGGCATTCTGCTGCGCTCGCCATCCTGATGCTTAATGTGTTAAGTCTCAATATGTCAATTAGTTACTCTGGTTACAATGTTCTTCAATCTGGAACACAGCAGTGTACAGTAGTGCATTTACTTTGCAGTTTGGCAGGAGAAATAGACTTTGCGGTGGTATCTAACCAGTCGCCCTCTCATATATGAGAGACCTACCATAATTACCATACTAAATACCTTATGTCAGAATGTTTATTCCCTTATATATCATATAAAGTATACGTGAATACATCCGTAAATAATAAATAACATAATCGTCTGACAGTAAATCAAGAGCAGTCATTAGCGGGCGACTTATTCCGGCTAAAGTAGCGAAGGTTTAACTCATTCATTATTTACGAGAGGACTTTTAGTTTCAGGATACAGTCATATCCCTCCCTGCGGACTTGGCACAGATAGACGGGACTCGGCAACACATTAATAATAAATAACTGTCCTGCGCTATACACTCGCTGAACAATTAGTTAAATATCGGAGGCACTATAGGTATACGTATGTACATATCTATGAAGTATAATTTTAATACATCTGGTAAATATATTTATTTATTTATTCTTAATTGCACATAAAGGATAAACACTTCAATATATTACAAATGAAAAAAAAAATATATACCCTTGATATACTGTAATAATTGATAATATTTGTCCATTATTATATTGTAAAATTGTGACTCAACATCGTATGTATAGTAATTCATGTTGTTGTTTGGTTTTGCTACTGTCCATGAGCGGTCCTATCGTTAATCATCAGAGGGATGGCACTCTGGTCTAACCATTCAATTTAAGTTAAAAAAATTCTATTTAAGCAATCAATAATGTGACATCCCAATATTGCTGTATTATGTTAATTGTAAGATCCAAAATATTAACAAGATTAATTATTAAGTATTATTGTGCTGTTGTTAACTCGTGTCAGCTCTGGTATAAACCTTAGTGGTTATATTGATGCTGTTCATGTTATGATTTATGTATAATTTTCTTTTGTGTACAATAAATGAAAAAAAAAAGTTACATTCATTGAATGCAATAAAAATTATGCAGTAAAGATTATTATTAATGCTCTTTCTAATATCGATTTTATTAGATACACACTGCATTATTCAGAAACCCTGCGATCAATATCATAACGAGAAATAGAATAGAATAGAAGAAATATATTTGCACCATGATACAAAAGGGACTTAAAACAAACTGTATGACTAATTTAATAAAAATGTTTGATTGACCTCTATTTTGATTATTTTTAGGTAAACCAACAGTAATATTAACAAAAAATAATACTTAAACTGAACATAAGTTTTTTTTTTATTTAAATACCTTTTCAGTTCACCTAGATGGACAAATAAAGATTTAACTTGTGGTACGGGCAATTGTGATTCAAGTCTGCTCAAATATAGTGCGGAAAGTAAATTATATGAAGTAGGCTAAAAGATCTACAGCTCCGAACTAGGATATCTCCTCAGATTTCACATTCACAAACAGCAAATACAGATACAATTATCTGTATGTATGTGACACAAATATTTGGTCACGTAGGGATCAAACCCGCAACCGTTAGCCTAGATAGCTTCTCCAATCGATCGTCAGAAAATGGGGTAGCGGTAGAAGCTAATTATAATTAAGCTTGTGCCAAAGGTTTTATGGTTTTTTATTCGAGTCATGCTGATAAAACGACTTGACATTAAATTGTTCGACATTATTATTCTTTCTTAAGATTGTTTTTTTAATAATAAACTGTGATGATAAAGTCACTATAATCCAATTATACTAATAGATACTATTTTATGCCAACCATACTAATAGGTATCGTTTGATGTTTCATACTTTTAAACTTGGTACAGGCGTAGTTCACACAAGTTCAATAAAAAATTTTGTACGACTATGGAATTGTCGCCTTTTGTATCTATTAGTTTTGTTGGATTGCGGCGGGTTAGGCCGCCCGCAGATAGGGGTAGGTAGGTAAATAAATATTCAGGGTAATTACGTGGTTCGGGCTTTAATAATTTCGCATCATTGTTTACACCCGGCACTGTTGCTGGTGGTATGCAACGGGAGTCACTGGCCTTCGTTGGACACTGATCCGGGTCTTCGGCACGTGGCGGAACCCGGCGACAGCTCGCTGGCATAGTTTGTTGCCTCGTGGCCGGACACGGTGCGCAGGTCAGCGGCGCGGCGCAGGCTCGGCCACAGCACGGGCAGGTACCGGTGCGGAGCAGAAGCGGGTTGCAAGCAAGCGCACGGAGTCAGCACTCCGTGCCGTGCGGGTAAAGAAGAAGATAGCGAAGAACGAAGAACGAAGAACCTGGAATCAGCATCCAAGAAACTAGGCTTGCATTCCGTGCCAGCGACTCGTGATAGCTCACAAGCCCGGCAGACAGAATACACTGAGAAACAAGCGGTTACAAGCAATTAGTAAATAGAACACTCACCCCAGCGGGTTCAGAAAGACGCGTGGGTAGCACGCGGCTTTCAGGTTAAGGCTGCGGGCACGAAACTAGCGATGGCGGAGCGGTGGCGATCGCGGCGCGGGGCGGGGCGGCGGCGATGCATTCAAAGGCATGGACAGTACAGGTGACGCGCACGAAACGCGCGACAGCGGGGCGGGGCGATCGAGCGTTGCACAGGCGGCAGGAGGGCGACAGCGGCGCGGGTGCGACGAATAAGATTAATGTTACGGACAAATAGGTAAAAATCGAAGTTTTCGTTTATTTACATATATTGGGAATTGTAAATATATGTTTAAATTAACCATATTTTTTAAACAAAAGTATAATCTAATAGCGTGGTGGAATATACTTATAGCCTAACCACTCCCAATCGTACTGTCCAACAGCCCGTACCCTGCAGTGGGACGTATATGGACTGATGCAGATATTCTAGTAGAATACATCAATTATAGGTACTGTTGTTTTTAAATCTATCTAATATTGTAGCCTTAGAAGTAATTAAAAAATTATAAGTAGTTAAACATACATTATCATATTGTGTTTATATATTTTATTTTATATTATCCTGAAACAGTAGGTAGAAATGTAACAAATATATGATGTGTAGTATCTGCAGCAATGCCGACTTGATCTATATTTCTCTGTCATAACTAAGCGACTGATCGACCGTCATGTTTCGTGCCCACGCGAAATACTATTCTTCATCGCCCCGCTCCGCCGCGCCGCCGCATCGCCTCACCACCGCTCCGCCATCGCTAGTTTCGTGCCCGCAGCCTAGAAAAGAGGACGCGAGCGACGTTACACGCGTATTTATGCGAGCACCGATGACAGTACGCACGTCACGTTTGACAGATGTCAGAAATTGAATCAACCAATCAGCGCAATGGAGGCGTTGATTGGCATAGACAATACGATTTATAGCGACTATTGAGCCATAGACCGCAACTATTATAGGTGACATTCTCACAACGTCACAGGATCCTACAATGCGATGAATTATGCGTAGTGCAATCCAAATAAATATTTTGGTGTTACATCTGTACAAAATATTAAAATTTTAAAAACGAAATCTGTAATAGAATATGTTCTTATATTACCCTATATGGCCTAACCACTCTCAATCGTAGTGTCGATTGTAGAGGAGGCCCGTGCCCTGCAGTGGGACGTATATGGGCTGATACAGAATACAGAATTACCCTCAGGGTACGTCATTCTCCCAATGCCCTGCAATAACTTTATGACTATAAAGGCAAAAATAACACAGTCAATACAGGCAAAAACAAGAAAATATGTCAACCGGTCGACCCTATTCCACTCAACATTCACGTCGTAAACAAAACATCAATTTGCTTGATTTGCATTTCCATCAAGTTCTAAAATACAGTCATTAACAAAATCCACTCTATTCAGGTGAGTGATACAGCAGGCGTGAGGCGATAGTGTTATCGCATTATGTACTAAAATAACTTGTGTAAATAATCGGCTTCAACAATTCTCGATACCATAGGTCAGAATGTAATTTATCAAAGCGATTTGACGTCAAGGTTCTAAGAAAATTACCCATTACACCGCAAACATTTATCTTTGTCTGCCGCCGCGCCGTTCATCACATTCTATTAGATGCTTTTACTTCAACTTGGCTTTAATCAACATTATTTTCACTTAGGGCTAATTAGATCTGGCCACACACACACGCCTCACAAGACACTGTTTGCTGAAACTTCAACTGCAGAAGCCTGGGGACATTTCTGATATAGCTAATTGACTAAGTACTCCACTTTGGTACAATATAATATTTATGTTTTAAGAAGTTTTACGAATCGATTCTTTAATATTTGGAATTATATTGATAGAAGTATTTTGGTCTACACAATGATTGATACTAATTTTATTTTTTAAGGTGTATTACCGTTTTAAAATGGTTTTAACTATACCGCCTAATCCCTCTCAATCGTAATCATGTTTTTGGAGGAGGTCCGTGCCCTGTTGTGAGACATATACACAGTCAGGTCATAAGTATTGTCATCACAGTAAAAACTTTTCTTTTAGAATGTTGGCCACAAAAAAGTTTATTGAATTCGAATTTCGGATTGTTCATGAAAATAAAAATGTATACTTTTTAGAATTTTACTCATTTTTAAATATGTAGTGGACGCTTAAAGAAGACCGTGTTGCAGTTATTGCGTTGCATCGTTGCGGTTACGCGCCAATTCAAATTTTTGACATACTGAAAATTTTGAATATAACCAATAGATTCGTTTATCGTACCATCAAACGATACAATGAAGACTCTAGTGTAGATGACAGGTCAAGAAGTGGTCGCCCTCGAATTCAAAGAAATCCCAAACGTAAGCAGAAACTGTTGGCCCTTCAGATGGGGTTAAGCAGAACCACGGTGAAAAGGGTATTAAATGAAGACTTAGGGTTTGGGCATATCGAAGAAACACAGAACATCGTTTGAATGCTCGTCTAATGAACCTGAGACTGAAGAGATGCCGCGCTTTGTTGAAGCGGTACGCGTGAAAAAAATATCGGGAAATTCTTTTTTCCGATGAAAAAATTTTTACTGTAGAAGAGAGCTACAACAAACATAATGATAAGGTGTACGCACACAGTAGTGAAGAAGCGAGCAACCGTATTCCGCGTGTCCAACGAGGTCATTTTCCATCCTCGCTCATGGTATGGTTGGGAGTTTCTTATTGGGGCTTAACAGAGGTACATTTTTGTGAGAAAGGTGTAAAAACGAATGCAGTTGTGTATCAAAATACAGTCCTGACGAACCTTGTGGAACCTGTTTCTCATACCATGTTCAATAACAGGCACTGGGTATTCCAACAAGATTTGGCGCCAGCTCATAGAGCGAAGAGCACACAACACTGGCTGGCGGCGCGTGAAATCGACTTCATCCGGCACAAAGACTGGCCCTCCTCCAGTCCAGATTTGAATCCGTTAGATTACAAGATATGGCAACACTTGGAGGAAAAGGCGTGCCCAAAGCCTCATCCCAATTTGGAGTCACTCAAGACATCCTTGATTAAGGCAGCCGCCGATATTGACATGGACCTCGTTCGTGCTGCGATAGACAACTGGCCGCGCAGATTGAAGGCCTGTATTCAAAATCACGGAGGTCATTTTGAATAAACTTTAGTGTCAAAATAATCTATGTTTTGTTAAGTTAATTTTGGTAAATAAATGGTTACATAATGAATAAACTTGTTTCAATTATTTTATATTAAACATGTGACAGAATTTATGACCTGACTAGGTATATATGGGCTGATACAGAATCAGATACGGTTTTAAAGGCAAAGAGAAAAATCGATCACGATTCACACAGGATCCTTAAATTTATTTTCTTATAATTTTAATGAAGACGAGTGAAGTCTGTTCAGCCTTAATAGGCCAACGTCTATCACTAAAACAAATATTGTGCTATCTTGTTCTAGATTTGTAACCAACATTCCAAGATCACAGTGATAATGCTGGCATTATTATCTGAAAATACGGAGGCTAAAAGTGGTCTAATCTTTGTTGAGCCTACATGAAAGCGAGATAAGAACTTGTAATAAATGATGTTATTTTTTAGAACCATTAAAACAAGTTGAAGTAAGATCCTCGGGCGGATTATTATCTTTTAGGTCGCACTATGGAACAATGCTCTGGGGTGTATTACAGGTTTGTTAATAAGACTATAGTTTTTAGTTTTAATAGATTGTATTTCGAATTTGTTGTATTTATATTTTTGGTCTAAGTGTTGTAATTGTCTTAGTTTATGTAAGATTTTATGCTAAGGAATTTTAAGAGCCTTTTGCTTATTAATGGGATTCTATGAGCCGGAAATATTTTTTTGGGAGTTTTCTATTGTACAGTGTGCATATTATGAGTCTATAATTCATCATATTTGATTCCCTTCCGTAATAAAAAAAACAAATGATAAAAGAAATTTCCCAACTCTTTAAGTCACTTGTTATTCCAAAAGCATCGACTTATCTCAATAATTTTAAAATACGACATCATATTTACGTTCATCATAAATAAAATGCCAAATAAAGTACAACAGAAAATACAGTTTTATTATCGAGAATTCCGCACGACCGAACTTTCGCATTTCTCAAATAATAATACTTCTAATATTCCGAAGCATTCGAAGCTCGGATTACTAAGGCGGTGAAGTTGCAAACGTGTGACGTCATCGCGACATCTCTTTTTACACCCAAATTGAATTCCTTAAGCTGTATGTTACACGTAGGAGTGCTGATATTAATGCGCTAAAATCACGTTGCAACTTTTAATTCTTATGTGCTTCTGTACTGGCTAAAAGGTTTTTCACGTGAGACTTGAAAATCACTCCATTTTTTGTTTACAAACGACTACATAAACTAAATATACATGAAAATAATGATTTTCTTATTCGAACTATTTTTTCTTGAAGAATAATACGATAGATACAAGAAAAGGACAGATGAAGGTTAGTCTAATGCTTTGATCTCGTAATCAGTATGCACAGCGCGCGAGATTAAAAGCATATTACGATCAAACTAAAGACGATTCTTGAATTCTTTCATAGAAAGACGTATCCAAGTATTTCGCTTATAGATCATCTACGATCTTCTGGTGAGCGCAGGCGTTGTTGTCATGCTGTTATCAAAATATCAGCAGCAGTTTTTCTGTCGTCACATTTTATTCTATTGGACTTGATTGAGATTACGAAAACAATTGCTTGTTGTTTTTATTATGAAAACAATTCTTAAATAATGGGTTAAATAGATATTATAATTTCAAAATTCTATTCGTAGTTCCAAATTTCGCCGCAGTCCAATAGAATATAGATGACATATAGTATACCGTCATTAGGCGTTGATCATAAGAACATAAGATTACTTTCCCTCTTATGTTCTTAGTTTCAACACTGTTGACATTTAATCTTGTATAAAAACAAGTAGCCGGTTCAAGCAGGATTTATTGTTCTCCATCAGGAGTTGGCGCGTGGTGGAAGTTCACTCGTTAATCACGTGTATCCATCGTGACATCACGCGGCGAACTTTAATGTTAAATTATTACCTAAATAAATGTTGGCACTCAACTACCAACAGTTTCGGGTGCATCCACATTGGTTTTTCTCGCCATAGTGATGCAAAAAGGTGTATGGTTTGTTTTGAAGTGAAATTAACTGTCGTTTCGGAAATGTCTGATGCGATCATGGGAGGTTATTCTATGCTGCGATACGAAAATCGAATATTCGAACATTCGACGTCCATGTATAAGATAAAAGTTTTCCACTTATAAAAATAATATGCATTCTCCCTATGCTAATTGCTATTGAAATTAATACCTTTCTTAAGCCTCATAAGCGTATTCGTACAATATTCGTGTAAGCCAATTCACGTTGCTTAACCCATCGGTTAGGGTATGGGGATGCGCGTCAATAGATTAAAATTGAGGTAGCTAACAATAGCTTTTAGACTTAGAGAACAGAACGGATACACTGAGAACCAATTTCCTGGCTCCTGTAACTTGGTAGTAATTACAGGTATTTATAGTTATAGCAACTGAATAAAATTGAGTTGAGTATAAATATACAGGATATATCAAGACAGCGGCCGAAAATGATGCCGGGTCGTAGTTTTAATGACTACAAACACAATGCAAATAAAATTCTTGCAAAAAACGTGTATTTTTTATAACCTTTTAAATATCGTCGCGTTTGATTGGTAAATCTATAGTTTTTGGTAAAATTATAATTTAAACCATTGCGTACCATACTTAGTGTTTTTTTTTAAATAAAACATGTATATCATTATTTTGGGAGAAAACTATGTATTTACCACCCAAATGCGGCGAGTGAAAAAAATCGACGCTTATTTTTGCATAAATATTTGGTGCATTGTGTCTGAAGTCACTAAAAAAACCACCCGGCTTCGTTTTCGGTAGCAGTCTTGATATACCCTGTATTGTAGAATAATTTTATATTGTGTATATTTCAGAGGCCATGAATAAAAGAATAATAGAGCTCAAGATTTTTTGTCTATACTAACCATACGTGGATGTCCAAGTGTTTAGGCATAAGGACTTCCCTTTTGTGTTATAAAATAGAGGGAAGTTAAATCTTGAAGCCATCAGGTTGGTCCAAAGAATCACACAACTTTACACGCTTTGTCCTTGAAAAATAGGCAATAAAATATGTATTAAAAAGACGTAATGATATTATTCCTTATGATTATTTCTTAGATTCAGTCATAAACTTAGATAAGCTTTACAACAGATACATATAAAATTACTACAAAATGAGGTTACAAAACAACGTTGTATAGAAATATTTGAGGCACAAATTGGTTGGAAAGAGGCGTTATCTTAAACCGTTGCTTATTCTACCCGTCAATTCATATCTAGATCTTCACAACCGCTGTCATGTTGCTTAGACCGTATTTAGGTATTAAATTCATAATTTGTAGCGCTGTGGCCCAATTCAAAATTAATAGAATCTATATTTATATCATACGTGCCACATTTTCATTCATTTACGTGAGTTGAATAATTTATGAAATATATATTACATTTGTTTATGAATTAAAATATTGTATTATATCAGCCCATATAAATCTCATTGAAGTTTGGCAAACTTTACATACCACAGACATTCTTATAAATCGCTATGGTATGCAGGTTTCCTCAGGATATTTTCCTTCAGTGTTATACTGGGTGGAATTGACTACCAATACACACATGACTCCGAAAAGTCAGAGGAATGCCTTGGGATTCGAATCTGCGACCACCGTGAACATGTTGGCAGCCTCGCCTGGTCCGTTTACCAACAGGCCACCATGTACATTCATGAAGTAAAATATGGAGGGGGAAATCTATTTTTACGAAAAAAGAGTTCAACTTTCGGTGGCTCAGATTTGCGAGTTCGCCCAACGCAGAATAATTATTGGTTTCTAAGCTAAGTTCAGTAAAAGTATTTCAAAAGTTGCAGGCCGCTTCCAACAGGTCATTGTGGAGATCCTTGGGGGAGGCCTATGTTCAGCAATAGACTTCCTGTGGCTGAGATGATGATGATGATTTCAAAAGTATGTAAAAATATGTCCCCATGTCAGCGTGGTGGACTTACAAGCGAGGTCTCGAAAGGGTTGAAAGGACGGCAGGTGGTTATAAGTCAAATCATGCTGGAAGATTTTTGCATAACTGTCTTGCACTTTTATATCATTCACTCCATTAAATAACAAGTTTAATGTCAGATTTTAAAGTAATATTTGTATTTTATTTTGAAAGTATTAGCCACACATGACTGTATCTAATATTTATTACAAATGTTGAATGTATGGTTGAGTGCACGAAGATCGGAGTTTCACGATATAAATCGGTACCAAACAGCTGGTGAGTTCATCACGCCTTTATGCACAAATGGAACTATAGTATACAGTTTGTTCTGAAGACAATCGAATTGGTTCTGACATAATACTTAGAAAAATGGCTTGAAGAAAAATATGATTTCATAATCAGGATAAAAAGTATTAACAATTTAGAATGATATTTAATCATTATTTTATATCTAATTTCAGATTTATATATTACTGTTGGGTTCGATGTCCAGGTCGAGCGTTTGTTTCATTTTGAGTGATAATTTATATTCGAAAAACTCAATTAATTAATTACTTGTGATTGGCCTTATCATATCTTAGGGTGGAATTCACGGACCTGTAAGTCCTACTAGTATCATTTGATTCATATATAGTTATAGGCACATGCTTTTTTATTTGTTTTAAATTATATTAGCAGTGTTTGGCGATAATATAAAGGGAACAACATACATACAAATCAGAGGCTGTAGGCCCATTTCACAGTAATCCTAACAGATTACACCCCGGGAATGTTTATATGAATGACGCTTTGGTTCTGCTGTTTGCTAGCCAGATTAGCGCAGATCAATTACTGTCAGGATCTTTGTATGTATCAGTTTTTTTAATACGTACGAAATGATATGGTATACTGTAGACATACTTGTGGGAATAAACTTTATGTACATGTAGATGCTTAAAAAATAGTTAATTTTATATTTCCGGACTATACTTATAAACCGATAAATGGATCCATCAATTAATATTTTCAAATGGCGCTCGTCACAAAGGACCCGAACGATTGCCAATTAGAACAACTCCAGACAACATTAAAGCGACAAATTTAGTTAGTGAGCGATAATGACATTGTTGGTTTCATCGAAAGATAAATGTTAATTTCCTTTTCGATATAACAAGGTCGACTATCTAAATCTTATTTTATGCATACCTATATTTAATACTTACCACATACATAAATTTATTACATAATAACATCCATAGTCATTTAAAGGCGTTAATCACAACCAAAAGAAGGAACTATTTAATCAGCAACAAACGAAGAGTGTGTCTGTATCCGTCTCGGCCCACATACATCCCACTGCAGGGGGTTACTGTATAAAAATGATATGAACTTCGAATGTTCGGATGTTTACGTCCAGAGTAAGATATAAGATTTCCACATCTAAAAATAAACAGTATTCTCTATTATATTTATCATTTCTCCCAACTTAGTCTATGGTTACGACGTACGATAAAGGAATCCAACGTTTTGTGGAGTATCTAGGCACATTAGTGAAGTTTTACGTACGGCGTCCGAACATTCGAAGTTCGTATTGTTATATATATATATATATGTGTTAGAGATCGCATAGGTCATTAGTTTTATTGGAATGGCAACATAGTCCGACTTGATTGACGTCTGCTAAGTTATTGGTTGCCCATGGCAACGTGAAAGAGATCTGTCAGTAGAATCCGAGAAATAATAATTTTGGTATTGTTGTAATTGTTATTCTTGCCGGAACAGCGCCGGACGTGCGCACTGATAGATTATTGAAACCATCACGTCGGGCGATAACAGCGATCCACTTAAATCTCTGACAGCAGCGATGGGATCGATAATAAAATCATCCCGCATGTCTACCGCAATGCCTACTACCCAATCTGAAGAATATTTGCGACCGGAACGGGCCGCTCAAGAAAATAATGCGGCGGGTCCATCAACATCAAGGATTGAAGGACATGGCGGGCCTTCGCCCGAAACCTGGGCTATGTTTTTGTTTTTCAAAATATGGTGACGGGCTTCTAGAATATCAACCAGAACAACTGTCAGGTCCCTGCAACTCAATGGAGGTTCTACAACTTGTTTCGCGACATGATGAAGTATACAAGCGACCAGGCGGCGACATCCGTCGAGTATTCCACCAACAAGGTGGTGTTGATAGATCGGTTAGATACTGGTTGTGGTGAGTCTAATGTAATAGAGATGGTGCTCTCGGGCATCACGGACATTCAGGTATGTAAAGATTTACTCAAAAATACGCCTACCAGTTTTGTGGCACTAGATAAGCATTTTGGTAAATATTCTAAGATTAATAATCTCAAGCGAAATACTGATAAGATGCGAATGAACATGAAACTCCCAAGTATCAAAAAGACGGTTACCTACTGAACCTCGCTGTTATTATTGTAATAAGGTCGAACACTTGAAATGCTACTGTTCACATTTAAATAACAAAAATAAGGACGGTGGTACTCGTTCTTTGGCGTCTGTTGATAAACCTAGCGATAAACCTATTACACATTGTTTATATTGTTACAAAGCTTAACATTTTGAATTAACTTGTTTCATCAAACAACGCAACGAAAAATCTAATGATTTATTGCAGTCAAAATCGGTCAACGTTTGTTGGTCCTCAAAGGAGTATTTTGAAACTAATTGTAACATGCGTCTGTGGTTATGTTTTGCAAGCATTGATTGACAGCGGTTCAGAATGTTCATTAATTAGAAAGGAAATTGCTGATTTTTTTAACGCAATATTAGTTAGAGAGTAAGGAATGGTATGGTGCGATAGATTCCAGTACGAGGAACGAACAGAATTTATCTGAAATAAGACAATCGGCTAAGAGCAGGATGGACGAGCAGGCGATGAAAGATAGAATTCGTTATGACTCTAATAAAGCCACTATTCGTCCTTTTGTAGTTGGTAATCTATTATTAGTCTAGAAAAACTGAGTTGAGTTTACGTTCGGTACTGAATTAAATTATTTTTTATGTATTCCGTATGGATTGAAAGCTTTTTCGCTTTGTCCAGGTTGTATTCTGTTGAAAGTCATTACGCTTTGCAGATGTATGGATTGAAAGCTTTTTCGCTTTGTCCAGGTTTTATTCTGTTGAAAGTCATTACGCTTTGCAGATGTATGGATTGAAAGCTTTTTCGCTTTGTCCAGGTTTTATTCTGTTGAAAGTCATTACGCTTTGCAGATGTATGGATTGAAAGCTTTTTCGCTTTGTCCAGGTTTTATTCTGTTGAAAGTCATTACGCTTTGCAGATGTATGGATTGAAAGCTTTTTCGCTTTGTCCAGGTTGTATTCTGTTGAAAGTCATTACGCTTTGCAGATGTATGGATTGAAAGCTTTTTCGCTTTGTCCAGGTTTTATTCTGTTGAAAGTCATTACGCTTTGCAGATGAATGGATTGAAAGCTTTTTCGCTTTGTCCAGGTTTTATTCCGTTGAAAGTCATTACGCTTTGCAGATGTATGGATTGAAAGCTTTTTCGCTTTGTCCAGGTTTTATTCTGTTGAAAGTCATTACGCTTTGCAGATGTATGGATTGAAAGCTTTTTCGCTTTGTCCAGGTTTTATTCTGTTGAAAGTCATTACGCTTTGCAGATGTATGGATTGAAAGCTTTTTCGCTTTGTCCAGGTTGTATTCTGTTGAAAGTCATTACGCTTTGCAGATGTATGGATTGAAAGCTTTTTCGCTTTGTCCAGGTTTTATTCTGTTGAAAGTCATTACGCTTTGCAGATGTATGGATTGAAAGCTTTTTCGCTTTGTCCAGGTTTTATTCCGTTGAAAGTCATTACGCTTTGCAGATGTATGGATTGAAAGCTTTTTCGCTTTGTCCAGGTTTTATTCTGTTGAAAGTCATTACGCTTTGCAGATGTGTGGATTGAAAGCTTTTTCGCTTTGTCCAGGTTTTATTCTGTTGAAAGTCATTACGCTTTGCAGATGTATGGATTGAAAGCTTTTTCGCTTTGTCCAGGTTTTATTCTGTTGAAAGTCATTACGCTTTGCAGATGTATGGATTGAAAGCTTTTTCGCTTTGTCCAGGTTTTATTCTGTTGAAAGTCATTACGCTTTGCAGATGTATGGATTGAAAGCTTTTTCGCTTTGTCCAGGTTTTATTCTGTTGAAAGTCATTACGCTTTGCAGATGTATGGATTGAAAGCTTTTTCGCTTTGTCCAGGTTTTATTCTGTTGAAATTCATTACGCTTTGCAGATGTATGGATTGAAAGATTTTTCGCTTTGTCATTGTTTATTCTGTTACGGTAAAGAAAGCCCTTACGCTTAGCTTTGTGTGTGAGGTTTAGAGCAGTTTGTAAATAATATGCTTGTGTGTGCATTGTGCGCTGGATCATCTAGCCTGGATCAGATGTTGAGAAGCAACGCGAGAGCGCGTTGCATTGCAGGATGGCCGTGTTAGAGATCGCATAGGTCATTAGTTTTATTGGAATGGCAACATAGTCCGACTTGATTGACGTCTGCTAAGTTATTGGTTGCCCATGGCAACGTGAAAGAGATCTGTCAGTAGAATCCGAGAAATAATAATTTTGGTATTGTTGTAATTGTTATTCTTGCCGGAACAGCGCCGGACGTGCGCACTGATAGATTATTGAAACCATCACGTCGGGCGATAACAGCGATCCACTTAAATCTCTGACATATATATATATCCGACCGTATTCGGTCTCGGCGACTGTTTGTTATCTTTATTACTGTTGAGAGTTATGCCTCTGATGTGCTCTCAGGTGACTGACATAACCAATCTTTGCCGAGAATGTTCGGTTACAAAGACTACACGTCAGCACCCCTCCGACATAATTATATGTAAAGACCTCAGGTGGTCGGGTCTTTAGTTCGTTACGCTTTGCATCGAGCTCCAATATGCGTTTCTCTTCAAAACTGCTAACTTTAGCGTTCACAATATGTCTCCACTGAGACCGATCCTTAGACAGTGTCTCCCAATCTGACGGGTCTATGTCGCAACGTTTCATGTGCCGCTTCAGCACATCCTTGTACCGGAGGAGTTGACCTTTAAAAGACAACCTTTAAGCCATATATAGACATACTACGGAAACTGACCGACGCGACACGTGTCGAATCAAATCTAATCTAATCAATATGTTCTGTAGTTACTTTTGCTACAGTGTCCTTCAAACCGGAACACAACAGTGCATTTACAATATTGCTAGACGGGATAAATAAACATTGCGGTGGTACACACCCAAGCTGCCTTTCACATATGAGAGCCTACCACCACCGGTTGTTATGGGTGCGGTATTTACTACAATACTATATACCTTAATTAATGTAAAGCAATTTTATTTCGACGTATACAAGGTATTTTCAAATTATCACTGTTTATTCCTTTATCAAGTCCAAAGTGCAAATCCGGCCCCATGTTACTCTCACCTCTAGGCAGATGCCCCTAAATAGCAGCTCAACCCACTTGACTCCTTATAGCGACAAGCTTGTCAAATAGTCGATGATGCTAATCTCACGGACGAACTGAAATCGGTAGGACTGCGGAGAGACTTTGGTTCTCTCCGTGTGCTCTATCGTTTGTTTTACGGGGAGTGCTCCGAAGAATTATTTGAGATGGTACCACCGTCACCTTTTTACCATCGTACTACCCGTCACCGCAGTAGAGTTCATTCCTACCATCTGGAAACTGTCCGTTCCCGAATGGTACTGTTATACCCTTATCTGTATATGATAACGCTTACCCTTATTTTTCCTACTTTGCCCTAACAGCATTTTCTAGAGTAGACAGTTAGTTCGTAATCATCCGTGACGCGCGACACACGCTCCCATATATTTCCGAAAGCCTAATTTTTGTTTATTTTAATTGTACCTTTTTTTAAAAAGGCCTCCGGCCGAATCCTTATAACAGTACGTTTCCAGCGTTATTTTATACCACGCACGTGCAAGCTCTGGAACGTACTCCAAGCTTCGGCGTTTCCCGAGCTTTATGACCTGTTTTTCTTCAAACAAGGCTTAAAGAGAGTCCTATGCTTCCGTAAGCAACAACCTAGTAGTGCTGGATTCTTGACATTGCGGTGGTCTATGAGCGGCAGTGATCGCTTTTCATCAGGCGGGCCTAATGGTCATCTACCTACAATAAACAAAATCCATCTCATGGTTGTCTGTAAGACATTGACTTTGAGCGATAAGACCGCCAATTGTACTTTTAATATATTATGTGATTTCCAACCATTGTAATTGTTTCTCTTTTGTTTGTGCAGGAAAGTGTTTCTAAATAAATAATAGAAGAAGAGAAAAGCGTGGGCGACGCAATGTGAGCGTCCGCCCACGGACTTGTAGGTACACTTAGAATTCTCAAGATTCGAGGATGTAAGGAGTTTTCTTGAACTTAATATTATATTGTTAGGATGAATATTTGTATACTACACGGATATTTGTAGGGATTACGTGTTTGAGAATGAGGAATTTTTATTTCTTAACTAGGTGAGTATTTGTAGTGTAACACCGTTTTTTATTTAGAACCAAATTCTAAAAATATATTTTCCTGTGTTGATATCTATGTCTTGAAGTTGCTTTTTATTTTTTTATTTGTGGTATAATATTAATGATCATTACTTTTTATATCCAATAATTATGTCAAATATTTAATTAAGTTCGTAAATATCAAAAGAACTTTTCCGAATTATCATATACTGTGAAAGCTTCGATCGTAAAAAATATGGACTAAATTCATTCTCCTATACATAAATGGTAAAAAATAACTCAATAGGTAAAGCACAGGGGCGTGCACTCCTTGTAGGCAGAAATGCAGTGCTTTACTTGCCATTCACAGATATTTTATTATAACGTTCTGTTATAAGGACCCTTCTTAAATGGTTTTTAAAAAAAACTATTTTTAATTTTACACATATATTAGGAAATATTATAAGAAATAAAGGGTCTGAGGGCAAACCGCGCGAATGGTTAGAGTGACTAATTAGACTGAGCTGGTTGTGCCTGACAGTTGTATTTATATGCATCTTAATATGACTACTCATGAGATTAGGGAGTGCGCTGTGTGCATGGTCCCTTACTTAATAGGGGTATAACACCTCCCCCCATAGAATGAACTTTTGTAGGTAGGATATACAAAGTTCATACAGAATTTTAAAAGTGTGTTCTCAGATTTGGTAGCGGAATTTCTTCTACTTCGGGGTCATTTATAGGTTCTGACTGGTTTGGGTCAACAGTTTTAATATTCGGTTTGCCTGCAGACTTACAACGTTTATAATAATAAGAATACATTTTAAAGGAAATAAAAGAGATACAGACTATTACAATAATTATGATTGTAGTCGTATAATGTGTCCCATACCTTACAATATGCGGTTCAGTTTCTACTGTTTTTACTTTATCTAATAAAGTATCCATTATAATTTTGTTTTTTGAATTGAATTCATCTAGATCAATATTATGTAAGTTGATAGGGGGCACATCAGCTGTTACACTTTTAAATACCGATATATCGCAGCAGCTGTCATTTATTAGGTTAAAATCTGGTACGTGACCTATTGTGGATGTAAAGTTAAAAGTATTATATTTCGGGACTAAAATGGTGTTTTTACAAAATCCGGTGCAGTCATCCGGGATGGTTACTATGCCTGTTCCTAGGATATTGTTTTCGGATAGGGGTTTATTTAAACAATCAATAGCCAACTTATTAGGGGAAGATTGTACATACAACCATCTGTTGTTTTCTAACGGTTTCCATGTATCTATATTTCCGAATATAAATTTTGTCTGACATTCGGGAGGAATTTTATCAATAATTTTAGACATAATCTCACTTTCACAACTGGGTTTCGCATCTGTCGAATAGATATTAGATACGTCACAAATATACGTGTTAGGTGGTACAATTTTACATTTTTCTAAATTATTTATTGTGCAATAATGTGACCTGTCTTTAGTTATGGCTATATACTTTGTGTCTGGTATTATTAAACTAAATGCATTTGGCTCTTGTGGGTTGTAAGGAGTAGGTAAGGGTAAGGTGTGGAAGAGTACATAATTTTCTATCGCAACCAATGGTAATTGAAGCAAAAATACGATTCTATTGTTCATATAATAACATATTATATTACACATGTTTAAAATTTGGTAGATTAGTTTTATATCTAATGAAATTGGTAGCTCCAAGTTGTTGGGTAAATGTCGATAGTTATCGGCAATCTCTCTATACAGTTCCTGTGGAGTTGCAATGTCCGGGTGTAATATATTTTGATTACTGAATAAAATGGCATTCGTTATATCTTCTAATTGAAATGACAAGGTAAGTATTGAAGTTTCGAGGTGAGAAAAGATTTTATTTACCATCGCAAGGATATGTAATCCGTTAGTTACTTCAGAGATATTTTTTACAGAGAGAGAGAGTGTGTCAATACTCTCTTTTAATTTCATTTCATTATTTCTTATTATTGTTACAGTTTCATTATAATTAGACATGATAGAAGTAGTAACCAAAATGTTCTCTTTCATTAAAGAGGTGAGAGCTTTTACGTCTGTTTGTGCTTTTTCGATGGCTTCATCATATTTCAGAGCGTCATCTTCGTCGAGAGTGCCAAAAATGTGTTTCATAACAGTGCCTACTCCACCAAACCAAGCACTACGTTTGACCCTGTTTTCTGATAAGTATGCTATGGATTCGAATTCTTTATTCATATCGTGAAACCGTGCTGTTAAAGGTTTGAGCATATTATGGCATTCTATATCTACTTCTCTAATCTGAGTTTTGCCACATAGTTGTTTTGTATCTTCTAAAGAGTCTCTAATATTTGTGATATGTGGACCTAAGTGCGATATATCTACAGGGATTAAAATTTTCAATAAGGCATTATTAATTTTTAGAGTTCCTAGGTGATCAAAATAGACACCTGCACTTGAAGTGATTGGTTGAACATAATCTTGGTGAGGCTGCTTTTGGGTTGAACTGTAAATAAGAATAGTCTGAGGTAAGTACTAAGTATATATATATGTATATGTATATGTATATATATATATATATATATATATATTGTATAATGTATATATGTAAATATGTGTATATATATATTTTCTGTTATTATTATATATTTTTTATACATTTTATTTTTATATTCTTTATTATTATTATGTAATGTATATAAAATTCTTACAGCTAAAAGAAGAAAATATTATGTCGCACCAGGTATGTTTTGGATTTCGGCGTGTTTTACTTCGTCGAAATGGTGCTTGACGTGTTTTCTATTTATGAGTAACGATAGCGTATGGTTACCGTGTACTTTGACCACTTTGTATGGGCCTTTCCATACAGGTGATAGGGCTTTTCGTAGCCGAGCATGATTTTTTATCATGACGTAATCACCGATTCGGTACGTCACAGGTCGAGTTTTTGAATCGTAGTAAGTTTTAGAATTTGTTTTCGATTTTTCGATGTATTCCCTTGCTTTATCGCGAGTATGCTTCATTCGATGCTGCAGCATCTTCACATATTCAGGATAAGTAGGGTTAGATACATCATATATGGAATCTGGAATGTTTGGTTTGTGCCCAAACAGCAATTCAAAAGGTGAGTAATGTGTAGTTGAATGTATGGCAGTGTTATATGCCAACATAGCTGTATAAACGTATCGAGGCCAGTTATCTTGGTTCTCGTTTACGTATGGTTTAAGGTACTCTTTAAGGGTAGAATGTGACCTTTCTAAGGCACCTTGAGTCTGAGGATGGTAAGGAGTCGACCATAACTGTTTGATTTTAAGGAATTCACACGTTTTCTTAAAAAGTTCGGCGGTGAAGTTTGTGCCCTGGTCTGTAAGTATATGTTTAGGAATTCCGAATAGTGATATAAAGTGTAAGAGACATTCGCACGATTCTTCGGCCGTATTGCAACGTAAAGGATATGCTAATGAGAATTTAGTAAGGTCGTCTTGCATTGTAAGTATGTATCTTAGTTTGGCACTGCCAGCTTCCGGCAGAGGACCTACTATGTCTAGAGATAGCCTTTCAAAGGGCGAAGTTATAAATAAATAAATAAATAAATAAATTATTTATTCAGTAACAATAAAGTTTACAATTTTTGAAGAGGGTTTAGGGCACCTTTTAAGCTTGAAATGCTTGTGACAGGAGACCCCAAAACATCCGCGTCTTAATATACACCAAGTGAAAGTTATTACCATGGGTGCCCTATTGACCTTGCGCAGAGCTTTATTTAGCTGACAAGATTGGCATTTTTTAACGTAATTTTCTATGTCGCTGCGCATGTTTTTCCAGTAGTACCTTTCTCTGATGCGGTTCAACATTCTACTAGAGCCAAGATGCCCTGCAATGGGTAAATCGTGGTTATTTTTTAGAATTTTCGGAATTTCGCTTAAAGTAGGATATATTATGTTATTATGATAGATGTGTACTTTTATATTGGTACAGTCAAACAAATAACTGAACATGTTGTATATTTTAATAAAGGAATGTCTATCAAATGGATTTTTGAAATCGGATGTACTTATTTCATTTATAGCAGCGTAAGACATAATTATCTCGTCCCGTGCATATTTCAAAGATTTGAATATATCGGAATATGGGCAGTCATCAAAATGGTGAACTTTTATGAAAAGAAACAGGTAAGTTTTGTCAGCGATTTTTAATGGTGAACATGTGTATAATGTTCTTTCTCTTTTCAGGAATAGTTCCCGATCGGGTTCCGGACAGTTCGCGAGGATTTCTTCGACGTAAGGCATCGACTCATCAGTATCGATTGAGGTAGGTATAATTATTAATTTTTGTGCACATTTGAGCAAATTCTCATTGTGTTCAGTGATAGAAGTGTCGTATACTTTCACGGGTGATTTGAGGAATTTGTTATAGGTTTCATCAGGTAGAGGTAAGTTTTCCGGTGTTGGAGGAGACAAATTTGGATCGGATTCATCGGGAGCAGGTAAGTTTTCAGGATTTGATCGACTTGTGGAAGGTTCCGGTTCTGGTGATCTAAGAAGAGGTAAGTCAGGAAATTCATTTTCAATATTTTCTTTCAGGACATCGGGTACATTGGAAGGAGGGTTGATGTTAGTGGGCGGCAAAACACCGTCAAATAGATTTTCAGGGTTTAAAGTCAGCAGGTCATCGGGATCAAAAGGTACAAGTAAGTTTTCAGGACTAGTAGAAGGCAATTGAGAGTTATTAGGATTATTACGAGGTGGTATTATATCACTGTTTTCAAGCGATAAGGGATCGTCTGGATAATCAGAAGGAGGCATTATGTCATCGGCATTAAACGACGCTGGTGATATTAAGAGGTCCATTAGATCTTCGTCTGGTTCGTGATTGGGATTTGTTACAGGCACCGGATTACGAGGAGATTTTCCGGATTGAATGGGATTAACTGGAAAACGGGAAAGTGCATCGGCGTTCGAATTTATTTTGCCCTTTTTGTACTGAATTTCATAGTCGAACTCCTCGAGTTTTAAACGCCAACGGATAAGTCTAGATCCTGGGTCTTTGCAATTGAACAGCCATTGAAGTGGTTTATGGTCGGTTATTATCTTAAAACGGCGACCATATAGGTAGGGACGGAATACCTTTGTCCCGTAGATTATGGCAAGACATTCTTTTTCAGTGACACTATAATTGCATTCTGCTTTGTTTAGTGTACGAGAGGCAAATGCGATAGGCCGATCTTGACCTATTGGACCTTGAGAGAGAATAGCCGAAATGGCGAAGTTAGAAGCGTCGCAAGTGAGTATGAATGGTATGTTAAAGTCTGGATATACAAGAACGGGTGCTGTGATGAGCTTCTCCTTTAAGGCTTCGAATGCCAGCTGTTGTTCATTCTGCCAAAGAAATTGAGCGTCCTTTTTCAGGAGCGAAGTAAGTGATTTGGCGATCTTGGAGAAATTAGGGATAAATCGTCTATAATAGGAGACGAGACCTAGGAAAGATTTAATATCCTTTGGAGATTTTGGTGTTGGGAAATTGGTTACGGCTTTTAGTTTTTCAGGATTGGGTCTTACCCCATCATCACTTATAATGTGTCCTAGGTAACCGACTTCTTTTCGGAGGAATTCGCACTTGTCTGGTTGTAATTTGAGATTGAAAGATCTTAGCCTTTGAAATACGGAAATAAGATTTTCGATATGACTTGGGAGATCGACAGAATAAATAACGATATCGTCCAAGTAAACAAAGCAACGCATCCCTTGTAATCCGGACAGACAAGTGTTCATGAGCTTTTGGAATGTAGAAGGGGCATTCTTCAGCCCAAACGGCATGCGATTAAATTGAAAATGGCCTTGTGGCACGGAGAATGCTGTTTTTTCAGCGTCATTAGGATACATACGGACTTGGTGAAAACCTGATGCCAAATCAAGAGTGGAGAAATATCGGCTTTTGCCGAGTTGATCTAATATTTCGGATATTTGTGGGATAGGATATATTTCTCCGATAGTGATATCGTTTAGCTTTCTATAATCGATAACTACCCTCCATTTACGTTCTCCAGACGCATCTACTTTCTTAGGTACAACCCATATTGGGGATGACCAAGGTTACGGATGGCTCGATTATTCCCTGGTCAAGCATTTTATTGACTTGACTTTCTACTTCTTTCTTGTGACATTCTGGGAATCTGTAGGATTTAGTATGGATGGGGGCAGAGGATGTAGTTCGAATTTCGTGAGCTATGGCATTAGTAAAAGAAAGATTATCACCAGGAATATAAAAAATGTCAGAAAATTCGGCACAGGTTTCTAACAGTCTTGCTTTTTCCTCCTCGTTAAGATGTGAGATTCTAAGGGAATTTAATACCTCTTTAGTACGGTGTAGTGTTTTTTGAGAATCAGTTCTAGAATAGGCAACACACGACTTTATATCAAATTCTTCGAGTTTTAGTCTGAGATTAGAATTGATGGTGACCGGATCTTCGGATGTATTCACTACAGTTATGTTGACTCTATGATTATTTTTGACTGAAACTAAACTATTTGCGATAAATACCTTATCAGAAATATGTTGATTGATCACTAGTCCTTCCTTAATTTCTGGATTGTTTACTGTTGATTCAATGACTGTTTCAGTGCGGGGTGGAATGATATAGAAGGGATCAATGAAGTTTAATTTAATGACTATGGATTTTATTCGTAATAAATCATTGCTGTAATCGATATTACAACCAAAAGATGTAAGGAAATCTGAACCTATTATGCCGTCATAGGGTAGGTTGATATCTCGGATAACATGGGATTTATGATTAATGGTATTATGACCTCGGAATTTTAGGCTTAGGTTGAAATGACCTATAGTAGAAGTCAATTGGTCACTGGAGTCTATACCTTTGATTTTAATAGGTTCTTTGATTAAGTTCACGGATTTAGTAATGGAATGTTGTTTGATTAAACAAACTGCAGAACCTGAGTCTATAAGAAATGTTAGAGCATTGATAGATACTGGTGTTTTAAGGGAAATGTGGGGTAATGATCTTTTTGTTACATCGATATTTATTTCGTAGACATTAACGTTTTGGGTTTCGGATTGGAATTTCATTAAGGATTGATTGTTATTTTGAATTCTGGAGCTTGGATTTGGAGATGGAGCACTTGTTTGGGGCTGGTTACCCTTGTGGCTCTTTGGATTTAAGGATGGAGCACTTGTTTGGGGCTGGTTACCCTTGTGGCTCTTTGGATTTAAGGATGGAGCACTTGTTTGGGGCTGGTTACCCTTGTGGCTCTTTGGATTTGGAGATGGAGCACTTGTTTGGGGCTGATTACCCTTGTGGCTCTTTGGATTTGGAGATGGAGCACTTGTTTGGGGCTGGTTACCCTTGTGGCTCTTTGGATTTGGAGATGGAGCACTTGTTTGGGGCTGGTTACCCTTGTGGCTCTTTGGATTTGGAGATGGAGCACTTGTTTGGGGCTGGTTACCCTTGTGGCTCTTTGGATTTGGAGATGGAGCACTTGTTTGGGGCTGATTACCCTTGTGGCTCTTTGGATTTGGAGATGGAGCACTTGTTTGGGGCTGGTTACCCTTGTGGCTCTTTGGATTTGAGGATGGAGCACTTGTTTGGGGCTGGTTACCCTTGTGGCTCTTTGGATTTGGAAGAGTGCCGTAGTCGTTTGGAGGATAAGTTGAGGATCGTCTTTTGGGTCTCACGAGGCACCACCGTGAGCCCTTTATTCGTTTAAATCATGATTTTCAAGAGTGTCGTCGATTTCATCTCGACCTTCATCTTCACAAGAATTTTCCATTATGTGATTAACGCGTGATTTTTCTGTGACACGATTACCCCTGTTGGGCCAAGAAGATGTTTGATTTTGTCGGAACTTATTGTTATTGTATTCACGTTTTCTGCAGTCGCGAATATCGTGTCCAAAATTTTTGCAATATCTGCACTGGATATTTGCAAAATTGTTTTGCTTTTGTGAAGATGAGGGTTGTTGATGATTCAGTGTTAGTGAAGTTTGTGTATTGCGTTGCGAATTATTTTGTCTGGGTTTAGGTTCGGATGTTTGATTTCGTTTGTATATAGTTTGCTGGATTCGTTCTTCCGAAACAGCAATATTTATGGCGTCATTCAGATTTTTGGGTGATTTACACCTGACGATATTCGGTATCCTTGGAATTAGTCCTATTAGGAAATGATGGAGGGCTAAATCCTTTTTCGGCGGTAGGTGTAAATAAAAGACAGACGTACTTGTGTTAGCGATTTTTAATTTATATTGTTATACATTGAATTTTTAGTGTACATTGCGCGAATTTAGTACAATATAATATAACGTCACTGTGATATCGTTAGTAGCGCTGTATGTGACCATATAACTGCGATAACACCACCTGCCAGCCTGCACCTATAGATTCATCATACATCAGGACGCACATCTTTCACTTCACAAAATGGCACAATTGGCTGATATCCAGGAAACCCAAAGCAAGCTGGAGGAAAGCTTTTCCAAAAGGATGGCTGAATTGGAGGCGAAGCTGCAGTCAGGTGGCCAAGCTAAGGACACTGTCGCCCGTGTCGCTGAAGAGTTCCGCACGTTTAGAGAGCTCATGTTCGATATGCTTCGGCTGTTGAGGAGACAAATCGGAGAATGTACTCGTATGGTGGATCATATCGAAACTCGTCATCGGCGAAAGGCGCTCCTGTTCCTGGGCATAACAGAAGACGCAAAAGAAGATTGCACTGCTGCTGTTCTGGATGCCGTCAATAATTCTTTGGGCCTAAAGGATTTGTCTGCGGCCAACATTACGACATGCCACAGAATAGGGCCTTTCACCAAGGATCACAATCGCCCTATCCTTGTCTGGTTTTCTGGAGCTGAACACCGTGCTTTAATATGGAGATCTAAGGCGAAGCTGAAGGGCACACCCATCACATTCAAGGAGTTCCTGACGAAATCAAGACAGCAGGTTTTTGCAAAAGCTCGTCAGCACTTCGGCATGAGATTATGTTGGACTCAGGATGGTACAATCGTCATCAAATCCCCTGAAGGTAGCCGTATTAAGATCACAGCGATGGAGGAACTCAATCCATTGATTGAGAAGTATCCACGGTCAATGGAAACTTCTTCCGTGGCTAGAAGCGGCAGGACGGCGGTCGCTCCGTTCACAAAACAGCGTTAATTTCTTGTTTACTGCGACTGTTATTTCACTCGTTACGGTATTTACATTTATTGTTTTTTTATAGTCCTTATTTAGTCCCTATTGGTTTAATTTTGTTAAAAGTATATTCATATTAGTATTTTGTTTTTACACTGAACGTATTATTCACACACAATGTTAAGTTATTGTTTTGTTGTAAGTGTACCCGCATAACATCACACTTCACCTGTCTACGCACTTCACAGACTGAGTACTGATTTATGTATAAAAAAACTGTTTACATTTCGTTGTCAATCTGACGTTTATGCGGTGACACAATGTATGCGTTCAAAAACAATTATTGCCATTTTTTTTTTGTCTCCTTTTCTTTCGTTTTGATTTTATATGAGTACATTTAATAACTGTTATTTTTTTTTGTAGTGTGTATTTTGGCTGGCGGGTGGTGCAGAATCTGATTGTTGCACCACACTTATTAATTTTATTTTGTTTTTATTGTTATTTTATTTATTTGTATACATATTTATATTTATTTTATATACATATATTTTTTTTAATACATATAGCACTATGTCTTCCGAAAGTGATTCCTTTTACTCTGCTGTTGATTCTTCTACTTCGTCCGATGATGATAGTTTTGGTTCGTTTCATGATGGACTTGGGGACTTTGTACGACAAAAATTCGTCAACCAATCTGATACGTTCAACGTCTGTCATATTAACGCCCAAAGTATTCCAAGTCATTATAGCGACCTAACTATGACCTTCACTGATACGAACGTGCATTGCGTCCTGATTTCTGAGAGCTGGCTCAAACCTCATCTTCTATCTACTTCTTATCCTCTTACAGGTTTTATTTTAATTAGGAATGACCGTGTCAATATGAGGGGAGGAGGAGTTGCTATATATCTCCGCAGTAACTTTTCTTACAATATTGTAGCGTCCTCACCCCCCCTTTACTCGGCTTCGGCAGAGTATCTCTTTCTCGAGGTTTGGGTCAAGGGAGTGAAAACCTTAATTGGAGTTGTCTATTGCCCCCCTTCTGTAGATTACTTCTCCAGTCTCGATTCGATTCTGGAATCTTTAGGATCAGAGTATGCACATCAAATTATCATGGGAGATTTCAATACCGATCTCCTGTCCCAAAATTCCTCTCGTTCCCGTAGACTCCTTAATATCCTTCAGTCCGCCAGCCTGTACGTCCTGCCTTTACAAGCCACTCACAACAACAACAACGCGGATGATACCTGGCTTGACCTTATCCTCACCTCAGCTCCTAACCTTGTCTCCTGTCATGGCCAGTATCCGGCTCCCGGTTTTTCTCGCCATGACCTCCTTTTCTTGTCCTATGCCTTGAAACCTTATAAACCTCCACCTAAGGTATTGTACAGGCGTTGTTTTGCTCGTTTGAATATGGAAGAGTTATCTGAGGCTGCTGGCAAGTTGAAGTGGGATGACCTGTTGGCTGCGTCTACAGTCGATGAAAAGGTCAACATACTCACAAGTAAGGTACTCGCACTGTATGACGTACACGCTCCCATCAGGCGTATTAAATTGAAACGTCCACCAGCGCCTTGGATGACTTGTGTTGTTCGGATGGGGATGAGACGTAGGGACCGCGCCTATCGTAAATATAAGAAGGACCGTACGGAGGCTAATTGGAACTTATTTAAAATTGCCCGAAATCGGTGTAACCAGATGATACGCAACGCGAAACGCCGTCACATTCTAAAAAATATTTCCGCTTCCACCCCTTCTAATATCTGGCAGTTTCTCAACACGCTAGGTATCGGCAAGGGGAAAAATTTTGAATTTCCTAGGGCGATCAGTTTAGATGACGTTAACAAACATTTCACTACAGTCACTGCCCTTGATCACCAAATCAAACAACGCACTCTGGCATTCCTTAACAGTCTTCCCTATCCCAATATCGATCCTTTCCGTTTTTCTCCAGTTGCTACGGATGAGATCAGAAAGATAATCCTATCCATCAAATCTAATGCCATGGGCTGCGACAATATCAGCCGCCGCATGGTAATTCCTTTACTCGACCTGCTTCTTCCATCCATTGCCCATATCATTAATGCTTCCTTTGAGTCAGGCATTTTTCCGTCTTCTTGGCGGAAAGCACATGTCATTCCTCTTCCCAAAATCCCCAATCCATCTATTGCCAACCATTTCCGTCCCATTTCCATATTGCCATTCCTGTCCAAAGTGCTGGAGGCTTGTGCACACAAGCAGCTGTCCAGGTTCGTTCATCGGAACAACTTTTTAAACCCTCTTCAGTCTGGTTTTAAACCTGGGCACAGCACTGTTTCCGCGCTCCTTAAAGTGACTGGCGATATTAGACAGGGCATGGAGAACTCCAAGGTTACCGTGTTGGCACTGGTAGACTTCTCTAATGCTTTTAATACCGTCAGTCACGATATCCTATTATCCATCCTCACCCACTTTATGATCTCGTCCAAGGCCCTGGAATGGCTCTCATCCTATCTTCAGGGACGTCAGCAATCGGTTCGTCATGATGACTCTTCGTCAAATTGGCGTGACCTGCACTCTGGCGTTCCTCAAGGCGGTATTCTTTCTCCTTTGTTATTCTCTATATTTATTAATCTTATTACCCAGGATCTTCAATGTGCGTATCATCTCTACGCCGATGACTTGCTAATTTACTCCCAAGCAAGTTATGACTGTGTGGGGACTGCGATCAATAAGATAAACCGGGACCTGGCACATATTAAACACTGGTCGGATAGCTTTGGTCTCACAGTCAACCCCACCAAATGTCAGGCCATAATTGTTGGTAGTTCAAGGATGGTAAGCAGATTGGACGCCGCAATTATCCCTCCTGTCATATATAATGGGACCGTAATCGCCTGGAGTTCAGCTGTTAAAAATTTGGGCCTACTTATTGATTCAAGCTTAAGTTGGCGAGCCCAGGTTACCTCTGTTTCTCAGAAGGTCACCGGTACTCTGCGTGTCCTATATCGTCTGAAGAACTTCCTCCCTGTTAAAACCAAGACAATGCTTGTGCAATCTTTAATTTTCCCTTTAATCGACTATGGTGATGTGTGCTACTTTGATCTGAATGCAGATCACCTCAATAAACTTGACCGGCTTCTTAATAACTGCATTCGTTTCGTGTTTAATCTTCGTAAATATGATCATGTTTCCAGTTACCGCTCCCAGCTAAAATGGTTACCTATTCGTCAGCGTCGTACTTTACACGCACTCACTACACTCTTTTCTATACTTACGTCTCCTACCCCACCTTCTTATCTTACATCTCAATTTCGATACTTAGGCAGCAACCACGATAGGAACCTTCGGTCAACTAAAAATTTTCTTCTTCATTGTCCTTCTCACAACTCAGACTTCATACATTCTTCTTTCCCTATTCAGTCCATACTTCTATGGAACGCACTCCCCCTCGGAATCAGGGCGTCGAGTACTCGCATTAATTTTAAAAGGTCAGTTAAGCAACTTTTACTTGATCGCCTGGCAGAATCACTTTAGTGCGTATTTATCACTTTCCATTTACATTATATTATATATATATATATATATATATTATGTGTGTGTATGTAAATAAATATGTATATATTAAATTTATATGTGTGTATGCATGTGTATGTATTTAAATGTGTGTGTGTATGTATACAGTTATATTTATTAATTGATTAAATATATTTATGTATTACATATTTTATGCGCCTACCGTGCTCTCTCTCTGCACCACCTAAAGGTTGACTGGCAGAGAATGCCTCAGGCATTAAGTCCGCCTTTATACAGTTTATGTATATGAAGCATTAAATAAATAAATAAATAAATAAATCCTCCATAGCTGCAGTGCGGCCAGGGACTTCTCTTTGTTTAGTATTAGTAAGAGAAATCTCTGTCATGAGTTGGGAAAGATATGCTTCAACCCTATTACCGTATTGTGTGACTGTTTCAGAAGGGTTTTGTTTACACTCTTGTAGTTCCGTGAGTAAGTGAGTATAGAAAGAAAGAAAGAAAGAAAGAAAAATGCTTTATTATCGCGCAAATAAGCCGCATACAACACAGTACAATAATTATAAAAATGTAACAATACAATAAATTAAACAAAAAGAGACTAAATATAAAAAATAAGGAGAAAAAAATAACAGGTATGTATGTTGCGCAGCTCACTCGCGATAACAGGTCAACATCTCAGCATGATGCTGTGTGATAACAGAAGCAACCACACAGCGCTGGTTTTCAGATGTAACCTTAGGCGATGCGACGTACAGAAGCTAAGCTAGCCCAGCAACAATTACAATATTAACAAAGACATCGTAAGTAGGAGGAAATAAATAGTGTAGGCAATAAGTAGTCATAAACAATCACAATAAACTATCACAAGTACTTATAATTAAAAACTAAAATAAAACAAATTACACAATACTATACAATCAACAAAATACAATAACATAAATATATAATTAACAAACAATTAGATAAAAGTTCCATCTCGCCCTCACACGCCATACCGACTAGTTTGCACAATGCGCATGCGTATAACCAATTGTCGCGGCGCGTCACGCCTGAGCGAGCATATGCATTGCGCAATAAATATTATATTCAAATCACATTCAAATTAAAAAGGCACTATGCAGTCGTCCGACGGCAGGAACGTGGGAGGACGCTTCTCAGATAATTAACGTTATGCCACATTAGGCCCAAAGAGTGCGGCCAGGCTTCGCAAATATTTACTGTTTACTATTTGCAGCATGGCAGTACCGTAAAATAAAACAAACGTCTCGGGTAAGTGCAAATTGCTTATTTTACATATATATGACTTAATATGATTTTTTAAAAGTGAAAGTATATTTTGGAAATCGTTTATAAAGTGATAAAAATAAAATAAAAATACAAACAACAATGTTCCTAAAGCAGGATACTAAAATTTATAGGTGAAACCAACATGGAAGAGGAGCCAATTCCAATAACTAAACTATTCGTCGTGGAGGAATGCAGCCATCCACCGCGCCGCGATCACATCGTCACGCCTCGCCGATGATTCATTAACTTTAGGTAGGTAATAATTTATAACTCATAATATTTACATTCACTTACACACGTACAAAACAGACCGTATTTTATGTACTTAAACTTGTTGGATATTCTTTTGTACATGTAGTAAATGTCTTTTAATATGCAATTTGAATGTTTCTTTTCTTTTTAGGAATCTCACCGGCGGCGGAAGATCGTTCCAGCAGCGGGTGGCTGCAAACCTGAAACAGCCTCTGAAGGCGGTAGTTTTGAATCGGGGCATCGAAAGCGGATTCGACGTGGAGCGAGTGGGGTATTTATAATGCTCCTGCCGCCAAAATAATTTTGTGTACAGGTATCTTGGTGTGTGTGTGTTTATAATGCTAAAAACGAAACTTGCCAAATGCATTTTTCTACGTCCTGCCATCTTTAACATATTATTATTATTCAAATAGGGTGTAACATGGTCCCTTCGTGGTATCCCAAAACAAAATCTTGCACACGCATTCTGGACACGCTGTATTAGGTGTTCCGTACGCGATAGAAGGCACGGTCCATACACAACATCGCAGTAATTAAATTTTGACAGTATCAAGGAATCTACCAATCTTTTTCTTACAGCAATATTTAGATAGTCCCTTATTCTATATAAAATTTTCAACCTATAGAAACAGTTTTTTACAACTTCGTTGACATGATTCTCAAACCGCAATTCCGGATCAAACACTAGGCCGAGATTACGCGCTGTATCTACCCTTTGTATACTTTGTCCCATAACTTTTATATCTGGATTTTTCATAATAATTGATTGTATTTGATTTTTGCTTCCCAATATCATGTATTTTGATTTGAGAGGGTTTAATAACAAAGAATTACATGCAGACCATGTAGCAATTCTATCGAGTTCCTCATTAAGAATATTCACTGCGAAAGGGGTCTGAAAAGCATTGAAGGAAGTATATATTTGTGTTTTCTTTCACTAAATTGTGTTTTCAAAAATTCTTTCAGCTGATCCCAATTATTAAATTCTTTAATTGAACAGGCTACTGCAGCTTTTTCTTGTAACTGAGAGAGGATATACTTGAAAAGTATCGGTTTTTGTGAATCTGTGGCTAATTCGTGAACGTTATTGCAATCGGTTATGAAAGCATTAAGAGTGTCCCTAGCGCCATTATATGGTTTGATAAATTTGAATAAGACACTCAAGTTTAAGGCTTCGCTCGGTTGTTGTTTTTGCTTGGTAGATTTTGGATCTTGCGCAATCACGGAAGGTGACTGACATTTTTCACTTGCACCCGGAGCATCTACTTGGACGCTAATCTTAGTTTCCTCTTTGTTTGATCGAGACATTTTGGTTTTACAAGTATCGAAGTAAAGTTAGAAAAAAGGAAAGGATACAAAATTTCAAAAATTATAGATTGAAATTGAAATTTCAGGACTACGAGTATAATGTAAAAGAATTCACAAATATTTAATTAATGTGTATGATTCTATATTAAAATTAATTAAAGTCAAAATTACTGAATTTACTTCGCGATTGTACTTAGTCTAACAAATAGGACTTACAAAGTAGCAAGGCTGATAACGATGGCGACGAGTCCGAACGGAGAGTGCATTCCTATGCAGGAGATAACAGCGATGCAGGAAATGTAGCGGCGCGACGCAACGCAGGCAGATTCCACAAAGGTTGTTTGTCTTGGCAGTTCCAGGAACTGGGAGCGATTTTTGGAGTTTTCGGCAATAGCGAGGTCTCGTAAAATAACGGCTTTTCAGGATACACACTTAATTCGCGAATATTTATTAATTACGTTATTTATACTGCCTGACTGCCGACTGCCTCGGTGGCGTAGTTGTACTCCGGTACGGTTACAAAGCTGAGGTCTCGGGTTCGAATCCCGGGTTGGGCAAAGTGATATTGGATTTTTCTATTCATTATCAGCCCAGAGTCAGGAATTTGTGCCCGATATGGCGATAGGCTCGCCACCTATCACATTGTGGGACGGAACATACAAGGCGAAATGTGGGTGCCGTGGCACCTCTGCCTACCCCTTCTGGGAAAAAGGCGTGAGTTTATGTATGTATGTATGTATGTTATTTATAAATTTAGAGTCACAGGATATAACACGTATTTTTGTTTTTCAGGATACGGAGTTATTTATTTATAGAATTAGAATTACAGAGTTTATAGCACTTCACTTCAGCAGGATACAGAGTTGCAGATTTAAAGTCACAGGATTTGTAACACGTAAGTAATTATTTATTTATTTTTTTGTTTCAGGATACGGAGTTATTTATTTAAAGATTTATCACTTCACTTAGAGTTATAGATTTAAAGTCACAGGATTTGTAACACTTATTTATTTTATTTCAGGATGCAGAGTTATTTATTTATAGATTTAGAATTATAAGATTTATAACACTTCACTTCAACAGGATACAGAGTTATAGATTTAAAGTCACAGGATTTGTAACACTTATTTTTTATTTCAGGATACAGAGTTATTTATTTATAGATTTAGAATTATAAGATTTATAACACTTCACTTCAGCAGGATACAGAGTTATAGATTTGAAGTCACAGGATTTGTAACACTTATTTTTTATTTTTATTTCAGGATACAGAGTTATTTATTTATAGATTTAGAATTATGAGATTTATAACACTTCACTTCAACAGGATACAGAGTTATGGATTTATGAGTCTTACGCGGATAAGACACTGGGGGATGTTCGCATCCCACCGCTGCCACCAAATGTTATAAGGACCCTTCTTAAATGGTTTTTAAAAAAAACTATTTTTAATTTTACACATATATTAGGAAATATTATAAGAAATAAAGGGTCTGAGGGCAAACCGCGCGAATGGTTAGAGTGACTAATTAGACTGAGCTGGTTGTGCCTGACAGTTGTATTTATATGCATCTTAATATGACTACTCATGAGATTAGGGAGTGCGCTGTGTGCATGGTCCCTTACTTAATAGGGGTATAACAGTTCGTACGTTTTAGTTGACTTTAATTTATAGTAAATAAATGAATAAATAAAATATAATAACTTAAAAACGCCTAATATTTTATAAATAGCACCTATTTGCAATCACGCAAACATTATGGTTGCCACGCGAAAAGCAAGAGGCGCTGCAAAGCAAAATAATGTACCTAATCAACCAAGTAATGCCGCCGCGTCCCGCATGACATTTGTTTGCATGTGTGTAGTAATTTTGGTGTCCGTGCACAGTCGCAAACGCACACACCCATGAATATTGAAAGCCGCGACTCCTGCGGCAGGCCTCGGGAGTTCGGCAGTTGTCGGGAGTAATCGTAAATGTTCGTTGCCTATAATCCGAGTAAAATTAATAGGCTGGAATCTAATAAATCACCTATGCACATTATGCATTTTTGGTTAGTAAGGTTTTATTTGTTTAAATAGAAATGTTTTGTGTTTCGCGGGGGCCATTTAGCTTTTTTTATGAGTTTTTGCATTGTTTACTATTTTATACTAGTATGTTTGTAAAAAAAATAGATTTCTTAACGGATTTTTCATTTTAACATTTGAAAGTGTGTAGGTACATTTAACAGTTTATTACTAAGTTTCGATATGAATTGTAGTAATTTGCTTTTAGTGGTGTGTTTATTTATTTTTTTAAATGTTATTTGATTGCGAGGTTTGTGTTAAAAATGTATGTTTATCAAATGAATGAATGATTTGTTTATTTTTTTAAATGTTATTTGATTGCGAGGTTTGTGTTAAAAATGTATGTTTATCAAATGAATGAATGAGGTGGCCGAAATCTTGCGTTTATTTACATCGGGATAGGTATAGTAATCTCAACTAACCGGAACCTTGAATATGTGAAAATTGAAAGCTGACTAGGTGAGTTTTTTTTATTTTACTTATTAGAATTTCTTCCGCCGCGACGATCGATCGCTGTTTTGTCTGCGTTGCCGTAGAAGATGGACATGAATAGTAGTACATCTAAGACTTGTTATGTTGGCATGGTTTCCGACTTAGAGATCCGTCGCGTGGCTGTGGCTATGCTAAAAAACTATAAAAGAAAATGTTTTTGTGACCGAGTACTCCGCCGCATACCCAGTGTCATAATCCTGTGCACGCCGCTGGTAAAGCATAGACTGAGAATGCTACACGACATAAGGACCGTCGTCTGATACCATTAGATACTAAGATTACGATACGAATCAATATCTTCAAATGCAATAAAAACACTAAGGAGCGCTAGATGAAACCAAATCTAAGAAAATAGCACTAATAAAAACTAAACTGTATCTGTATCTGTATCAGCCCATATACGTCCCACTGCAGGGCACGGGCCTACTCCACAATCGAGAATACGATTGAGAAACTAAACTTGTTAAGTAAAAAAAAAAACGACAGTACATTAATAAAATTCGCGATCTGTATCCCTTTTGTATTCAGTCCGGTTATATTTTACGGATTATATTTACTCAACGATAAAAAAACAACCTTTATTGCTGTACAGTGTTGGTCATCAAACATTTATTCGCACACAGTTTAAACAAATAACGTTCGTCATTTAGAATCAAATATCGGCAGTATACCAAACTTTCACATAGCTGTGATTGCACAAACGATAAATACAAACAAATGTCAATTTATGTCCGCAATATAAACAAAATGCAAGATAAAGCTCCCAAAGGCAAAACAAATCAATAGTGCTCTTTGAACAAACTGACACTGCATTACAAGTGGTAACTATGTTTGCTACGTGCCGTGAGAGTTCAATTCAGCTATTTTCAAATGTTATCAATAGTTTTATAAATTCCCCAACCACTGAGAATCCGTGGGATTTGATTGCTGCTTCTGTGTCTTTATATTGCAATTGCTTTCATGTAATTACATCTGCTATTTTACTGCATTTCAGTTCTATAAGGAGCAGGAATTGAAATCTACTAAAACCAAGTTCTAAGTAATATTTCTTGAATGAACTCATACACCTAATTTATGCAATCGGAAATTCAATCTGGATCTTAACAGTGTAAGGGCAAGCACAGACCTTGACCTTGCCATGTCGCGATTTTAATTTTCACCAAAGGGTATAAAAATTTATTCGGTGAGAATATCTCATAAATTCCAATGTTTTGAATTTATACCGTAGCATCGAAAAGCATTTCTCGATGCCGCGACATCGATTTAAATTATAAAATATTAAATAAAACAATGTAAAACAAGGAAATGTTTTATTTCGACGGGATAAGTCTAAATATCCTTAGGTAAAAAATAATTTTCTTGCGGCATGGCAAGGTCAGCGCTGGCCTTAACCTTATTTTACTTTTAATGTGAAGCCAATTCTGTGACATGTGACCTACACTATCTACTACTTTATTTTTAATTGCAATAAATTTATCTAGTTTAAGGACATCTATCCTATCAATATTTAAATAGTAATATTTCTAAATAGTTCCTCTTCTGCCTATCATAATTTCATCCCCATTTTAATTAATCACGTTACTTCTCACTTAATCGAACCATTTAACCCCGTTCATAATTACCAATCCTCTCATTTCCACTGATAATGCCGTGGGTAATCCGGTATTTATATTTAAAATAAAATATAGTATTGCCCCACTTCTATTAAGTGGTTTGCTGCGTATCATCTAAAGTTCGTAACACATTCGTGGCACATCGCTTCATAGTTTTACTTTACTAACACTTAGATTTCACGGTAATATCTGCGCTAAACAGAGACAAAACTTTCGTTTTCAATTCTTTCATGTAAAAATAAATGTGAAAACGAGTAGTTGGCACCTTTGATACGAGAATATATTTTCAGAAGAAGGCATCTATACTTCTTTCTTGCGAGCGTGCCGAAAGCCCAACATGAAGCCCGCAGGCGACATCGCGCCGAAATTCACGGCACGTCCTTGGATCGGCAAGTGCGAGTGGATCCGAGGTCGTCGACCAACCGAGATGTCAGGATTTTTTTTTCACTCTAAGGCTGGTTATTCACTGCGGGAAGCAAAACAAAAGAATAGGCCTCAAAAAGCTTTAAAAAGTAGTGTTTTCACACATTTCTCCGCTTACATGTGATTGCATAAAGGAACTGAGCTCATGTAAAAAGATTCTACCACTATGCTAGGCAAAAATTCAATCATGAACTTTTAAAAATCTGCGGAGGTTAAGTTTGTTTTTGAAAGAAATGTAAAATTTTGACAGGAAATGGTAATTTCTTTGTCTATTACTTTTGTTTAACCAGTTAGTATAATTCGTAAATATTATAGGAAACAGACTTGCGATTCTAAATCTTTATTTGCTTTTTCCAATCGGGCACAGTGCACAATTGGCTTTAGAACCAATCTTAAACGTTTTGTCGGGCGATATTATTTCTTAGCTCTTTATCTCTTGAGCCGAGTCGGTAGAGCTGTATAAAATATCATTTTATATTTCTTTATTTATGAAAACATTCGGTCAGTGGAAGTTTTAGGGGCATAAATCGTTTGCGGATTACCGTTTGTAACTTCACACACGTTGTTTTTCCAAACTTTTCTGTGTAGGTGTGATGTTGTTTTCGTTTCGTTGTCACTTTTTATTTAGTAGGCACCGACTGGGAATCGTGAAAAATTTTCGCTTTTGAAGTCGTTTTTAAATTTTCATAAAAATCGTACGAGTAAAGCCTGAACAGATTTACTTTGATATCAAACGCCCAAAACTGTATGTTGGAGATTTTATCAGCTTTATTGCAGATTGATGTGACAGAAACAGATACATGACTAATTCACTTTGGAAACTATTTAAATCGATACGGAGCCGGAAAAAGTAGTGTATCTTTTATAAGTAGAAAAATATCAACGCATCCAAGTATATGAAAGTAAATATATCAATAAAGAAAGATAGAAACAAAAAAAGGCTAAGAACAATGCACAATTTCTAAAATAAATTGTCCTCGAGCGATTCCAGGCCGAGTAACTAGTATTGCTAGCTCATTATGCTTAGAACTTGGCATCAAAACTATTTCATCGAAGCCAAATTCTCACGTCTAATATGCCGTCACAGTTTTGCGATACCATGTTAATTAATATCCGTAGGTGTTACCGCCTTCCTTTCATTCCTATGAATGACTTACAGGATCGTATTACAAGAACATTCCTGCTAAATACAGGAGTTCCACTGTAATAGGATTCTATGAAGTGTAAAGGAGCTTTGTTATACACTGCAAAGTATTCATGATTAGTTTACCTTCGTTCATCCAATTTTCAACTATTTTATGACTTTATTTGAATATGTGTGGTTATAATAATCGTTGGTATTTTTTTTTATTTATAAATTAGTAGATTTTATGCAGAAAATATAGAAGCGAAAAATGAAATACTGAAATTCCTACAATTATATTTCCATAATATATTTTTCTACTTGAATTCAAAATTCCACTTAAAAAAAAATGATTTAGATCGTATTTTCAAAAACTAATTAATTCGTCCAAAGTTGCGAAGATTTCTTCAACATCGGAGTATTAATTTCTCGATTTGTTGCAAAATTTATAAACTCGATCGCTTTGATTCGTGTTATGCTCTGATTTGAATTAATTTTCGTATAATTTTACGACTCGCGAATTCAAATTAATGGGAATTTGCAAGGGTTTCCTTAGAACAATGGTTTTAATGACATTGTAACCATCTAAAGCACATTAAATTTGAACTAAATAGCGGTGTAAAATAAAGAAAGGGGAACATAACAAGCTCGACGAAACAGATACTTTGTAAGCGCGGAACCAATTTATGTTTCTTTATACCATTACCTACTTCAAATTTTTTGAAGAATAAACCGAATATGACATTCGACATAATTTCTACTTATAATAATTATTAGAGGCGAGATATTACTATGTTGTGCTGTTCACCACAGTTATACAAACATGCATGATAGGTACTGGATGTGCAGGATCCAAATGAAGAAAGGTCACAATTTTGTAGCTCACTAAGGATGATTTTACATTATGTGTGCCCTCACACTCACCACTACAACTCGTTAGAATCAATAGTGGAACGCACCTGACCGGGCATTGAAGTTCTGGGAATGTCCAACTTCTGTTAAATCCGCTTTACAATTTGTGTACCTACTTTGCACATGTAGCCGATATCCGGGCCAATACGGATTTCCTATGAACCAGTTTGTGAAGCCGGCCACATCGCGGATGTTACTCCGACGCCAATACCATTTATCCATGCTATAAATATCCGTATACAATTACAATTAATATTAGTTCACGCGTATACTGGGTAGCAGTGAGTCGAGTCTACATAAAGTTAATTGTATCAGCCCATATACGTCCCAGTGCAAGGCACGGATCTCCTCTACAATCGAGAGTACGAGAGTCCATATAGTCCACCACGCTTACCTTGTGCGGGTTGGCGGACCTCAATATTATAGAAATTCTTTTGTAACCTTCACCAGTATAGCGCTTGGTTGACTATCAATATTGGCAGCTGCATCTGGTCCGTTTACCAACCGGCCACCATGCAAATCAATACAATAGTTTAGTAAGAGCAAATTTTTTATTTTCCTTTTTCACAAATTTTCTCATTCAAACTGGTATAGTTGTACGTCGTTCTTTGATGTAATATCAAGATGTTTGAAAAACCGTGAAATTATATAGTAATTAGGTTATTATTTAAACTAACACAACGTTAGTGCTGTTTCATACAAATACGAAACGAGAGTAATGATGTAAAAAATATTACAAAAATTTAAAACTTCTTGCCAAAATTTGCAAAAAATCCTCTCTACTGGCAGAGAATGGGTACTTAAAAATCCCCAAAGCATAAAATTGGCTGTAGTTATTCAATGAAATTAAGGCAGGATAATTTCAGCTTATTTCTGGAGTCATAAACGCGGTATAAATCAGAAAAATGAACGTGCAACTGCTAGTGCATTTATCTCTGGAATTTCGCAAACATTCTGCTGGAAATAAATAACGCGGGAGGCGTCAAGCCAGTTTTATGGGTTTCACCTAGCCTATTTTTAAGAAGTTTTATTCTAGAATAAAACGTCACCTTGCGTTAATAACACTTAATGGGCAGATTGTAATGATACATACACATTGTAGTTAATCTGAGATATTGTAAGAAGAGGTTGGCTGTTCCAGAAGATTTGGTTCGGTCGGTGAATGAGGTTGCTGGATGCCCTCTATCCCTTTCTTAAAACGGAAATGTTCCTTCCCTATAGTTAAATATGGACTTTTGAAGAATTAACAGTTTGCAACTGAATTAATTATGGCAGAAATTAAAGTGGCAGCTATTTAAATGGGGTAGCTTAATGCTACAGAATCGATCAACTCATCAGATCTGATCCAAAAGCTTTGTATGCTTTCTATTAACGGCTACTGTGCCATATAATAATCCGCATTATTACCTTCAGCAAAACCATGTTCAGCGTAAAACACAGTACTGGCCTAAAAATCCATAGCAATTTGCAGAAACCGGACTGAATCGGCGACCTACAATGACCTTTGTCAGGTCGTATGTCCACCTCGTGTCCCAATGAATAAAGTCTTTAATATCCAGAAAAAACGACACAGTAAATCAACGAATGTACGTTGCACGTTACCTAAACAGGGCTTTATATGTTGGTCACGTCTGCTCTCCGATACTTTAGTCGGACATCCCAAATGTACTAAGTGGCAATAGTGTACTTTTAAAATTTGAATTTGTTTGCAGAACACTAAAGCATTTTAGCTGCTCGTAAAATAAATGAAGGTTGTACATTTAAAGCAGCGATACCTATGCCTCTGATAAATACATATTGTCGATATAATTAAAGATTGAAATAAATGTAAATTATTCTCCATTTAGCTATAATTACAGTTAAAAAACTGAGTTTTTAACTAAGTATGAAGTGGTCTTACATTCGTATTCGAACATTTGTTACAGCAATTTTGGCTGCTATGCTAAACTTTGGTCAAATAGTATGTATCTACTCAAGTGGAGTGTAACTTCCAAATTTATCTGCCGTTCTGAGATTGAGTTAACAAAACATATCGTATTTAAAGTGAACAACGTGCGATCAGAAATCTGTTTTCCTTGGGCTTTGCATTTATAGATGGTAATCCTTTATTGGGCAAGTTTCGTACAACAAAACGTAGCTTAAATGTCGCTTTATTCAAATTGCATTCCAATGAATGAAAATTTTAATCAGTGAAATTCTAGAAACATATTGTATGTTTATTGAATTACAACGCTGGTTTAGTGCAATGGTTTTTTAAGATTTACGCGATTGTTGCACATTGAAATATTATTTTTTACGGATTTTATGACGGATTTGGTTTAATTTTTAATTTTTTAATTTCCGCCTGTCCACATTCCGCTTCGTGATCATGGAAGCTGTGAAGTGAAAGAAACATCTAGAAGTTAAAAAATAAATAAAAATAAAAGCAAATGCGCGATACCAGCCGTAAAAAGAAGTTTTATTTCTAGGCTGATTTAGTTCTTAATTTGTTTGACTTTAATAGGGTTTTGTCGCGCTTCCAGCTGTGTTAATCTATTATAGTTTATCTTGTTGTTCGACATAGGAAAAGTAAATTATAATAATTCTTTTTGTCTACTAAAGTATATTTTTGTTAAATACGTACGTATTACTTGCTCGGTGCGGTAATAAGTTTATCTTTATTACATTATGAAGATTTCTATTTCATTAATTTTATAAGTCAGTAATGTCATGGCTAATTTTTATTCCCAAAAATATAGTGTTCCCGTGGTATATGGAAGGAAATCCGATATATTTATTACTTTTTTTATACTCAAAGGGATGTGATGGGATTAGATTACATGCGTTAAGTGAGATTGTAACGGAGCGGGGCGGAAAATAACCGGACGCGACGGGACGGAAAAGTCACAAGTAAATAATGACGTTATTCGTATTAGGTTTTTAACCGTTTTCATTCTCCTTATGGTAGGAGAAATGGGTAAAACAAGGTTCAAGGTAATATCTATTGATTTTTAAGTATATAAAACAAATATTTATAATATTGTAGAGTATAGTTGTCACACAGAAGAAGTTGCGGGCAAAAGCAAGTAATTAATATAATAGAAAAATATATTGAATCATGTCATATTAATTAAAATCGTCGCTTACAACACACAACACACAACTATGAAGCACTTTTGTGAGCCTCATTGAAAGTTTCAAGCGTAAAAACTTCAAACTGTGTTCTGTAAAACTTCTCCGTAGACTCAACTTGGTAAGATACATTTCGAACAGAGATTAGCGATAAAGGCAGTGTTATTCATTCGAAGTAGTTTTCAAATAAGCCTCGGGTACGTGTGATCTCGTTTTGCTTTGATTAAGTTTCTCTTGAGCCGATTTCTTTGCGTTCAGTGGCTTACGCCAGCCATATCCACGTATTGAGTTTACATTCCATATTAATACATTCTTTTGATATTAGGTTGTTTTGTGTTTCTGCTAGGAATTATTAATTAAAAATACTGTTTTGATTTTGTTTAAATGTAAATAAAGAGACCAATGATCAACTAACAGTGCAATCTTTTTGGTTATTGATAATGATGAATTGTATTATGGTGAGTCTCTTTTATGCATATTTAAAGTAATTGATGTGTATAAAAATTGTTTTCGACATAAATACAAATAAATGAATACACCCAACAGTCACATACTCGTACATAATTTTGACCCCACACTAAGATCGTCTTGTGTCGTGGGTATATGAAACTACGAGAGACTGTTCGGTTTCACAAACCCCCAGACCCGAAAAAAATACCTGTGGTTCACACAAATATTCGTTTCGGTGCGGGGATCGAACCCGCGGCCTCTCGTTTCATAGCCGGCGTCTAACCAACTGCGATACGGAGGTTGTCAAAATGTGTCCAATATCAATAAAACATACATAAGTATGCATAAACTATGTTCTTTTTTCAAAAGTTTTTTTACACCTTCTTTCCTTCATGCTTAGCCTCTGGTTCATGTTTTAACACCTTTTTTTATTAACTATATTGGCATATGGCCTAACCACTCTCAATAGTATTCTCCTTTGTAGAGAAGGTCTGTGCTCTGCAAAGGGACGTATATGGGCTGATACAGACAGACAGATTAATTATTGAATAGAGTTCAATTCTTCGTAACATTTTAGTAATAAAATTTCTACAAACAGAAAGTTTGAGAGTATCAGTGGTGATCATATGTACTTGAAAAGAATACAATGGATACAACTTGAAAAGATTCTATCTTATGAAAAGTTAAACAACCACAAGAGTATTATAGCCATTATCGGATCTTTTTCTATTTATAGATTGAATATTGTCCTTTCACACTTTAAATACTTATTTTCTATTTTTTATTCAAAATTATTTTGTGCGTTTCTTTATCTATTATGAGACATTAGTTATAACATAAATCTTTTGTTATCATAGAACAACCTTCAGACACAGAATACTAACAGAAGTCAAGCTTGTGTATGTACTTCACTTTGGTTGCTACACTCACACTACGCTCGGCGTTCGCGCAAGGGTTGTTAACTCTGGCTTTTGCGAAAACACGTATCGTGTTTATAACACTCGTATCGTTTGATTGAATTTTTAAAATAAAATATATAAAACACACTAATAAAATGAAAACGTTTTAATTTTATATATTATTAATGTGTATGCCATTATTCTAAGTTTCTTTTATTGTTTTTGTATAATAAATATATGTATTTTTTTTCAAGAAATTTGTATTCAATTATTATAATCTGGTGTTTTATATACAAGTGTAATAACTTTTATTCATTTGGTCCATCTTTGCCCAAAAAATATCAGTAGATGCGTGTCCGAGGCGGGTGAAACTAGCGTTCGCAGTGGTCTCGATTGGTTTCGAATATCATGTCGGTGAACGCTGTCTATGTGTGCGTTGATTTAGCGCGCTTTGTATGGAGCTTGACTTCTGTTAGTTTAGTATTCTGTGCTTCAGACCTTAAAAAGTCTGTTTTTTCCACCTCTACATTACATCAATCTCATTTATAATTGATTGCATGTATAGGATACAGGATAAATCAAGACTGCAACCGAAAACGAATTCGGGTGCTAGTTTTAGTGACTTCAGACACAGTACAACTAAAACCTTTGCAAAAAACGAGACAAATTTTATTTTGTAAGTTTTTTTCTATTGTTGTATATTTGTGGTAAAAACATAATTTTTCCTAAAATAATAATGTACAGCCTTTTATTTTTAATAACGCTATGGTACTCAAGGGTGTTTTAGCAAAAAATATGGATTTAACATCCAAACACGGATTTATTTTAAAGATCACAAAAAAGAAATGTCGTGTTATTTTTCATTTTTTTAAATTTGTTTTGTGTCTGTCGTCACTAAAATTACCACCTAGCTTCGTTTTTAGTAGTATTCTTGATATACCCTGGATATATAAGTATACATATATTATGCATGACGGAGAAGTCTTGCAACTTTACGAGCGGCCGCCGATAGCTTTAAACTTTGGCTTACTTTAAGGCATCCAATTTATTTCCATGTTGCCATATGCATACCCTGGATTTAAATAAAAGGTCTTTTCCCCTATTATGAATAGTAGTATTGCAAGTAAAGACAAAATATGTATTATTGTCTGTAAGATAGCTGATTAGCCATATTGGTATAAGCCATATAGGTACATTCCATATTCAAATGAAAAGTCTATTCCCTTAGTATAATGAACGGTAGTAAGTAAAAACATAACATGTATCATTGTGTCACAGATAACTGATGTGAAGCATTAGGGCCTCTTTAGTGCGACGCGGACGACCTACGCGGATGTCCGCGACGGACGGTAAAATGTATCAATCCTATACAACGCGTTCAGAGCGACGCGGAGCGCCCGCGCCGTGGAGAGCTGTCCGCGCGCGGATCCAAATCACTCCGCGTCGCTCGTCCGCGGCGCGGGCGTCCGCGCGCGGACGGTAATGCACTTGTACAGACTTGTGCGCGACGGACGGTCGTGCGACGCGGACGTAAAGTACTATCATCGTTATAGAAGACTCTAGTTTCGCATGTAACTCCTCAAATGTCTTGATGGACATTTTAAAATACATGAAAAATTTCATTTCGTTTTCTTGCAATTCCGAAAATAAAGTTACAAAGTCTCCTTTAAAAAGCCTTTTCGCATTCAATCTTCTAATACCTACTATGGCGACGATTTCTGCTATTTAATAAATAGGCAACAACCACCAAATTCAATCGCGCTCCGCGTCGAACTGAACGATGATGTGATCCACGACGGACGCATGCACTAAGGCCCTATTCAGTGCAACGCGGACGGTCCGCGCACGGATTAGTGCTTGCGTCCGTAGCGGATTACATCATCGTTCAGTTCGACGCGGAGCGCGATTGATATAAAATTGAATTTGGTGGTTGCTGCCTATTTATTAAATAGCAGAAATCATCGCCATGGTATAAAAAGATTTAATGGGCATCCAATCGTTGCGAAAAGGCTTTTTAAAGGAGAATTTGTAACTTTATTTTCGGAATTGCAAGAAGACGAAATGAATTTTGTCATGTATTTTAAAATGTCCATCAAGACATTTGAGGAGTTACATGCGAAACTAGAGTCTTCTGTGACGACGATAGTACTTTACATCCGCGTCGCAGGACCGTCCGTCGCGCACTGAACAAGTCTGTACAAGTGCATTACCGTCCGCGCGCGGACGCCCGCGCCGCGGACGAGCGACGCGGAGTGATTTGGATCCGCGCGCGGACAGCTCTCCACGGCGCGGGCGCTCCGCGTCGCTCTGAACGCGTTGTATAGGATTGATACATTTTACCGTCCGTCGCGGACATCCGCGTAGGTCGTCCGCGTCGCACTGAAGAGGCCCTAATCTGTGCGCGGACCGTCCACGTTGCACTGAATAGGGCCTTACTGCTGTGTTTTGTTTGATGAGTTAGGTTACCGGAAACTGGGCGACTGGTGGAGGATATTTGTATTCGACGGTAAAATCACAATCGTTTGTGAAAACATGTGACGTGACGTCATGGTGAAACATGCTCATGGTCATATGAAAGTGTATCACGCTTCGGTTTTATCCAGTGTATATGTTATGGGCCAAGTGATTAATGCAGGCAGTATTCACAATGCCCGGGCAGTATGAATATTGCTGAGCCATATTGGGCCAAGTGATTAATTACAATCTAAACTCACCTATTTATCACATTGCCAGGGCATTATGAATATGGCTACATGATGATGGGGCAATGTGATTAATTGGTGATTTTTTACGTGATGCGCTACCGCATTGTTGCGCCTGCGATAGACCCATAAATTAGAAACGTTGAATTGATCTGCTTATGTTTAGTTGTTTTTTAACGTCCGAAACATTATCTTCAGAAGAAAATTAGTGTACCCACTTTATGGATCAGTTAGGTCGACTGTGCCCCAAAACCGACTCGGAACACCCGGACTTCACGTAGTCTTTTTTCTACCGACCCTAGAGTGTACATATAAAAAGCCGGAGGCGCAGAGGGAGAGCAGCTCCACTCGCAGCATGGTTGCCTATCTTTTGTTACGCAAGGGCGAAGGGGCTGAACTTCCCGTTGCGCCGGAGACGATGCAGAAGCTAATTTGTATTGATAACAAGTGTTTTAAGGTTTAGTTTGCTATAATAGATATTTCTCAGGAATGGTGCGTTACCTTTTCATGGGAGTGGTACCTTTTCAGGGGAGGTGCGACACTCCCTCCACTCCTCCCAACCCACCCCCTCGTGCTGCCCTATTCTAAATTCTACTACTTCGGCTCATTGTTTTGATTTTGATTCGCTTTACATCACTCTGCCCAATAGGCACTTGGCATTATTCATAATGCCCGGGAAATGTGATAAATTGATTGGTTACAATCACATTGCCCGCTCTTATTGGGCATTATTCATATTGCCCGGGCATGATGAATAATGCCCGATTAATCACTTGGCCCATAACATATACACAACTGCAACCAGGCTGGTATAGTTGTACCGATCGGCTTGAGAAAACATCTATCCACGATGGCTACTCGATTTAATTTGTTCTGAATTTGTCAATAAGTATATTTTAGTAATCTTATCGTAGTAGAAAAATCTATCAGCTTAAACCGTTGTTTTAGGCCTTTGCAGACGTACAAGTATGCCATTCGCCTGATGGCAAGCGGTACAACTGCTCATGAACATCAGCAAAATCAAACTTTGCAGACGTTTATCGAATATCTAGAAGAACATGGTCTTAGCTCTCCGGGAACACTGAAGCAGTGTAATGGCGAGCATTTGAAACAAGGGACTATCATGTAGTACCTTAAACAAGCTTTTCTGGGAGCACTCCCCGTAACACAAATGATTAAACACACACAAAGTCCCGAAGTATCTCCCCAGTCCTAACTTAAAACTCCTTACACATGTCGAAGCATGTTGTTATCGCTAAAATTTGCGTAGGACGATACATTCTATCTAAATACACATTACAGAACTCGGAAAACAACCCTAACCCGTCATTACACTTCAATTCTAAGAAGTAAGAAGCATCGTGTTTCGTGAAGTTCATATTGTTTAATATGGTAATATTGATGTACATACTTCCACCGCCTCCGGTTTTCAAACTTATTTGATCTACTAAGCCTAAGTAAGCAAGGTAAACGGAAGTCAAGTATGCCAAACGATACCAATTTTTCCCGGATCGAATATGTTGATTCGAATAATTGGAGTTTCTCTCTTACGTATTGATGCTTTGTATTCTAGAGTAATACGTATCTTTCGAATTGAGTCGCACCATTGAATGTATATTTAATAGTTTTATTTGCATTCTGTTTTGTGATCTGATTTGGCAGCCTTGGTGGTAGTTGGTTGGACGCCGGCTGTGAAACGTGAGGCCGCGGGTTCCATACCTACAACGATGCTAATATTTGTGTGATCCACAATTATTTTTTTTCGGGTCTGGGTATTTGAGATAAAAGTCTCTATCGAATCGATCTTATTGGGTGGGGGGGGGGGGGGGGGGGACTATGATAATTTGGTTAATGAATTGAATTGGTTTTAATAGCATTCCATAATAAAATAACTCTATGAGTGATAGTCTCAAAATCCGCAGCCACGTTGTTTCTTCTTTTTTTGTTATTGGCCCGAAGACTTTATCGAGTTATAGCTTGTCTTCGGTAGTTTATCGTTCCATCTTGTGAAGTTGCTAAGACGGTACTTCAACTTTGAAACTTGTTTATATTATTTTGTACTACAACAAAAAACCCATTTACAATGTTAATTGCAGTTTCCCTGGTATCCAAAGCAGGAATTCGCACTTATACTGCAAGCCTGAAGCTGATTCAGACAGGTTTCTTAGATTTACCCGAATGGCATTAAAATAATGTCAGGCAGTTAAAAATGTAAAAGTCAAACCAAATCCGTGGTAAAAAATAGTTTTATTTTTATTGCTGTGAATGCCGAGACATACATGCCATTCACTTTCTGGCAAGCGATGGAACCGCTCATGGACAGTAGCAAAACCAAACAACACTTGTAATTCCACTGCGCTCGCCATCCTGAGACATTTACTGGTGGTAGGTCTCTCATATGTGAGAGGCCATCTGTGTAAGTACCACCGCAATGTCTATTTCTCCCGTGAAACAACATTGCGTAAATGCACTGTTGTGTTTCGGATTGAAGGACATTGTAGCCAGAGTAACTACTGGACATATTGAGACTTAACATCTTATGTCTCAGGATGGCGAGCGCAGTGGAATGTTGCTACTGTTTATGAGCGGTCGTATCGCTTACCATCAGGCGAACGGCTTGCTCGTATCGTCATTCATTGCAATAAAAAGAATAAAAAAAAAACATACGATATTAAGTCTCAATATGTACAGTAGTTACTTTGGCTACATTTTACTTTTATTTTAATCTAATTCAGACTGTTTGCAATTACTTCGCTACTACGAGTTAACCACCTAACCGATTGTAGTAATTGTTGTCAAAAAATTTCAGGTATATAATATGGAAATGAGCACAAGCTACTATTTACAATCATAATATGAAACCCTAAAGGAAAATATAGGGTTGTCAAATTTAGCATACAGTTTTTTTTTAAATTCTGGCACGACATAATGACTGCACTGCACCTGATGGTAAGCGCAATTGTCGTCCAGGCAGAGTGGCGAATGGCAACAGAAGCACAGAATACTAAACTAACAGAAGTCAACCTCCATACAAAGCGCGATAAATCAACGCACACATAGACAGCGTTCACCGACACGATATTTCAAACCAGTCGAGACCACTGCGCGCGCGGGCGTCACCCACTTCGGGAACGCAAATAGTGAGACGTTTTGTGCAAAGATGGAGCAAATGAATAAAAGTTATTACACTTGTATATAAAACACCAGATTATAATAATTGAATATAAATTTCATTAAAAAAAAAACAAATATTATAAAAAACAATAAAAAAACTTAGAATAATGACATACACATTCTCAGCGAGTTCAAAAATAAAATTAAAATTTGTATAAGCGTGTTTTATATATTTTATTTAAAAATTTAATCAAACGATACGAATGCTATTAACACGATACGTGTTTTCGCATAAGCCAGAGTTAACAACCCTGGCGCGAACGTCGAGCGTAGTGTGAGTGTGGCAACAAAAGTGAAGTACATACACAAGCTTGACTTCTGTTAGTATTCTGTAACAGAAGTCTATCCCATGCCATTCGATACAATTATGCTGGCCTGCTAAGATGCTTCTTCATACGGAAGGACCCAGTATTACAGGAAGAAGGGAACTTTAAACGTAGCATTAATGAGTGGATAGTTGTGGAAATATTATTTCACTCTATCAAACCCAAGCCAGAAGGTTTGTAAAATAAGTTGTCAATTTAATTACGAACTATTTACTCGCGTCCGTTCCCGAGCATTTGCCGCGCATACTAAAACGGGTACTTGAATCGTATTGCGCCGTGACAAGTCCAAATGTCAGCTACAGCAAATAGTCAGTGGCATGGAATAGCGAAAATACTAAAGATCAGATGCGGCAAAGCCCGGAGCTCGAACAAATCCCTTTGATATAAGAGGGGATGCCTTCACCATGCATAATGTACACGTGCCAAAATTTTCCCTCACGATTTACGGAGTTTTGTACTACTATAACAACAAATTGGGATTTATTCCCCCGGATATTACGTGAGTGGATAATGATGCACGTAATTTGTGGCTAGCGGAGATTCTTATCGTACTGAGGGTAAGAAATTATTTCGATTTTATTAATTTCGTCCTTGACCGGATTTTTATTGAAGAATAATTAGTTTATTCGTACTGATAACAAAAGCTTTTGTGGGTATGATGATGAGTTGGATGAGACAACTCATCAATTTGAAAGCGGTTATGAACATTTTCCTGTGCGTCATTAGAACAAAAATGTGTACCTGTTTAATGAAATAAAAATGAGACAGAAATGCGTTGTTCAAGTTATATTAACGTCAGTGCGATTGAAATAAATTAGACACAAGAGGACAAACTTCTCAACAACGCACTTGAGACAAGAATAGCTATTTTTTAAAATGAATTTCTGACTGTATATAACAGAATCTAATGAAGGAATTTGAATTTATATTAAACGTCTTACGCAATGCGATACAAAGTTCGTTTTGTAAACAATTATAGTATCCCGATTTCGTTATTCTAATATTGCAAATGTCAAATATATTGAAAATGATTGGAACATACTGACAAAGATTATCTATTATTTAACTTTGTTACTTCTCTTTGTTCCTTTTCTCATCATTATCTTGATCCATTGGTATAAGCGTGGGCTGGTTTCATATTGTGGATACTTTGAAATAGTTTACCTGCATGTATTTGATCATAAATTAGTAGCCCTATCATTACCGTCCACCGCAGTTTCAATGTTCCAAAATAAGTTATGAACAATTTCGATAATTTCCTATAACTTATTGGTTAAGTAATATGAACTCGGTCGGCATATTTGTTACACGTTGCATCTATTTCCATGGGCGAGGGTGCTGGCACGCTTCCAGCCGTTTACTCCGTGACCAGGGGCACACTGCCTACAAATCTGAAATTTAATTTTAGTGATAAATGGATTAAAAAGCCGTCTCCAGTATGAAATAGTGACGTGATTTGCAGTTAAACATATTTTAATATCGTTCAGATTTAAAAAAAGTAACGTTGGAGATTTGTTTGATGTTTTATTGAAATGTTCTGCAGCGCTCTTTCCAGTGAGACGCGAACTTCACAAACCTTTTCATAACTGTTCTGTTTGATGTTTAATTGTTTTTTCGTGTTTTCAAATACATTTAGGCGAAAACGTTTCCAAGAAAAAAAATAAATAAATAAGTAACTGCCTCTGGGTACAACATTTTTCTCAAACGACATGGATTTCCTCAGGCATCATAGCATTCTTATTAACTATGCCATTCTGGATAGTAAATATTGTACATGCCAGGTAGACTCCTGCCATAGCGATCTGGTAATGCAAATTGAAATAGGTTGTCTTGCTGCGGTCGACACAATTAAGCAGTTCCGCTACAAAACTTTATAACTACATACAGGTGAACCCATAGTGCGAAGTATTTGCGTGCTTCAATATGATGGCTTTTTGATATCTGTATATGGTGGTCGTAGTATAGATGGATTCGAATATTCTACACCAGTTACTAAAATGCAAATAGGTATATTGCGCTAATTGACGCATTGATTAGTTTTTTTTTTTTTTATTGCAGTGAATGCAGAGACGAACATGCCGTTTGCCTGATGGTAAGCGATACGACCGCTCATGAACAGTAGCAGAACCAAACAACCCCTTGAATTACAAAGCAATGCTTGGCATTCGACTGCGCTCGCCATCCTGAGACATAAGATGTTAAGTCTCAATATGTTCAGTAGTTACTCTGGCTACAATGTCCTTCAATCCGAAACACAACAGTGCATTTAAACTGCTGTTTGACGGGAGAAATAGATATTGCGGTGGTACCCACCCAGGCAGCCTCTCACATATGAGAGACCTACCACCAGTCAGTATAGTTATATTTATTATTACAGTTAAGTTGTACATTAAAGACTAAATAAATAAAAATACGAACGTAAATCCCCGTATATTTGAACAGTATTTGTGGAAGGTCAATGTATGCACAAAGATTATCCTTGTTAAACACTGATCAATTACAGCTAATAACAGTATACCGTTAAAGTAAGTAGACATTGTCTGGTCGTGGGCGAAAGGCTGTATTGAATCCTACTTCCTATTCATTCATGTTATAAAGGTTAAAAGTGAGTTTGTGGCTTTTGCACGCTCAAATGGCTGGACCAATTGCAATTAAGTTTAGTTCGAAGGTGGCTGATACCCTAGATTTAAATGGGCTACATTTTATCCCGAAAATTAAGAGTTCTCATGGGATGAGCAAGGAATTCAAATTGTGAATGATGCGGACGTTACGAACAACTTAGAGTCGCTACAACTCCGGACGGATGTCGCCTCTCTAAGCGAGTTCTACCGCCTGTATCACGGTGAATGCTCTGAGGAATTGGTCAACTTGATCCCCTCCTCTCCATTCCTAACCAGAACCACGCGTGCTGGCTTGCGAAGCTATAGCTTGTCGGTCCACACCGTCCCGGCGCGAACCAAACGATTCTCTAATTCTTTTTTGTGTCGCACCGTCAGGCTGTGGAATTGTTTGCCGTCTCACGTGTTCCCTCATTCCTATAATCCTGGGTCCTTCCGCCGTAGTGTGAAGGGGCACCTTAGCAGGCCGGCATAATTGTTTCCATTGGCATGGGACTGCCGTCCGATACCAATGGATACTCTGCCTGGGCGGCATTTGCGCTTACCATCAGGAGCAATGCCGCCACTATGCCGGGCCAGAGTTAAAAAAAAATGAGTATTTGTCAGTCTTTCAAATTCAGAACGATGGTTTGGGATAGAAAGGGCGAACGAAAAGGGCCCTAAAAGGTCAGAATTGCATGGCCTAAGTCTTGGAAAAGGTTAAGGCGGGATGGAACAAGATTTTACGATACGTTAGTAGACAAAAATAAAAGCAGTATAAATAACGGCAGTCCCGTTGAATTTTAAAATTATGCTAAATAATACTATTTATCTGATGTGGAAAGGTCCTAAAAAGTGTCTACACTCAAGTGAAGCGGGGTCAGGGCTCTCGTGTGACGAATAAACCACCGTAGTGTCCGAAATACACGGTAATGGAAAACCCGTCATAGAGTGTTGAATGAAGCATAAATGGGCAGGCTCGTCCGGATTGGTACCACTGTCTTACAGGAAATTGACAGCTTTGCTTTGATGTTCATGTTTACCCGTTTGCTGGATGTATGCAATGAAAAAAATGCTACGTTTCGAGTTTGGTTTGTGTAAACCCGTTTTCGGAGGCCGGTATAATCGTCTTGATAGGCGAAAATGCTCAATTCTTGCTTGTGGATATTAGAGTAAAATACAAAAAAGAAATTGCATAAATAATAATAATAAATAAGTAAATAAAATTAAAAATAATTAATACATAACGATAAAAAATAAATAAAATTAAGAACTTAAGAATAATTAAGAATAATTAGTTTGTGCTATGTGTATTGATTTGTCATAAGAGTTCTTTAATTACCTGCATGACCAATAAAATAATTCATTTCTTTTCATTTTAGTTATATTACACTTCGTTCATTCCTTTCAGCCACAGGAAGTGCTGCTAAATGTAGGCCTACCCCAATTATCTACATATAGACCTGTAGGAAGCAGCCCGCATCCAGCGGCTTCCTGCAACCTTAACAAGGTCGGCTCTCCACCTTGTATAACAGTTATTATTTTTTATGATCTTCAGAAATCAGACGAGCATGCAGCCCGCATTATGGTGAACGATCACCGCTACTCAAGGACCTTCGCAGTGCCAGGGGTCCAGCATAAGAAAATCGGTGTCCATCGCACAGAGCGATCAGTTTGTCGCACCAATCATAAAAAATATAAGCCTTTTCAGGGAGAACGCAAAAGGTACATTCAATACAAGGCTTAAAGCAATTTGTAGGAATCAGAAGAAGAATTTGTAATACGAGGAACAAAATTATTGCGATAACAGTTTTAAAATTTTTGCTTTTATACTGGTGAAATAATGAGGTCTTTCAATAAAATGTTTAATAAAAAAATAATATTGGTCATGTTCCGTATTTTTTTTATAAATTCCACGGAATTATTTGGTTTGTATGGTAAATTCCAAGAATGTGGATTCAACTTCATAACAAAGAGGTTATGTTTTCTAAAGATCCTGTTTATCGAGAAATGATATACATACTCGATACGACAAGGATATCGAGAATTTTTCTAGCTTAATATAATGCTGTCTACTGCGTTTTCTTGGTGTAAAGTAAAATATTTTACATACAGTATGAATCGGTTTCTTAGATACTTATAATCACTGGAATGGGATTTCGCTGGAACGTGCATATGAAGGATTGACTGGATTAAAAGTTAGCTATCAATCTTAGGTAGAGAAATCAGCGTTGAGTTTTTATTAAAAATTAAGGAATTACTCGCAGCTGTAATTAGTACCCTGCATAATGATAGGAACGAAAATAATCTCAGGGAGCTGTGGGTCGCACTATCCTAAATTGCGAAACATCTATCTACCCTTTCGCGGAGAGGAGTGTGAACTCATTTGTAAACAAGTTTCCATCTGATTTAAAATATTAGTACGTGAATTTCATTTCTACTCGTGCATTTGTCAATCTATTCTCAATAGTATTATAGCTCCGACTTCGAAGTCTGCAAATACACGACAAAATACACTGCGCTACAAATATTAAACGAGCGTCAAAATTTGATATATTTGAAATGTTGTCGTGTATATACTTCACAACTACGCTTCAAAAGGATTCCGCGTGAACTTTCCCACGATGTCAAAGTCAATTCGGTGGCGTCAGTTGGAAATGCATTGAGTTACTTGCTGTGGTGTGAAACTATTCTAATTTAGACATTTATTTTTACACTTTGGTCATTGATGTCATAGTTTTCACTTGGATAGTCGAAACTGGGTATTGTGCGTTGGTGTTAATGAACTTATTTACTTACAAGAAGATCACCAATTAAAATAATATAACTGCTATATAATTTGTGTAATCCGCGGTGTTCAGCAAGCAATTGACACAAAGTATACCGTACATGAATAAATAGTAATTGTCTAAGCTGATATCAAATTGTGAAATTCCGCAGAATTGAAATTACATAGTAAGTTATCCATAGTATAAAACTCATAATTAAATGACTGAGTATTTATTTTGAAAGACAACAAAATTAAGTATTAGATTTTGTTGTCATAATCGAGTCGAAGAGAGAAAGCAAAAAAGCATAAACTTCCGTGAACACGGATAAAATTTGTCGGGAACAATAGAAGGTATGGTCAGGGGTGCTCCTATCTAGTGGTCATGGCTTGTCCTAGAATAGGTGCTACGAGTACGCCACCTCGGCCCCCCGAGCTACTGCAGTCACTACAAACATTCCCTTCCATGACTGCAGTATCCACTCCTACAGGCCATACTCTCCTTTCCCATTATATCCTCTACTCACAAACCCTATTTCCTTTCCCCCGCTGATGATGGGCAGCAGCGTCGTCAGCGCGAGCCCCCTCCTGCGCTCGCCAACCCGGCTGCCAAGCGTGGCGAGTATTGGCAAATACCCCTCAATGGCGACACAAAAATTGACCAGGCCCCGGCAGCCCCACTATTCCTGGCGATGGTAGCAGCCATGGTTACGGTGGGGCAGGGGGTGCTAAGAATCCCCGGGTTGGCCCCGGCTACCACCCCCGACGACGACTGGCCCTGGTAACACACAACATACGCACTTTGAGGACAGACGAGAAGATTGTCGAACTGGAAGAAGAATTGAGCGGGTTACACTGGGATATTCTGGGGTTATCGGAAGTCCGAAGAATCGGGGAGGATACGATAACCCTGAAGTCTGGTAACCTGCTCTTCTACCGGGGGGACGACCAACAGTCCCGAGGAGGTGTCGGATTTCTCGTCCACAGGTCTCTCATCAACAACATCGTATCCATCGAAAGTGTGTCGAGCAGGGTAGTATACCTTATACTCAGAATATCCAAAAGATATTCGTTGAAGGTCATACAGGTATATGCGCCGACCTCGACACACCCAGATGAAGAAGTAGAGGAGATGTATGAGGACATTAGTCGGGCCATACATACTTGCTAAACCTACTTCAATGTTGTTATGGGGGACTTCAACGCAAAGTTGGGCAAGAGAAGCGATGCAGAGTTGAAAGTGGGGCAATTTGGACATGGGCAACGGAACCTCAGGGGTCAGAGGCTGGCCGACTTTCTGGAAAAAGAGGGACTCTTCGCGATGAACTCTTTTTTCCAGAAGCCGCCTCACAGGAAATGGACCTGGTTGAGTCCTGACGGTTCTACGAGAAATGAGATAGATTTCATCTTGACGACGAATAGACGGATGTTCAGTGATGTCTCTGTGATCAACAGGGTGAAAACCGGTAGTGATCACCGAATGGTTAGGGGCACATTGAATATCAACGTCCAATTAGAAAGGCGCCGCTTGATGAAGTCTACGCTCCGACCTACTCGCGCCCATATCCAAAACCCCGAGAGCTTTCAACTCGAGTTGACAAATCGCTTTGATTGTCTAAAAGAAAACCTTGCAGTGGACGAGTTAAACAGCGGTTTGGTAGAAGCTGTCCATACGGTGGGATCTAAGTATTTTAGACCTCGCCGTAGAGATAGACCACAAAAACTCTCGATCCACACTCTTGACCTCATGGCCGAACGTCGATCTTTGACGCTGCAGTCTTCCGTTGACGCCGAAGCATATCGGCGGCTCAATAGACGGATCTGGAAGTCCTTGCGACACGATGTCCGTGCTCACAATACTGTGAGCATTAAAGAGACAATTGAGCGGAACGGAGGCTCCAAAGTGTTTGCAAGAGACTTGTCTATTGGGCAAAGCCAGTTGTCTAGGCTGAAGACGGAAGACGGCCGCGTGGTATCGACGAGGGCAGAGGTATTAAGGGAGATCGAGAGGTTCTACGGACAGCTTTACACCTCGGTTGCCAAACCTACTGTTAGCTCGGCCGAAGACCCGAGAGCCGAGTTAATCCGACACTTTAGCGATGATATCCCGGACATCAGCCTGTTTGAGATTGAGATGGCCCTCAAACAACTTAAAAACAACAAGGCGCCGGGTGAGGACGGAATCACTTCAGAGCTTCTGAAAGCGGGCGGAACGCCGGTACTGAAAGTCCTTCAGAGGCTCTTCAATTCCGTTCTCCTCGAGGGCTCAACGCCGGAGGCATGGAGCAGGAGCGTGGTGGTACTGTTCTTCAAAAAAGGTGATAACACTTTGCTGAAGAACTACAGGCCCATCTCGCTCCTGAGCCATGTCTATAAGTTGTTTTCAAGGGTCATCACAAATCGTCTCGAAGGCAGGTTTGATGACTTCCAGCCTCCCGAACAAGCCGGTTTCCGAAAAGGCTTTAGTACCATAGACCATATTCATACGCTACGGCAGGTTATACAAAAAACCGAGGAGTATAACTTGCCGCTTTGTTTAGCGTTTGTGGACTATGAGAAAGCCTTTGATTCGATCGAGACCTGGGCTGTGCTACAGTCTCTTCAGCGGTGCCACATAGACTATCGGTACATCGAAGTGTTGAGGTGTATATACAACAACGCCACCATGTCGGTCCGAGTACAGGATCAGAGCACGAAGGCTATTCCACTACAGAGAGGCGTGAGACAGGGAGATGTCATATCTCCGAAACTGTTCACTGCCGCGCTGGAAAATGCCTTCAAGCTCTTGCAGTGGAAAGGATTCGGCATCAACATCAACGGCGAGTATATTACTCACCTTCGATTTGCCGACGATATTGTAGTCTTGGCAGAATCGCTGGAAGACCTTAGCACTATGCTCGAAGACCTTAATCGAGTTTCCCAACAGGTGGGTCTTAAAATGAACATGGATAAAACGAAGATCATGTCGAATATCCATGTTGTGCCCACCCCCATTGGAGTTGGGGGCTCGACTCTCGAAGTTGTAGACGAATATGTCTATTTAGGACAAGTGGTCCGGTTAGGCAGGTCCAACTTCGAGAGAGAGGTCAATCGGCGAATCCAACTCGGTTGGGCAGCGTTCGGGAAACTTCGCGACGTCTTCTCGTCCAAAATACCTCAGTGCCTAAAATCGAAAGTCTTCGATAGTTGTGTGTTACCAGTGATGACATACGGCACCGAGACGTGGCCTCTCACTGTGGGCCTCATTAAAAGGCTCAAAGTCACTCAACGAGCCGTGGAGCGGGCTATGCTCGGTGTTTCCCTACGAGATCGAATCAGAAATGAGGAGATCCGTAGGAGAACCAAGGTTACCGACATAGCCCATAGGATTGGCAAGTGGGCCGGGCACATAGCTCGTAGAACCGATGGCCGTTGGGGCCGAAAGGTTCTCGAGTGGAGGCCACGTACAGGCAAGCGAAGTGTTGGACGCCCGCCTACAAGGTGGACGGACGATCTGACTAAGGTCGCAGGAAGTCGCTGGATGCAGGCCGCTTCCAACAGGTCATTGTGGAGATCATTGGGGGAGGCCTATGTTCAGCAGTGGACTTCCTGTGGCTGATATGATGATGATGATGAATAGAAGAACGAAAGAATAAATAGGTTTGTAAAATAGTTTAAAATGAGAAGATATAATAATTTAATATATAAATGTCATTGGATAAAAGTAGATGACACCAATCAAATATATATATATACATATACCGGGTATCTCAAGACTGCTACCGAAAACTAAGCCGGGTGGTAGTTTTAGTGATTACAAACACAATGCAATTAAAAATTTCGCATAGAAACGCGACAATTATTTTTTATGATTTTTTAAATATCGTCATTTTTGGGTGGTAAATCCATAGTTTTTGCTAAAATAATAATTAAACTCTTTTATACCTTAGAGTATTCATAAATAAAAGGGCATACACGGTTATTTTAGGAAAAAAATGTATTTACCACCCAAATATGGCCATAGGAAAAAAATAACAAAAAAAAACATTGTCGCTTTTTTTTGCAACTTTTTCTGTTGCATTGTGTCTGAAGTCGCTTAAACTACTACCCGGCTTCGTTTTCGGTAGCAGTCTTGATATACCCTGTATATATATATACATACATATAATAGTGCGTATAAAAAGTGTGTGTGTTCACGAAAGCTAATGACTTGTACAATTTCCATATCGGCTATCGATGTTTTTTGAAATGTCACGTAGAGCGACGAAAATTCATAAAACGATGAACGTATTTCGAACAAATAAATCATATAAATCGAATAGTTGCAGTTCATTTTTGTGTTGGATGGTTTACTTTTGATTTTACACTGTTTTTCCGCAAATAACCTTGTCACTGGGGGCAAGTGTCTCATGTGAGAGCCTGCCTGGGTAGCTAACACCGCAATGTCTATTTTTACCTCTAAACAGCAGTGTAATTGCACTGTTATGTTCCGGTGTGAATGACTTTGTACTCAGAGGAACTACTACTGGACACAATGAAAGTTTACGTCTTATGTTTCAGGATGGCGATCACAGTGGAATAACAAGCATTGCTTTGTATTTCAAGATGCTGTTTGGTTTTGCTTCTGTTCATGAGCGGTCGTATCGCTTACCATCAGGCGAATGGCATATTATCGCCATTCTTTGTAATAAAAAAACTGTATATACATTAAACATTAGAATATATTATAAAGGCAAAAATATATATTACTACCTAGGCTTGTGCCGGCTGGTCCGTTTTCCTTTTTAAATTTTAATCTGGTATCATTATTTGTAATACAAATGATTCTCATATCGTACTTGCTGACTTAAAACCAGCACTTTTTTTTACCAATCCCGTGATTAATAAAACATTCGTATATTATTATAATAAGCCTACGGTAAAAAGGAAATGTTAGCAAATTATGTCCTTTCTTATTTACTTTATCAATTACTAATATTCACATGATAGAGGAAAAAACAATATGTGAAATACATTAACGATGAACACACGGAAATTGTTTGAAGAAATAACGAAAATAGAACCTTTTTGTATATATTGTTATCGGGAAATATTAAGACAAATATGTTTTATTTTATTTGAAATACATATAATAGTTTCAGAATTTCAAGTAATTGGAGTATTCCTGTGCGTATAAGAAATATAAATCAATTTTGGGGTACACAATATCTCTCTTTTAAAGCAACTTGTAATTTTTGTACTAATCACTGTATTGTAAATTGTTTTTGAAAAGAGCAACACTAGAGTTTCTTCCCCATTATTCTGTAGTGAAAACCATTTTCCGAACCGAGTGGTAGATAAAAAAATGACTGAATCTAAATAATGTTGAACACTTTAATGGATTCAATAAATTATTTGCACAACAAAGGCAATATTTTCTTCGTACTAAAACTTTTACGTATCTATATCTCTAACAATAAGGATTGGACCCATACTGTTTATATTTCATCTTTTTTGTAATATTAGTCACGTAATATTGGTGAGTCGATATTTTTGGGAAAACTACTACTAGTGGGAGGTCTCTATATAGATCATATGTCTGAGGCCGCCCGGGTCAGTATTATTTCTCCTATCTCTGAGCCAGACAGCATGGTAAATCCACTGTTATGTTCCGGTGTGAATGACTTTGTACTCAGAGGAACTACTACTGGACACAATGAAAGTTTACATCTTATGTCTCAGGATGGTGAGCACAGTGGATTGACAAGCATTGCTTTGTAATTCAAGATGCTGTTTGGTTTTGCTTCTGTTCATGAGCGGTAGTATTGTTTACCATCAGGCGAACAGCATGCTCACTTTGTCATTCAATGGATTGAAAAGAATCGCATGAGACATAGATAGACAAAATATGTTTGATGATATGTAAGTAGGTATATTAATTTAGTTGATTGGAATTTTTACTGTATCTGCCCATATACGTCCTACTGCAGGGCACGGGCCTCGTCTACAAGCGAGAGAACGATTGAGAGTGGTTAGGCCATATAGTCCACCACGCTGGCCTAGTGCGGGTTGGGGGACTTCCATACCATAAAAATCCTTAAATATCGCTATAGAATGCAAGTTTCATCACAATGTTTTCCTTCACCATTTTTAGTGCGTGGTGATTGACTTTCAATACACACATGATTCCGAAAAGTCAGAGATGTGCCCTGGGATTCGAACCCGCAACCACCGTGAACATGTTGGCAGCCACGTCTATACTCCATCGGTTTAGGTACTTAACTAAATGTAAACAAACCATAAAAAAGGTTATTTAACATTGCAATTTCTCATTTCTAAATTAATTAAAGACAACAAAATGTTTACGTAAATGTAAAACTACATTGCATGTTCAAATTTATTATAACGATTATAATGATGAATGTGTGAGCTTGGAAACAATTAAATTATGTAAAATCATAATTAAACTATCTAAATTAAATCATCTAATTTTACGTAATGCAATCTGTCTATAAAAAAGACCCAAACAGTCAGGCATCCAAAACATTTTCATAAAAGTTACAAGAAATATTATGCTACAAAATCTAGAAGTACAACTTTACCGTAATACGACCATTAAAATGAAAGATAATGCGTTAGGTCGGAGAACTAAGCATCATCATATTATGTTATCTATGGCAGCCAATTATTTATTCATTGCGTTAATGTACTTACTGTTTTCGTGAAGTGGTGAAGTGTTTGGAAGTGTTCATCAATGTTCTTTACTCTGTTTTAGTTATTATCTGTTATAAGCTGCTGTTAATTGTTGTTAATATTTGTTACTTGGTTGACTAAGAAAATATTCGTAAATTGGACATTGCAATAAAATGTTGAACAACCATGCGTCACGTGTTCTGGTTTGTTTACATTTAGTTAAGTACCTAAACCGATGGAGTATAGTCCGTTTACAAAAAGGCCACCACGCACTTACTTTTTTAATTTTTGATTTGAATTTTTATTCTGCCTAAAAATACTACTATTAAAAGTTAAGTTAAGCCGCACCGTAACAAATTAATTGGATATATAATAGTGCTTTGATATAACAAAAAGTTTAGCCGCGGTTTAAATCTGGAATGTGTGGTCTCAATAATACCTCAAAGAGAAACAACAGAGTTTAAGCTATTTATTTCATTCAGAGTAGTGTGATTTATATCTTAAATAACCGATTACAAACACCGGTTATACCGATATTTGTATGCGGCTTTTTGCATATTAATTGATTGATTTATGAAATATTATTTCGCTCGGTTTATTGGGGACACAAATTGAATGAAATGATTGATTTCACCACCGCGTAGGTAGATTGTTTCGGAACCTATAAACATTTGAATTGCTAAAACAACATCTGTTTTTAGAATTGAAAAAGTTCATTGAACCATTATACTTTACTGGAATTTGTATAGAAATATTTTTTCGCGGCATTCCAGCTGTCATTGAGGATATTTTTATACAGCGATAATGGTAAGTTTCTTTAGTAGAAGTATCATATGAGACTATTACAGACAAGAACTATTTACAATAATTCATTTTTGGGTTGAAATTATTTATTTTAATCACTGGTTTAACCAAATGGAACAGCCAATAGGAAAAGAAGTAATACCTTTTCAATTTTGTAAAACGATCATATCCATTGCGCATGAATATAGATTGATTGACACGTGTTGTACGAAATAATTTAATATTTCATACATCAAACAAGGTTATTACTGAACTAGAATTCAGCTGAAGCCGTTGAAAATCAATGATTATACAACATGTGATTACAAATGATATTATGAATACAAATCGGCACAAAGGTATTACGTGAGATTTAATGCGAAATCAGATACTCAAATTTGGAAGCATTATATTATTCCAATTTTAATAGTTGATACGCAAAATACTCGAACGTTTCTCACGTTGAAGTTCTAAACAGCGAAAAGAATACACTTTTAAAGAATATATTGGAAGGAAACACAAACAAAATATGTACATTCCGCGCGAGTTAGGCGTGACAGTTTTATTTTTTGTATTCGATGAGAAATTTGTTCTGAGGAGTTTCGGATTTCGCGACGAACACTTTTTATTGGTTCAAAAATATTGGAAGTAGGGAAACAAACAACATTTACTATTTCAGATGCCGAACATTTATGTACCGTTTATGGCGTATTTGTTATGAGGATATTGGGTTATGGCGTAGCGAGTACTGCAACAATGGGAATATTTAAATGCTGAGTATAAGGTAATTTGTTTTCTAAAAATACGCTCCTGAATATTTTGTTTCGGTAATATTATGGATATTACCTACATAATGTGCATAAAGTCACACCTCGAACCTATAAGGAGTAGGCAGAGGTGCATCCAGGATATCAAATTTTCATATATCGGGCACTAATTCCTGACTCTGGGCTGATATTTCCAGTATTATTACTTACAGAAAGAAGCGTGAAAGCAAAGCTACTCTCGTCAGTTCTCTTTTAAACAATGATATCACACCATTGAAGCTGACGGCATTCATACTGTAGCTATAATAAGGCTCTACAACTAAAAATAACTAAACTGTCTCTAGGACATGAATAACAAATACCCAATTAAATCCTACATAATATTTATTCCACTAAAAACGCCATAAATTTCCAAAAATATCATAGTCATTGATGTTATTGATTGAGTCATTGATTCGGTACATAGTAAACACAGCTTTGATGTTTGCGCACACGTCGCGCTGGAAATCAAAGAGTTCCTTTCGGTCGGACGTCATTCACATTTTTCTTACTTCAAACGGGAATAATTTACCTGAACGTCGTTGTTTTATTTGCTTTACGAGTTGTTTAAATATCATTCAGCAAAATTAAGCGAAAAGTATAAGCTAGGATCAATTTCGTTCTCAAAATATTTGCATTTTTTTATTGCAATTAATGGCACGACCATGCCGTTCACCTGATGTTAAGCGATGCGACTGCTCATGAGTAGTAGCAAAATTAAACAACACCTTGGATGACAAAGCACTGCTTGGCATTACACTGCACTCGCCATACTGAGACATAAAATATTAAATCTCAATAAGTCCAGTAGTCGCTCTGGCCACAATGTCCTTCAAACTGAAACGCAACAGTGTATATACACTGTATTATGGCAGGAGATATCCAGGTGGCCTCTCAGTTCTCACATATGAAAGACCTACCACCATATCCATCCTACCTGTCCGTCGTTATAAAAAAATGGTTCTTGATCAACCCTCTATTAAGTAATATTGAATAGGCGTATTATGTTGTGCAGTAAAAAAATATAGGCTGTTTGATAAAAGGACAATACAAATAGAAAGATCTGTTTCAGGATCTTGCTCTACCGAAAAAATATGTGACGACACAACCTATTGTGAATTTAATTTAAATTCTTGAATTTATTATTCAAGGTTCATTTACTCCCATTATATACTCATGTTGGGTAGACAACAAATCGTAAATAACAAATAAAATCCTTTGGTTGAGAAACGAAGAATTGATGCCCTAACCCACCTAAAGTTTTTGATAATAAAACAAACTGGTGCACTGGTTATCAAACGTTTTTATTTTACGCTAAAATACTATTAAGTTGAAGAATCCGTATCCGGACAAACCAAATGAAAATGATTACAAACCTTATGGCAATCGCTTCGTTAGATAAATATAAGGTAACTTGGCGGAAAACTTCGCTATAACTAGGGAACTTTTTAATCAAGAACACTCTCAAGCACCGACAGACGAACTGATGTTTTTTATTTCCCTGTATAATTTGTTGTGATGCTAATTAAGTGACATTTTATTTTAACAAGCTGTTTTTAATGATCTCCTTTTAACAGTACATTATACCGAGTGGATCCCGACAGCGAACGAATACGATGTGAGGTTGTAGTTTTAGTGACTACAGAGTACAGATATAATAGAACAAACAAATTCGCCATGAATGCGACAAATTTGATAATACTATATAAATTATTTCTTTCCTCTTTCTGAACTTTTTAATATCATCATGTTTATGTGGTAAATACATAGGTTTTGGTAATTTTAACCTTCGCCTACAATTGCACCTTTATAAACAAAAGGGCATATGTTTTATTTTAGGAAAAACTTTGTATTTAGTATTTGGCGGAGCCGGTATCAATAATTGTTTGTAAGTTACTTACCGCGAGACGCCGACCATTTACGCACCTACACTGCGGCTAATTGTTCTTCTTTACGCATGAATTCCAGCAGATCGACATAATTTATGATAATTCAGGAAGAAATGTTATGATTTGTCATTTGTAAATAATAGTTAGCGCTTTGGATGCATCATGCAATGTAAGGGGACTATACTTGTATAATATTATCCCATAAAAAATTATGTAGAACGATGCCCAGGCGAGACCATATTATGACTCGCACTGTTAAAAGGTTTTGGATTTGCATTATGTTGCATTAATTAAATATGCATACGAACGTACACTCTCGCCTTTTCCCGAAAAGAGGCAGACATAGGAACTACCAGGCCACTCACGGTTCGCTGTGTTGCGTCCCATAATGTGAGGACGAAGGCTATCACCATCTCGGGCACAAAATTCTGACACCGGCCTGATAATTAATTGAAAAACCCAATATCATTTTGCCAGAGATTCGAATCCGAGACCTCAACTTTATATTCGTAGCGTTTTTATTTTTTATGCATTTAATGGCGGGAAGAGCAAGTCGTTTGCCTGATGGTAAGTGATACGACCGCTCATAAACTGTAGCAACATTCCACTGCGCTCGCCATCCTGAGCCATAAGTTTCAATATGTCCAGTATTTATTCTGGCTACAATGTCCTTCACTCCGAAACCCAATAGTGCATTTACACTGCTGTTTCACGGGAGAAATAGACATTGCGGTGGTACGTACCCAGATGGCCTCTCACATATGAGAGACCTCACCAGTGTGTGTAGTACAACTATGCCACCGAGGCAGTCACACTATTCATTAGGTGCATTATACTCCCATTATCAGCTGAATAAAAATGTACTACGCACCATGTATTAGCCGAACGTCGCGTCGATATAATTCATACATATTTCAAATTCACATTCATAAAACCCTATTGTTGAAAATTATACCAGCTAACAAATCATGTTGCTCAAATGAAATTAACTTGTTCGTGGGGTTTTCACTTCTTAATTTATTAGCTCTCGAAACAACTCGCAAACAGGATTACTTAAATAAATAGTTTAGCAAATTGAATTATATTGTACAACGCGAGAATCGAATGCTTGGAACGGGCAATATACATATATATTTTATTTCTTATACGAGCGAATCTGTATCAGTCATTTTTGTATTTCTTATTTCTGGCAAACGAGCAAACTGGTGACTTGATGGTAAGTGATAACTGTCGCCCATAATCATCCATAACCCTTAGATCACTACCATGATCCCGAACCATCAAATCGTGAGGGAAGTGGCAGGAGAACGGCTGAGAAGAGGGGCATTGGGGATTGTTGGATGCCCAGCAATCTCACTCACCGAACAAAACGTGACAGCGCAGCTGTCGCTTCAAGTCGATCCTCTGTGGGACAGTGCTACCGCTCCAGACGAGACTGTCTATTGAAGTTAAGTTATGACTGAAAACAGCATGGCTCTACCACTTTTAATATATATTTCGCTGGTATAAACCAAGTGCCACATGATGTAGAATTTACTCCACCGCGGTCACACATTGTTTTTGACGAACGCACGAATTTAATTAAACTAGTTCCGTGTCATGCATATATAATTTTATCGTACTAGTATAGAAATTTTGTGAATGGGTCTTTGAAAGTGTATTGCATATTAATTTGGTCAGAAGACTGTTTAAAAGCTTTCATAAGATTAATGAAGCGACTGATTACATACAGTGCCAAATTTCCTAATGATATTAAAAAAATTGTGAGTATAAGAATCCGAATAAAGTTCTCCGTTCGGTTTAATATCAATTGCCATTAATTACAAAACGGAGATTATCCAGATAAAGCGGTGAGTATTCCTTACATTATCGGGATTACGTGGCAGATAATTCACGCATAATATTACTTCCTCAATTTCAGCCTACTGTTGAATTAACCGTTTTATTTTGATACACGTGAAAAATGTAAGGAAGATAATGACGGGGATCATTGGGTTTTACAAAACCTTACAATAGGTAAGATAAATTTAATCCTGAACGGAAAACAAAAGCAAAGTTTCTCTACGTAGTTTTTCTGAACGACTGACACCACACTCTTTGAGTCAACACGTTTTTACTGTGATCAGGTCAGTGATAAAGAATTTTGTAATTTAGTAGTGAATTAAAAAAATGTAGACTTGACTCTAGGATTTCTTTACCGATTATAACAAAGTGATAACTAGGCACCTTATAGAATGGTATACTCGCTCAGAAGAGATATTATTAGTAGTACAGTCCAGCACTCGTAGATCCTGATACCCACGACACAAGACTCGTTCTTAGTGTGGAGTCAGGACTGTGTATGTGACTGGGGGGTGTATTTACTCAAAACTCTCAGCGATCTAAAAACGATAAGCAAATTGTTCAATACCAGGTATATTATAAATGCTGGGACTTATATAGCTAGGCCTAGACATAATATATTTACACCAGTCACTCCGATAGGTTTTCCAACATAGATTCAGAGATATAGGTAGGTATTTTCTCTCTATAGCATGATGGATGAAAGCAATTGAAAAAATATTAAATAAATATTTTCCTTCCAATAAAAATAACGGTTACATATTTCATATATCATTTATTCTCTAAGATGGGTTCCTGAATTCATCAGAACGTATGAGATATACGTGCGGAATCATCCAACTCGTGAATGACAAATATAGCGGGGCGACACTAATGACGTCATACGTTACCCTCCGCGTGTCTCGTATCCTGCGTGATAAGAAATGAGCTTATCTCGTAGAAACATCGAGCCAATATTCGGCTGCAACACGACTCATGACGTCACATCAATCCTCGACGCAAACCATTATAACATTGATAAGCCTATATTGTTTTCAGCAATTTCATGGATTGTTAACTTTTTGGAGCGAACTTATGTGCGTTTTGTGGAAGGATGTGTTGTTTTAATGAATATAAATAAATAAATAACACCCAACTGATTTTTTTTATTTTTATTTTGCTATTGAATTTTAAACCACCTTTTCAGTCATCTGTTATTAAGTAAAATTGAACTTTAAGACACGAAAAAAAAACGTACTATAAACATCAACATGGTCTATACAATAACGAGAGACCACATCGTAAGCCTATGCGGGCTCGGTAATTGGTGTTCCTTGTTCCTCAACGCTGCAGTTTCATCATATTGTATTACAAACAGCCTGAATATTCAAACATTTTTAAGACATAAGTCATTCACATTCGAGTAGTGATTTTGAATTACTAAAGGTGATATGTGAATAGTTTTTTTGAGCTGGAACTAGGCCCTGGTCCTCATAGCTGATATCCTATACACGATACCTCGAGACTTAGTGAGGTTAAATACTCGGTTTCATTAAAATGCGTGCCCGTTGCAATCCTGTAAGCCAGATTAAGGAGTGCCTTATCCTGGCTTACGGGATTTGCAATAACGGATGTGAGCACGGGACTGTTTAAAAAAATATGTCTTGAGGTTTAGATGATTCACGCATGTATTTAAAATATTATAGTACATTATCACTCCAATATATGAATCCAACTCCTCTATGGATACTAACTTTCATGATACATTGCTAGGCTGTACATACACGACTAAACTGAAATAGCAAAAGTATGATTAGAAACTCAGATGTTCGCGTATGAAATTTGTTTCAACGTGAAATACCGCTTTGTATTATGCGAAGTACATTTATTCCAAACTTTTGGTTTATTGCTTTCGCCATTCAGAGTTTGGCGACACCTGCAAAGATTTCCAGTTTTTTAATTTCAAGCGGCATTTTTTTAGGAACCTGCGAAGTTTATTTAATATAATGAGACAATAAAAAAATAAAGGCAAAGAGACTTATAAAATAGGCAGTGTTTTCCGTTTGCCTTCATTCTTCGTTGCTATGAAGGCAAGTCCAGTTTATATTTCATTACGTCTCATTCCGTACTTAATTAAACATGGCATAAATAATGACTCACTTAACACTAGTTTCGACTTTATCATTGCTTCGATGTACATACGTGCGGGGGTTAATAATATTTTATGTAAACCTCTCCCCTATGCAGTAATGGACGACGTCATCTACTTAATGGACTCGTTATGTCGAGATTAACTGTTGCTAGGAAATTGGGTCTTTACTCTTAATGGATGAATGTTGAAAATGCGGAGTGAGCATCTTTAGGCGAAAGACGTGAGCACAGCTTCGCCATAATTGGATGATGCAGTGGTATTTCCATAATTGATCTGGCTTTTTATTGGCGCACGTGTGTCCACAAACGGTAATGCAATTATCGCAATTTGAAACTTTTCCCGTATAATTCAGACATTGGGTTAAAATAATCTTTGTTTAGTAACTTAAAATTTATTCATGCATTTGCAAAGATAGTTCTCATTTATGTTTTTTTTTTATTATCGTTATATAATATTTTCAGTTTACATTGTGTGCTAATAAATTTGTAATAAAAATAATGGTAAATAAAATAATGCGGTACCAATTCAGTTCTTTAAATAACTGTAGATGCATAACATTTATTGTATTCTCATATTAATAGCTGGGGGTACGGAAAAAAAATATTATCTAAAAAAGAACCATAAGGAATAGTTTAAATATATTTTAATTCATCTATATATTTATAATTCTTTAATTATTTGATTCATCATTATATTTCAACTGGTGCAATACAATGACTGCACCTGCAAATGTCAACCAGACAGAGTAACGAATGGCTCGTGCCATTCGGTAAAATTATGCCGGCCTGCCAAAATGCTTCTACACATTACGGCGGAAGGACCTAGGACCACACGAAGGAGGGAATACGTTTCCCGGCAAACAATTCTACAGCTGTCGTGGCGTTCGCAATATTAAAATGTATATACTATGAATTTTTTAGTGGAACATCTAGAAAATTACTAAATAAAACTAACATAGTCGCAATATACATAATGGTTACCCGGGGCATTTTTCATCTGTACGCTGCAATTTACTCAACGTGGCAAAATTCATCACACATTACATCAGATACGTACGGGTGAAACTCGCCAAAAACTAAATGAGCAAGAAAATAAACGAGTACTGTATATCTGACTTTAACTTAGATATCTTATTTTCAACTGAAACGTTTGAGGGGATCGTGTGGGTTCGTACTAAAATAACTTTGCATTCAGACAGCGTGCCACACGACGAATAAAACCGGTGTCAATGCTCTGTAAAAAACAGAAAATGACTGAGAGCGTTACAAATATCATTCCAGTGTTTTTTCGCATACAATATTATATTGCGAAGATGGAGGTACTAAAGTTTGTAACTGATGCTTTGGGCGTACGTGATATACAGGGTTTCAAAGGAAATAAAATATGTTTATGCTTTGCTAACTTTTGCCTGCGAGTTTGCAAACGGAGGTTTTTACTCTAGATCTATCCCGTAGGAGCTGTATTTTATTAACTAGTGGATATTTTAAACTGGGAAGAGAATAAAGTAGTTTTTGTCGGTTAATGAAACATAGTTTCTATTTTGACGGAAAAATGATTGCATTTTGCATTTTGATGCGCTGTCACTGCATTTAAAATGGAAACCAAAAAACAAAATACAAATTTATATCATAAAGTAATTTTTTACTCACATACAAACATTAACTCAGGCTTTTTGCCCAGAACGGATAATCAGATGTGCTAATAGGACACGCACATTTCGCCTTGTATGTAAATAGAAAAATCTAATATTACCCGACTCGGGATTCGAACAGATTACAGTTGCGCTACTAAGACAGTCATTTCTTAATTGATATTTTTTTTTTTATTACCAACTCAGAACTGTGTGCACATGAGGCGTTTACATCGATTGCATAATTGTTTTGCACTTTTTTACACTTATTTAAATATTGCACTTTTTATGATCTGTCTACCCACTTTTGTATTTTTTTTTATTATTATTTTTAATGTATTATTGTTATTGGCTGGCTTGACGCGCGGACGTCACTTAAAGCCCTGGTCTGTCGAAGCTACGCACAGCGGTGCGTTGCGCGGAATGCGGTGTCAAACTCGGTTTTGTATGAAAAACATTGACATTGACATGACGTTCCGCCGCAGTATGCGTCAGCCAGCGTCTGCGGTAAGGGGTCAACCGGGTGACGGGTAGACTGGTCTTTGGTGCTGTCACAGTATGCGTCGGTGTAGAGGGGCAAGTACGGTGAAGTGCGGGGCGGATACACCGCACAACGTGCCGTTATTCTCATCATTTCGTCGCGGTAAGCGTACTTGCGCAATGGATTTATTTGAGGACAATATTTTTATCAATTTTCGTTTGGTTTAACTTTTGTTTAGGCTCTGGCGCGTCCATCGACTATGTACTGCCGCGCACTACGTTGAATACAGTTCACATGCGTTCCCAATGACAATGGCGCAATATAAAATCACGTAGGGATACAACTTTAAAACCATGCGTTGGTAAAAAAAAATACAGTTAAAAAGTAAAAATAATTAGAATTTAATAAGTATATGATTATAAAATGGAGTCAATTACATTTATTTTATTGTTATAAAAATGGCATACGGAACTGTATGTTAATTGTTCTAAGTACCTAGTACTCCATGCTTTTTATCAAAATATAGCAACGGAATTAGTTCCCAACTGATCAGGGTACAATTGGAATATAATTGGAGACGATTTATTAGTAAGTATCTATATAAATTCAGTCTTTATCCCTATTCGCAGGGCACTTTATCAGCCCATATACGTCCCACTGCAGAGCACCGGTCTCCTCTACAATCGAGAATACGATTGAGAGTGGTTAGGCCATACTATAGTCCACTGCGCTAGCTGGCCTTAATCCTATATGTGCATAGAAACAAATACAAACAACAAACCCAATAAAAACATCAATCGTTTAAGTGCACCCGCTTTTTATATGAGTTGTGTATCAGCCCATATACATACATTCGATGCATAATGGTTGTATATTATCGTCGTAGTTATTTACAAAATTCACCTGCAAGATCTACTACAAGAGAACTATCGCCATTCGACACAATTAGCACCACTCTCCTAGCACCTAGAGAGCATCATGTTACGATATGGTGCAATCTTAAATATGTAGTTCCTCAACGTAGTATTAAGTTCTGTGTTTTCCCCGTTTTTCCATTCTCACTCCATCAGAACCCCCTCTATGCATATTGTAATTTATGCTACTTACACCTATGCATATATATTTTGAGCTCTGTGTTATTAATTCTGTTAAATACTAAAATAAAATTATTATTGTAAAAAGTGTCTATCAGTATTGTTCCAGGTTTTGCTTGTGAAAATTTTATAGGCAAATAATTTAATCGTTATGGAATTTATTTTTACCCAATTACGGTACAATCGATAACGATAATTTAAGAATGGATATCTACATAAACCCAGTGAAATTTAATTTGATCGAACAATAAGTTGTTTAGGCGAAAAAAGATGTATACAGCAGACGCGTATTTCATTAGAATGATACGAATCACTTTTATCACATATCAATATTGCGCAAATTATCTCGTAAACATATATACCCAGTCTATTTAAAATGACGCACAAACATTTTTTTTAAGAAATTATATATATTTTCGAACATAAATGATTGTTATTTGTTGTCATGGAAATTCAAGAAAACTTCAATGCGAAATTGTCATAGTAACGTTAGTTGTCAATGAACGGTTCTCCTATTGGTCAACGGTTTTACGCACTGAGTAAAACCTATATGAACCACCTTTTTTGTTATGTGAACTACGTTGTATGACGTCACGACGTTGCCGCTTACCGCAGTGCCGCGCGTATCCTTCGACAGACCAGGCCTTAAGGTGTCCACTGAAAATCAGCGTTATGTTGTGGTTTGCACCACATCATAGCATAAGCTGACTGGACACCTACCAGTCACAGCCGCGACCAGTCTTTTTTTTTTTGTATTTTTATTCTGTGTTTTATATTAACAATGCCTGTGTATGTTGCGACTGTGACAAATAAATCGTATTTCTTTCTTTCTTTCTTTCTATATTAATTTGAAAAAAAAAAATCGCTGAAACAAATCACTAACAAAGTAAATACATTAACTGTAATTGTTTATTATTTTTGTTTACACGTGTTTTTATTTTGCACGGTTACGTTTACAGTAGAATCGGTTCTATTTTGCTGAAAGAGAATCGTCTGATGCCAGGCCTCTTTTACCGAACGGTGTCGCTCACGGCCCTTTCAATTAACATCGATACGAAACGTGTCAAAGACAAAGTGAGACTAAAACGATTGATCTTTGGAATCTTTGGAGTTCGTTTTTAGTAATTAATGCTCTCAATTTTATTTAAAACTGGTGAAGATGATGCAAGCAGCCTTTAGTCTATTAATATGTTTGTGTAAAAAATCCACTTTCTTAATAATTTTACTTTTATCAATGTTCTTGAAATAAGAAACAAAATAAGTAATAGGGCCATCTGTTAGCATTATATTTTATTAAACTGTATTGTGTTTTATAACAAGTGCGTGGTGGCTGTTGATGAACGGATTAGTCGCGGCTGCCAATAAGTTCACGGTGGTCGCGGGTTGGAATCCCAGGGCACACCTCTGACTTTTCAGAGTCATGTGTGTATTGATAGTCACTCACCACGCACTAAAACGGTGAAGGAAAACATCGTGAGGAAACTTGCATAGCATAGCGATTTTTAAGAATTTCTATGGTATGTAACTCCGCCAACCCGCACTAGGCCAGCGTGGTGGACTATATGACCTAACCACTCTTTTTAATAAATCCTAGAGCGTTAAATCTTGATTCGTTACATAAGTACTAAATTAATTTCCCCTGTTGAATGAAGTTGTTGAACAAGCCAAAGTTTTCTTAGTGCGAATACACTCTTGAAATTGCAATGAAATGAGCGATTTCTCAAGTTCCAAGTTTTTCTTATGAGTTAATAAAAATTCACATATTTTTTTTTAATTGCCTATATTGTGTTTAAAAGTGCGTGGTGGCCTGTTGGTAAAACGGACTAGTTGCGGCTGCCAACATGTTTACGGTGGTCGCGGGTTCGAATCCCAGGGCACACCTCTGACTTTTCGGAGTCATGTGTGTATTGATAGTCAATCACCACGCACTAAAACGGTGAAGGAAAACATCGTGAGGAAACCTGCATACCATAGCGATTTATAAGAATTTATATGGTATGTAAGTCCGCCAACCCGCACTAGGCCAGCGTGGTGGACTATATGGCCTAACCACTCTCAATCGTACCCTCGATTGTAGAGTAGGCCCGTGCCCTGCAGTGGGACGTATATGGGCTGATACAGATATTGTGTCCCACTGCTGGGCAAAGGCCTCCCCTTTGTCATTCCACTTGACCCTGTCCTCGGCGAGCTCTTTCACATATTTTGTTAGATTTCGTAAATAGTTTTTTGGATTCATTTTTATCGTATAGTAAGTACAAGATAAGTGCGTGGTGGCCTGTTGGTAAATGGACTAGACGCGACTGCCAACATGTTCACGGTGGTCGCGGGTTCGAATCCCAGGGCACACCTCTGACTTTTCGGAGTCATGTGTGTATTGATAGTCAATCACCACGCACTAAAACGGTGAAGGAAAACATCGTGAGGAAACCTGCATACCATAGCGATTTATAAAATTTCTATGGTATGTAAGTTCGCCAACCCGCTTTAGGCCAGCGTGGTGGACTATATGGCCTAACCACTCTCAATCGTACTTTCGATTGTAGAGGAGGCCCGTGCCCTGCAGTGGGACGTATATGGGCTGATACAGATACAGAACTACAAGATAAAAGTATTGTATAGTACTTCTCATTCTTAAGCCTATTACTAGTCTCCAGCAGGGGCGGATCATGAAATTGTGGGGCCTTGGGCTAATACGCCTCAGAGGCCCAATAATTGTTCTACTAATTGTTCAACTAATTGTTATCGTGTCACAAAACTGTTTTGCAGAGTGATCTAGGCTTATTGTAAAAGAAAAAATAGGACAATAAAACGTGTTATTTATTTTAATAAAATTTACCCATTAATTCCTAGTGATAAAGCGCTGTTTTATAATGTCGTTAAAATGAACATATAAAAAGATTAGCCTTGGGGCTTTTTGTACCCACGGGGCCCTGGGCTACAGTCCCAAAGGCCTTTATAGGTAGATCCGGCCTTGTCCCGTAGGTACTTATATGGCGTTAGGGCAATTTTAATTCTCAACCGAGTAAAATAATTTTAAGGTTGTTGTACGTCCACAATGCAATCCCACCACCACAATGCAATGAAATACTCTTCCGAGAGTAAAACTTCGTCTATTGGGCTGACTCGTCTATTGATGATGCTTAGTACAATACCTTCGTTTGTATCGTCGTTTAACTTTCAATACTGTGAATGTGTCATTATACTTATTCTTATACACTTTATATACTATTTTAGTTGTCGAATGTGTTTGTCTTCTTCGCTCAAACTGAAATTAAATGTTGTGTGAAAGGGACAAAATATTCGAAAGTTAAGATAGATTTATAAACTCTATGAATAAGGCCTGTAGTTTTTTATCTGTTACTATTGTGTCATAAAAATACATTTCTATGCTAGGAGCCAAACATTAAACTTTATCACCGACAGAAATTTCGTACGGTTAATTGCTCTATATCTCATATTAATTTACCCATAAAGAATATATCATAGTATTATCAGAATGTTTCAGCACTCACGGAAACCAATAAAGACTAATCTCTTGAGTACTTATCAAGTTATCTGCTGGTTTATTACTTGAAGTAAACTGAAGAGTTATGTAGCTAATGATTGGTTGGGTAATTTATGGGCCCTGACAGTTGAATGTTATAATAGAATGCAGGAAAGCTGTGTAATAATATAAAAATATGAAATCATTGGGGGATACCTATGTTCAGCAGTGGACTTCCTTTGGCTGATGGATGGATGAAATTTGCATTGATAGAATCAAAACCGAATATATTGTAATGTTATCCATATCGTCGCAGATCTTATTGTAGTGATATTATGATGATTTCATGAATTTTACATTCGTCTTTATTAAATTAATTTTGGAATGAGAATCACAATTCACAACTGAATCATAGCTGTTGATTTACGTAAAATTTAGATTTGTTGTAACTACAAACTGGTGTCCACATATTTGCATCGTATATATCGCACGCATGGTATCAAACGGATTGTTTTTTTTCAATGCATAGAATCCATAGCGATCGGTTTTGCTTGGATTGGCCCTCAGAGCATCAGCATTGCAGAAGGGGTGAGTTCATCCGAACCGTACGATATGGAACAGTGAACGCACTTGTATGAATTCCTATACAAGGAATATTACGATCCATTTAATGTGGTGTGTCCGATCCGATGCGTGAGATCTGAGTATTAGTAATGGGAATTGCTGTTTCGAATTAACATCACCACCTTGTTATTTCTGAAATCTTAGCATGCTCTATATTTCTGCTATTGCATATCTCCATCATCCACGGAATTTGTAAACAAAAAAATTTGCCATATATTATAACAATTTACTATAGCTAAAATTACATAATATTGACTCTTTAGTTTCATCTTTCAATGGGTTTGAAAAAAAAACGCACTGTTTTATATATTACACGATATCGCATAAAAATATTAACCAATTCGTTTTGTCAATCATAATAGCAAAAAAACTTTTATTTTTAAAACTCGTGAAATGTTATTATCAACTTTACTTCCTATTTATGATTGCTATTGCTATTTATTCCAATACTAGAGTATGTGACCGCCTGCGGTTCCAAAGTAGTTCGGATAAAGCTTAGGCATTATTTCAATGTATGGAATGAACTAAGTTCTATCTTTCCTAAATTTTGCGTCGTAAACGAAGCGAAAAGACAAATCGAGGCTTGCCCGTATGTTTGTGTTAACCGCTGGAGAATGTTACTTTGATCTTACACCGATTAGTTTTATATTTATTTTGAAGCGTCTACTAGCTTTGTTCCTAGAAAAACCTAATAGGACCAGAACAAATACTTTCATATTTCATTTTATTTTTCTCCAGGAGGCACACCGTACACCCGAATTTCACCTTGTGTGTTCCGTCCCACGATGTGATATGGGGCTAGCCTATCGCCATATCGGACACAAATTCCTGACTTCAGGCTGATAATGAATAGAAAACATTTCGGATCCAAACTTTTAGCTTATTCCGATATAATACTGTCATGTGCAAAGTAACTTTGTCGTCTATAAATAGGTTCGTATTAGCATTGGAAATGACATCTGTCTAGGGTAGTTAAGAAGGTACTTATCTAACTTTTTTTTTTCTGGTGGTAGGTCTCTCACATGCCTGGGTCGCGAACCTGGAACGCAAAGTCTATTTCTTTCGCCTAACTGCAGTGTAAATGCACTGTTGTGTTCCGGTTTGAAAGATATTAAAGCCAAAGTGACTATATAACTTTATTGAACATATCGCGACTTTACATCGTATGTCTCAGGATGGCGACTGCAGTGGAATGCCACGTATTGCTTTGGGATTCGTGGTGTTGTTGTGGCATGAAAGTTCGTATTACCTACATCAGGCGAATGTCATGCTCGTTTCGCCATTCAGTGCAATAAAATACTTTAATTACGTTAAAATTTTATTTTCTCCTACATTCATTAATTCAAATTACAGTAAGATATATGCAATTACTACATCAACGCTAACCGCATCGCTGACCTTTCTCCTTTCCTAAGAAACATTGGCCGTAATTATCTGCTTTGAAGTACATAAGATTGATTGAAAATGTAATGTAATTACGAGTTATGAGTGGGTGTCGACGTTGTGAAATTAGGAGAATTAATGAGGTTTTGGTAACATGTTAAAGGATACAGGTTAAATTCTACGGTTCTTGAAGCACGTATATTATGATTCAAAGTGTATTGCGTAATTGTGTCCAGGATCTTACAGCTCACAGTCTAGATCAATAAGGTGAAAGACTTTCATCACTTACACCCATATTCTAAGACGTTCCTCGAAAATTTCTCGACTCCATTCGGTCTTACTTGGAGGAAATCTGTATTCATAGTTGAAAAAAGTCTCCTCCACTCAACATCACTCAATACTTTTCTTTTCTCAAGGAAAGGAATCAACTGTCGAACTCAAGGTACGTCGCGACCTACCTTAAGGAATACTTGAGGAAATATTTTCACCATGGAAACAGTGTTTATTAATTACATGACAAATTTTGACTGTCACTTTTCAAGTGAGCATAATATTGAAATGTCAAATATTAGGTGTACAAATAAGTTTTGAGGGTGTACAAAAGATGGCATAATTAGTATTATATCGCATCGTACTATCTTGAGACTTGCGTATTCATGTTAAAACGTAACCAGTTTCCTCTCATAGTACGTTGTATTTCGTTGAAGTGGAAACGACACGCATTTTTGGGGCTCAAACTATGTCAACTATTGTGCCAACTAAACAACATTTGCGGGAAGCATTGCTTTTTTGCTTCAACTTGAAGAAAAGTGCAGCTGAAGAGCACCAACTGCTATGTGAAGCATATGGAGAGCATGCTCCATCAATAAAAACATGCGAGTATTGACTCCGGCGTTTTAAAAGTGGTGATTTTGACATCAGCGACGAAGGGAGGCCAGTAAAGTTCGAAGACGCTGAGTTGGAAGTATTACTGGATCAAGATGCTGAAACTGGCTGAAAACTTGGGAGTAACTCAACAAACAATTTCTATTGATGCAATTGATTCGAACATTAAAGCTTTAACGCCCCCAATATGCCAAAAGACATGACAATGTGATCTTCCGGCAAGACAACGCTTGGCCACATGTTGCTAAAGTTGTCAAGGAAACTTTGGAGACGCTGAACTGGGATGTCCTACCTCCCCCGCTGTATTCGCCAGACATTGCTCCATCGGACTACCACTTGTTTCGGTCAATTGCTCATGCGCTGTCTGAGCAACACTTCACTTCTTACGAAGATGTGAAAAATTGGCTCGATTCTTGGATCTCCTCAAAAGATGAGAAATTTTTAAAATGCGGTATCCGTATGCTGCTTGAAATATGGACAAAGGTAATAGAAAGCGTCGGGCAATATTTTGAATGATATACATTATACCAGTTTTTCTCAATAAAAATTCAAAGTTAAAAAAAAATCCCTTAAAACTTATTTGTACACCTAATAGTTTTTGTTAAATCTGTACCTTATTAACACATCAATGACATATTTGATGACGTATTTACTCGACTCAACCTCACTTGAGCATCCTCTAGGAAATAGATATATTTTTAACTAAGCATACCATTTTCGAGAATTCCTCGAATTCATTTTAAACGTCACCTCGACAGAGATAAGGTTAAGGAAGATTCGAGGAAACGTCTTAGAATACGGGTGTTAGTGTATCATTTCATTGTATAGATGTATAGAACATTTAATATAATATGGCTAAAAACCACAGCGTGTATTGGTTACACCAGTTTTTAACTTAATTAAGCTTTCAAATAAAACATATTTTACGGATTTTATCGATGATTTGGTTGAATTTTTACATTTTTTAACTTCCGACTTGACTTGAGTCCGCTCCGTGACCACGAAAGCTGTAAAGTTATCGAAACGTCGGGTAGTCAAAAATGTAAATATTAAACCATATCCGCGATAGAATCCGTAAATAATAATTTTATTTCAATATGTAACATTCGTGTAAATCTAAGAAACCATTATTTTATTTCAATTTATTACATTCGCGTTAATCTAAGAAACCATTATAATTGAACTTTTAAATCACCAATATTATACATGTTAAGGATACCTTTTATACAAATAATAAAAACAGTTTCCGAGTAAATACAAAAATCACTTACCATTTATACAACGTGTAACAGGATTAATTCACAACCTCAGACACCCCAACTTTAAAATATTATTGCAATCATAGTTTATGCTTTGAAATCGTACTACCATAATTACAAAATATTTTATTTATGAAATTAGTTATACCAAATGTAGGCACTTAACATGGTCACCTCACGAGTTACAAATAAGAGAGTACTACTACACACGCTCGCGGACACGCACACATTTACACAAGACCTATTCACACGAGTACCTAACGCCGAACGCTGCGACGCGCCGCGCTGGCAGAAACAGCTGACAATAAACGAAATACAAATTATGTACGTAACTGATTACTGGGTGGTTTGGTAAACAAATTATTATTAATTTAATCTGTAAGCATAACATATTTTGTGTTTTAGCTATAAAATCTTAATATTTTACTTACTAGATATAATGCGTACGAACCCAACGTAAGACAATATTTTGCATGAATCGGCTATAAAATATTATTAATTTCACTTCCGCTAAACTTCGTTCCTACAGGCGGGCAGGATACGGGCGTCATTTATTTTGCATTACTAATGAATAAGATAATTAGATAACGCAATATCTAACAATGAAGACTAGATTGGGAATCACAACACAAAAAAATACAACAAAATTAACTTACGTGTTACATGGCACTCATGCGGCGATTTCTTTTTAAAATATGTTCGAAATGTCCACCACCTTGATACACTTTGATGCACATTTGCGTAATTGTTCACGTAATTTATGTAAAACTTCAGTGTCACTTTTCACTTTTAGGAAGGCTGCCACTATTCTACTTTTTAGTAGTCTAGTTATACCAGAGATTTATTACGTCCCCACAAAAAAAGTCAAGAGGCGTCAAGTGGGGTGACCTAGGAAGCCATTGCACAGGTTCGCCGCGACCTATCCAGCGCTCTCCGACCTCAGCATCGAGATACTGTCGGACACTACACTGGTGCCGCGGCCGTGCCTGTTGTTAAATGTCCTGCATGCCAATGATACATTATCACCACACAGTGCCAAAGTTCTCACCATTTCAGTGTATTCAATATTCGTATACGGAAAAGACATCGCGCGCGAAAGTTATCGAAATATCTACTAAACACTTAAACACAAGTAGACACAGATAACTGCGGTGCACGACTGGATTTTTTTCACATAGTCGGTGCCCATTTAGGGATTGCAATAACGGGATATTAGACACACCGGGATTCCGCATACATTGTAGCAAAATTACAAACCGAATTTAATCACCATTTTAACGTTCCGCGAAATTATTTTTCATAGAAATACCTACTTGTTGTTTCATTTCATAGTGATTTTGTTACAATTTAATTTGTTTCATTTAAGTGCATGTATTGCGCGGGATTTAGATCGCCCGGTCTTGCAAATACCGGGAGTAATTTTTATCGCGGCGCATCCCTATACCGGTTGCCTTTTGATGTACCGCCGCGCCGCGCGCGCCATCGTTTGTCGGATGGATCAAATTGCATTAAACAACAGCTGCATCCTGCTCTATCTAGTTGTAGTTAAATGTGCGGAAAAGAGAATATGATAGTTATTTATTTTGGTAGCTTATTACGTTTATTGAGGCCTATCGTTGTGTGCGTTTGATTAATGATAGATTGCTTAAATAAACTTTATGTCTATCGAAATAAAGTTCATTTTTGTTCATTATTTAGTTTATTAGAGTATTCGTTTAGTGATTCATTTAAAAATGATCTTATGTCCTGGAGTTACGTTTCAATTTCGTTTGTTCGGAGTAGTAAATGAAAGAGTGTCTGTAATTTACTTGGTCTGAACTAATTATTTTGAAAAAAAATACCTACCAAAAAAAATGTTGATATCGGTTCAGTAGCTGATTCTGAACGTACTACTTTCCGCTTTTACATTTAAATCTGTTACATGTTGTATATTCACCTGTGTTGTGCCCAATAATCTGAAATGATGGATAAATACTACATTAATAGAGCAAGTCTAGAATATCTGATTACTAGTAAATTTGTGCTCGGTGGCGCAGTTGTAATACGGTATGATTGCAAAGCTGAGGTCTCAGGTTCGAATCCCGGGTCGGGCAAAGTGATTTTGGATTTTTCTATTTATTATCAGCTGGGAGTCAGGAATTCGTGCCCGATATGGCGATAGGCTCGCCCCGTATCACATCGTGGGACTTAAAATGCAAGAGGAAAGGTTGGTGTCCTGGTTGCGCCTCTGCCTACCCCTACTGGGAAAAAGGTGTGAGTTTAAGCATATATGTCCGTTCAAAGTCATAAAAGTAGATGAAGCAAAAGTAGTATGTCAGGATCGAGCAAAGTGGAGTTCCATAGGCTTTGCCTACCCATATGGGATACAAGTTTAACGTTTATGTATGTATGTAAAGTCTCCAAACAACCTGAGGTGAGTAATGGCGAGGAATAATTAATTACATAGTAAGTTGAGTGAAGTTGGCAGCGCTCACATTGGCCCAGCCAACTTGCGCTGTATCCCAAGCTGGGAGCAGCCTCAGTATCATTTAGTCTGTCACGTGTCATGAATATGTTTACGATGTTGGTCGGTTATTGCGAATTTACAGGGATATTCAGGGTATATGATACGCGATAGTATTGAAGTGAGTCTCTGAAGGTACTGTAAGAATGTAGTGGACATTAGAACCTATGTTTTCCTATTTGAAATAATTATGAATAATATTATTGATACTAATAATTAAGATATTTAATTGTGCGCAATTATCAGAGACGTAAATTTTAATAACATTAGAGTGTTTAAGCAGACATCAGGAGAATATCAGCCAAAAATATCCTCTTAAAATTATGGCCAGTTACCATAAACAACGTAAATATGTTATCTCTAAACTTAAACGGTCTTATTCATAAACAAATTATAAAATTATTTAAGCTGTCGCAAGTTTTTATTTCTTAGTTAAAACTGAATTAAAAAGTCGTTTGAACAGACATTCGATAGCTAAAATAAATTTAAAATATGTCTATGAAAGGCCGTAAATATTTTAAAGAATGTGGCGAACATCTATTATGTAAACAACACAAATTCGCGCCACATTCACCATATTTAAGGCAAGCAAAAATTGGTTTCAAACATGATGAATACTGAATAGTATGAGCAACTCAACGGACCAAGAATTCTTGGCGACCTCCCAAACATGTTGATGTGTGGCGACCTTTCTGCCGTACTCAAATGTTTTAATAGTTCAACCCTTCAGTATTTATGGCTTCTTGAAACAGTTTCTGATGAACGGTTATTGTACTTCCCTCGTTATTTAAACCTCTTGAGATGTTTTATTCAAGTATGTGATCATATTTTGGCAAAATAGCTCCTTTTATTACATATATTGAGAAAATTTACATAACATGACACTTGAGATGGAGTATGGAGAGTGCCTTTTCTTACATTATACGCTTACATAAATAGGATTTACGAGTATGTACAGATAGCTAAAATATTCGAAATGCTATTAACTTTTTTGTTATTGATTTGCATTTTGTCAAGGTTTCAATTGCTTTTATTGCATACTGATTCATATTCCATAATTTTGTTGGCAGTACATTATCGGGCAAATAAATAGACCATTTTTTACTGCTTCGCCTGTTTTTATCATCTTTGATAGCAAGTGAAGCTATATAAAGTCACTATACTGTGATATAAAGTCACTACTTTTTCCCAACTTGAGGGCATAGAGATTTTGAGAGATTACATATTGCCAATGCACCTTATAGTTCTCATACCATGAAAGAGTTAAATATAATAGTATTAGGAAATTAAAACAAATTAATACAACAACACTATTCGCGTGACTTGTGAGCGAGCATTTCATAAAATTAATTTCCGCTCGTTTAACCAATTATAACGGTACACGGCCGAAAGGTAAATTAATTTTTTAAATTGCCTTAACTTCCTTATATTGAATAGTAGTCGAGGGTGACATCATCCGGACTTTAACCATGATCTCTTAAGATTTAATTCTTTGAATCAGACGTTAGCTGCTGTTATCTGGAGGGCTCTTTACGTATTTATAAACATCGCAGCAAAAAAGGATCAAAAAACATTACTTTCAATTAAAGAAATCTGTGGTTTAATATACTTACATCCTTTGTGATATGGTTTTAATAACAGCGTATATTTTCTTCTAAAATATGATGTTGTTAAGAATTCCGTGAACGTTTGATGTAAAACGCGTAAACCACTGACACTTTCGTTTCTTGGATTTACACATTGAAATAAAACTATTTTTTACGGATATCATCGCAATGTTTCGATTCCTTTGCAGTTTTTGTGGTCACGGGGCGAACTGAGGTGTCAGTCATCCGCTCAGTGAATGTTCCGAATACTACCTTCTTTTAACAATTATTAACATTAAAAAGTTATTTGTTTGTTGTTTTAAGGTTAAAAAAGTGAAAATTAACCAAATTAGCGATAAAATCCGTAAAAATAGCTTTATTTCATCACTAACACTTTATTATAAGAATAATTCACATCTAAATACCCAAAAAATTGGCTTTGGGTTGTGTCATGATATTATATTGCTCAATCCTATAGTTCAAAATGGATAGTTTTACGGCCACACCAAATAGCCTTACTTAGTTTTTAAACCTATTTCAGGCATCAAATATTTTATCCCTATCGAACCTTTGAATTCAGTTTGAACGAAGAAGTAAAACATTTTATAGCCAAAATAAGTTTTAAAACGTTACACGATTAATGTCAATTAAATTGTTCATTAGTAAAGATTCTCTTGGTAAAATCTACACTGAGTAATTATTTAATTGACATTAAATGTCTTTAAGTAACGCAGTTAGACAACAATGTAAAAATTAGCTTCGATATTTAAATTAAATTAATTCTGAGTCAAATCATGATTTAATATAATTTCGGGCGTAAGTATTGTTGCGTCGTGTTTAAATTGATCATTTAACTTGAATCGTTAGTATTTACATACACTAAAAGTAAGATGGTGTACTGAGACCGGCGTAATACTTTTCTTACTTAACTTTCATGAATTGATGGTCACCATCTGAGCTCAGTTAAGATTTACGAGCGTGCGGAAAGTTTAAAGTTGATTTTATCCCTAACAAGGCTTGGCTGTTCCTATTGATATTTCGCTTTCCTTTCTCTTTCAATTCACAAATGGCTGAAAATAAGCGTTGTTCAGAATCTTAGATCGATTAAAATAGTGTCTCGTATTTATGTCATAGAATTTCAATAAATAAATTTCAATTAACTTTTATAAAAGACATATTGACAAATATTTATGCAACTTTTAGTTTGTGTCTCAAAGCCGTGCTGAGTAGCGGTATTAGTATGCCCGACGCACTAAATACAGCTTTGATTTTTTCAACCCGTCTGACCGACTTTAACCTCTACAAGTAATAAATAAATAGAAATTACAAAAGTCTGTCCTTTAGTAATATATTTTTCGCTGAAAACTATGTCGTTGTTCTACATTTTAGTTTTGCACTAGTAAGACTCAAAAACTAGCGAGTAAATAGGATTTTATTAATCTTTGCTCTAGAACTAACAAACATGTAAAAAAAATTACACTTCTAAAATGTGTGATAATTCATTTCATTTCTTAAATTATGAGATACTTTTTTTATTATTTAATACTATCCAGAGACATGTCACTTCGACGCATACACATTTTTATTTATTATATTTAATTAGATTTACTTATAATCTCCATCTAAAATAACTGTACGAATCGAAGAATTTTTTTTTTTCACAGTATTACTATAAACTAGTATCATTCTTTACATTTGATAATCTACAAGTCTCTGAAGTATGTGATAAGGTGTCTATTGATAAGAGGCAACTTTATGCTAATAACTACATCCTATCCGAGACTATTTTAAAATCTCGAGACAACATTTTTTGCTTCGATGAAAGCTTAGCGGTTTGCATATAGTCTCTTCATCCAACATAAAACATTTTTATCGGTAACACTTGCCATCTAGACAAATCCCGTTAAATAAAGCACCTTGTCTTTATGGTAATAAAGTTGTAATTTGCATACCAGATGATATTTAGATCGATTGGACACAAGTGGTCCGTTTGAGACGTGTATTGCGGCTTGATACAAACGTTTCGTGAGTGGGTAATGCATGGCGACTAACGATGTGTTTAAGTGTTTTGTTACTGAATTAATTCAAGCTAACTGAAATTAAACGTGATAATTTCTTTACTCATCTACGAGTAATAGTTATCAAACTATTATTAATATTTGAAAAAATATTATTATTATCTGAATAGGAAATTTAATTGAAATCAAGATATAATAATAATAATAAATAATACCCAACAGTCACATACATAGTCCTGACCCCACACTAAGATCGAGTCTTGTGTCGTGGGTATCAGGAACTACGAGAGACTTTTCGATCTCACAAACACCCAGACCCGAAATAAATATTTGTGGGCTGCACAAACATTTCTCTCGGTGCGGGGATCGAACCCGCGGCCTCTCGTTTCACAGGCGGCGTCTAACCGCCAGCGCCACGGAGGCTACTGAGATATTTAAGCGTATGAAGTATTTCACGCAGACAGTGGGATATAATTACTTATTTTAATGTTATTATAGAACAAAATTTAACTCATTCAAATATTCATATATAAGAAATATAAAATCCTACTAATATTATAAATGCGAAAGTTTGTGTGTTTGTTACCTCTTCACGCGCAAACCAATGGACAAATTTTGATGAAAGCTGCCACCCCGGATATACACATAGGCTATTTTTTATCCTGGCAAAATATAGTGAAACCGATGGATGTGCACGGTATTGAAATATACTCGATACTCATACAAACTCAAAGGAATTGCGTGGGAAGTTTAGAGTACGTTAGTAACTACTAGTGGAGTAGAGTTAGAGTATATTATTAGAATATTAGTGGTATTTTTAAATCGTTATCGTGCTAATAGTTCCTATTTTTCTAAAGTGGAACGAGCTATAGGTTTAATAAAATAGTATTTAATTTGATTACTAACATAGTTTAATTAATGTGTCACAAACATTTTATGGAATTCATATCCTGAAATAAATTTGATTAGATTTGATTTTAATATTATTTATTCAAATAGTATCTGCACCCGGGCGAAGTCGGGCCCGACTGCTAGTTTCAATAAAACACACTGTCGTTTTATTACAGTTGTAAAAACTAAGCATGTAATTGGTAAAAATGTCATTCGTATGTAGATTTAATCAGCGCAATAAAATGTAGGTGGCATAAATAGTTTCAGAGGGGCGACTCATTATTACACGCTTTATATTAGCTTCACTTGTATGTTTGTATGTTTGTATGTTTGTATGTTTGTTTGTAACCGACTTCTTTGGGCGCGATTTTGACCCACTTTAAACGGCCAGATTTCGTTCAAATTTTGCACACCTGTCAAAGACCGATGACAATACAATAATTCGATTAAAATATATAATTATCCTGATTAGATTCGCCAGGATTAATTATTCTTATAATTGATGACCATTGCTACATTCATCGCTAGATGGCGTTAACATTGTATTCTTCCAAGAAGCTTATACCCAAATGGAGATTGCATTCCGTATAAAACACTGAAGCACAAAAATTTGACCTTGAATGCAATCGCTGTTGCCTGCTATCCTTTTCTTTAGAGTGACAATGAATGAAGTTTACGTGAAGTTCATTCATTGTCACGCTAAAGAAAAGGATAGCAGGCATCAGCGACGTCATTCAAGGTAAAATTTTTGTGCTTCACTTTTATATACGGAATGCAATCTCCATTTGGGTATAAGCTTCTTGTATTCTTCAAGTGTCAAATGTTACTACTGACCAACAGATGGCGTTATTGATTGGAAATACAGCCGTAGATGGATGTTTTTAGTCAAAACAATTATATAATAGTTAAAAAAAACTAAAATACACGCTTTAATAAGATATACAACTAAAAAAGTAAAAATAATTGATACTGAATTTAAGATAAGAAAATGGAGTAAAATACATATATTTTATTGTTACAAAGCGTGGGGTGTTTACAACAATTACTTATCCTCCTGCACCCCACGCTTTGTAACAATAAAATATATGTATTTTACTCCATTTTCTTATCTTAAATTCAGTATCAATTATTTTTACTTTTTTAGTTGTATATCTTATTAAAGCGTGTATTTTAGTTTTTTTTAACTATTATTTTAGGTCTATAGGTCGCGCGATGCTTATTCTGATATTACGTCTCCGCAAAACATTCTGGGGCGTACACCTTTGAATGTGCGAATAAGTCTGGTTGAGACAAACGCACGTATTTTTGTGGTCCGGATATAAAAAAAAAACCGTGTTAATTCTTTTAATATATGCGGGTTTTAGTTCGGGGTCTGTGTATCCTAAAAATCATTCAGGGAGAATTTGGGTATTAGACCTATAATAATTGTTTTTTACCATTGTTTATATTCAATACCACTTCTTTTTTTGTTCAAGACACGTCTCAATGTTCACGAGCCACTAAAAATTACTTAAAGATAAAGTGGGTAAAAGACGCGATGTAGGGCAGAGCCCACTCAGAAAACAAAGTTCTGTTCTCGTTTCGAAAATACGATCTACCGGCGCTGTAAGTTAGGAGAGGAATGAAAAATTTAAAAGCACTTGAAATCTCAGTTGAATGTTCGAAGGTATTATGTGAGAACATACATTACACCGACAAAGTGCCCCTGATAGGCAAAGAAGAGTGCTTCAATCGCCCCGCCGTGTTTTAGCAACAGCGGAATAATTTAAGCATCTTGTATGATATTATTTATAGTCGATAGTTCCTAAGAAGGCTTCCTTATGCAAGTCGAGGAGCGTTTTTAAATTGGTACGTTTCAGTGTTTGAGATTTCGATTTTCAAGTATATTTTAGTAAGTGAGTTATCTCGGCAGCATCTAGGTTCTAGCACTAGTAGTGGTGCATGTATAAAAGATTTGCGTATTCTGATTCACAAGATACGTAAATGTATGAATTAAAGATAGTGTGATTTGATCACAATTTTATAAATTCGTTTTAAGAAGTTTCTTATTGTATCGATTGAATTATAAGAAATTGTAATAATAACTTGTTTATGTAACTAACTTTGTTTAGTAATGTTGTGTACATTACGTTATTTAACAGATTATACGACGAGTAGAGATTAGAGACGAGAGATATTTATTCAAAAACGAGACTGAAACGTCTCTCGTAGTTCCTGATAACCCACGACACAAGACTTGATCTTAATGTGGGATCAGGACTAAGTGTGTGACAGTTTGGATTTTATTATAATATTTGGATTATTAATTCTCTCATAGTTCCTGATACTCACGACACAAGACGCGATCTTTGTGTGGTGTCAGGACTATATAAGTATGTGACTGTTGGGTGTATTTATTTATTTTTAACACATTTATGAACTAAGTAATTTATTGAACATCGTTTTTACAATACAAAAAAAAATCGTCGAATACTGCGTTTTACGCAGATGAGATAATATAACCAAATGACAATTTGTTTTATTTTAGAGACAAATATCAACAAACACAGATTTATTCGGATTTCTTCAGTTCCACGGTCCTTTGTTTTGTATCTTATTGAGCTATTGGCATCGATTTCCTGTTCTTGTAAGAATATTTTATCTCAAGCGTTAGTGGTTGATTCTTTGTATCGTTCAAGTGTTTATTTTCTATTTTCTTTTACAATCATATATGCTCAGCATTCTATGATTTATTTAAATGGAAGCAAACAATTTTACTCTATACCAGCTTCTGATTTGAGTTTGCTGGGATGCAAATAAGGCCCCTTTGCATATATAGTAGGTAGGTTTAGAATTCTGCATAACACCTAGATATTTAAGAAATATTTTTAAATACAATTTGCGGTTAGTATTATTTTACTAAATAACAGATAAATAAATAAATTCGTATCGTGTTGGACTTCTGCTATTTATTCATTTTTCGTTACTTGTATTTCTTAAAAACAAGTAATTAATGCACCCAACAATCACGTATCACTTTTTTATTTATTTATATTTATTTCAATATCAACAGCTTATATACACCACAATATATAGTAGAAAGTTTAAGAAATACAAAATAAATAAATAAATATAGGTGTATTATAATAGTCGCATACATGGTCCTAACCCCACACCTACGATCGAGTCTTGCTTGTCTCGTGGGTATAAAAAATTATGAGAGACTTTTCAGTCACAAAAACACCCAGACCCGAAACACATGCCTTTGGACTTAATAAATATTTGCGTTGCGGGGATCGAACCCGCAATCTCGCGTTTCAAAGTCAGCGTCTAACCAACTATGACACGGAGGCAGTCGCAAGGGCAGCGGTACGCAACATTACCGAGAAATACCTAAATACTATCAGATTACTTATACGCAACTTGAATCAAATTCAGTAACTTATTAAAAATTGCACATACATGGATAAATGGAATTACTAACTAATAACTGACTTTCTTGCAATATTTTCAGTGATAATTGACGCTAAAGGTCTACGTATAGCGGGCTATACATTTCGCTTTATTTTACAAAGTGAGCTTATTAACATTAGTATAGCGGACTATACATTTCGCTATGCTCAAGTAACAAATATCCCTAATATTTTTATATTTTACTATACACAGTCAGGTCATAAGTATTGTGCACAGTGTGCATTGTGTACACAGTAAAAACTTTTCTTTTAGAATGCCGGCCACAAAAAAGTTTATTGAATTCGAATTGTTCATGAAAATAAAAATGTATACTTTTTAGAATTTTACACATTTTTCAATATGGAGTGGACGCTTAAAGAAGACCGTGTTGCAGTTATTGCGTTGCATCAATTTTTGACATACTGAAAAATTTTAATATAACCAAAAAATTCGTTTATCGTACCATCAAACGATACAATGAAGACTCTAGTGTAGATGACAGGTCAGGAAGTGGTCGCCTTCGGTCTGTTAGGACTCCAGCAGTGATAAAAGCTGTGAAGGCGTGAATTCAAAGAAATCTCAAACGTAAGCAGAAACTGTTGGCCCTTCAGATGGGGTTAAGCAGAACCACGGTGAAAAGGGTGTTAAATGAAGACTTAGGGTTTCGGGCATATCGAAGAAAAACAGGACATCGTTTGAATGCTCGTCTAATGGACCTGAGACTGAAGAGATGCCGCGCTTTGTTGAAGCGGTACGCGGGAAAAAAATATCGGGAAATTCTTTTTTCAGAGGAAAAAAATTTTACCGTAGAAGAGAGCTACAACAAACAAAATGATAAGGTGTACGCACACAGTAGTGAAGAAGCGAGCAACCGTATTCCGCGTGTCCAACGAGGTCATTTTCCATCCTCGCTCATGGTATGGTTGGGAGTTTCTTATTGGGGCTTAACAGAGGTACCTTTTTTGGAGAAAGGTGTAAAAACGAATGCAGTTGTGTATCAAAATACAGTCCTGACGAACCTTGTGGAACCTTTTACTCATACCATGTTCAATAACAGGCACTGAGTATTCCAACAAGATTCGGCGCCAGCTCATAGAGCGAAGAGCACACAAGACTGGCTGGCGGCGCATGAAATCGACTTCATCCGGCACGAAGACTGGCCCTCCTCCAGTCCAGATTTGAATCCGTTAGATTACAAGATATGGTAACACTTGGAGGAAAAGACGTGCTAAAGCCTCATCCCAATTTGGAGTCACTCAAGACATCCTTGATTAAGGCAGCCGCCGATATTGACATGGACCTCGTTCGTGCTGCGATGGACAACTTGCCGCGCAGATTGAAGGCCTGTATTCAAAATCACGAAGGTCATTTTGAATAAACTTTAGTGTCATAAGAATCTATGTTTTCCCCAAGATCTCTGCAATCGTATATGTTTCATTATAATAAATAACTTCGACAAATATTAATTCAGTTTTTGTATAGGAGTTACCAATCATTTTATTTTAAGAATAAATCTATTTTTATTTAAAGATGGAAAAAAAAGAACGATCAATGAATGTTTCACGGGCTTCGTTGAATATAAATGAAATAAAACGGATGACAAAATAAATTATCATAGGAAATCCTTTATTAGTAATGGATTGATAATGGACGATAGCGTTATCCTGCATCATCCTAATAATCATTGGAAGGAGGTCCACTGTTGAATATAGACAAATATTTCAAATGACTTGTTTTGTTGTTGAAGGCGATATTCATCCAGTGATATTTATTAGATTTTTTGTCAACTATGGAAGCCGTATCGTAGTATCCTATATCGACAATATAAGCTTAAGATCAGAAGTAATTGTGCTCAGGTAACTCTTTTGTTGTGTTAAAAGTAGTGGTACAATTTCTATTCAGGATAAAGAAATAAAATAAATAATAGTTCAACCACCTCACCTCGTTAAAGAGACTTAACTCTCAATTTTATTCACAGGATTAAACAGTCGCATTGTAGTAAGTAAATAAATTTCACGGATTACAATTGTGGTTTTCTCATTGTTAAGTGTACGTAATGAATTCACATTCAATTACATATGCTTGTAATGCTTCGAGCAAGATTAATGTAATAGAACTAAGTCATTATACAATGTATCGAAGTTTCGCTTTCGGGTTTACGCGTGGTTTTGTTTCATTGTGTTCTAAAACGTAATAGTTTCTCAGTTAATATTATAATAATTTTAGGAATGATGTTTAGTTAATTTTGACTTATTGTGCAGGTTTAGAGTTAGTTGGATTGCTTCGATAGTTTGATTTCAATGTGTTCATGTCCATTCCTTTAACACACCGGACATTCATACAAATTAATATCTATGTAGTACTGAACCTATAACATTTTTATTGCAATGAACGGCGAGACGTGCATGCCGTTTTCCTGATGGTCCATGGACGGCAGCAAAACTAAAAAACACCAGGAATTACAAAGCACTACTTATCATTCCACTTCACTCGCCATCCTGAGACATAAGAAGTCTCAATATAACCAGTAGTAACTCTGGTTACAATGTCCATCAGACCTTCCTGATGGATTTCCAGGGTTACTTATTACAAGCGGCGTAAATTTATCGCCTTGTTGCCATGTTTCCCAAGTCCTATATAATATAGTCATAAATACCAATGTTCCAGTAAAACACAACCCATTAATTACTCAACCATGCTACAATATTAAAAGAAATGAGTCATGTGAAATTGAGTTCAGCCTTAAGTCATGTTAATTAATAATGCAAAGCATTTCATTTATTTACATCACGTGCCACGTTAATGGTAACCACTTGACCTGACGCTTAGCGCTGAGTAATAAACATCGGGAAGGAACCGAGCCAAAGGTAATCCAATCAGTTTATAAAGGCTTAAAGTTTGCTGAACTTTGCCCGGTATTTGTATCTTGCAAATTAACAAATTCACCCTATTGGTTGTGACTTAAAGCGTTGCTGAGTTGAGTCAGTGTTTACTGTTTAGCTTTAGACGAATATTGTGGACTGATTCAATATTTAGGTTTCTGTGTTTATTATCTCTGTTATAGTTGTATATTTACCTATATATTGTATATATTTGTTTCATTGCAAGAATTTACGAGTCGAAAATGATTTTCGCCTGATGATAAGCGATACGACCGGTTATGAACAGTAGCAAAACCAAATAACATATTGACTTATAAAGCCTTGCTTGGTATTCCACTGCGCTCGCCATCCTGAGACATGAAATGTTAAGTCCCATATTTTGGTATTTCTGTTTTCTTTAAATACTATTTTGTAACTTCTAGAATTTTTGCAATAACTTAACAAAGAACATTGCAAATTCGTTTTTATAATAAATTTTAACCGAGCTATTTAAAAATGTGTGTTGTTTAACAATCTCCATTTTTATCGATACCATTCCAATCTTCTAATGATATAAACTAACTGCATCTAGAAAACTCTCACGGAAAGAGCCAATACAATTGTCTTATTAGGTCTTGAGTAATAACAACCAGATCCATTTTATCAAGAACTTTCCTTGGATATCCAATTGGTTGAAGTACGCGAAAACTTTATTGGCAAATGAACGTTAAGCAAATAAAAACAGTAAAAATATGTAGCGTAGTTGGATTGCGTAATTAAAAAAAAAAAATTTTTAAATTGATGTGTACTGTTTCAGGTAATTTAAGTTTAGAATATTTGCGCATTTTACTGGCTACGGCACAAATGCATTAGTTTTTTATTATTATTTACACTTTATTGCACAAAAAGATAACAAATACAAAGATAAGTGACATACATAAAATTACTATTGGCGGTCATATCGCCGATAGGCAATGTATAAACAGAGGGCAGTCTAAAGTGTAAAGGATAGAACTTATCTAGACATGAAAAAGATTTGCAAATAAAAATCAAAAGTAATAAAAGTAATTTTAACCTTATGGTCTAAGATCCCGCTGCAGGATTGGTGCGTTCATCGATTTTTTGCTTACAACAATTTTTTTTATATTTATTTATAATTAGGAGAATATATATTTACTAGGGTATAATCCTAAATAAAAAAAAAATAGCCTATCAAAATTTTTATAATTTTTTTAAATTGATTTTTGATAAAAAATATCGTTTATTTGTTTTTTAAATAAAATAACGTCTACATCACGATAATTTATATGAAGATTCTTAAAAATCACGGTTGCCGTTGCGCACCTGGCCGCACCTCTTTGCAGCCAGGTGTAAACAGGTATGATTCCGATAAATTTATACGTTTATAACGTATATTTATCAATTATATATCAAATTAAAGCAATTTTTTTCTATTAATTATCATATATGGTCGACAGCCTCCGTGGCGCAGTTGGTTAGACGCCGCCTGTGAAACGAGAGGCCGCGGGTTCGATCCCCGCACCGAGCGAAATGTTTGTGCGGCCCACAAATATTTCTTCCAGGTCTGGGTGTTTGTGAGACCGAAAAGTCTCTCGTAGTTTCTGATACCCACAACACAAGACTCGATCTTAGTGTGGGGTCAGGACTATGTATGTGACTGTTGGGTGTTATTTATTTATTTATTTATGGTTGCTTAATGAAATCTGGCCGCAAATAAGAGTTACTGGCAGTCAAGATGATAAATATTTAAGTTAGAGTGAAAGAGAGTTAGCGCGTAACATCATTTGTCAGACAAGAATAGCGTAGCGATAGTCATACACTTCGATCGTCCGAAGATTCGAACTTCGTTTCGGATTTTCAGAGCAGGGACCCCGTTTGAGCAAACAAGACAAAATATTCGATAACTAAAATACGTTTCTAAACTGTCAATGAATAAAAGCCTTATTAAAGTAAGACACTTATTACTTAAATTACTCCAATTAAACAATGAGCAAACTGTAATCAGTTTTAAATGAATTAAATGGATTTGAGTCTCACAATGGGAATACATTAATCTATTTGTATAATTCTTATTTGCTTTGTTGGGTTTTCGCCAAGCAATAAGGAGTTTCGACAAGTTACAGCCCAGTTTATCGATGGTTTTTCAATTTATCTTCGCTTGTGAAAAGTTTGTTCCCAATTGTAATTTATAAACTCGCAGAAAAAATCAAATCCTCTTAAAAATACTAGGATAATCTAATGCAAATCTCAAATGGTTTGAGGAACAAATACATTGAAGAGAATTCTCCACAGAAGTTAGCACGTATTTTGATTTATATTCCCAGAGCGTTCGAGTATTTGCATCAGTGAAAAGTGATAGCAAATCGGTAAAGTTTTGCGGCGAGCCAAATAAACCGAGAAACTTCTGAACTATAAACAAGGACAGTAACGGGCTAGTAAAGCCATTAAAATTTGAAAAAAAAAAAAAAACTCAGAATTTACAGTTGTAAAAATAGTTTTGAAATGCTTTTAATGTTTGAAAATATTATTTATTTTAGTATAGGGATTGCCACAAATATGAATATTTTGCTTTGAACTTTTTGACTGTTGAATGTCCTGTCACTGTCACAATTCGTAACTTAAACTTTATAAGCCGATTTAGAGAATATTTCACATCGGTAAAAATACAATATTCCATTCCACTATCCTGTGAGAAAAATATTGATGTATTGATAAGCAGTGATTCTCACGGTATGTTTTGTTTTGCTTTCTGTTTAGGAAATGAAATAATTTACCTGACTATTCTTGTTTTTGTGATTGGTTATGTAGTTTATATATCATGTTTTTTATTGGTATCTCATACTCTAGCCAACAATACAAACCAGATATTTGTAATCTTGTGTTTAAACTCGTACATACACAAAGACTTCGCTGAGTTTATTGAAGCATTTCACTATTATGGGTACATACATTCCAAGAAACTCACCAACGGGCACTACAGCGCAAAATACATTTGATTCTCAAATAACAAGCGTGACTTCCACGTCTTAGTTATTACCCCGGGACTAAGTACGTTTCGCTTATTGACCGGGGACTTGTATTGTTGCCAAGTTTCTTCGCCTTGTTCTAAACGTTGCTTGCAAATTGGAAATTGTTTGCGGTACACACCACTTACGTATTATACAATCTGTAAATGCGAATCCAATATCAAGAATGAACCCCGGTGAAAACCAAACGATTTTTTCCTCCAAATATACGCAATAACGTTCGCGAGCACTCTGTTATATAATCAAAATTGGATCAAGGATATTTGTATAATTGATTGATCAATCCCGTAGCGGCGTTTAAGAATCGTTTTTATCTTTGAATATTTGCGTTCCATCGCGACATTTTGAATTTCCGCTTGTTTTCCACAGTGTGTCAAGGCGACGCGTGGCGTGACACCGTTATCTCCCTTGATTTGACGAACCAAGCTTTTTGTCATTCAATTTGCGTTCTAAACTCCACTTGAGCGACGGTACGATACGTCGCTTGTAGCATTGAGCTCTCGATACTCCATATATTTTCCTCCCAGATTCTCGACCCAATGCTCATCGTCTTAAGACATATCAAGATGAATGAGTTCCTCTAGTTTTTGTTCAATTTGTTATTTGTGCAGAAAATACCAACCATTATTCAGAGAGTCTTCATCTGAAGCAATCTTCTAGCGTTATTGCGTTGTATTCTAAAGTCTCAACAGTGAGTGTTTGTGTACAAAGAACGAAATGTGATTGAATTAGATTTATTAAAGCGGGTGAAATGAGATTCTTGAAGTTTGTTGAAATTGAGAATACTTCGTCCGCTTATATCAGTTTCTTATTAATATTTTATGTGTGCATATGTTGCATTTCCATATATTTCGTTGCGTTCGATTTTTTATGCAGGTCATTGATATGTTTATGAGACAGCACCGTTATAACAAGTAGACTGTGCTATAAAAATACTTATAATATTTATTATTATATACAATTTAATCTTTATTGTACACATAGAAAATATAATAAGTATACAGAATAAGAAATTAAAAGTAAAAATGGCTGTCTTATCGCTTAAAGCAATGTCTTACAGACAACCATGGGTTGGATTTAAAAGAAGGAGAACGAGAGGGCTGTGTAAAAAAAGATTGGAAGCTAAATAATACCTAAATAATATAATAATAATCATTGTTGCCAATAAGCTGTGCGGTTACGGGTTAGTTATTAGTTTCATTAAATCCAATCGCCTAATCCTGCACGTTCAGCCAACGGGGTGGATTAAACCTTCAAATCCATATACCCAATTACTAGATTTACAACTGAGAGGGACTTTGTTATTTACACTAAAAATTATGACTGGATGTTTTAAAAATGTATTGATATTACAATTAACAACTCATGACATTTATAACGTACAAAGTGTGATTAGGACTTTAATGAAAACGTTCTTAGAAATCTAAGCAAATAAGGAAAACAAATAAGCAGGAAAACGAGTATTTGTACGTCCTAATTGAAGTTTATAACTGTGTGAAAACACAGACGTATACTTTAAGATGGGAACGGCGAAGTTAATAAAGAAAAATATGTGAATCAAGTTCCCACTCGCGTTCGCTAAATCAAAACATATGTTTACAACTTGTCTCTACGACGTACTTGGGACAGCGGTTCGTTCAATGTCTTTGTTACGTGATATTTTTACTCAAAAGCTTTTGGTATTAAGAAATAGCTTTTTCAGGTCATTTATTTGTCTTTCATTTGAATTGTCTTTTATTTGTTAGAAATTGTTTTTTTCGAGTCCCACAGTATGTTATGGCTATTAGAACTAGTATTTTTAGTAGTTCAGGTTTTGTACGTGAATAATACAAATACACTAATACTACATAATATCAAAAAGTACAAAAAACGGTCTTATGGAACTTAGTAATATGTTACAAATAACTTATTTAGTATGTTTGTAAGGCGAAATATGTCCCTTACCGGAATACCAAATATTATCGTTATTTCTTTGAAATTGCAGCTTTACTACTTTAATATTGATTTGACAAAGTGAAGTGCTGTTTGAATCCATATAATCAATAATATGACGTTTACTTTAGAAATATTGTTGGACAATTTGTTCAGTTAATTCCAGGTTTTAGTTTTATTACTAGACCGTGAACAACATTTTGCAAATACAGTGGTTGGAAGTCCAGAAACGCTTTGACATCGAGAACAAGATAAGCGGATATCGGTGAAATAGAATCTATGCGAGTTTGGCGATAAAGGGGAAAATGCGGAGGATTTCCTTTATTAGAGTAACATATATTTTATTTTATTTATCGATATTTATTGGAAAGCCAATATAGCTTACATACTTCAGAATAGATAATAGAAAGTATGAGAAATAAATACGCTCAACAATCACATACATAGTCCTGACTCCACTAAGTTAGAGTCTTGTATCGTGGGTATTAAAAACTACGATATACTTTTAGGTCTCACTAATACCCAGACCCGAAAAAAACCTGTGGATCATACACACACTAGTTTCAGTGCGGGGACCGAACCCGTGCCCTCTGGTTTCACAGTCAGCGTCTCAGCAACTTCGCCACTGAGGCTGTCGTAAATAATAAATAGATGGCTATTAACTGGCGATAGGCTCGCCACCTATCACATTGTGGGACGGAACATACAAGGCGAAATGTGGGTGCCCTGGCACCTCTGCCTACCCCTTCTGGGAACAAGGCGTGAGTTTATGTATGTATGTATGTTTTAACTGGTTTTCACAAATATTTGACAGAATAATATAGGTAATAGCAACAGTGTAATAGTATGTCGTCACCGACTTAAGTTAAAATATTTTTTAAAGAAAGGATAAGCTATCGTCGTATTGAAGCAATATTTATATTTAAGAGTCTGCATAGAATTTTTCTCAAATTGTGTTTACGTTCTTACTTGCTCACACTTTTCAATACTGTCTGTAATCTCAATCTTCTAGATTAACAAATCATCCTGCATAAGATTCCTATAGGAGAGACCAGTGTTTTTCAATGGCCTTCCAATTGCTAAAGTTTAAGTAATTCACCTAAGATAACATCGAATAATACAGCCCATATTTGGCTTTTATCGTGTTCCCACTACGTTATACTTGTAATCGGTTGAGTGCATGTGCACTGATGCAGCCAGTTGCACTTCTAAACACTAACAAACTAAGTAATCGGATTATTCCTCTTTTGTACTTGCTACTATTTTAAAAGTGAAGTTTTGGAATAAAATATATCCTCAGATACATTGTCAATATCTTTGAGAAATATGTAAGTGTTTCCGTGGTGAAGTATGGTGACTATCCCTCAATATATGGATCCATATTTTCACATATAGTTCTTCTGTGTTTATTAATTTAGAATCCAAAATGGAATGTAAGTATTTCCGTGGTGAAGTATGGTGACTATCCCTCAATATATGGATCCATATTTTCACATATAGTTTTCTGTGTTTATTAATTTAGAATCCAAAATGGAATTTCGGTATTTAGCAACTAATGTTGTAAAATGATAAAAATCCGAGTTACCGGACCTAGAAATGGCATTCCCAATTATTTTCAATACTACCATCGGACTACCAACTCATTAAAAGCGTCAAAAACCTTGGCATTCACATTGATCAAAATCTCATCTGGGGTCCGCGACTCCGAAAGTTGAGTCCTTGCGGAGATTACGTAATTTTCTACCAATTGACACGAAAATATCGCTCGCTCAATCCCTTCTACTCCCCATCCTTGATTATGCGGATGTTACTTATCTTGATATTACTGAGGAGCAACTTAATAAACTTGAGCGTCGTCAAAACTTTTGTATCAGATTTATATTTGGATTACGGAAATATGATAATGTTTCCGAGTTTCGTACAAAGCTCAAGTGCCTACCAATAAGGCTTCGCCGGAATAAACACATTCTTTATCTTCTCTATAATATACTTTTCAATCCTCTCACTCCCTTATATCTCAAAAATCGCTTTGAATTCCTTCATGATACGCATTCGAGGTCTCTTAGGTCATCGGAGAACTTAAGGCTGAAAATCTCCGCGCATTCCACTTCCATCATCATAGGCAGATCTTTCACCGTACAAGCTGCCAGGTAGTGGAATGCTTTGCCAGTAACGGTGAGACGGGCTAAATCTCTGCCCATCTTTAAAAAAATGGTTAAAGAACACTACTTTCAGGTTCTATGAAGATATTGGAGTTGTTCACATTTTCCTTTGTTATTTAGTTATATATATTATATGTGAATTTATATGTTTATTCAACATATATATGTACGTATGTATGTATGTTTATATATTAACTTAATAATATTACAAATTGAATTATTCGTACACCTGAAGCCCCAACTGTCGTTTTATTCGTTTATGGCAGAGATTGCTTTAAGCAATAAGACCGCCACTTGTGCATATTTTTTTTTCATGTCGTTTTGTCATTTTTATGTATATGGTGTACAATAAAGTTTTAAATAAATAAAATTATATATAATTGCTCCAAAACGCAGGTATATTCACACTAATATTAATCACTGGTGCAAATTAACAGTCACATCATTCAACAGCTATTAAGATAAAATCAAAGCCAATTAGTATTCAACGCATAAATTTAGGTGTCTCATCGAGCATTAAAATAATCTTCACAGTGACCCCTAGTACTCAAACAGACTGGAGTTATGAATTCCATCCATTTTATTATTTGATGCCAGACTTAATCCCTAAATGGATTCAACTAAGCCCGTCTGCTACATTGGGAGGCAGACATAATACATAAAACTAGTTTAATTACTGTCAGTCGGAACGGTATATTTGGGGATCGAGAGCCGTTTTTTGTTATTGCTCTATAAAAGTTCTAATATGGAATTCATCCTTTGGTTGTAATTAGGGAATGCTGTGCCATTACTGACAATAAAAGAAACTTACTTTTAAATACTGCTTTGGCAGTGTATCTGTATTACTGCAGCTGATTTTCTATTCATTATCGGTCCGGATTCAAGAATTTGTACTCGATATGGCGATAGACTCATCTCCCATATTATTATAATTGTGGGATGAATAAAGCGTAAACATGGTAGTGATAGTGACTCGTGAGCAGCTCTAGAATCAGTCTGAAACTTGTTTATACGAGCTATTCTGTAAGTTTTCTTATGGACGTTATATTGTGGTCAGTTTATCAGCATAGAAGTTGTGTTCTTTTCGTTTCCACAATATTATTCCAAACATGTATTTTATGTATGACATATTGCACTCGAAACGACAACCAAATCCGCGACTTTTCTTTCCCAGCAGGCTTTTACGCACTTTCCCCAGAGAATGGATAAGATATTCCAGTACAATTTAAAAAAATATTTTTGTGGTTAGTTTATATCCTGTTTTAAAACAGTGTCTTTTCCCTGGAGATCGAGACTTCCACGCCACGAGCATCGTTTGTTATCCAAGTGCCATCATTTTTATGAAAATCTCCTCCACATTTTAATATAAGAGGTTTATGCTCTTGTCCTGTAGAAAAATAGTGTTTTCTTTTAAATTAAGGTCATTCTAACATTTGTGTTTGATGAAATACTGCAACTGGCGGTTGATCTCTCATACGTAAGAGGCTGCTTGGGGGGGGGGGGGGGGTACCATCGTAATGTCTAATTCTCCCGCCAAATAGCAGTGTAAGTGCACTGTTGGAATCGAGTTTGAAGAACATTGTAGACAGAGTCAATACTAGGCATAATGAGACTCAACACCTTATGTCTAAGGATTACGAGCGCAGTGGAGTGTCAAGCGCGGTTTTGTAATTCATAGTTTTGTACGTTGTAATTCATAGGTTTGCTGCTTTCACCGGTTTGCTGCTTGACCGGTCGTATCGCTTACCATCAGGAAAAAGGCTCGTCTAGCCATCAACTGAGATATTAAAAAAAAATTGGCACATATAAGAGATAATATATTTAATTTTCTTTCCCAAAACAATATTTTTTTGGGCAAAAATGTAGTAAATGTGTTCATCCTGGAAATCAGCTACCTTAGTACCAAAACTAGAAATTGCTTCAATTATTTCGGAGATTGGTGGTGTACAAGGCACAGATAAAATCCCATTAACAGACTAAAATGCATGCAACGCAAAAGAACCTAATATTCAAGTTATTCGAGGTTTTCTGATATCTTACCATAATCCACTACTAGCAGTAATGTATCCCAATAAATAGTATTCATTAATTTAAATGCAGGATGCTGTGGCATCGGGTGTCACGATTGTACAGCTGATAGTTACTTGTTAAGTGGAATGAAATAGCAAAATCATTTTCGAAAAATTTATCAGTTGCAGTACATATTATATGAAAATGATAGGAATCTCTAAATATATACACATTTTATACACATTTTTTGTTCTATTTACAAACTTATCGTCAATATTTACTATTCAATAAGTACCTGATTTGCTATGTGTGCAATGTGGTGGATTACAATATTGCTTAACCCCTATCAATCTCTCGAATACTCGATTGTCAAGGAGATCCGTGCCCTGCTGAGGGACGTATATGGGCTGATACAGATTCAAAAGTACCTACTGTCTGTATCAGCCCATATACGTCCCCCTGAAGGGCACGAGCCTCCTTTACAATGGACAGTACGATTGAGAGTTGTTAGGCCATATAGTCCACCACGCTGGCCTAGTGAAGGTTGGCGGACTTACATACCATAGAAATTCTTATAAATCGCTATGATATGCAGGTTTCCTCACGATGTTTTCGTTCACTGTTTAGTGCGTGGTGTTTGACTAGCAACACACATGACTCCGAAAAGTCAGAGGTGTGCCCTGGGAACCCGCGACCACCGTGAACATGTTGGTAGCCGCGTCTAGTCCGTTTACCAACATGTCACCACGCGCTACCTACTGTATGTTGTGTAATATATTTTGTTTGTGTACTAAGGCGTGTATCGGTTTCACGTATAATAATATATATGTACAATGTATACGGTCATAAGATGAATGTGTTTATTTGGGACAAAAGTGTAACAAACGTACATGCCAGTGTTAGTGGACAGAAACCCTTTTCAGGATTAAGGGCGTAACTTTGTCCTGCATATTTGATTATAGTCCATTATAAACTTTGTCTTATACCTTTTTGGAGTTAATTATTTGTTCTTAGCTTATTCACGTGCAACTAGCCTTTTAATGAAAAACAAATTTCAAGTCACATAGGTATTTTTAATTATTTTGTTGGTGGATTTCAGTTGGATTGGGGCAAAGATATCACAGCTGGGTTCCAAAGTAAGATTCATGCTTAGCGAATATTAGAAATGGTAATAAATTTTTCGAATCTATAAGATTTAATTATTTTTTAAAGCATTAATATTTATTGCATAATAAGTGCACCAGGCTAGGTTACAATACGAAATCAGGTAACGCACAGTGTGTGGGTTTTTTGGTTTATAAAATATTGCATGACTTTCCTTGGTCATACATTATTTTATAAGAAAATAACTCTCACACTATGAATTATATTCCCTGGATTTGTACCCGGTATGCCGGTAGATTAAAGGCTTAATAACTTAGAATAAACACGACGAACTATGGGTGGTACTAACGTCACCTCTGCCCATCTTTTCGAGGACACAAGTATATGATAATCGTCTATAATATATTCGAAAGATGCATTTAACAGATAAATATATCAATACTTTCCTAACGTTTTTAGTTTTTAATCCACTAAGATTCAAAAATATCTTACAATTTTGATGAATAAATGTTTGTAACACTGGATCAAATTGGGAAATGCACAAATGTATTTCTGTAAAAGAGGTATTTATTAACTAACATAGGAAAAAACATGTGTGTTGTATTTTATTTCCGGAATCTATATAAAAGAAAAATTTACCAAAAGAAGTCAGTAGTGGTCTGCTTGTAACGGACTAGACGCGTCTACCAACATGTTCACGGTGGTAACCGGTTCAAATCCCAGGGCACACCTCTGAGTTTTCGGAGTCATATTGTGTCTTATTGTCATGTGTCGCATTATAGGGGTGGAAGTGTAGATGTAGGAAAACATCATAAGGAATCCTGTATAGTGCATACTGTTGCGACTTGTAAAATGTTATGGTGTTAGCGTGGTGGACAATAAATATTTTAGATTGCTGTGAAGGTAGTGGAAGCTTAATATTATTGTAGTCAAGCCGCTGAGAGTATATCAACAATTGTTCTACGTAATGAATGTAGCCATCGGATTATTTCACAAATTCCTCACTACCCAGTAAAACTCTTCTCGTACATATTTCTTTCTTTCAACCAAAAATGTAAAATTTTGCATTAATTCTTAGATTGTACAACATCTCTAATCAAGTCATTATCATGTTGAGTTAGTTGTTTGTCAGAAATGAACACTGTAGCAAGTATACGTTTTTAACAAAGTTAAACATATTCAAACGGAATTTTTAAAAATATATTTTTCACAAAAATCACAAACAATGAGGGTTGTTTAAACATGTCCTTTTTTAAGAAAACAATTTTATAGAAAGTAGCTTAGTCACACCACTGTTGATTTAAACTGTCGACTACTTAAGTAAATCCAAGACCTACATGTATCTCACAAACTTGAGCTGCAACAAAAATTCTAAGTCCGCAGATTTCGAATCTATAATTCGAAATCTGTGGACCTAAGTTTGGGAACTTCCATAGAAAAACTTCATACAACAAGAAAGTTCGATTTTGTTTGTATAGGTTGTTCGAATTTGTTATCAACAGTATTTTATGTTCTCGGTAACTTTAGGCTAAGTTCGGTGCCTCAAATCCATTATGTTGCTTCGGCGACGTAATCCTGTGGTTTTCTTGACGCAACCATATCTTAACTAATAATAGTTGGCCTTATTAGCTACGTAACAGCTTCCAGTAATCCATATAGATACATAGGGATGTACATGATGATGGATGGGATATAAGGGTATATCAGTACCAGTTTATCGATGACTCCAATGAACACTCCTCTAACATAAAATTTTTAAATTTTTGTTTTTCGCGTGAAAATCTTTACTATTTAGCAATGCATCGTGGGAGGGTTTTCAGATTTGCATAACGCTAACTATAAGTACATATAGTTAGCGTTATGTAAATCTGAAAACTTGTTTTGTTATGTATTGCTGAATAGTAAAGCATTTTACGCGAAGAACTAAAATTTTAAAATTTTAAGTAAGAGGAGTGTTCATTGGAGCCATCGTTATGATATTTAAAAAATTATGAAATGTTAACGAATGATCCAACCAACCCGCATTAGGCCAGCATGGTGGACTATATGACCTAACCACTCTGAATCGTACTCTCGATTGTAAAGGAGGGCCGTGCCCTGCAGTGGGACGTATATGGACTGATACAGAACGATTGATCATGTATGGCTGATTAAACGCCATTATTGGTTAATCATTAAAATATATTTTTACTATTTTTTACAATATAATACAAACTTTATGTTGTAACTTCACTCGAATTGTTGTACACCACAAAATATCATAACAAACTCATCACATTTTTTTCGGACTCCTAAAACTCAATATACACTAATATATCCTACAATATGTTAGCTAAGCCAAAGTTAAAATAATAAACCCACATTTCACCCGTAAAGTGAAAACATAAAATAAAATAAATTTAATTACTCAGAATTTCCATTCCGAAGCGACTTGCAACATTGTACAGCGTGATTAATCCGTGGTGCTCAAGCAGAATTCTTAGTTCGCGGTTATTACGCTAAGTTCATTTAGTCTAAGTGTTGGAAACTTTCGGTATGCGAGTTTCATAAAGCAAACATTAGACTTCGAACATAGCTGTCGGGTTGTGACGCTGATATGAAAATAATTTGCGTTTCCAAACTATTTACTGTTTCAAGTTGCAAGTATTTATATGTTTGTCTGGGTGTCAAACATATATCAATATCAATATATTTTTTATAGCAATGAAAGGCAGGATGTGTTTGCCATTCGCGTGATGGTAAGCGATACGACCTCTCAGAAACAGTAGCAACACCAAACAATACTATGAATTACAACCTAATGCTTGGCATTTGCCTGCCCTCGCCATCTTGAAACATAAGGTGATAAGTCTCATTATGTCCACTAGTTACTCTAGCCACAATGACAATCTTAAAAAAATGTACATGTTCGTGATCACGATAACATAAAAAAGCTACATAATAATTTGTAAAAAGTACAATAAATGGAAACTTTATCTAGGCAATTTATTACAGGCAATCATAGAATGAACATAAAAAAAGGTGAGTAAAGGGGCAGTCTACATAAGTTGTATATTGTTATTGAAAGCAACTGTGAAAGAAAGGCAGATGACTGTCGACAGATCCGTAATCTCAGAAAGGCTTATGCCTTGCAGTGGACCGACACAAACTTGATGAAAGGATTTCAGACAGCTTGTAATATTATATGCTAGTGTTAACAAAGGCACGTTGTCTGAATCACATCGATCGTCTCTACTGCTGAACGAATGGAAAGTAAATATACTGAATAAAGGTGTGATCCAAAACATTTTGCCACGGCCTACGTCGGAATTGGCCCTAAATTTTTGTCGCTTAATTACAACCTTTCAGCAGTGATTCGCGATTCTGACTGAATTGTTTATTACAAATATTATAGATAGATATTGTAGGATGGGTTTGGCATATCTATATGGACAAAAACACCCAAAATCTTTTGATTAAAAAAACATCGATCATCTATAGGAGAAGTCTTTGAAAACAATATGTTTTGAATATGACACGAATCAGAATGATAAACTAAAATAAAATCTTCAAATATAATCCATTTTCTAATATAACAAGATATTAATAAGTTAAAGAAACTTGGAATGGAGTTAGTCTGTTTGAGCTCTTAAATTCAGATGTTATTATAACTTTGTACGTGATATCTCAATTCATACATATATTTTACATTTGTATTTATTTAATTATTATAGCATATTATACCCGAAATAACTGAAAATAACCGTAATAGTTCACATTGTGTTTTTTTATTACCTAGTTATGGCAAACGACTACTTGATCTTAGTAAGGGATCTGATGGTCACCAGATATATATTCTGGTCGCCTATAAATATCCATAACGCTTAAAAAATGGATGTATTGCCTACTCAAATCAAATCGGGAGGGAAACGAGAGGGAAAGAAGATAGGAAGAGTGAAGAGTATTCGAAATAAGGAGAATCTCAAAAATAGGAATCTGAAAAAAAAAATAGTTTTTGGTTTTGCAAGTGCCTGGATTACTAGATAATATTATCATTTTGGTAACACTTATAAAAGCAATTTGTCGTTGAAGCTGTGGTGAGTCGGTGATGTAAATCATTCTTCTGATACAAGAGGCGAGATTTAAATCACAAGTGGCGCTATTACTTTTAAAACTTAAGTTCATTTATTATATCGAGAATTCTTTAACTAGTCCGTCATTCTTTCTAAGAATTTTAATTATAAATTTTTAATAAGTTTTAATTGAGAATCATTAGTCTTATTTTAGTATTGTGAATTTACTTTCCCATTAATTTAAATGTGATTAATTCCATTTCTAAAGTATATGTATACTTAATAACCATGTTATATCTATTTTATAAGTAAAGAAATCAATTTTGTTAATACATTTATAAAAAATGATAAGTTTCGAAGATAATTCACAAGAAATAATTACGCTTCATAGTAAAACTTCAAATCCATTTCATATCAAATGTTATCTTCAACGTTGTTATATCAAAAGTTTTATAATTATTAGTTCTTATAGTGCAAGTGCGTGGTGGTCTGTTGGTACACGGACTAGACGCGGCTACCAACATGTTCACGGTGGTCGCGGGTTCGAATCACACCTCTGACTTTTCGGAGACATGTGTGTATTGCAAGCCAATCACCACGCACTAAACGGTGAAGGTAAACCTGCATACTATAGCGATTTTTAAGAATTTCAATGGTTTGTCAGTTCACCAACCCCCATTAGGCTAGTGTAGTAGACTATATGGCCTAACCACTCTCAATCGTACTGTCGATTAAAGAGGAGGCCCGTGCCCTGCAGTGGGACGTATAGGGGCTAATAGAGATACAGTATCCATGTACATTACTCATGTATTTTAAGACCCGAGGTGAATTAAGATAGACGATTTTTTCTATCATTAGATTTCCCCGTGTTTCTACGAATTTACTACTAAGCTAGCGTAGACTACGTCTAGTCTCTTAGTCCTTGTATGTTGCAACTAACACCTAATTAGATATAGAATCTTCATAAAGATTTACAAAAGAATTCCAATTTAAATCCTTACTAATATTATAAAGGTGAAAGTTTGTATGTATGTATGTATGTATGGATGTTTGTTACTCTTTCATGAAAAAACGGCTCAACAGATTTTGATGAAATTTGGTATAGTGATAGCTGACACCCTGGATTAACACATAGGCTACTTTTTATCCCGAAAAATGTAGTGTTCCCGTGGGATGAGTCAGGAAACCAAATATACATATTTTCTACTCTTTCAAATTCAAATTGTTGGCACGGGAGGTCCTCTCCTACGGAAGGGAAATATAGTCGACGGCACGCGGGAAATATAGTTAGTAGACACGCGAAATAATATGTTCTTGATGTGGATTGGACTCAAAAACTATCTGCACCCGGGCGAAGCCGGGCCCGACAGCTAGTTAAGAATAAATGCACAAAAAACTGTGAAGTGCATACAAAGTATGTTTTGCAATCTTATATACGATTTCAATATTCTTTATTTTAATTAAATTAACATTCATATTATTACAAACTAAGGTGAAATGAATACGAGTGAATAGTAATGTAAAACAGAACAAAGTTCGCAAAGACGAGACCAAGTTTTAAGATTTGCTGTTTTAAAAGGTAAAGTTTTGTAGTTTGGGGCAGATTAAGTACTCATTGTTAAGTACGCAGTTAGTGCGAATTAGTTTAACCAACCCGGTATAGAGGCAAAAAGTTCAATCCGCCCACTTTTAAATTTGAAACTAATTATTCTTTCCTAGAATCCTAGCTATTGTTCAGAATTTATCTGTTGTATTTCATTTTTAGTTCTTTGTTATTTTATTAACAAAGGTTAGTTTTGTGTTCTGTTCCTAATAACACAAAACAAAAATTATAAAAAAACAGATTTCAGTTGCTACCGTTGTAAGTTTTCGTCAAATTTAAATTATCTAATATACTGTGAAGTGGTATGAAAGAGAGCCAAAGGCTATTAATTTCGTTTGTTTTTTCATTGAAGTTAATAAATTATTTGTGAAGTATACTGATAGTCGTACTAATATAATAAATACAAAAGTTTGTGTGTTTGTTACTTCTTCACGCTCAAACTGACCTGGATAAACACTTAGGCTCGTTTTCATCCCGACAAAATGTAGTGGTTTCATGGGATGCGCAAGTAATTGATATATTCGATACTCTTTCACACCCAATGGTATGAGATGGGAAGTTTAAAGTCCGGCAGTAACGTTGAGTCCAAATATTTAAAATACTTACCACCCGAAATAGCTCCTGTTTTGAAAGTGGACTGGACTTAAAAACTACATGCAAACAGGCGGAGCCGGGCTGCACCGCTAGTATAATCTAAATGGAAGACCTAGCGGTTGAAATCGATAGATCGATGTGATCAAATTGGGTAACTTACATCATGGCTGCATCTTTTCCCAACTACACATTACTTGTCCGTCCTCTTATATGCTGTTCAATGAATATTCAATGTAAAAATTAGGTAATTAAAATTTTACCTGAATTTTGCATCTTCCCTACATTCAAAGTGCCTAAGGCGTGCTAATTAGGCCAAGAAGTTAATGAATATTAATTAGAACTATTTTAGTCTGTTCATTAATAAATAGGTAAAATATTTAATGAAATCGAATGCAGGTTTTAGCGATATATGTTGTTAATTTACTACTGCTAACTGGTAGCAATTGCGTGAGCAAAGGCGTAAGCCTTTATCACTTATAAATAGCCAAACACTGTGGGTCTTTACTTTAGTTGATCCTGATATTACCATTGACTTTGTTACTTTATTTATTAATCTCCTCGTGAGTTATAGCCGTTTATCGGTACCTTGTTTAAGTTGTCACATAAGCTTAAGTTGTTATGTGACACGATAACTTCACAAATTGATTTAAGACTATAAAGTTAGTCATATTGTTTATTTTGAAAGCCTCACAAATAGTCTCTAGGGAAAAAAACACGTCTACAGCAATCTTTATAACACAGTTGACGTTACTTGAAGTTGTTCCTTAAAAAGGTTTATTACATAAAAAAATATGAAAATAGACAATCGTCGGTTCGGTATTTCCAAAGGGCAAATAATTCTGAACATATTTTGATGTAGGAAAAAATATCTTAATCTTAGACAAGGTCAATGGTGGAGGTCTTTGGAGGAGGCTTATCGTTAGCACCGAAGTTCTTGTGGCTGAAGAAAAAGAGAGAGAGAGGACTTTGGATTTTTTTATTGCAATGAATGGTGAGACGAGCAAGCCGTTCGCCTGATGGTAAGCGATACGACCGCTCATAAATAGTAGCAAAATTCCACTGCGCTCCCCATCCTGAAACATAAGATGTTAAGTCTCAATATGTCCAGTAGTTACTCTGGCTACAATGTCCTTCAATCCGAAATACAACAGTGCATTTATACTGCTGTTTCACGGGAGAAATAGACATTGCGGTGGTACCTACCCAGATGGCCTCTCACATATGAGAGACCTACCACCAGTAAATAAGTTTCTTGGTTTTAAATAAGACGGTGAAGAAAATGATTATGCATATTTTTGCAATTAAAGACTAAAACATTTAATACAAGAAATGTCGTGCCTCGTTCTAACCTTTAAAAATATGACTTTATTAAAAGACATTGACAACGACAATGGAAGAATTAAAATGAACGTTGTGAAAATTATAATACAAGTCGTTTTAATACAACGTCGTGTGAATTTTAAAGTGAAGATTAGGCGAAACTGCTTAATTACTAAGTTTTTGGTGATCTTTAGGTAGCGTTACCTATGAAAATGGAATTTTAAATTAGTTTAGATGGAGCACCTCTGCGTTCTCAGAATCATAATCCTTGTCATACCCACGTAATAAAATGTTTGAAGGGAATTAGTACGTTTCAAAGTCTTTGCCTAAATCCAGTAAAACTTATTGTTCGTATAAAATTAAATGTTAACGTCAATGTTTAAACAATTACAAAAATGCATAGTTTTACTATATAGTTTTTCACTTGTGTGATTCGATATAATAACGAGTTTAAATCAGACTATACTAGAAAATAATTAGAAGCGTAAGGCATGCAATATAAAATTAAATTATTTGCAATAGAAATATTTAGACCTTGGAAGACAATTGATAACTTTAATTAATTTGCTACAGTAAGACGAAATTTTAAAGACAAGGAAGTTTTAAAGACATTCTGGCAGAGTTATAGAGTTTTTGGGTAATTTTCTTAATTCTAGTTGAAATGCGAAACCGTAAGAAATGTTATTGGTCTTTCAAATCATTTCTAAGAAGATAGTTCATAGTCATTTAATTCAAATCAAAGGAAACCACGGAAACTTTACCTATTTTTTATAATATCATCATCTTAGTAGACGTTATTATAGAGCTTCGTTGTTATACAGGGTATATCTAAACTGCTACTAAACACGATACTAGGTGGAATTTTTAGCGATTCGAGACCGAATGCACCAAAAGTTGTTGTAAAAAAAAACTAGTAGCATTTCTTTTTTTTCCTACCGTAATTGGGTGGTAAATACATAGTTCATCTTAAAATAATAATGTTCACCCTTTTATTCTTAAAGATTTTATAAACGTAAGGATTCCAATTATTATTTTAGCAAAAACTATAAATTTACCATCCAAACACGATAATATTTAAAACATTACAATTATTACGACCCCGTTTTTTGCGAAAATTTTAGTTGCATTTTTTTGTAGGCACTAAAACTACCACTCGGCTGCAATCTGGATATACTCTCTACATTACAGTCTAAAATACAATTAAAAATACATTTCCCTACCACTTAAGCATCAGTGTTATTGTGTAGATTACCTTTTTGGATTTATTTACTGCGTATAAAACTCGTAATAAGCGTACGCATTTTGTTTGTTGCTCCCAGAAGTGTGCTTTGTGAATGAAATTACACAGCAATTAATAATGATAATGCGAAGGTGGATTATTATTTGTATAAATGGCCCCAATACCCGCGGATTTAGTTATTGAAACGGTTGTAATTATTCCGAAGTCCGTGAAGTTTAAAATCGTATGCGGTAAAATAAAATGTAATAAAAAATATCTGATAGTATAACAGTCGAAGTATGTCGTGGCCCATTGGTAAACGGACCAGATGCGGCTGCCAACATGTTTACGGTGGTCGCGGGTTCGAATCCCAGGGCACACCTCTGACTTATCGGAGTCATAAGTGTATTTGATAGTTGATCACCATGAATTATAAAGGTGAAGGAAAACATCGTGAGAAAATCTGCATGCTATAGTGATTTCTAAGATTTTCAACGGTATGTATTGTTCACCAACCTGCACTAGGCTAGCATGGTGGAGTATATTGCCTAATTACTCTCAATACTACTCTCGATTACAGAGGAGGCCTGTAAAGTGGTTGGAACGTATTTGGGCTGATACAGTACGGTACAGATATAAATATAGCTTGTAAAGAAGTTGTCTCTTTAGATAAATGATCTATAAGTATTTTTGTATAATGAGCTACATATTCAAACTTAGCATCTTATGTCTTAGGATGGCAAATGCAGTGAAATGTCAGGAATTGCTTTTATAGGAATTTATGGTGTTGCTTGGTTTTGCTGCTATCCAGGTGTGGTCTTATCGCTTAGTATCAGTCAAATTACATGCTCGTCTTGCAATACATCGCAATAAAAAAATATTTTGTGGTGTCTGCACTAGTTAAGTGTGTTAATTTAAAAACAATTATACCTCAATACTAATAACAAATCATTGAAACCATTGGAAATGAATTGAATTTAAGAGTTTAAAGTGATATCACAAACACAATGGTACCACAAGTTCTACGTTTCTCAACGTACAATGCTCCGTGAAAATCAATTAAAGTAGACAGATTTTTCCAATCCGGCCAAGACTAAAATAATAGAAAGTGTTCCCTTACGCAATCTCTTCAAGTTCCTAGGAAAATAAACGCGTAGTACGGACAAATGAAGACCGGTAGTAGAGTTAATGCAGTATGCTAAGCTCTCGCTCGATGCTTATTCGAACGGGCAAATAATACTTTTCCTAACAAGATTACGCACGGCCTAATCGCTTTAACTTCCCGCCCGGTTTATACGGTCTAAACGGCGGATTAATGATACAGGAAAATTGTTCAAATATTCCCCTGTTGAAGTGCTTTTTGGAATTTTCATAGTAAACGTTTTGTTGCCAACATTTCTGTTATATAAAATTATGTGTAGAAGTATTGTGGTAAGCATGATTTGAAAAGTATGAAACAAAAAATACGCAGTAGAAAGGTTTATGTTTACGCCACATGGAAAAAGTCTCAGATTAACTATCTGGAAAGTACTATAAACAGCTAGTTTTTTTTAATAAAAACTAGTGTTGTCATCAGTTTAACTGAAAATCCAATTAACAATCCTGTTAAAATCCTTGCTAATATTATAAAGGCGAAAGTTGGTGAGGATGTTTGTTACTCTTTCACGCAAAAACGGCCCGACCGATTTGGATGGAATTTAGTATAAAGGTAGCTGACACCCTGGATTAACACAAAGGCAACTCTTTATCCTAAAAAAATGTAGTGTTCCTGTAGGATGATTCAGGAATACAAATATAATTATTTGGTACTTTTTCATATTCGGATGGGCGGCACGGAAGAGGACAGGATTGCATGCTTTTCATAATGGGGCTGAATGAGACGGGACATAAGTTAGTGCTCGAAATAATATATTGTTGCCACATCAGCACTGGCTTCAAAAGCTATCTGCACACGGGCAAATCCAGGCCCTACCGCTAGTTAAAATATAGGTACACTTTTGATGCTTCGGAGATTATTCAATGCTGGTACGTCACAAATCTCAGGTACTTCGTGCTATCATGTATATTCTTTATACCGTATATCATGAATAATGCGGTGAATTATTAATAGGTAGTCTTATTATATAACCATAATGCGACCGTGATACGTGCAATCAAATAGACTAATAATTAATTAACCTGTTCACGACCAAAGTCGGTTTACTAGATATTAATCTATATATTAATACGTGATGCAAAAACTTTGGATCCCTTTTTACGAAAATTGCGCGGACGCAGGAGCATAAAATTTGGCACACTTATAGTTTATGTGTAGGAGAAATGGAGAATGCTAATATTTTTCAATAATAATGCTTATAAAGTACATTAAATCAAAAAATAAAACATTACACACACTGCCATGCATTTCACACACACATCCATACACAAGTATACATACTCTGGTGTCAAATTGTTTCTTTTCTTTTTCATTTTGTTCTTCTGACATAGACATATCAAAAAAAAGGTTTTATTTGCCTAATGAGGTAATAATATTAATATTAAAAGAGAATATTAATTATAAATGAGGCAATAATATTAATATTAGGCCTAATATTAAATGTAATATAAAAAAATTAATAATAATGCATAAAAAGTACATTAAATCAATAAATAAACCAGCATGCATTTGACACACGCATACACAAGTATTTGTACACGTATACATACTCTTTGGTAAAATTGTTTCTTTGGTTTATTATAGACATCGTTGAATGTCAATCAGAAAAAAATGTTTACTGTGGTTTTGTTGAATGTCAAACAGAAAAGATTTATTTAACGAATACTACGTGAAATGCTGAGCACTTATACAAATTGTGTAGCAGTAAGATACATTTAAATGTACACGGACTATCATTATATGCATAAAGAAAGTTCTGTAGCAGCAATCTGCAGTAACAACATTCAGGTACAAAAAATGTGCATGAATTATCAGAATAACAACATCATCATACAGGTAAAAACTTTTTCTCTTCTTGATTTGGTCGAATTTCGACCACTAGGCGACCACTAGTATCTATTAACAGCTAAATGAAGACCGCAACACTAATCAAGCTCTAATTATGTGTATACACAGATATTGTAAACGGGAAAACTTTAATTAACCAAATCCGAAAAACATGAAGGAAAAACTGTCCGATGGATCTGTAAAAGATTATTTTTATGAAAGTTTCCGGATAACTAATGAAAATATTATCGAATGGAAAATTAGTGCAGAGCTGATTTATTGACTTGGGACTTGAACCAATATTCTTATAGTCAAATTCATAGACGACATTTTTAAAGACCGTACGACAAAGGCCATCTATAACAATATAAAAAAAAATAGAAAGATGGGTATTATGTAATTAAAAAAATACTTCCAAATAAAATCAGCAGTTGTGTGGAAAATTTGGCGCCGTTGGTAAGACGCTTCCTGTGAAACGAGAGGCCACAAATTTGATCCCCGCTCCGAGATAAATGTTTGTGCGGCACACAAATATGTTTTCCGGGACTAGGTGTTTGTGAGACCGAAAAGTCTCTCGTGGTTCTTGATACCCACGACACAAGACTCGACCGTAATATGGGGTCAAGACTATGTATATCACTGTTGGGTCTTATTTATTTCTTTATTATTTATTTCGTGTCTAAGTACAGCGGGTTCTAATACTCGTATTTTACTTCTTATATAATGTCAATGCATGTTCAAATATTTGAGATTCTAAATTAGTCGTTGCTTGTTTTCCTTCTGATAATCTTCTGCTTACTTTTTTTATAAATAAACATTGCAGTCTGATTTCAATAATGGTTGCGTTCCTGACGTTATTTTATAGTGTAGATATCATGTTGACAAAACATTTCAAGGTCATTACTATTAAACAGTGGCATGGCTACGCTGTTGCCAGTCATGACTCAACATGAACGGGCAGGCTCGTCCAGGGCGGTACCACTATCACACAGGAAATTGACGTGAAGCGACAGCTCTACTGTCACGTTTCGTTTGATGAGTGAGATTGCCGGTTTACCCCCTTCCATCCCAATTTGATGAGCCGGCAACACATCTGTTACCTAAACGTTGTGAATGTTCAAGGGTGGCAGTGATTACTTACCATCAGGTAAACTGTTTGCTCGATTGGCGGTACCATTTAATAAAAAAATAAAAATTACCAAGAATCATTAATGCACATTAGAAAAAAATCTACACGAAAGCACCTTTCTATTGTGTTGCGACAAAAAAATTAAAGTCTATTCGCTTGTACCTTAGTATCAAAAATTAGACAAATACATTGAATCTAATTGAGGGTAAACTACTAAAATAAACGGAAAGGCTAGGGAATTGCTTTCATTGTCCAACAATGAGACTGGATGACGTCCCCAACACAATGACCCTTGGAATTAGTTAACATTGCTTGTGGACGATCCTTACGGTAATTGTACGTGTCATAAAAGTGTAGAGAACAACAATATTGTAACACAATATACATACATACACTCACGCCTTTTCTCTCGAAGAATACATGTTACTGTATGTTCCGTCCGATGATGTAATAGAGGGCGTACCTATCGCCATATCAGACACGATTTCGTGACTCCGGGCTGATAATGAATAGAAGAATCCACTATAATTTTACCTGACCCGGCATTCGAATCTGAGACCTGAGCATAGTAGCCGTACCGTAGTACTACTACGCCACCAAGGCGATCATCACAATAAACTTCCACCAATTATGTGAATATTTGGAACTTGAAATCGTTACGGATGTGTTTTTGGCTTGACAGAAATGATCAACATGCTCAATTTCGGAAAGTGTTGGCTTTCCCATAAAATACTCACATTGCAATTAAAATATTTTTTATTTCAAGAATACTTAGATTTCCTAACTTCCTTTCTCTAAACCACATTTGTTATTTACAGTCCTTAGAGTTTAATCTAGTAGATGTTCTTTAAACTATACACTATGATGACATGGTCATAATTGACTCCAAGTCTCTTAAATAAATGAGAATAAAAAAAAAGTGCGACATAGTAGTCATATTTATTGTAGTGTTGTATTAACAGGCGGAGACATATATACCAGCTAATTCGTGGTTAGCTTGCTCGTTTACCGAACCGATACCAAAAAATATTGATGGTAAGCGATGCGACCGCTCATGAACAGTAGCAAAACCAAATAACACCTCGAATTACAAAGCAATGTTTGACATTCCACTGCGCTCGCCGTCCTGAGACATAAGATGTTAAGTCTCAATATGTCCAGTCGTTGCTCTGGCTACAATGTCCTTCAATCCGAAACACAACAGTGCATTTGAACTGCTGTTTGACGGGAGAAATAGACATTGCGGTGGTACCCACCCAAGCAGCCTCTCACATATGAGAGACCTACCACCAGTTTTTTCGCAGAATGGCTGTCTAAGTGTGTGGGTTTAGCGTTATCGTAATGAAGTACTTAAACCTTTCTATGGATAATTCCGGCAGTTTTCCGTCAAATTATTGCTTGGCATTTGTTGTTGGCAGTAAATATCCGAATCGAAGATTCCCGACGGCAAAAGCTTATAATGAACAATGCCCTTCTAATCATACCATACACGCATTAGGTTTCTTTCAGTGAGTTTGTTTCAAATATACACCTTATTTGTGTGTACCCAGCTTATTTCAAATGGAACAAAATAGTTTATCTGTCAAGTCCCAGTTCTTCAAGTATAATTTATTACTGACTAGCGGCCCGGCCCAGCTTCGCCCGGGTACAAATAGATTTCTGTACAACAAAAAACCGCATCAAAACCCGTTGCGTAGTTTTAAAGATTTAAACATACAAAGGGACATAGGGACAGAGAAAGCGACTTTGTTTTATACTATGTAGTGATATTCCCATATTGTGTAACTTTTTAAAAAATACACTTTATCCGTAAGCAAGCGTAACAAGCTAACCTTTATAATGTCATAAAAATAGATATACAAAATATAGTAAAGCCAAGAGATATAAATAAATAAATACACCCAACAGTTACATACATAGTCCTGATCCCACACCAAGATCGAGTCTTGTGTTGTGGGTATCAGAAGCTACGAGATTTTTCGGTCTCACACATACCCAGACCCGAAACAAATACCCGTGATTTACACAAATATTTGTTTTGGTGCGGGTATCGAACCTGCGGTCTCTCGTTTCACAGCCACATCCAACTGCGCCACTAATATAATTATATTCGAATTTGTGGATGCTAAGCGAAGATCTTTAATGGAAACACAATTGATATTTTCCGTTTGTTTAAGAGCAAAGTTGTCGTTTCCAGTAATTGCTATTCTTGTTGCTTCTGGAACTAGAGAGGCCACTATTATTATGCAAACCAATTCTTTTTTGTTTAAAGAATATTATACTTTCCTCAATAGAAATCTAGGGTGAACTAAATTGAACGAATGCGCCACTTAATACTAGGTATTCGAAATACGTGCCATTCCAACCACAAACCTAAATTGCACTAGTTAACAGACTTAATGTCTGTATATAGAAATTCATAGAGTTCGCACTCGTTTGCAGGTATCCTCACGATGTTTCCTTTACTAGCTACTACTTACTCCTTTACTACTTTAAGTGTATACTGATTCTTCGTTCTGGGCTACTTCGCTTCATTCAGTCACATTAATTATGACGTAAGCATAGTCGTATCAGAAATATTTTCAGTAAATTTACAAACGATTTATATACTATGATTATTAATGAACTGGTCTAATTTAAACCAAGTTGCAAATTTGTAATAATCACTACTTTATAAACTTGTTTTCAAAAGAGCAACACTAGAGTTTCTTGCCCGTTCTTCTCTAGTGAAAACCGCTTTCCGAACCGGGTGGTAGATCAAATATTATTAAATCTAAACGATGTTGAACATTTTAATGAATTCAATAAATTATTTTCATTTGATTCCATTCTACCGTTTAAATGTGTTGTGATTTACTATCAATACACACATGATTCCGAAAAATCAGAGCCTTGATCTACGATTTCAATCAATCAAAGAATTTTAGACTTAATTTCGCCTAGTTCGTCTAATCTGGTTAGGTGGAAGGATTAATAACTGGCTAACATAGTGCCTTTTCATGCCAAGGTTCCAGACGTATTTCATTGCATCATACAATTAAAGGTCCAAGATGACTCCTGAGTTTGCTACTAATATTGATAATTCAATGCCTTGTAGCTATATTCAAGTCTATGTGGTAAACAAATACATATCAAACAGAATATGTGCTACACAATCTATACATATAAATAAAATTGAAGTGTCTGTTTGTAAAGTAAAAATAAAAAAAAATGTCCGACTACATATCGTTATATACACGATACCTATAACGAAAATGACCTTAGAATTTTTTTTGTTTGTCTGTCTGTCCGTCTGTTTGTCTGTCTGTCTGTTTGTTCCGGCTAATCTCTGAAATGGCTGGACCGATTTTGACGGGACTTTTACTATCAGGTAGCTGATATAATAAGGAGTAACTTAGGCTACATTTATTTTAGAAAAGTTCTTTTAGTATTTTAGAAAAAAAAAGTGTTTGTTAAATTCCACGTGGACGAAGTCGCGGGTAAAGCTAGTTTTAAATAAAATACATAAATATACCCAACAGTCATAAACATTGTCCTGACCCCATTGTCCTGATTCTAGTCAGTTAATCTTTAAAAATATAGCTCCGAACTATAAACGAATGTGCGTAAACAGTTTGAAAACGTTCGTAGCTTATTTAGTAGCACATCCACCAATTTCACGCGTGCAAAATTTAATTTGGATCATAAAGGAATACATATTATCATAATTCAAACCCATAGTAATCAGTTTTAGCCGCGGCGCTCGGAGAAAATTAAACATTATCGCTGAATCTGTATCAGCCCATATATGTACGTCCCACTGCAGAGCACGTGCCTCCTCTACAATCGACAGTACGATTGAGAGTGGTTAGGCCATATAGTCCACCACGCTGGCCTAGTGCGGGTTGGCGGAGTTACATACCATATTTTTTTTATAAATCGCTATGGTATGCAGGTTTCCTCACGATGTTTTCCTTCACCGTTTTAGTGTGTGGTAATTGACTATCAATACACACATGACTCTGAAAAGTCAGAGGTGTGCCCTGGGTTTCGAACCCGCGACCACCGTGAACATTTTGGCAGACGCGTCTAGTCCATTTACCAACAGGCCACCACGCACTCGCTGAATACTATACAATAATTACTATACCAAAATAGGGCCAAAATTATTTTGGGGTTAATCACTGTTGAGAAACTTGGCAAGGTAATTTGCTTTATGTACAAAGTTAGAAATAAATTGGATCGTTTTGTACATCTTTCCGTAATTGGTACTTGCATAAAGTTGGTTATAAATCACCACCCATTAACCAAAGGATTAATTAAACAGATTTAAACAGTAATTAACTTATGGATAACGATGTGACTTTTTTTTTTATTTTATTGCATTGAATGGCAAGACGAGCAAGCCGTTCGCCTGATGGTAAGCGATACGACCGCTCATGAACAGTAGCAACATTCCACTGCGCTCGCCATCCTGAGACATAAGATGTTAAGTCTCAATATGTCCAGACTTTAAATGACGGACCTATATCTGACCCGGAATTCCCTAAAGTTATTGGAGAGGTTTTAGGTGAAATTTCACATAAGTGAATACCAGGATAGTGGTATTAAATTTCCAACACAGTCAAGGTTATCAAAAGCATTTAGAATTGAAACGTATTATCTGGTCTGACCTGATTAGTGTAGGAGCAACACCGAAACGAGCTGCTTGAGATTAATTATACACTAAAAACGTAAATATTACTGAATAAATTATTTTTTGAAATAACAGATTTCGTATTTTTTAGTATGTGGTATTAGTAAGAAAAATAATTATATAGCAAGAAAAATAATTCAGGTCTATGACACTTTTTTAGGCTTGTGAAGAAAAATAAATACTTGGTACAAAGGTAAAGGAAGTCAGTCACGTTGCGTTTAAATACAAAACCGCATACGCGAACTAATAAGTGGCCAATGTGGACTGGACTCAAAAAGGGTGCACCCAGGAGAAGCTGGGCCGGGTCGATAGTATTTTTATAAGTGTAATAAATAAAATTTAATTAAAATTTGTGCTATCCGATGAACAAACTTGTCAACCAGGTCTCGACTAGATAATGTACTGTTTTAAGTGTCAAATGTCTACTTTTGTAGAGCTCTAACATAAAGACGTTGCAAATACTGTGTCTATATTCAAAATTATGGCAAATACTAACTCAAAAGCAACCTGAACAAATTACGCTACTACTGGGGAACGCAAATACTCAACTACCCATATTTACACTGGGAAATTTCTTTGTGCAAAGACGGACAAAATACCTTTTGGCTATTTCTCCGTCATGTCCTTCGTTAGAAATAGAAAAGTCTTGTACATTATGAGGAAACTGGATGTTCCGTCATGTAATAATATTTGAGTATAAATTAATTTCCTATAAAATATACTAATGCCGTATTCATAAACGGTTTTAAACCTATTTTAGCTATCGAAAGTTTTGTCATTTTCGCTCAAACTGAATTCACAGTTATCTGACGTTGACTTGTAATTTAATTTAAAAAATTGGGAATTGTTGCTGTACTGTAATTTAATTTAAAAAATTGGGAGCTGTGTTTGAATAATCAGTGACCATTTTATTTTAATGACTCTCAGTCTGTTGAATATTTAATTGTAAAAAAATATATTTTTGTAATCATACTTGTATGCCAATTAAGGCGGTGCATAGTGCACTTAATTTAATGTTATTCCAACTATGTAATATGCATACCATAGCGATTTATATAAAAAATATATGGTATGTAAGTCCACCAACCCGCACTAGGCCAGCGTGGTGGACTATATGGCCTAACCACTCTCAATCGTACTCTCGATTGTAGAGGAGGCCCGTGCCCTGCATTGGGACGTATATGGGCTGATACAGAATACAGAATACAGAACTATGTAATACCTATGTATCACAAGTAAACAAATAATTGATTGATTGAGTTTTTCGAGGGGTACAAAACATTCAATAGCTTAAACAGGTTTTATAACTCTTTTTACATTTCAATTTTTGTACCGATCTGTCTTTTGAATATTTAACCGTATCGATTATGGCCTAAAACCATTAGATTGCACTTTTTCAGTTATTCCTTAGGCGAGTGACTACACGGCCAATATGAATAACAACTATACTCGTACAATTCAACAAATCCATGAGCTATTATAAAATCTTGTAGCAGATAATGTTTTGTCACCATTAATATGTAAAAATAATTAATTACATGCATATAAATATTACAGGCAAGCGAAGTGTTGGACGCCCGCCTACAAGGTGGACGGACGATCTGACTAAGGTCGCAGGAAGTCGCTGGATGCAGGCCGCTTCCAACAGGTCATTGTGGAGATTATTGGGGGAGGCCTATGTTCAACAGTGGACTTCCTGTGGCTGATATGATGATGATGATGATGATATAAATATTTAATAACCACTCTCAATCGTACTCTCGATTGTAGAGGAGGCCCGTGCCCTGCAGTGGGACGTATATGGGCTGATACAGACAGATACAGATATAAATATTTATAGTCCGTGAGCCAGCAACAGATTTTCATGACCAATTTCCTCTCAAGAGGTAATTAGTAAAATGCACCAGAGTATAGTATTATGAAGCCTTGTGAACGTCAGCTGGCACTCGGTTGGGGGGATGAGCGGGTGTAGCCTCCCACGCATGAAAAAAAATAAAATACATTCACTGATTTCCTCTCAGCTGAAATTTTGTCAAATTGTAGCTCATCTAATATCTCAACGAAAAAAAATAATCAGCTGGTTACAACGTGGTGTATTGTACGTCAGCTGGTGTCTCGAACATGAAAAAATTTTTTTTATTTTCAGTGATTTCCTCTCAAACAAAAATTTACCTGATGATAGCTTATATGTAACTGTGGATAAATATATAGGTCAGCTGGCTGTATCTTGGTGGAAAAACCGTCAGCTGATACTTTGAAAGTTATTACATAGGAGTTAGGCAGGAGCATCTACTGTCAATTTAAATACATCAGCTGACTAGCTTTTCCTCGACTTATTGCTAGCTGATTTTTTTTATTTATCGCATCAGTATATTAACAATCAACTCACAAATATTCATCTGGGAGGAAATGACGTATCTTTAATTATTCGACATAGCGCTGCTTCAATATGAGAGTTGAGTTGAAATAAATATTCTGTATCAATGTTTTTGAAACGAATAAGTATATTATCAAATGATATTAGATATATTTAAATAATTAAATAAACAATTAGCTTAGTATAAATTAACTAGTTACTCGATAAATAATATTTTTTATATAAACGTGATGAAAAATGACAATGAGAATAACAATGTGATTTATTCATTTTCGTTTTCGCTCTGGCTTGAGTCACTTTCCTCTCTTTCCGATTCATCGTCAGAGTCGCTGTCAGAGCTGTCTGTACAAAAATTTAAAAAAAGATTAGGATGTGTATTTTAACATAATATAATCAAAATTATAAAAAAATGTTACCTTTTTCAGGCTGAATAGTGATTTCATTAATCGATGATGGTAACTGACTTCCAGAAAACCAGGTGAATTCATACTTGTTGTCGATTTCTGCCCAACCATAATCTACAGGTTCATGAGAAGTTGGAACCTTCAGGTGTGCATGTGACCAAATTTGAGCAATGTAACATGCTCTTAAAAATTGCTGATATAGCTCTGATCTGCATGGTGGTAAAGAAGAGCCATCAATACCTTTTTTGGTAACTTGAAAGTTTCAGTATCCAAAAATTTATATGTTTTTTCAAACGACGCTACTCTTGCCTCATTGATCTTTTTTAGACGATTAAATCCATACATATGGCAAACAAACTCTTCTATCTTCTCAAAAATATTTTCTTTTATTTAAAAATTTTATTTCGTTAGAATTCTTTGTGTATATTTAAACTTCGATAGTATTTTTATCTCTTTTAATTGGCACTAATTAATTTAATATTATATCTATTTTGTAGAGATTTTTTTGAGCTTTAATTTAAAAAAAAATTCTCTAACTTTATTAGGGATCAAGATATTTGAAAATGAAATATGTTGGGTACTTTTCACCCTCAATGCCTAAAGAGGTATACGGTTTAGATGTGTGCTTGTCAGGGGTTAAAGATACGTCATTTCCTCCCAGATGAAAATTTGTGAGTTGATTGTTAATATACTGATGCGATAAATAAAAAAAATCAGCTAGCAATAAGTGGAGGAAAAGCTAGTCAGCTGATGCATTTAAATTGACAGTAGATGCTCCTGCCTAACTCCTATGTAATAACTTTCAAAGTATCAGCTGACGGTTTTTCCACCAAGATACAGCCAGCTGACCTATATATTTATCCACAGTTACATATAAGCTATCATCAGGTAAATTTTTGTTTGAGAGGATATCACTGAAAATAAAATATTTTTTTTCATGTTCGAGACACCAGCTGACGTACAATACACCACGTTGTAACCAGCTGATTATTTTTTTTCGTTGAGATATTAGATGAGCTACAATTTGACAAAATTTCAGCTGAGAGGAAATCAGTGAATGTATTTTATTTTTTTTCATGCGTGGGAGGCTACACCCGCTCATCCCCCCAACCGGGCACCAGCTGACTTTCACGACGCTTTATAATACTATACTCTGATGCGTCTCACGAATTATCTCTTGAGAGGAAATAATTAACCAAATTTGCAGCTGGCTCACGGACTATTACTATTTTATGTTTGTTTCAATTTGAAGATCTTGACTGTATAATATTTTGTTTTGTGTCCATAAATTATTTTTCGGTACAGTGTTCTATTATATTTGTTTGAAAGCAATTAATGCGGGATCACGATAAGTTCGCCTTATATAAATAATTCAGATTGCGTGAATATTTTATATATTTAATTACAGTAATAATTTAAATTTGATTCTCAATAAAGATTAAAAAAATGATCCTGAGTGGTACGTATTTTGAATCCACGGGCATAAAATTATAAATTATTTTCAGTAAAAACAATTTTCAGTTAACTCCACAGAGACGGAATAAGTAGAAGAAAAGAACGTAGTACCTATTAATTTTGTTTGTACAAAATATTTTAGAATGAAAGCTCGTCTTAGATATTGAAGTTATTTTAGTACGAAAAGATAATTAAACAAATTACATTCCACTTAATACGTCTGGGTTAATTATACATGATTCTGTAATTTCTTGGAACTTCTGTTTTCATAGGATTTTTAATTTTCATAATTGCTTTTTGTGTAACTAGGAAAGTATGTCCATTGCGTTATTCTTTTATGTGAGTTGATTTTGGACCGTTCGTTATTTAATTCGACTATTATTATTCTATATTTTGTGCATAATATGTGTTATATTTGATAAATGTTTACGATTTTTTACATAAAATAATATTAAAACACGATTTTTTTCACTACCTTTGTATTTTTTTATTGTTATTGAAATGTTATCACTGTTGAATCTTTTATTGACAGCATGGCTCGAAAAGCCATTTTTCAATTTATAATGACTTCAGTAGATTTCCGTATGCCCAATACTTCTTCCTCTCTTCTCATCCTTGTTAATTTCTGCTCCTCTCACGATCTGATGGGCCAGCAACACAGCCATGCGTAATGGTTGTTCATGGGCGGCAGTGATCACTTTCTATTAGGAGATCTGTTTGTTATGCCGGACCTATTAAAAAAAAGTTAGGTTCTTTTCTATAGGTAATAAATACATTTTGGTAACGTTATAACACGAACCAATTTTTTTTTATTGCATTGAATGGCGAGACGAGCATGCCGTTTGCCTGATGGTAAGCGATGCGACCGCTCATGAACAGTAGCAAAACCAAACAACACCTTGATTTACAAAGCAATGCTTGGCATTCCACTGCGCTCGCCATCCTGAGACACAAGATGTTAAGTCTCAATATGTCCAGTAGTTACTCTGGCTACAATGTCCTTCAATCCGAAACACAACAATGCATTTAAACTGCTGTTTGACGAGAGAAATAGACATTGCGGTGGTACCCACCCAGGCAGCCTCTCACATATGAGAGACCTACCACCAGTAAATTGTATAAATATGAGTTAATATATCCGATTTAACGGTTAAGAAATGGTTTTATCTCAGAACTTTGTAAGCACGTGAGTCTTTTCCGGGTTCAAATTGCTGTAACATGTGTTTCAAATTGTCGCGGTCCAATTTTTTGTATCATATTGTTTCATTTGTTAAATTCAAAAAATATTTTCTATTTTACAAATACGTTCATTCTGAATCAGTATCTTTGAATTAAAACTGTTTAGCACACACTGTACCACGTTGTGACTTACTTTTGGCGACTTGTACATTTAATAGTTTATATATTTTTTTATTCATATTATTTTTTGTCAATAAATATAGATTTAAATATATATTAGTCATTATAATAGTCATTTTCATCTAATAAAATCAATTTAATTTATATTATACAGTAAATCATAACCTATTTTTGATACAGCATAATACTATTCAAACGAATTCCGCAGCATTTTTGTGTATTCTAAGCTCGAGTATTGCGTCTATTTCAGTCCTTGTAAAAATAATGCTGAATCTAAAGTAACATTGTGCCCTCTCGGAGTATGATACCAGTGAAGCGAAATACTTGGAGTGCGTCTTAAGAGTCCACTGGCTTGCTAGGCATCGTTACTTCGACCCCGCGGGCTTAAAAACAGCGTTTTGTAAAGCAAAATACTTGAAAATCTCTCTCAAAACTTTTGTCAGTGACTCCAAGTATTTTTGTTGTGTTTATAATGAGTTCTCTGATTGAAAATATATTCGAATATTTTCCCAGGAGTTAAAAGGATTGCGGTGTAAATGACGGAATGATGGGGTAGTGGTAATAAAAAATATCCTAACATTTCTTAGTTACTGAGCGGACTCCACGAAAGTTGTAAAGTAATCTAAACGTCGGAAAGTTCATAAATGTAAAAAATAATTTTCAATGAGTAACATTCGCGTAAATCTAAGAAACCATTATACAACGTAATCATAAATTTTAAACATTTATAAACTGTACAAAAAAAAACTTCACTTATTACAGCAGAAAATAAACCAAAAACATGTGGTAAAAAATTCCGCATCGTTTAATAAAGCAGCGGTTTTCGTAGCCCAAAGATAAAACTCATATTTTATCATCCAAATGTATACTAAGAACTCAAGGACATATTATATAGTGTTCACCAGACCATGGAACGTTTGGGTCGGACAACATAAATTACTCCAACCGTATCTTTGATTCACAATCTTTAAAATTACAGTACTCGTAACTGAAACATAAATGATAATATAATGTAATTATTTATTTACTTCAGAATTTTGCGCTATATTCTATTTCTAATTCAAGAATTATTTACTACCTGCATTTTAAACATCCGTAAGATCTCATCTGTATTTCTAAAACTTACCTACTTAGGCAAAAGTGTCCTTAGTACTATCGTATGCTCTATCTTACATCTCGTGATATAGGGTGAACATCCATCTCAAAGCCTATGAGATTTTTTTACACCAAAATACAAAATTATTTCTAAATCGCTTCCCTTATAATAAAGCCTTCCCAAACACCGCTGCTGTCCGCTGGTCATAAAAGTTTGTTACACCAATGACGCGATGTATATAATGTTCGACGTTAGTAAAGAGCATAAATTACTATACTAATCTATGCAGCTATATTGTACATTGTACCTCCCATTTCTCTACACAGGCTGTAAACCATGTTATCCAGACTAATTGTCGGTCTAATGTCATTATTTTCAATATTCTAGAGGGCTTTGATGTAGCTTAATGATCGCTAGTATTGGCATTCCTTATATTTATGAACAATTGAAACCGACTCACCTAAAAAAAGTGAATTTAGAACAGCGTTCATTGGTTTATAATCCTGATGTTTGACATTTATTATTTTGAATGGACGGTCTATTATTTAAGGCATTTAAAAAATATATGCTCTGGGGACTGTTTGGCCCTTATTTCAATTTCTATCTTGAGTTCTTGACTCGTGTTTGTTATTTGATTTAGAATACCTGATAGTCCCTATTGCCCCCAGCAACCGTTCAATATGGGCCTCCGTTAAGGATTTCCACGTCGACCTGCTGGAAATGGCCTGCATCTAGCGACTTCCTGCATCCTCAACCAGATCATCCATCTTGCAGACGAGCGTTCGACACATCGCTTCTAAGTACGTGGTTTTACTCTCTACTTCGTGAGAGGCCCCGTAAAAATATTGGTGCTAAAATATATCTCTGGCATGTCGGTAAGATGTGAGATTATGTGTGTATTTTATTATAACTAATAAATACTATGGATACATTACGTTGAGTTTTTACTCTACTTTAACACCGTTATCGCTTAAAACCGCTTACATACATTTTGTTAAGAGCAGTTACGTGGACTGGAAAAGTTTCCTTTAGAAATCGTGTTTTGAATGTTACCATTTTAGTTTACACGCGAAGTTTCTATTACCTTTGTTGGGATATATTTATTGCCCCTTTCATTGAGTTCTGATTATTAGATACTGGCTAAATTATGATATAATATTCAAAAAGGGTTCAATTCATCTTAAGTATTTGAGTTGAGTAGTTTAAATACCACTACTTGAATCATTTTTCTGATAATACAATCTGATTTTAATTTAGTATATTTGTGATATGATAAATTTGATATAACTGTTAGATGTAATTTCCCATATGAATAAAAGAATACCTGTTTGATCAACTGCAGTATATTTATGAATGCTTAGAGGATTTGGTTATCCAAAAACTTATACTCTTTATATTAAATTGTATAATTTCCTTTTTCTCTTAAATCCGTGCGCAGAACCCGCGCATTATATTTTATTTTTCATGCTGATGAAAAAATTTCGCTCATTATTTTACATTTGTACTGCCACCTGCTAGATGAAATATTGTGCCTATTAGAATTAAACACTTGATATATTATATTATATCACTTTGATAGAGAATACAGATATTATGATCCACAAATCATGAAAACTAATAATTAATAAAAATATATTTTTATATGAAATTTAAATGTGACTGTGATATCGAACTATCTAGTTTTTTACGACATTTTTCCTATTGTATAGATCTAGCAAGCAAGATAGGGGTTCACTTGATGACAGGTGACTACTGCCGCCATGAACAAATATTGTGATAATCACTTATACGACACCAGATTGTAGGAATTATTCCAGACAATGAATATAAAACCTTGACAAAATGTAGAGCATGTATCTTCAGTAATTATTTATTTCAATAATATAACAGCTATTTATTTATTCGAATCAAAATAGAGCCAAAAATATCGGACAAGGCAATGAGTATCAAACCTTGTTACAATGTAGAGCATATATTTGCAGTTATCATTATTTAAATCACAGTTATGACATATTATGTAACGCACGATAGTTTCTTTACTTAATTCCCTTCTTTATTTGTTTCTTACGATCTTATTCATAGGCAATTTATAAACCTATTTTAGCTATAGATTTTTTTGTCTCTTTCCAATGACTTTTAAACTTAGTTTCAGAGATGTAGACAAAACATTCCACAGTTCAATAATATCTATACTGCATCAGTTCAGCTAGAGTTTACAAAAGTCCGAGTTCTGTATACAAGAGTTTTTTTTAATGAATATATAAACTTCGCCGATTCAATAAACTTCCATTATGTTACTTGGAGCAACTAAGCGAATTATAAAAACTTTGAAGTAAAATTAATATTTAATACAAAATACTATTTAAATTCTCGTTTAGTTTATTCATTCCTCAGTTTAATATCTTGTAGTACGATTTCCTGTTATAACTTAGCAAACGAGTTTAAGAGTTCGCTTCCTTACCCAAGCGCGGCGAGACTTCACAAATGGTCGCAGAAGTTTTTAAAATACCTGGGAATGTGGAAAATTCAAGCGGAAAAAAATACGAACTTCGCAAACTAGAAATTCTCCGTAAACATGTTCGTATATAATAAAAAATGAGCCTACACATTACTCTGATACATCTAGAATCTTACAATTTGTAATATTGTTGTGGTGTGTTAATACAATTAGGGTTTCACTAATACAAGCCCTAATGCGAAATTGCTATAATCTAGCGTCAAAAATACGCATTTTGTAAACTAGAAATAGATCGTAAACATGCTCGTATATAATAAAAAATAAAATAATGTGTTGGTATATGGGTGTAAAAGAATATTCTAAAAGCAGCTTCAGAACAATTTTGTTCGAAATATTCTCAAAAGAAATATTTTCTAGTACTTTCTGCCGAATATAGGTTTTCGTTTTATGTACAGCCTTTATTTGGTAACACAACACTGGCTGTGATACGAGAGGACAAAAAATAGTCACCAAAAATGTGGTTTGGGTGTACAAGTTTTTCATTAGTTTAGATTGTCCATTGCACGATTCAAACAAATTCTAGTTTGGCCGGAATTGGTTTTAGGAAATCTACCAACGAGCAGGTAGGTACGCAGGTAGTGGGGGTCATTGACCAATAAACAGGTAACTTCACTTAAGTGCCAATGATTGATCAAATTATATTCGTAAAGACGATGATTTGTCTCAATTAACATTTCATTCCTTTATTATTAACTGGCTTTATTTGGCCCCACCTAAAATTAACCGCATGCTGCACTGTTCTGAAAATACTTACAAAAGGGAAACCACTTAAAGGCATCTCAGGAGTCTGGGAAAATAGTTCGACCTTTGTTGAAAAGGAATCGAAATATACATAGCAAACCGAGTGTACTAAAAGTTATAGTCATAAATATGTAAGGTTGCGTAAAGTTTTGTCCTTACAATTCGCCTTTCATTTGATAAAGGCCGTCGCCCCCTGCTTGGAAAACCAAGGACCGAATGACAACAAAACTTTGGTGTTCAATTTTTGTGAGACTATACCCGATTGTATTATTGTCATAAACTTTCTAGCGTTACCTTTAACAAAGGAAATATAAAGGCAATTGAGTTTTATATGAAGATTAATGACAATATATGATATATTATATCCTTTATCTGGGTTGCGGCCGTTTGTATGATTTAAATGGTTTAAGTCCAAACACCTGTGCCGTCAGATATACCACACTTAGTATAGTTTGATGAAGATCACTTTCTGTTTTTAATAGGAAATACAGCTCTATTAGCAATATTTCTCTCAACCGCTATTAATTTTATTAAAGCATAAATATCACGTATAGTCTTAATTACATTTTATTAACCTAAATTACATTTATATCCCATATTTGAAAGGAAATTGAACGATATACCCGTCTCTTTGTCACAAGCATTAGCTACTGGCCATACACTATTAAATGGCCACATGGACAAAACTGATCAAAATTCAAGTCCCAACACAGCCCCATTCGAGATGCGGAATTGAATTTCAAATAGGTACACTAACTGCTGTGGCAGAGCTAAATTAATATCCTGTTATTTTGACTATTCGAGGAAACTCGGGCATATTTTAATGCGGCCAAATTGCAGCTACAGTCTGTTAATATCGAACAGAGGTAGCGCAGGTGCTACTTAATGTGACGTCTTAATAATTGTTGTTTGGATGTGCTTACGTAATAAGATTCAGCAACAATTAATTGAAGTACTAAAGTAAATCGTGTGGGAGGACGTGGAAGAAACGATTGCGGACCCTCTTCAGATTAAAGTAAGAGATATGGGGTGTTCGGATAATGGCGGCCATAGTGTTGACCAGACTGTCCCAATTCCGTGCTCTTTCCTAATGCAATAACACTTAAAAGATCCCTTCAGAATGGATATAATTAGCTGACAATGATTTTGTAATGTTTGTAAAGAAGGAGCTCAAATAAACGCATGTGTCAAGTTCCACCATTTATTCCGGACTGACAACTACCCAATAGACATAAATATAAAACTATAAATCATAGACAATCGCATATACTACATTCCTCCACAACTATTTTTATTCCCTCACACCTTATAATTTACATGTTTATTTAGCCTACACTGTCTGATTGGGCGGGCCTGAGGCGGCACAACTTGGGTTGGCAGCATAACATTTTGCTGTTCCCGCACAGGACTCTCCTCCACAACAAAAGACGGAGGCGAACTCTGTGCTTGTGATGTCAACGCCGGTGCTTCAGGTTGCTCCGACTGAGTCCTCTCTGGAGTTGCATCGGAAGATAACGACCGCCGTTGCGTAGAACCTGTCGGAATTACAAGCGAACTCTTCGTCCTACGCCTTAATTGATCGATATGTCTATGTACCTGTCTGTTACTGTCATCCTGTACTCTAAAATCATTCGTACCACCAGAATCAACTATCTTTCCAGCTGACCATTTCTCCCCTTTTAAGTATTGACGATACCAGACGTCGTCCCCCACTTTAAAGTTCCTTTCTGTACCCCCTGCTGCCCTAACTTGTCGTTGTTGAGCCTGTTGAACTCTACGCTCCTTATCCGGTCTCAAAATATCTAACCTAGTCCGCAAACGCCTACCCAGCATTACTGAAGATGGACTTGCTCCTGTAGTACAGTGTTCTGTATTCCTATAGTACATTAAAAATACATTTATTGCCCTCTCTATATTACTTTTTTCAATAATTGCTTTCTTTATGACATTTTTTAAGGTCCTAACAGCATTTTCCGCGGCTCCATTGGATGAGGGATGGTATGGCGCTGTGAATATGTGGTGAATTCCATCATTTTTAATAAATTGTGCAAATTCACTACTAGTAAATGGTGGCCCGTTATCGGAGACAATTTGTCTTGGTAAGCCCCACCTACTCCATAACTCACTTAGCTTGGATATAGCACAGCATGCTGCAGTACTTGTAACGGGAAATACCTCTATCCACTTGGATGTTGCATCGACAACAACTAAGTATGTCTTCCCGGCTATTGGGCCCATGAAGTCCAAATGAAGTCTCGACCAGGGTTTAACTGGCCAAACCCAGGGGCGTGGTGTTGCGCGCGGTGGTGCCTCCGATTGCTTGGCACAAACCTCACACGCACGACACTCTTTTTCTACCGCCTCATCGATCCCCGCCCACCACACATAGCTGCGGGCCAGACCCTTGGACTTGACGATGCCCATATGGGGTTCATGAATTATCTTTAAAACCTTATTTTGACAACGTCCTGGAATCACTACCCTATGCCCCCACATGACACAGCCCAATTCCTCATACAATTCCCCTTTTCTATTAAAATATGGCTGGAGATTTACAATTTCATTTGTTTCGGGCCACCCCTCACGGATGTAACGAAGTACTCTACCCAAGATTGGGTCTCTTTCAGTTTCTTTCTTAATTTCACTATACTCCAACAGCAAGCCATCTTGTGCAAAGTGAAGGTACGTCTGCTCTGGAATTGACTCTTCGTCTTTATTCCGAGCATGGTTATTAATAGGGAGACGTGACAACCCATCAGCGCAGTTTTCATTAGTTTTGACATATTCTATGTCGTAATTGTAAGCGGATAATATCACAGCCCATCTTTGCATCCTACTTGCTGTCATGGTTGGTATACCGGTATGGGGGCCAAAGATGGACACGAGTGGTTTGTGGTCCGTACGCAATGTAAACCTCCTTCCATAAACGTACTGATGAAATTTACGCATACAAAATATAATGGCTAATGCTTCGCGATGAATTTGCGAGTAATTCTTTTCAGCTGGGGTGAGTGATCGTGACGCGTACGCTACCGGCCGTTCACCCTGTGGTCCAGGTTGCGCCAGAACTCCTCCAACTCCCCATGGACTTGCATCACAAGTAACTATAAGTGGTTTTTTAGGATCGTAATGTGCTAGCACCTCTGCTCCTGTTAAGGTATCCTTTATCTCAATAAACACCCGCTTACATTCATTATCCCAGTTCCATTCTACACCTTTACGTAACAAATTATTTAATGGTACTAATAATGAACTAAAGTTTTTTATAAATTTAGAAAAGAAGTTTACAGTCCCCAAAAATGAACGCAATTCGCTAACATTTCCCGGAGGTTGGATATCACGTATAGCTTCAATCTTAGACCTATCTGCTTTAACTCCTTCTTTCGATATGATGTAGCCTAAGTATTTAACCTCGTCGACTAAAAATACGCATTTTTGTCTTTTTAATTTGAGCCCATTTTCCGACAATCTTTGTAGGACAATTTCGAGTGCTTGCAAATGTTCTCCTTTAATTTTCCCTCCTATAATAACATCATCTAAAAACACTTGCACATTCGGAATATTCCCTAATAAGTTAGTCATTATTCGTTGAAAAATTCCTACACTTGAAGATAAACCATACACTAGTCTGTTATACCGGAAAAGGCCCCTATGTGTGTTAATAACTGTATATTTCTTTGAATCGTCTAACTCAATCTGGTTGTATGCTTGTGATAAGTCAATCTTACTAAAAAACTGTGCCCCATTAAGCCCCACAAGCACATCTTCTATTCTCGGTAGAGGATAACGATCGACCAATAAGGATGGATTGAGAGTAGCTTTATAATCCGCACAAATTCGCAACGTTCCGTCCGCCTTATTTACCGGCACCAGAGGTGAGGCCCAGTCGGAGCAGTCCACAGGCTCGATGACACCAGTGCGCAGCATCGTGTCGAGCTCCGCGTCAATGCGCTCGCGTAGTGCGTAGGGCACGGGTCGCGCCCGGTGGAACACCGGCTTCGCCCCGTCCCGCACCCGAAGCGACGCCTTGCCACCCGTGTACCGCCCCAGCTCACCATCAAATAGTGCTTCATACCTGCCGAGAATATTTTGTATCTCGTTATTCGCTCCTACATGGTACAAATTAATACTGGAATAAAATCTAGGTATTTTTATTTTTAATTCGGCTAACCATTGACGACCTAATAAGGATGTATTGCCATTATTAATTATAAACAAAGCTAATTGTTTTTCCCGACCCCGATAACGCACCTGAGGCTTAATAATACCCAATGGTTTAATTTTGGTGCCATCGTAAAATTTTAAAACTGTGTCGTCTTTCTGAATCGGTAAATGGGACAGATATTTTCTATACGTTTCATTGTTGATACAGGAGATGGCTGTACCCGTATCTACCTCCATAGGTATAATTTTACCTTCTATTTCAATTGGTAAACTCACGGCCTTAATACTATCGAGTCCCATAAGATTCAAACTCTCCACGATTTCTTCCTCATTACCCTCGGTCGCCTCCTGACCGGCATCATTGTAGTAGACGCCCTCCTTCGGTCTCCTGCGACGATGGGCGACATCGTTGTTCCCCGGGCACACTCGACGCAAATGTCCAACATTCCGACATAAGCTACATTGGTATCCCTTGTAACGACAATCTGCATAAACGTGATTTGTAGCTCCGCACGCCGCACAGTTTGTCTGCTTGGACGATGTCGCCGTGGTCGGGCGCATTGTGCATGCCCCCTGGCTGTGGCCGCGCAGTCGCCTGTCTCGACTGCCCGCTCCGCTCCCCGCCCGCATAACCGCATGCACCGCGCTGGTCTTGTTTAATTCCGCCGCAACCCCCGCTGGAGCTCTTTCCACCAATGCCGCATTCCTCTCCGCTGCCTCTAAAGAGGTAGCTAGCTTTACGGCCTCAGCAAAAGAAATTGACTCCTCCTCCGCGAACAGTCGCTGTCTAATCACCTCACTTTTGAGTCCGCACACGAACTGATCACGCAGATTTTCATTTAAATTACCCGAGAACTTACAATTACGGGCTAATCTCTTCAGCTCTGCGACATAAACTGAGATGTCTTCCTCCGCTCCTTGTCTTTTTTGCCTAAATCGATATCGCTCCGCCAATGGCGATGGTGTAGGCTGAAGATGATTTCGCATCAATTCGACCACTTCCCTGTAACCTATCTCTGCGGGCTTCTTGGGACTAGACAAGTTAACGAGTAATTCGTATGCTTCGTCCCCCATGGTGGCAATCATTGTTGGCAGTTTTAAATCTTCCGTTATTTTATTTACTTTAAAATACATGTCAAGTCTGTCAATGTACGACGACCATTGCCCGGTTCGCACATCAAATTCACTCAACCGACCAATCGACATTTTTTTATTTCCAATATTTTACCGGCCAAGATAATATCGGTTAATGGACACGTTATTGTTATGTGTTCGTATCCTCGTCGCCACTGTAATGTTTGTAAAGAAGGAGCTCAAATAAACGCATGTGTCAAGTTCCACCATTTATTCCGGACTGACAACTACCCAATAGACATAAATATAAAACTATAAATCATAGACAATCGCATATACTACAGATTTATCGTTTCGTTGTGTGCGGTTACAGTAATTAAATATTCCTCGAAGTAATGAAACCCTCGCAAAATCGATTTTAAGATAAAATTGTTTATGCACATACAGTGAATATCCTTCGAAAACAAAACAGAACACGCAAACACATACATACATACACTGCGTGTGGTCGTGTCTTCACGAGTCAATTCACTCGATTAGAATTTCTATCACGTTTCAAATATTCTTGGCACATCGAAATGCTAAACAATTTGTAAACACGAGCTAGATTCTTGTAACGCTTTATTCTATTTTACGTTCATTCATAAGCTAAATTGGACCTACTTAAGAAAAAGGAACCAATGTATATATATAAGATAAGGACACAGAAGCTTTAAAAAATGAGCCCTCTGTCTAACCTGTAAAGATCAATACGATCTGAAAATTTTTATAGAACAATACATATCTGTGACAAAGTTATACATACATACATAAACTCACGCCTTGTTCCCAGAAGGGGTAGGCAGAGGTGCCAGGGTACCCACATTTCGCCTTGTATGTTCCGTCCCACAATGTGATAGGTGGCGAGCCTATCGCCATATCGGGCACAAATTCCTGACTCTGGCCTGATACTGAATAGAAAAATCCAATATCACTTTGCCCAACCCGGGATTCGAACCCGAGACCTCAGCTTTGTAACCGTACCGTAGTACAACTACGCCACCGAGGCAGTCATATGACAAAGTTATGACAAAGTTATCAACGAACATAACAGCAGTTGTTCAATGAATTCAAAAGATCCATGGCCTATGGTCACCCAGCAATCCAAAAAAAATTATTAAATTGTTTATTTTTACATTGGTATAACATTGTAAATAAACTTTATTTAAATAACAAACAACTGTACTGTGTACACAATTATGACAAAAATGGCTTTTTATCAAACTGACATTATATGGGTAGATTCTGTAATGCGTAAGTAGGTCCAATTATCAAATGGAATTAGAACTAGCAGCTTGCAATCAGACTATATATAGTGGGTGGACTGTATCGATGCCCAATCTTCTTGCGAAGTGAGGTAAGGTAGAAGGGGGTGTAAAGGCAATACATCAAAGCCTATGACAACGACAGGTGACGCGCTTTCCCATTCCGCTATGTCATTCGCCTCTGCTTACATATACAAGGTGTTTTTTTTTTTTTTTTTTTTATTGCAGTGAAGATTGCGTAAAGTTAAAAAGAGGTTTATTACAGTATGTGAAAAGAAGTACTGTAGGTTCGATCTTCGTAACACGAAAATTTTTTGTGTCAGTGTGGCATATTTGTTTTGTATATTTTAAAGCTAAAATTACAGTCGTAGTTCTGATACTCACAATAGAAAGACTACTGGGTGTATTTATTTGTTAAAGCCTATAAAACTTGAATAAACTAGCCTGGTACAATATTCAGTTCATATATTATATACGTTTGTGATTTTTAGTTTTTACGATTTACTTGTGGTGATGCTTTTTTTTTATTAATCAAGGCGATCATGACATTCTACTGATTTTAGGTGATACGACCGCTCATGAACAGTAGCAATGCTTAATAATGTCCAATAGTTACTCTGGCTATAATGTCCTTCAAACAGAAACGTAGCAGTGCATTTACACTGCACTACAACAAATATGCAATGCCGTGGTACATACATACATACATAAACTCACGCCTTGTTCCCAGAAGGTAGGCAGAGGTGCAAGGGCACCCACATTTCGCCTTGTGTGTTCCGTCCCACAATGTGATAGGTGGCGAGCCTATCGCCACATCGGGCACAAATTCCTGACTCTGGGCTGATACTGAATAGAAAAATCCAGTATCACTGCCCAACCTGGGATTTGAAACCCGAGACCTCAGCTTTGTAACTAATGCCGTGGTACTAAACATATTATATATATAAAACATATGTTGTCAGTAATTATTTAAGTGTATGTACATAGTTTAGAACATGTGTGTTGTATTAGGATATCCGCAATTCAATTACATTTAAAAACTAAATTTGTAAAGCAGTTTACCCTCGTTAAAGGCCGACCAGTTTTATAATATTTAATAAGTTAAAATATACTTATGTTCTTCTATTATTTGTAGCACAAAAATAACTCTCATATTTTTAGAATCTTATCTTTATCTTATTTCGAAGTGACGCTTCCAATCTGTTTTACAAGAACATCAGATTGTTTAGACATATAACATTATATTCTTGCTAAAGGTAATGCGATTTTATGACTTTGCTACTCCATAAAAAAATGTTTTCTTATCTAATCCTCCCTCTCGCATAGGATCAGGGACTAATGGACTTACTTTTTGATGCAACAGAATATTTTTTGTTCCAAAGTATCGGTGTAATGATCCTTGGGGGATGCGTATGTTCAGCTCTGAAATTATTGTGGTCGAAAATAAGGTACTTTGAGTAGAAACTTATAAAAACAAAATCAGCCAAAAAATATTCCTTCGTTTTATAAAAATAATACTTACACTTTACTCTGACGCCTCTAAGATCTTAAAATTCAATTGTAATATTGTTGTGGTGTGCTAATGCAATTAGGGTTTGACTCATAAAAGCTATAATACGAAATTGCTATAATATAGAGCTCGTGCAAAAGACTATGGACCTATTGAAAAAATTGCAAGCAGTTACCGAAATCACATCGTTCAAGTTTTTATTAGTATGTACTTCAACTGACCGCGAAATTAAATTGCTTTAATAAGTTAAAGTTTAGGAACGACATCATAGCGCAGAAGGCAGACCGATGGGAAGAATGGCTATTATTTTTTATATTATTCTTATCTATATCCTGCAAATTTACGAAATAATTAATATTTTATAGGTTGCTTCATCGACGTCAACTTTTCTCACATACTCGTATACTAATAAATTCACGTCTTGGCTCTAAAATTTATCACGTTTTTGCGGTTGTAAATATTAATGACTTAAAGAATGTTTTATTCTTCAACATAGTCACAATAAGATCTTGATACTAGCAAACATAGAAAACTGTAATTAGTTAGCTAATACAATTTGTTGAAATCATACATGGTGGTACGGACGCTCTCTGGCCAGATGACAGAACGATTTGAACAAGAGGACCCGCATGGCACCTATTCGTGTCGAAGTTTTCTGCCTTGTGAATTCGCATCGCGCTAATTCGCAGCTTTGTATATGAGCCCTATGCTACATTCACTAGTCTGTAGTATGGCTCTACCTAATAAATATGAATATGCCAATGGAGTTATATAGAATACGGCAGTTTCGACGATCATGGAAGCCCAATTGCTACTTAACCAAGACACGTGTATAGGCTTAACATCAAAGTTTCGTCCTGAGGTTGTTATTTTTTATGTTGACATTCACATCTGCGCCACTGTATAAGCTATTTTACTACCGTTTCGCAATATCCCCTGAAGGTATAAAAGTAGGCTTAGAGTAAAGGTGATAAGACTGATGTCAAAGGTTACGGGAGGTGAATCCTTTCAAATACGCTAAGAAAAGATAAAAATGTAGATCTGATTTTGAAGTCAAATGTATTATGAAATCGCCTTATTGCTCTAGCTTTCGGCTTGTATGGCATAAAACATTATTGTTACGAATTTATTTCCCAGATTTATGCAAAAATGTAAGTGAACCTTGAATAATAGTAAATTTAAATAAAAAAATAGCATCCAACAGCCACATACATAGTTCTGACGCCACATTAAGATCGAGTCTTGTGTCGTGGGTATCAGAAACTATGAGAGACCTTTCGGTCTCGCAAACATCCAGACCCGAAAGAAATATATGCGGGTGTCGAACCCACGGCTTCTCGTTTCACAGGCGGCGTCAAACCAACTGCGCCACGGAGGCTGTCAAACGTAATATGTTGAAAGAACAAATACTGCACACTAAATATAAAAATTATTAATAAAATTATTTAAATAATATTTAAATAAATATTGCAATACGATTTATTTTAAGTGTTTTTTGTACGACTGTTATATATTATGCTGCAAATAAATTATTATTATTTGTACTTAGAAAATATTACGTATTTCAACGAACAGCTTTTGAAGAAACTTCGTGCTTTAAAATTGTTAGCTAAGATCGAAAACAGCACTTATCTATCATTCACAAAGACAGATGAGGACATAAAACGTATATTATTTTTAGAAGCAACACTTCTTAATTTTTTATGTAGTAACTTTCGTATTTTTGTCATTATTTTTTTTATTACTGCTATGAATGGTGAGACGAGCATGCCGTTCGCCTGATGGTAAGAGACACGAACGCTCATGAACAGTAGCAAGACCAAACAACACCTTGAATTACAAAGCAATGCTTGGCATTCCACTGCGCTCGCCATCCTGAGACATAAGATGTTCATTCTTAATATGTCCATTAATTACTCTGGTTACAATGTCCTTCAATCTAAAACACAACAGCGCATTTACACTGCTGTTTGGCGATAGAAATAGACATTGCGGTGTTACCTATACAGGCGGCCTCTTACATATGAGAGACCTACCACCAGTAAATTGTCAAGCGATGCGTGTTGAGACAAACGAATTAGCGACACGACATCGTAATAAATATTTTATTGTGTTGCGCACTTGTTTCCCAACTGTGTGTAACATCCTAAGATGTTTCGCAAATAAAGCAATGACGCGTGAGGACAAAAAAATTGAAACGGAAATATTGTAACTACAAGTGAAGGATTAGGGCTGGCCTAAACAAATATTGTATGCGAAAGGATTTTTCTTATTTTTCGTTTTAGTGACTATCCCATCTTTATATACGCCACTACAGCTCTGGTATTTTACTTACATCGAATACCGATGTTCAGCAGCTCTCTATGAATGTTTATATACATAAACTCATGCCTTTTTTCCAAAAGGGCTAGGGCTAGGGCTTCAGGGATGCATTCAGAACGACCACGTTTCGCCTTGTATGAATGCGTAAATTATTTATGACTCCCAACAAAATTATACAATCAATTGAATTATACGAGCTGGTAGTCATATTTTACCACTTCTCTTTGTAGCAAATTGGAATGCCAAATTATGAAAAAAATGTGGTAGAAAATCTGCGATAAAAATACTTATAGTGTTGCATCTATGTTCATGGGCGACGGTGATCACTTACCATCAGGTGAAGTGAATGCTCGTATAAGCTTTTTTTTTACACTGGCCCGGCATAGTGGCCGCATTGCGTCTGATATTGAGCGCAAATGCCGACCAGGCAGAGTGTCCACTGGCATTAGACGGCAGTCCCATGTCAATAGACACAATTATGCCGGCCTGCTAAGATGCCTCTTTACACTACGGCGGATATACTTTAATAAGTATATGAAAAAACTTTTGCAACTCTATATGTAATTTATAAAAGTCCACGGATAAAAATAAAAATTAAACAAACAGGATCTATGTACTATGCGATGTTTTTCTTAATTCCAACTCAGGTATTCTTTCCAGTAAATAAATATTCCACCCTGTATATCAATCAAAAGTCGAAGGACCTAAATTAAGACCTAAAGTAATAAAATGGTATCAACTTCCAGACGTACTGGATTTTCCATGGCTGCGAACAACGATCGATAAAACTGTCTTCTGTATCAAAAGTAATATAGACATAAAATATTTATTTACCCTCTGATCTATAAAAAACACTTTGGTAATTACAAAACTATAAAAATAATTACAGCAATCGCGCCGTCGTAAGTTCAAATCGAGTTATTTATAATTATTTATTTGTATAACAGCAGTGATTATAATTTTTACAATTTTATCGTAGCCAGGGTTTTCTACAGCATGTATTTAATATAGCGTAATGTTGATAAACGACCACGTCTCTCAATGGCGAGGCCCGCTTACATCTAGGGAAATGAAGACCAGGGGACGTTATGTAACTGTTGAATGTATTATAATTATTAATTATTCTAGTGATAAGTAATATTAGATTAGATCAAGTTAGGTGTTTTTGTTTTTAATTGTAGATCCTTGCCTAAATCTCCAATGAGATAACGGATTGACTAGGAGAGACAGTGACACCGATAATGCCTTCGCGCTCCCTCCTTCAAACTTAAAGAAATGCCGTAATTACCTCTACCCTAAAATACAGTATCATATTATATAGGAGAACTATTTATAAAGCCAATCTACATTCACGGTACCTTGAACTTAATCTTGACAAGTAATTTAAAAATAAATTTGCAGTGGAAAAACCCAACGCGCTATAAAACGAAGCAATATTAAGCAATTATTTTGCGATATTCTTGAGATTTAGTACTGGAAAGTTTGGTAATAAAAAGTAATGGTATGGATAATTTGAATATTGTTAAATGATAATTGGAGATACATAATAACAGGCAAAAAAATCAAAGGTCAACATACGATGTTTAACATTTCTACTCTGATGGTAAGCGATACGACCGCTCATGGAAAGAAGCTCAACCAAACAACGCCATGAATTACAAAGCATTGTTTGGCATTCAACTGCGCTCGCCATCTTAAGACATGATATATCAATGTCCTTCAAATCGGAACTCAACAAAACATTTACACTGCTGCACCTACACAGGCAGCCTCTCACATATTATGAGAGACCTATCATCTACTTCATCATTCTATCATATTTGATACTAAAACGAGCCATCTGGTAGGTGTCAGGTCTTCAAAAAGAGTCTTGGCGGATTAAACACAATGATTACACAAAACTATTTTATTTGTCCTCGTCAACCACATGAACATAGATCTTCGCCATGGATTCCTAAGGGACCGATTGGAATACTACACAATTTATCTATAAGTATATCAAATTAATTCTACTGATTGGCCTACTAATTAATACTTTAAAAATTTTTAACCACTCTCAATCGTACATACTCTGGACTGTGGAGGATGCCTCTGCCCTGTGTTGGGATGTATTTGGGCTTATAATACGGTACAGTACAGTCAATTTTCGATTGAAATTTTCACGAGTTTCAAGGAACGATGACAATACAATAGTTTTATAAGTTTTTGAAATTTGACATTATCTTTAACAGAACATTCGGGTTTTTCATTGTTTAACCATTTTTATAAGTGGATAATTATCGTGCAGCTGCTTTCCTTCGATATGATGGCCGTTACTTTTTAGTAAAAATAAATAAAAGGCGTAGGGTGCTTACAAATAGTAATTATCATCAAGCAGCCTAGGTGAAATGCATTTATTTTGTGGTTTTTAAACACACAATAAATAGCTCTATTTTTTAATCTTATGTATTTCAAAAATATTTTTTTTCTACTTTTTTTCGTTGATTCTTTTATTCAAGCGTATTTTCTAGGTTTTTGAACTATGATTTATTTGGTATATTGGCTTTATAGGACTCTGCTTGATTCATGTCTTATTTTATGTGTAATTTGTATGCCTTCGATCAACAACACAATTATTGATCGAAATTGTATGCCAAAAAGTAAAACCATTGAACGCTTCATAATGTAACAACTACACCAACATACATAGTTGTTACCTATGTGTCAACAGCAAATACTTGATTTGTTTTTGTTTTTTATAAATTGATTGATATCGTATTTCAAGTACATTAGCATTATATTGTTACTAATTAAATCTAACGCTTCTACTACCACATAACAGATAACCACCATTTAACCGCAGATGTACGATTCTCATGTTCCCTTTGCATTTAAAATAAGACAATAATATAAATGTACCTATCTATATCTAATAATGTACCTATCTATATCTTTTCGGTCGACAATACACATATCGTTAGGTGAAATGCGTTCAATTTAACTTTGTTTCTTTGTCTCGTTCTTGGTTTTCGTTCTCATATATTTCTCTTGTTTAATTTGGGTTATTTTACAAAGTATTTTTTTGTTTATACGAACCGTTTCGCCAGTTAGATGTATCGTAGCAACTACTATAACAATACAAGTTTTTCATTTTCGTTACCAGAAGCAACTTTTTTTTATTAACGATTTTTGATTTGGAAACGTACACATTGACGTTTTAATTTAATACTTTCATGTAACAATGTTGATTCAAAATTTCTGTTCACTGTACAACATTTTGTACAGCACAGCAGTGCGTGATGACCTGTTGGTAGACGGACTAGATGCGGCTGCCAATATGTTCACGGTGATCGCGGGTTCGAATCCCAGGGCACACCTCTGATTTTTCGGAGTCATGTGTGTATTGATAGTCAATCACCACGCATTAAAATCGTGAAAGAAAACATCGTGAGGAAACTTGCATACGTGCAGCGTGGTGAGCTATATGGCCTAACCACTCTCAATCGTACTCCCGACTGTAGAGGAGGCCCGAGCCCTGCAGTGGGATGTATATAGGCTGATACATACAACATTTTGACAAGTGCGCCTGTCAGTCATACTACTATTTACCACTCATACAACAAGTATATTTCAAAATGTACGTGCGACGTATCGTGACGTGACTTCTCCGTGAATAGTATGTATTATTACTATCGTTGGTCTTAAACTTGCGAGTACAAGTTACTCACTGAAGTTACATGCGAACTGGCCTTCAGAGCTTTGCCCACGTAGACCTGACAGCAGATTAGGGCGTTTCTATGCATAAAATTACTCACAACCACCAAACACAAGTTTCATGCACAAATTGGAATAAGATAGCATCTAGCCAAATTGCTATAGCCGTTATAGTATTGTATTATCGTGTAAAGTACGTGTTAATGACACCAGTAAACAATTCAGTGAAGAAGAATGCCTACGAGGTACATATTTAATTCATAAAGCAAAATAAATGAAAACGTAAACACGGTAAAACTACACGATTTCCAAGTGTAAATAAATGAAATGTCATAAACAAACACGGTGTATTTTAAGAGGCAAAAAGCAAATTGACATCATATGAAAATATTTAATCGTTCCGACTCAAAAGTCAAGAAGCATGGATTTCTCGAGAACGCAATTGTAATTTATTTTCAATTAAACGGTTAAAGCTGATATTATAATATTCTGTATAAGCCCATATACGTCCCACTGCAGGGCACGGGCCTACTCTACAATCGTAAGTACGATTGAGAGTGGTTAGGCCATATAGTCCACCACGCTGGCCTAGTGCGGGTTGGCGGACTTACATACCATAGAAATTCTTATAAATCACTATGGTATGCAGGTTTCCTCACGATGTTTTCCTTCACCGTTTTAGTGCGTGGTGATTGACTATAAATACACACATGACTCCGAAAAGTCAGAGGCGTGCCCTGGGATTCGAACCCGCGACCACCGTGAACATGTTGGCAGCCGTGTTTAGTCCATTTACCAACAGGCCACCATGTACTTATATTATAAAAAAGTATAATCTAACACATATTATATCGCACTTATAATGTGGCATCGAACTCAGAGTCCAATTAAGTAAGGAAAATGGGCTTTCGCATTCATTATTTTGAAAGGGACTTTTTAATAGCGTACTCTAGGCGAAGTATTTGAGATTTATAATATAACTTACTATTGGGACGACAAAATTAACTTGCAACATTCAAATACGCTTCGGAATACTTTTTTCCTACTTTTGTTTTCCTACATACAGGGTGTGCGTGGTGGCCTGTTGGTAAACGGACTAGACGCGACTGCCAACATGTTCACGGTGGTCGCGGGTTCCAATCCCAGGGCACACATCTGACTTTTCGGAGTCATGTGTGTATTGATAGTCAATCACCACGCACTAAAACGGTGAAGGAAAACATCGTGAGGAAACCTGCATACCACAGGGATTCATAAGAATTTCTATGGTATGTAAGTCCGCCAACCCGCACTAGGCCAGCGTGGTGGACTATATGGCCTAACCACTCTCAATCGTATTGTCGATTGCAGAGTAGGCCCGTGCCCTGCAGTGGGACGTATATGGGCTGATACAGATACATACAGGATATCTCAAGACTGCTACCGAAAACGAAGCCGGGTGGTAGTTTTAGTGACTTCAGAAACATTGCAACAGAAAATGTTGAAAAAAAAAGCGACGATTTTTATTTTTTTTCCTATGGTCGTATTTGGATGGTATATTCATATTTTTCCTAAAATAATAATGTATACCCTTTTATTTATAAGGACTCTAAGGTATAAAGGAGTTTAATTTATTATATTAGCAAAAACTATGGATTTACCACCCAAAAATTAGGATATTTAAAAAATCATAAAAAAAAATGTCGCGTTTTTTTTTGCGTAAATTTTAGTTGCATTATGTTTGCACTCACTAAAACTACCACCCGGCTTCGTTTTCGGTAGCAGTCTTGATATACCTAGTATATTTTATATCCCGGTACACAAGGTAATTTTAAGAGCGTATACACCTTGCGCGCAAAGTCAACTATAGGTATTTCTTCGTTAATTTCACGCACACATAAGCGACCAAAGCTGTGTGCGTAGAGCTGCCGCGTCGGCTCGCTATACAATCGGCTCAAACAACTTTGATCCGTGCGCTTCAAATATTCAATTGAAATGTAACTGTAATATAATATCATAAAAATATTTTATTTGCATTATAAGTAGACAAATATTACTGTGCAAGCAAAGAATAATACAAATTTTGGATACTAATCATATTTTCGTTATTATTACATTGTTAAGTTGCATTCAAATCAGTGTTCAATCAGTAGACACTACGGACGTTTTATTAATCATTTCGTGTTCGAACACATAAATAGTGTTAGGGGCCTTACAACCCCTTACAATTACGAAATATATTTTATTTTATATTACAATACATAACATAATTTAGCCTCGGAATTACGTCCCATTATATTACCTGAAACATAATTTATACTCACTACAAACTCAATGTAGGTAATAAAAATAATTAAATATTTTACTACCAAAGTACTAAGATGTGGTAATCGCATTCCGCGCGTGGCTACTTTTACTACGTGCGGCATAATCGACTGCAGCCAGGCCGGAGCGACGAGCGATACGTCCTCCCTCTAGAAGGCCTTGCGGCGGTCTGATTTGATCCACGTCGGACAGCGTGTTTTATAGTGGTTTTTAAAATATTTGTAGAAAACATGAAAACTAATTTTGTTGAAATATAAAAATGGAAATTTATTAATAAGATGTTCTTCTATTATAATATGCAATTGCTATAAAAAAAATATGTACGATAAGTTGGTGAAAAAAAAATATGTTCTTGACGAGAGTTTCTGAATAATTTCGCATTGTTTAAATTTTTATTTTTCAGGAACTAAACACAAAAAGATTATTTTTCTCAGCAAAATCCCTCCATAAGGGTCTTATTAGTCTGATAATATTTTTATTTTTATCTTATATTTAGTGGTTTCTGATATCTTAAGCTTCTAAATTGTCATTTAAAGCCTAAATAACGAAACTTGTGTTCAGTAATCCTTATAGTACTCACAAATTATCCATCAATCTATAATGTTTTCCACCAAAATCCCTAGATGATAATCTTTTCTAAAATTAGTAATAATTATTTTTCCTTTAAATTGTTTATTGGTGGCTATTAACTCATTTGAAAAGTCATGTTTTTAAGCCAAAAAGCGCGTGCAGGGTATAAACGCTCTTAAGTAACTGCACATTTTTATTGAACTGAAGAGTACGTGTTGAGTCTGGAATGTCAATGTGACTGATGGATGTATTTATTTGTTTGTTTTATTTGATAAATCGATATGAAATTTCTCGGTTACATCGATTTGTAAATATTAGTTGTATGAAAATATGAATCCCCTTAGCACATAAGGCTTATATAATCCTAAAAAGTTTTTTTAACTATGACGGGGCGAGATGGCTTATTTAATTTGGATATGTGGCAATAGTGTTGATTTATTTGTTTGACCTTTGTAGATGGAAATAGATTTGTCTTTGGAAAATAAGATTTAAAGTGGGCAACACCCGAATGGAGTCGCACGCGGCAACACTGCTTACTTGTCTCAAAATGAAAGGATGACTTTGACAGTGTAGAGAAAAATATCTTCCCATTTTGAAAGCAAGGCGGAATCGCACTCGTGTGAACCCGTTTACTTTAAATCTGTTTTCATACTTGAAAATCTCTGTAAGTTTGATTTCCAAATTATGTTGGAACAATAAAACTAATCGTGGCAATAGAACAACGTGTTTATTTAGCTGCAATAGACTACTGGAGACCGCCGGCGATACATAGCTATGGACGACTCACATGAACTGATGGCGGAAGATTTAGGCAATCAGTCTGACTCCCCGTCAACTATATAAAATTGTGACATTGTATTTATTCATTAGTAACACAACCCTACTTGTAAATATTTGATGCAACCAATTTCAACAATGTTATTTATCGCGTGACAAATTGTGAAAGTCAGCTTTAGGTTTGAATATGCATTAATTATCTTGCTTTGTTTATTATTCAAAAACAAAACGATATATATTGCACTTAATTGATTAATTTATTCACAGTTAACCCAGTAAATTAGTTTAGAGTTGGCAATTTAGATATTAGAGATCATAGAGATGGCAGGATTTAAATATACATTTTTTTTTTATTATTTTACCACGACATAGTTTTTGCATTGCACCTGATGGTATAAATACAGTCGACAGAGTATCGAATGGTTTTATACGACGGTCTCATGCCATTCGACACTATCATGCCGGCCCGCTAATATACCTTTTCATGCTGCGGCTAAAGGACCCAGGATTATAGCAAGGAGGGAATACATGTGTAATAGTTCTAGCATTATGTACGTCTAATTGAATAATTAATCCTTTTTTATCACTGTTATGAATGCCGGAAAAATTAATATATTTTTCAGATGGTACGCAATAGGTTCTGGATGTAGCATAAATTTTTTTCATTAAATAACACGAAAAGTAAACAGGTAATAACAACTTTGCTTCAAATATAATCAAACTATTATATTTTTGTTACGAGAAAAGCAAACAGTATTATACCTAACATTATATCAGAATTGTTTGAGCAACTTACCTCAAACTTTAAGCGGAATTTTCTTACTACTACGGCAACTACTGTGCCAACAGTTCATTTTTCTCCATTTATAGAAGTGCTTTTATGTTGTCTAATTGACTTTGCTAATTTTGTATAAATAATGAAAGACGTGCACCGTATTTATCTTTTACTATTGTGGTAGTCACACACTGTGAGAACCAGTTTGACCACTGCCGTACCTGTTACAGATAATAGAAATGAAACAACGACTTTTTCTGTCATTTTTCGTTCGTTCGTTCTACCTTTTCTGTTCCCTCCTTTGTCACTAACTCGCAACTCTGCGTATTAAGTGTAAATCTGTCTCAGTGGCGTAGTTGCACTACGGTGCAATTACAAAGTCGAGACGGGTTCAAATCCTGGGTCAAGCAAAGTGATATAAGATTTTTCTTGCCTGGAGTCAAATATTTTTGGCCGATATGGTGATAGGCTCGCTTTCTTTCACATCGTATGATTTCCATTCATACCAGGTGGGTAGTCGTGATAGCACCTCTGCCTATCCTTTCTGAGAAAAAGGCGTCATGTTGTAAAAGAGTAACTAACTTATATTTGTTCGTTTACCAGACCAACACAATAAAAAATATCCCGTGAACATCCAACTGAGTAAATTCCTCGTGAGGTGAGTAATCCGGTTAATACGTCAGCCTGATTAGATCTGCTGGAACAATGTTGGAATTTGAATTTAAAATCAAGTACTGTGGACCTTTGTGTGCTAATTGCAATTTAGTTTGGCAAACATTATTTATTTAGCGTTACATTTATGCGGATGCTTTTGTGGTGAAATCCATAATGAGTTGAGCGTCGTGTTTTAGGGCTGTGGTTGATTGTTACGGCTTATTTTGTAACTCATCGCTATTATCATTGACCCTACCATTTTCTTTCTGATTATTTTTTAATTGCAGGTTTAATACAAGCTTGGAGACATGATCATTTCCCAACTAATCATTTCACAGTGAAATTACTGCTCGTACCACTATTGATGTTGATTATTGGGACGATGTATAGATACTGGCTTACCTATTCTGGTGGAAAGTCTCTCATATGTGGGAGGCCGCCTGGCAAGGTACTACCGCAATGTCTATTTGTATCGTAAAACAGGAGTGTAAATGAACTGTTTTGTTTCGGTTTGTAGCCAGAGTAAATACTGGATATATTGATACTTAACATCTTAGGTCTCAGGATGGCGGCCGCAGTGGAATATCAATCAATGCTTTGTAACTCAAGCTGTTGTTTGATTTTGCTAAGGAGTTCATAAATAATTTGGCTCATATTCTGTTGGGAGTCCCAATCGGGCTTAGCAAGAACGTAAAATGTATGAGTATATAATATACGAATAGTCAATAATGCATGATTTCATTTAAGTTTACCTATATGGCTTATATGCATGTATTTTCATTACCAGGGCAACATATTCTTAAAGAAAAAGCCCCAAATAAAATAAAATAAAAAATCTCATTTATTCTAGAATCGAATTTTACTGTGTACTCAAAACATAATTTTCATAAATAACCTTTTGATCATTCACACTTCAGATTATATTTTATACCGAATAATTAGAATATTATTCAATCTCATTGTCATTAGCACTAATAACATCAAGTCACACAAAATGAGTGTTTGCTGTCGTGTCACCAGACGGTAAAAAATTCGATTAACTGCTAAAATAACATTATGGTAGAATAAATATTTTTACTTTAAAAATGTATTCATATACAGTTTTGAAACCTAGAATAGTTAACCAATTTTGTGTCTTCTTCGCTCAAATAAAAACTAAAGTCGTTTGAAAGGAACAAAAAAATTGATACTTAAAATAGGTTTTAAAATTGTTTTATAAATAAGGTTGTTGGAAGAAATCAAAGAACAATCTTAATATTTCTTTGACTGATTAGAAATATTTTTTGTATAAGCTAAATATTCAGTATTTTTTATCTTCACTAGTTCGTGACAACGTGAGGGTTCGAATTAAACTCAGTATATAATGAAGGTACTTAGAGATCATAGCAGGTAAATGATAAATTAAGACAGCCTCCGTGGCGCAGTTGCTTACACGATAGCTGAGAAATGTGAGGCCGCTGGTTCGATGTTCACACCGAGACAAATAACGAACTAGAACAAATACCGTTCGTCAGTTACATACATTTTTTTAGAGTTTTTTTCACCCTGATACTTGTTGGACTTTTTATATGATAAACAAAGTATTTATTATCCTCTAAAAATACATAATTCATTTGAACCCTACACTTAGAAAGACGAGATAAAATGTTCTCACGCTGTGATCTCAGGTTGTTCTCACGATTCGTGTGTAAAAATACATATCGGAACTAAATAATATACTATTGTCTGTTTTGTCGCTACCAAAGCAACTCGGTTAGGTAATACTGATAATTTCAACATAAATAGCAATGTTAAAAAACATCTATTCATAAAACTTAATTGTAGTTTTGTTTTAAATTGTGTAGTATCTAGTTCGTCGTCGCAAAGAGTACTTAGTTATGTAATTGAACTCATTCAAAAAATCCGACAGTTCTACCGCAGAATTGCAAAAAAGACTCTACTCCACAATCACATGCACCTTTTTCACATTGTACATATGCAGGACTATGGCCTAACCTCCCTCAATCGTACTCTCAATTGTAGAGGAGACCGGTGCCCAGCAGTTTGACGTATATTTGATACAGATACCTGGAGTATTTATTGTGATAACATTTCCAATGCATCCTTCGTATTTCTGTATTTTTCCATATAAAAAGGTTAGCTTAACGATTTTGAACCTTATTGACGGCACTTGTTATACGTTTTTTGGTTTCGGTCCAACGTGGAAGGACAAGCACCTCTCGTGTTGACCGTGCGTCAATCCACACGCCTTTTTGTGGATGTTTTTTCTGTTTACAAGTTTTGCTATATTTACAACGCAATTCAGAGGATTTAATTCATTATTATTTGTTGGACATATTGAAGCACCAAAATATGTATTTAGCTCTCTACTGGGTTTAGTAATAATGTTGAGTCATTATGCTTTCTAGAAACAATACGAGAAATACGAGTTTGGTTACATTTATACGGATTAATGCTGTTAGGATTATAATATTTACTGGTGGTAGGTCTCTCATATGAACCGCAATATCGTTTTCTATCGCTAAACAGAAGTACAATTGCACTGTTATGTTTCGGTTTGAACGACGTTGTTGTCAGAGTAACTAATGACCAATACCTATTGAGACTCAATATCGTTATCTTACTTCTCAGGATGGTTTATTTTTGTACGCATTAATGCTGCTGGGATTATATTTACTGGTCGTAGGTATATTGTATGTGAGAGGCCGCTAGGGTAGGTACTACTGCAATGTCTATTTCTCCCGCCAAATAGCAGTACAAATGCACTGTTGTGTTCCGGTTGGAAGGGCATTGTAGCCAGAGTAACTAGTGGACATATTAAGACTTAACATTGTAAGTCTCAGGATGGCGAGCGCAATAAAATGCCAAGCATTGCTTTGTAATTCATGGTGTGGTATGGCTTCACTACTATCCATTAGCGGTCGTATTGGTTTCATCAAGCGAATAGCATGCTTTTCTTACTACTAATTGATATAAACAAATACATTTAATCAACAATATGGATGTGTTAATATTATTTCAAAAAGAACAATAGAAATAGATTTTTGTGCAATCACTTGTACATAAGTGATAACTCAAAATATTCTACTGGGTGAAATACGAAATATCTTGTGGTCAAATACCAAAACTCTTTAGGCTACAACAAGTTCTATACATGCCAAACATTTTTACTAACCGAGTCATTAACGGCCGATGCCAATAATCAATCGAAAAAATTAGATTGAAGTCAATCTGGATTGTTTTCTACTTTTCGATTGGTCTCTTGTCTTGTTGCCATAGTTTTTTCACTACTGAGATTGATTATTGGCATTATAGTATCAGAAAAAAGATGCAAATTTTCGATTGGGATTGTTTATTGGCAGCGGCTGTTAGTCAGCACCTATTTATCCCCCAACCTGCTTTTAACTTAACGGTAAATTACGATTATATAAAAACTAAGCCAAATGAACTAGGTATATTATTAGGTCTCCCGTTATACCTTTAGTTTGATTCATTCGAAAAAATATACAATGTCACCAAAGCGTAATTTTTCAAAGAAATGTACTATTAATAGAACTTGAAAATACTTTATTTTGAGAAATGTTGAGTCTAACTATGTAGTCTAGTAGAAGTAGAGAGCTAATATGACTGTAATCCACTATCTTCTGTGAGTGGCATTTTTTCTCGATTTACACTCAAAGATGTGATCTTAAAGAGAATATGTGGGTATATCCTGCACGGAATACATACACTCGTTCGCTGATTGATGAAGAAATCTTTAACTCTTCTAATTTCCATCCCTTGCCCCATTCTCTCAATAACTCAATTTAGCTTTCTAGGTGCCTTTAGTTCCCATTTAAATGCGGGAATGATTTTTATGAAATTCTTTTGTCGGCCTAATGTAGTAATAAATCGACGAGTATCATCTCGTATGGTGACCCGTCACATCAAGCAGAATTCGGCGGCATTTTGTTTGATACTATGAATATTAATTGAACTCTAGATTTAATTGCTAAAAATGAATAAGACGTGTAACATGAACGTAAATAAACAGCAATGGAAATTTTTCAACAGCTAATCGTAATTATTTCGCTCCGTTTCATTGTAGGAAGCGGTTTCTTAAAGGTGAACTTGGTGTGTACATACGTAAGTAAATTAATTTTATTCAAGGTTTTTATATAGATTTTATCCATTTTTCAAGTGCCCTTAAAGGTGTAGTCTAAAGTTGGTTGGTTATGATTTAATATGTTGCTTTGTCTTTCGAGAACATTGAAGGTTAAAGATCAATTTTTATTTTTTTCGTTGGTATAAATGGTGCAATGAGCCTGCCGTTTGCCTGATGGGAAGCATTACGACTGCCCATGAACAGTAGCAAAACTTTGCACATATGAGTTACTTACCACCAGTAATTATTATGGTATTTTAGTAGGATTAATACCTACCTTCCGGTTACCACTGTTCTGGTTAGTACTGTAAAAGATTTATAATGTTTGCTTGTATCCTACGCAGAAGCAAAATAAACAATTCGAGTTATTTTAGAGGTACTACTGCCTTCATTCATTTGCTTTTGATTTACCTTAAGATAAATACAGAACAGTCCAAGGAAGTTTGATGTGGTAAGAAATGGTTATCCTTCTCCATTGTTCACAGCAATGCCAGTATAGACCGAATATGCACAAACCGATACTGAAAGGTGAAAAAATTACGTGGATTATAAAATAAGTTTGTAGATTATGGAAGACTCTATTAGGGCAAATACAAATAATAGGATACCACCATGAACAAAAGAAATGTGGTAGAGCAACGGTGTTGTCACTCATGACCCAGCATGTATGGTCAGGCTCGTCCTGGGTGGTACATTATCTTACAGATTGACGTGAAGCGACAGTTTTGCTATTGCGTTTTGTTATCTGAGTGAGGTTGCCGGATGCCCAATACCCCTTTACTCTTTCCACCCTTTTTCCCGCTCTCCTCCAGATTTAGTTCATCCATATAGATATATAGATTCAGTTCATAGGTTGCAGTGATCGGTTATCATCCGGTGACCCGTTTGCTCGATTCCCGGACCTATTGTATAAAATAAATTAATTTATCTTTATACACAGAAATAAAAAGTTTCCATTAGTGAACGTTACCGTGTAACAGATTAATATTCACATGAAAAATTCCAATTGTTACATTCTTTAGTTACTGCAGGCATTTTTTTCAGCCGTGTGTTCCGAACATTTTACTTATGATGATTTATATTTTACATTAATACAGAAATCAGATAACACATTACACAGCCCAGGCAATAAATCCTAAGAGTTAATTATATTCCGAAACAAACAACAGGAGATGGATTTTGATCTAAAAATTACTGTATACATTTATTATTTTTACTAAAATGCGTTATAAATATAATTAATAGTATAATTATTTTATATAAAGAAAATTATTTCATTTTACCTATTTTGTTTATCAAATAATGGAGAAAATATAAGTTAATAATCTGGAGTAGGCATCTCTAAACACACACACCTTGACAGTTTGATTCTAATAAGTACACGACCGGTACTCACACATATTAAAGAAAGTGGGGACATTTTTAGCGCGTCGTTTGTTGGCATTGCTCAATCTAGACATGTATATAATCAAAGACTGAAATAAAGAAATGATATACTCAAAATGAATTCAAAAACTATCACAAAAAAGTAAAATAATAATAATTATCTATGTCATTGCACTTATAAACGTTGTTTAATTAACTTATTGACTTCATTTGCCAATGAAGCATAATATATGCGTAACATAATGAAGGTGCTTGGTGTCCCAAGTACCATTTTTTAAATAAGACCAAATGACAAGCACCAGCTTTTAATTAAATAAAGAATAATTAAAATATGGTCACCCAGCACAAAGTAATGAGGTAACAAACATAAACAAAAAAAAACAGTCGAATTGAGAACCACGTTTTTTTTAATACGGTTAAAAACACCAATAATATTTACAAGTTATCATTTTTTTATTGGAATCAAATGTGTTGACGAAATTTCACGAATTTAATTAAAGAATAATTGACGTCACAAAAACAAATTGGAATACTTTTGCTTGAACATAAAGCTAGAAAAAATTTGATTAATATTTTTGTTTACTGCTATATTAAATTCTTGCCATAAAATATTAATATATTGGCGAATACGTAATAACGGTAATTTGGATATTTATGATAATATTTTATAAATACATTTAGGCGTGGTATCTAGTTATGTAAATATGATTAAAATAAAAGTTTTCACTCGATGTACTGCAAAGACATAGTTATTAAACTGACACATATGTAGTATGTACATAAACTCTCGCCATTTACCCAGAAGGGGTAGGCAGAGGTTGCTGCCAGGACACCCACATTTCACCTTGTACGTTCCGTCACATGATGTGATAGAGGGCGAGCCTATCACCATGTCGGGCACAAGACTCCAAACTGATAATGAATAGAAAAATCCTATATCATTTTGTCCGACCCGGGATTCGAACCCGAGAGCTTTTTAATCGTACCGTAGAACAACTACGCTACCGAGGCAGTTTATTAAATTGAGCTGGTGGTAAACGAGCAAACAGGTCACCTGGTCACTGCCGCTCATACATACACAACCTTTGAATCATAGATATGTTGCTGACCTATTAGATCGGGAGGGGAGGGGGAAGGAAAAAGTATGTGAAGAGGAAAGTATTGGGCATACAGCAATCCTACTTACCGAACGAAACACGAAAGCGAAGCTCACTTCACGTCGATCTCCTGTGAGGCAGTGGGTACCGCCCCGGACGAACCTGCCCATTCATGCTGAGTCATGGTTGACAACAATGTGTCTCTACCACTTCCAAAGTAGTGCGTCCACTAAAGATCTATCGCTTTTTTTGTTGATATGAATGGAGAGACTAGTATGCCGTTCGCTTGATGGTAAGCGATACGATCGCTCATGTACAGTAGTAAAACCAAACAACACCTTTTGAATTACAATGCACTGCTAGACATTCTACGGCGCTCGGCTTCCTGACACATAAGATGTTAAGTCTCAATATATCCAGTAGTTACTCGCTTATGAACTAAATTATACTGGTATTATCTTTACCGAACAGATCTCAATAGACTGACCTTGAAACGGATTTTTTTCACGTTATTTATAGATTTATAGGGACTGGAGAGAGCAACACGACACTTGTTATTTAATCACTTGGCGCTTATTAAATAGATTTGAACTGCAATTCCAAATGACCAAAATCGCAAGTAAAAGATGATACTAACAAATAAATAATAGGTAATTAATATACTTAATGAGCAACATTACTAAAAATGTATGAAAGTGAGAATTTTAAAGTGTTCATTAAAGTTATAATTATTTCAGATTTTGTTTAAAACACTTTTGCTATTGACTTTTCTAATTAGAAATAAAAGTATTGAAATGGTTTCAAGAAATAAGTAGGTGTTAATGTAACGGACTTGCATGACAATATTGTTTGTATCAGCTCATATAGTCTCGCTGCAGGCACGGACCTTCGCTCAAATAGAGAATTTGATTAAGTGAAATTAGGCCATATAGTTCCCCATGCTGGCCTAGTACGGGTTTGCGGACTTCACATACCAAAGATTTCTTTACAAATCCCTGTGGTATGTTGGAACCTCACGATATTTTCCTTCACAGTTATAGAGCGTAGTGATTGACTATCAATACACACATGGCTGCAAAGTCAGAGGTGTGCCCTGGGATTTAATCGATAACATCGAGATCATATTGGTAGCCGAATTTGTTCTATTACCAACAGATCACCACGCACTTCATGTTCAAATACTTTATTTGGCTGCATTTTTTATTGCCGTTGTATGCAGACGAACTCGCGGCCCGCCTGATGGTAAGCGGCTATCGCTGCTCATGGATCTCCGCAGTGCCAGGGGGCCAGCACAACAAAGTCGCTGCCTACCTTAAGGAGAGTACACTCTTTAAGCCTCGCTTGAAGAACGACAGGTCATAGCGCAATTTCCACATTCTTCGATTTTGTGACACTTTACTTTGATTGTTATAAAAAAATATTGCAAAAAAGTTAAATAAGCTCATAAGTTTAAGAAAAGTGAACATTTCTTAAAAGAAATTTGAAATTCATAGTAATTACTTTTATACCTATCTTCTTTAGATTTCTCTAAAAATATTTTATTTGAATACTCATTCGAGTTATGAAATTACATTAAGTTGTAATAAGCATTGCCTCAGTGATACCAATTTGAATAACGTAAATAGAATTAAGTTTACAAACCAAATATAAACTGAATGGTGTAGGGATTTTTTGTCCTATAAGTAAGGGGTAAGAACTTGATCTCCTTTAATTGATATGAATTTACGTTCTTACCCCTTACGCACTACTATTACGGTGATACCCCAATGCACCTTACTAAACTTAATTCTATACCATCAAATATTATAATCCGTGAGACCAGCCGTTAAAATCATTTTTTACATTTTCAAATAATTATGTATTCTGTACCAGCCCATTTATGTCCCACTGCAGGGCACGGGCCTCGTCTACAATCGAGAGTACGACTGAGAGTGGTTAGGCCATATAATCCACCAAGCTGGCCTAATGCGGGTTATCGAAGTTTAAATACAATAAAAATTCATGTTAATTCCTTAATAATAAAGTACTTGTAATTACAACTCAGAAACAGTATTTTTCTATATTAAGATAACGTACTTGTATATTTTCTATTTCATTGGCAACGTGTATACAATTTTATAATACATGGCATAGTCCAGGTATAAAAGAGTAATAAATAAAGAATCTTTGATTAATATTTGGAATATTTGTTAGAACGTTAGGATGCGTACATCTACATATTTCAAATGCATGAATTATTTTCAAATATTTTCCGTCGTATTCAGGTGTAAATAGGTCAACTATGTCATAATATGCACTTGGATGACTTGACCGGCCCACTGACCTTTTCACATACTTTAAATTAACCTACATTCTTAAAGAACTAAGCAGAGATTGAGCAAACATCACATTTCTATAGCGGTATCTTGTATAGTGAGATTAAAAATTTACGATATACCTTCCGTCATAGTAGGTACACCTGAAGGTTACACACAGTTTTGTGTCGTGGATATTAGAAACCACGACAGTATTCTTGGTCTCACAATACTCAGACCCAATGAATATTTGTAGATAATGTGTTTTTTTATTGCAATGAATGTCGAGACGAGCAAGTTGTTTGACTGATGGTAAGCGATACGACCGCTCATAAACAGTAGCATAATTCCACTGCGCTCGGTATCCTGAGACATAAGATCTTAAGTCATTATGTCCAGTAGTTACTCTGGCTACAATGTCCTTCAAACACAACAGTGCATTTACACTGCTGCTTCACTGAAGAAATAGACATTGACATTGTGGGAAGAAAAAATTCAGGGTTTTTCGTTTAGTGTCGGTTTCTAGCCCAACTCATAATTGAGGCAGACCTGTCTCCTACGTGTCTGCTATTAGAACTGTCACATCCATAAATTGTCCAAGTATTCGCACCAACTCTGACCTCAGCAATGACGTAGCATGATTAGATCTTCGTTCATTAGCACGCGGACCTAAGGCCGCACATTTGGAATAATTATCTCCATTATGACTTAGTAAAAACGTTCCAGTCTTTTCAGCTCACTGCCTTGACACGGCACAATTTATTCTTGAGATAGTTTATTATTCTGATTTTGTTTGAATGAAGGAATGTTTTTGCTGAAAAGTTAGAATTGCGCTTCCACTTTCCACGATAAAATAAAAAGTGAAAAGTAAAAGTTAAATATCTCCAAGTTTTAAGTTGTAAGAGGCCTAGTAGACTCGGTTTGTAGAATAATAATATAATGGATTTTATGAGAAAAAGACGTTCTTCAACAAAAAAAGAAATTGTTGATATATTTTTTCTTCTTTTTTTAGTTTATTCTGTCTACTACCAATCTTCATGGAACGTGTTCTTGAGTTTCAATGTTCAACGTGGTATTTAAATAATATATATTGCTGACTGGTACACCTACATATAAGCATCTATGTCTATATCAGAACTTGTACTTATATACGACAGTCAACTACCTTGAGTATGTCAAACAAATCTCAAGTCTTTCCACGTAGGACTCCACTTAATAGTCATTCATCAAAATATACAAAATGAAGTACGTTCACCGAACTCATTATAAGTTCTTTAAACAAAGAAAGTCAATGGAAAACCAATGAATAATGATCCCAATGTAAATTGAAATTAGGGCGCGGGAATTAAACTATGTAAATTAATGATCCCCCGCCGAACATCTGGCGTCTATACTTTTTTTTATAATATTGACTAATGTGATGCGATGTGAATTTAATGAATAGATATTTTGGGGTATTAAATACGTTATCGATTTTGTACGATTAGGTGTATAAAAAATCTTAGCAGGCCGGCATAATTGTTTTGAATGGCATGGGATTGTCGTCTGATGCCATTCGATACTCTGCCTGGAAGTCATTTGTGCTTACCATCCACCAGGCGCAGTGCAGTCATTAAAAAAACGTGTTAGCATATACGTCAATGTTTCATTAAACCTTCATAAAGTTTTAAGCAAGTTTGTTTGGGATGTAATTTCTTACATACATACATACCACTGAAATAAATAAGTGACCTTGTAATATTCACTATTTAAAAAGCTTATATGTGTAATATTATAGTAGAATACACTTATTTAACGGCTTGTTTGCTATACACCACGTCTTCACACCGTTTCGGCCATCAACATTTATATTTGTTCTTATTCACCCCTAGGTAGCGTTGTGTATAGTTCGAGAAGACAGATGCAAACAGTATGAATATATCAATATACTACAGATCCCATTGTATATTTAAAGCCACTTTTAGAATTGTAAAAAAATACTATCATAGGAATACGACTCCCTCTAACTAAATTTAGAGTATCTTAATAATAGCTTACGATGCGCCCAAAATGTTTAAAATTTTCCAAGACATTGGGTATTTACTCACTCGACATTAATCAGTGTTGCATTTATAAATCATGCTCGTATCAAAATCAATTAATTTGTTCTGCATGAGTGTTAATTAATTATTATTGTAGTCAACAGCACTACCATCGCTCTAACTAATTAGGTCCGTTCTACATAATAAATTAGGAGCTAAACTATTTCCACTTAACACGAATTTAACTAAAACATCCATGAGAAAACATTTAGGGCAGCCATCAACAATATATTTCATGTTAATATTTCTACTATTGAATGAAATATCATGTTATTTCGAAACTTTTAAATAAAAACCGTATCTTTTCTCATACTGCTATAAAAGCAATAGATTCATTTATGGAATGAGAGATTGTTAATACATTAGAATCAGGTGGATCGAAACTCATAGCTCTAATTTTACTAATAAACTGTTATGACTTAATATATTTCCTATGAAAATAAAATTATTGTTTACGGTTTTTACCGTGGTGGATATTTTTGCTTCTCAACGCTTCGACTACTTTACAATTTTTGTGATCACCGTCCGCCCAACGAACAATTTGTATCATTAGCATAAATATAAGAAACATTTATTACATACATTTCACTCCCTAAGGTCTTAAGAAATAACCATATTGCTCAAAAAACTAGATTACAATTGCGTCAACTCATAGTTTTTTTTTATTATAATGAATGGCTATGCCAGCCAGCATGCCATTCGCATGATGGTAAGCGAAAAGACCGCTCATGGACGGTAGTCAAACCAAACAATACCACATATTACAAAGCAATGCTTGGCATTCCATTGCACTCGCCATCCTGAGACATAAGATGTTAGGCCTCATTATATGTACTTTACAAACAAATGTCTGATATATTTTACACAACGATTTATACATTACATAATATATAATTATAAAAGTGCCAGTAAGTGTTTATTGTATGACATTTTAAAACGAAAATTACAATCATTAAAGTAATATTATGATATGTAGTAACAAGTGCAATAATAACGTATGCCATGAATGCGAACATTGCCCGTGCATGATTTTGAAACATGTAATTACAGGAAGCAATGTCGAATGTACCTAATGGCCTACTGCTAACCACAATGATGCTGAATACAAAATTTCCTATTCGAATTCCAATATACTGAATACCTTATTTCGTTATTAATCGGACCCTTTAATCTGCAAATGCAAGGCATAATATAAATTAAAATCACGTAAAAACCAATTGGAATTTATTTAAATATCAATATTCCACTAAGCACCATTCACACCGAAGCGTATCGGGAAAACAACAGTTCAATATGAAAATAAATAGTAATTAACGATCGCCAGTAAAAACCTCCAACTTGATTTAATACTGTAATTAATCAGTTCGCAGAAAAGTATAAACACAAAGCGTGAAGATTTACTATCCCCGAATGAACAAACAAATAAAACTCCAGACTGTACTGCGATTGCCATTTTTTATTTACGTGCTCAAGTCGATGGAACGAACTTTATTCAAAATATAAATTTATATTCAAATTTTGATTTGTCGATTGCAAATGTCGTAAAATAAACAAAATAATAAAAGTGTAAGCTGAGAATACGAATTTTCTTCGTATAAATAATTCATAAACACCTGCAACCATCGAAGAGTTTGACGAACCTTTCTTAAAATGGAATACTAAATTTGTTGAAAAGTCAGGGTTATTTTTAAGACAAATATCGCGGTTAGTAATAAATGAATTAAAGTAAATGCTAAGGTTTGTTAATATCATAACCTGTTTTTATTTAACTAATTATATGTTCCTCGTGACACCCGCAATCCGAATGCATACTCTCACTTAAAATCTTAGATTCCATCATATGAAATCATAAATATATTTATAGAATGCACTTCTAGACGCTTTATGCAAACAAAAGCATAGATTTACTCTTCGTAGCGGGAGCTCGTTGAATTTTATTAGCCTATCGGTTGCTTTGATTCGAATTCGCGAATTGATAAAAAAGGGCAAGGAACTCGTTGTTTATCTTTTTTTATACTACGGTGTAAATGAAGACTGGGGACCGGTCTACCTGACTATATAACTTCTATCAAGAGAGTGGCAAGGCCTACTGTGCCAATTGGTAGTTTTTGTTACAAAGCCTTCGCCGGCGCACGCGACGCGAACAGATTTTATCGAAGCGTTATTTTGAATTCGAAGTTTAAAATAATATTGTGTTTTTAATCTGTGATTTTAAGTGGGTATATAGGAAAGAGGTATGTTGGTTTCCGCATTTTTAATATTTTTGTTTTTTTTTTTAATTCGGTGCATTTAATAAAGACAAAGCGATTACATTGTTATTTTTACACAATTTTTTCCTTATAATTATCACTCATAAAAACATTTTAGGTATGCTTCGTAAGATCGTAAAATATATTTTGAATACCAGTGTTATTCATGTATGATTTATTGCATTGCATGTTTATGATATTTAATAAGACTCGTACCTAGGTAAAGCTTTTTACTAAGAATGAAATAATTAAATTTAGTAGAATATTATACAACTATTTAAACCATATTATTAATCATTCAATTTTAGTAAACTATGCTATTCATCCCAATTTGATTTGAACTTCAGACTTTTATTTTATCTAGCTTTAAGTATAAACGAATAAAGTTAACTATTTCTAATTTACCTGAGAGTCCTAGTCATCAATGACAAATACTCGTACATTCCCAAGGCAATGCAATGACTTTAATACTTATTTAATTTTTATATATGATATTTCATTACATATAAAAAATAGTATTAGTAAATAAACGCAATATTTATCAATCATTTTTCCTCTTGTTTATTTGTGATATTTTTGTTACACATTGCGCGTATTAACGTCATTCGTATGACATACGCCGGCATGAGACATGAACAATGGAATAATCTCGTATTCTAGTCTTGAAACCGTAGACAATAGACAGATATGGCGCGGCAATATTTTATTAATACGTACTGGCATGTCCCCGCTGATATTAATTAAATGATAGACCACTGAAACGGAAGTCATGGTGGTGGTGTAATAATAATGTCTATTATGGAATTATTTCTGATAACGCTGTACAGGTGATTTATATTTCATAATTAGTCCATTTCCTCCGGAAGCCGTGTTTAGCATGAAAATAGTGTTGCCATTTGACATCCTAAAATTTGCGGTGGGTTAGGTCTGCCATAATCAGTGTGTTGTTATTGGTATGCATTATTTAGTAGTTTTGTTGCTAACTCTGTATTATAATTTCATTTCATTAAACTCAAATGAAAATGCGATAGTAAAAGTACCCGTTTTGTTGCTCCAGTTTCGTTTATGTCATTGACAACTTGTGATTCCATATTTAAAAATCGAAAGTCAAGGTTTTTAATATCTTCGTTAATTATATTATATTGAATGTGCCAGTGTCATTTGTTTTAATTGACTCTAGCAAAGTTATGATTTAAATTGTCCGTACTTATCCACATATTCTTATTTCTCCACTGTCGAAAGGGATTAATTCTTCGTACAACATTTATTAACTTTTTTTGTGACGATCTCTTAAGTAGAATTCCTTACATTCTCCTTTACCATTCAAGTTGTGTAACCCTAACCTATTTTAATCACCATAAGAAAAACTTAAGAATATCCATATTAAACTGATAAAACCTAACGGAACATATTACCCTGGTTTTCCACCAACACCAGCATCTAATATTCTCCTGCCGTATATATTTTAAGCACTCGCGACCATCCCGCCTTGCCAAATACATAATGCAGACACCTCAATTACCTCACGAATTTCTGATATCAGGTTCAATATCATACAACGGGGTAGGCGGTTGGCATACGTAATGCTTTCTTAGGACTTTCATTGTCTTATCGCGAGTTCATGCCATCGAATTGGGGTAAAAATGTCTTGGAATTTGTCGTGTAATAACTGTTTTATTTTTTGTCGCAATTTCTTTTATACCGCAGATGCAAAAAGAGGGATGTTATATGTGTGCAGAATCTTTGTATCTATCTGTAGCATCGTAGTCGCTAAACGAATGATTCAATTTATATTATGCATTTTTTTATTTGAAAGCTGACGTCATTAATGGTTGAATACATGGGATTTTTCGAAATTAAGTTTGAATTTAGAACGCATTGGTAATTAGATTATTTATTTGTTTATTTTAAAGCGTCATTATAATCTTTGTTCCTAATTTAAATACCTATAATAAAGGTGATGAATAACTTGGTACACGTTAAGAGATTATAGCATGCAAATCTGAATATCAGAGAAATGCATGAGTATGTGACTATTGGTGTAATAATTATATTCTCCACAATATTATAATTTCATGTTAAAATGAATTTCATAATACCTAATGAATATTTAAATCATTTATATTCAGATCAATTTAATTAAATTAATAAAATTATACGTTTTAAAATTCATATACATTTATGTGGTCAGAGTAAAATAGATAAATAAATGTTTTTATAAATAATATAATTATCGTAAATGCAATCCTGTCACATATTTAGCTAATTACAGTCTAAGCGATTCCTAGAAGTGAAACCACAGATCGGTTAAAAGTCATGAATAACTTGTGTAAATCCAAATTAAATTCACACGATGTCAAAACTCGCTTGGAAATTAACTTAAATGCCATACTATTAGTAATTACATTAACTTAATGACTCCAGAAGTAAATAGCAATAATTAATGCTTCGATTTCTAGTTCATTCAATCTAGACGACTGCGACTAGACAGCAATGGAGTTTGATTTAATTCCTCTATTTCATTCATTCAACTATTTTCGTTTGAACAATCTCTAATTATAGAGCTACAACATTTAAACATGAATATATTATATTTAATGCGAAATAAATCGATTTTATCGTTTTCATCGTTGCGAGTATTAAAGCTATATAAAACTTTAAGCCAACTAATATTTCTAGTTTATAATTAAGAAATCTGTTTAAAATTAATCGTCACTTTTATCCAACTTATATTAGTATTGGAGTTATAATACCATTATTTATTTTTCTCATACATAAAATAGGCACGAACGTGTTTAAAAGTACATATTGCTTGTAAGGCCGGGGATCTGATGTAGAGCCTAGAAAATATGGTTATATTTTTCTAGCAGTTCGTAAAATACATTCAACATTAAATCTAAATCTGTGTAAAACATAAATGTGTTTGTATTAAAATCCCATTAGTTTTATGTAGCATAGCGTCTACAATTAAAATTCAAGCGTGGTTCATAAAAACACCCAACTGTCATATTTAAGTTATTCATATTTATAAGCGATTTTTTTTAATTTGTTCTCATGGAACAAAACAAAAATAGGTTTTGGAAATCCCTATGAATAACACTATAAAGTGTTAAATGAGCCATTGCCGATAACCCAACAGCTTTACCTAAAATTAATAAAATGTACAGACGAAGAGCATAATTATTTAATATTGAATAATGGATAAATAGTTTTAATAGCTTCGGTTATTAATTTTCTATTTAACAATGTGAGATAACTGTAAGATTTCTAAAGATATTTAAATATCAAGGATCGCTGGCAAATTTACATGTTATTAAATATTACGATATCTTCCAACTTTAATAAAATGTAATTAAAAAAAATCTGACGTTCATATTTTTGTTAAGGCAACTATGTAAAGGTGTCTGTTGGTAGTCAGACACTTTTGGTGTTTTTTCATCGCGCCAGACATAAGTTGATAACTTCTAAAGTCACCACAATCACAACTTTATAATAGCTGATCGTATGATGCGTATGTCAAAGGCATGCGTATGCGTATGCGCGAGATAAGCTTTCAGGTTTTATAAAATGACAAAATTCTGGCGGCCACGACGGTATTAGATAATCGTCTCTTTTCGTTTAGTTCTATCTATTGAAAACGAATTTATGTGCTCATAAATCCTATTGCGGAATAAATATTGTTAACATAAAAAATAGATGACTATTAAAAAAGCGATTGCCTCGGTGGCACGTTTGTTCTACGGTTTGATTACCACGCTAAGATCTCGGGGGAAGTTATATTGCATTTTTCTTTTCATGAATAGCCCGGAGTCAGGAACTTGTGCCCGAAACGAAACGCGGTAGTCCTGGTAGGAAATCAGTCCACTCTTTATGGAAAAAGGCATGGTATGTATTTTTAAGTCTTATCTAAATTATGTGTTAAATATTTGGAGTTCACATAAAAGGCAAATATTTTCCTATCCTAATTATATCCATGTCAAAATGATTCGTAATTAATGTTGTCCAAATATTCCAATTATACTTACCGGGATATTAACATGGAATGCCCATCATCGCTAAATATTCTCGCCGAAATTGCTAAATACCAATAATTTTTAATTATTTTAGTCTGTATTCCCCATTATAATCTTATCAATATTAATGATATTTCCCACGCTCAATAAGCAATTAAAACGTCAATTCGGGTCGAAGATAAAAACTTTGTTATTTTTATTTGGGAGTCTCCAGAATGGATAGGTATGATTCCAATATTGATTTTTTACTTATGTATTTTTATTCCATTAGCGGCCACACGGGCAAATAATATAATAATGAAAGAAAACATAATCTAAACTCCATACTTGAAGCATCGTCACAAGATTTAAAATGAGAGGCTGCCTGGATGGGTACCACCACAATGTCTGTTTCTCCCATCAAACAGCAGTTTAAATGCACTCTTGTGTATCGGATTGAAGGACATTGTAGCCAGAGTAACTACTGGACATATTGAGAGTTAACATCTTATGTCTCAGGATGGCGAGCGCATTGGAATGCCAAGCATTGCTTTGTTATTCAAGGTGTTGTTTGGTTCTGCTACTGTTCATGAGCGGTTCTATCGCTTACCATCAGGCAAACGGCATGCTATTCTCGCCATTCATTGCAATAAAAAAAAAGTGATATGATCACGAACTAGAATTAACGAGCCGAAACCAACTCGCGTTTGGTCGAAGTGGTGGACGCATTTCTAAAACTCTTGATCATAAACTAATGCTCAATAGTGCGCCGTAAATATATAAAAAATAGGTGTTGGTTTATTGTTGTAAATTATTCAGTTATATCCATAAACAAAATAATAAAAATCACACTGTTGCCAAGTCATAAATCATAGTTTAAATGGCGTCTGCCCCGTGAAAACGATAGCTGTAAAGTAATTGAAACGTCGAGAAGTTAAAAATATAAAATCAAATCCACGATACAATCATTTTATTTCAATCATAATCTTATTCTATATTGATAAGGTTACACAATAAGTAATATTTAGAGTAGATTGTTACTCAACAAAGTAACTTCTGCAACCAGATATTATGAAAGTTAGTGCTTTGTTCAATTTATTTTATAAAATGTTACTTATATATACTGAAACGCTGAGTTTAGTTCTGTCAACAGCTGCAAACTATGGATCAAAAATCCTTTTTAACAAACACACCAAATACCATTCCATTGGCATGGGCGCTGCAAAAAATATTTGTTTCAAATTGAAATTAGATTTCGTTGAATGGTCGAACAAATTGTACATGGATATATACGACCTAAGGCAAATATGGAATATATCGCGTAAAACCATTCAAACAATTCAGCAGATGTACTCCACAGCTCAATTTTTACAGCTAAAACATTGCGTCCCGTTTGGCTCTCTATCCTGATTTGTTTAGTGTTGTGTGAATTGCTTTAATTGGTCTGTTTTTACGCAGACTACTCTGTTTGCAATGACGGAAACGTCGATTTCCAAGAATTATACTATTAGAAATAATTGTGCATACAATATTGCGTTTTAAATGCATTAACGCCATATTTATAAGTTAATTCAATCGTGCAATATTTAATCAATTCCGTTCCATCATGTTAATGTTTAAAGACTACTTCTTATATCTAAGAAAAATGTGGTATTTTAGTTCATATTTAAAATCGTTTAATCATGCCTCCGTGTACAATAATTTAAATATACTTATTGCATTTAACTTCTTGGATTCTTCGATGGTCACGTGACTGAAATTGCCTAGTGTGGGTATCACTGGAATTTCTCATTATAAAGTCTATCCTAGTTTCTGATACCTACTACCGTAATTGATCTTGATGTAGTGTCAAGACTATGTGTGTGATTGTTAGGTGTATTCATTTATTTAATTCTACGTATAACAAAGAGTATTTATTATTTACTAAAAAAATACCACGTAATTTGACTCAGACTGAAAATAACTTCGCGAGAAAGCCTGTATGCGATAGACCTTTTCAAGAATGTCTGAGTTGTGTAAATTCCAAACCGCAATATTCCAGCGTAGTGGTAGCAAGTATCCTTCTACCAGTAAATGATGAAATAACAATGGTTACTGGACATTAAAAACATAATTAGGTCGCAATTCAATAAGTAACAATTTAGAATTGCCTCGGTGTTCTCGTTAACGAGAGATCCTTTCCTTTGTATGTCAAAGCGTTTGTGACAGTGGTCGTAACTCGTAAGTATGTTATTATATACAAGTTATATACTTGTATAAATAGTTTATTTTGTATTTCATACTCTTGTTTGGTTTTGCTACTGGCGAATGATATGCTAGTCTCACCATTCGTTGCAATAAAATAATATACTGTTAAATGAAGCGTAAGCAAGGCTCTTAAGTTAATCATTTTTGTTCTTATTACAGGTATATAATACTTTAAATAAATGAAACAAATAATATGGACCAAATATCACGTTCGTTTGTTTGTGAGGTTAGACATTGAGTACTACTCGTCCAATGTCTGTCATTGTTTATTTAATATAAAAATATAATATCAGGGCAAGTTTTGGTGCATATTTCATTAAGAAAGATAACCTTTCACCTCGGTGAGTCCAGGCCGGATGCTAGTAAGCAATTAACCGAATTCGTTTGATTACCATTTAGAAAGTTTTATCGTCCAATGCGGATATATCCGACGAGGGTTGATATTTGATAGGCGATCGTAAAATAAACATTTAAATTTCCGAAAAACATTTAAAGAATGTTGGTACGACCATTGGTAAAAAAAAAACTATATGAGCAACAATATAAACTACCAAGTTCCTCACAGTAAGATGACTCGCGTGTTTCTTGCCAAAATAACTCACAAGAAATGTTACGACGAGTTATAATAATAAAATTATGTGTAACAGCTGTACCCTTATTGATTTATTGACCTCTTTATTTATCCGAGAGGAAAAGATATTAAGCTTCGTTTTTGGTATCCTGGAAGGCTGACGCTTCGGAATGCAGCCAGGTTGTCCTTTTGTTGTATGGTCCCTAACCAATACCTAAATATGCCAGCATACTAACATTATATTACTAATATCAAAAGTATAGAGATCAGTCGGATAGTCAATCATACAATTATTATAATCATACAGTCATCAGTTTGGCATTTACGCATGCCGTCTCCAATCTCTGTGATGATAAAAATATCTTATCATCAAAGCATTTACTCCGCGAAAATAAATAGGTCATACAAACCTGCGTATATTTTCGATGTACTCTCAAATTGTTAAAATACACTGAAATTACTACACAACGGACCAACCTACATTGGAGATTGACTTGATCTCACAGAAAACTGACGTGAAATATTTGTTGTCACGTTTCGTTCGGTCAGTGAATTTGCCAGAGTTTCCAATATTCCATACCCGCTTTTCGTTTCTTCCTTTCATCCATATTTTTAAAACTAGCAACGCTTGCATCTGTTTGTGAAAACGGTGATTATTTGCCATCAAGTAATGCTCGATTATTATACAGTGTAAACTCTGACCGAAAACGTAGCCAAGTGGTAGTTTTAGTGACAACAGGAACAATAATTTTCCTCAATTTATGTTGTATTTTTTTAACTAACATCGTATTCGGGTGGTTCATAGTTTATGCTAAAATAATAATTTGAATCCTTGAGTACTATTACGTTTTTAAAAATGAGGGTTATTTTGGTAGAAACCATGCATTAACCACCCAAATACAACATTAAGTGAGAATTATAAAAAGCAATTGTCACTTTGCTGTAAAATTGGTTAGTATGCTTTCTTTAAAAATCCTTTTATATTATTTAATTATTGCATGGTGACCTTTAACATGTTGACAAAGATGTACAAATTATCACTCTGCACGTAATATTGCACAAATCAATATAAAAATTAAATATTTATACAAACCGGTCTTGACCCTATTGCATTAAAATTGTTCATCGATTGTTTGCACTATCGTGATGATCTTACTTAATACCACTTTTGACATTCGCTGCAGTGAAATATAATTAATAAACTTAGTAATTATAAAAGGTATAAAACGACTGCCACTGAAAACGAAGCCGGGTGAGACTTTGTGACTACAGACATAATTGAAATTAAAATTTCGCCAATCTGACTATTTATTTTCGTGATGTTTAAAAAAATATCATCGTGTTTGGGTGGTACTGAAATGCATAGTTTGTGTTAAAATAATTATTGAAATCCGTCTACCATAATCTTCCCTACCATAGCGTCTTTAAAATAAGTCACAGAAAGAGTTAGTATAAATCTACGATTTTTGCATTAAATTGAATTTATGGTCAATAAAATTCATTAATTACTGCCAAGTGACACCAGTTTGCTAACTCGTCCCAACGCAATAAAAACAAACATATTTACACCTAATATTCTAAGAAACATAATACTGAAATAACGTTGACAAATCTGGTAGCCCGCTAGATAGATTGTCGGCCCAGAGGTGAGTGAAGGGAAAGCGGCGCTGAGTGACCGGAAGGGATGGCCGGTGGAACTGACCTAATAGCCGACGAACCGCCCTAGTTACGTAATATTGTTATGTCGTGTATTAAATATTTCAAAATATTTTCTTTTACTCTGTACTCCGACACGACGACGAATGTTCGAACATTGCACGTATCTGTGGGGTTACTTTGTAAAACGAACTTAGAATGTTCGGACGCCGTACGTAAAACTTCACTAATTTGCCTAGATACTTCACAAAATGTTGCGATTCTTCTGTAGTACGTCGCAACCATAAACGAAGTTCGTAGAAAATGATAAGTATAATAGAGAATAGTATTGATTTTAGAAGTGGAAATCTTATATCTTACTCCGGACGTCGAACATCCGAAAATTCGAAGTTCGTATCGTTTTTATAGAGTAGCCCTAGCACGGATATGCTTAAATAATATACTTTACAAAATTTTCAAATTCTGTATCGTACATTTTAATCTTAGACTAAGTTTGACGTGAATGGTAAGTGTCATAGAGAATTATATTGATTTTTAGAGGTGGCAAATCGAAATCAAATGCATCGTCCGAACCAAGAAGCTTATACCCAAATGGAGATTGCATTTCGTATATAAAAGTGAAGCACAAAAATTTGACCTCGAATGACGTTGCGACTGATTGCTATCCTTTTCTTTCGAGTGACAATGAATGAACAAAAAGTCATTTTCATTCATTGTCACTCGAAAGAAAAGGATAGCAATCAGTCGCAACGTCATTCGAGGTCAAATTTTTGTGCTTCACTTTTATATACGGAATGCAATCTCCATTTGGGTATAAGCTTCTTGGTCCGAACATTGGAACTTCATGCCAAAGTATAGAGTATAACCCCTGTTGAGCGAATAAATGAAATTCCTAATGTTAAGTCATCAACATCACCCGTATATACCCTCAGTACCTGAGCCACTTAGGTTTGTTGTCTTGTATTACATTACTTGAGAAATAAAAGATAAAAAGGATTCGAGAGAAATGTAAAGATTTCCGGAATTATGTTAAATGAAACGTGACAGCAATACCCTTACTCCAAGCCTGATCTTATCAATTATTTTAAAAACGAGTTTCTAGTTTTGAGCCTAAAAAAATATCTTTTGTTGATTAGTTTTCTCGGTTTTGATGTAAAATAAAGTGTAATAAATACATTGTTGACAGTCTCCGTGGAGCAGTTGGTAAGACGCTGTCTGTGAAACGAGAGCGCGGCCGTTTCACAGGTTCGATTCCCACACCGCGACAAATATTTTTGTGAACCACAAAAAAATATTTCTTATCTGGTTGTTTGTGCGACCGAAAAGTCTTTCATGGTATCCGATATCCACGACACAAGACTCGATCTTAGTGTGGGGTCAGGACTATGTATGTGACTGTTGGCTGTATTGATTATTATTATATTATTAAATAATGTAGTATACAAGATTAAATGCATTCAGAGTTTATGAGATGATTAATTCTAATAAATTGTAAGAAAATACTGAATATTTTCGCTTTGTATTTTTCGTCCCACGATTTGATAGGGGGATATGAGCCTATCCTCATATTTTTGACTCCGTGCTAATAATGAATGGATAAATCCAATATCACTTTTCCCTACCCGGGATTCGAACCCGAGCCCTCAGCTTTGCAATTATACCGTAGTATGACTGCGCTATCGAGGCAGTAATTAAATATGTATGTAATTATACTGCTTTTGAAGAGAAAATTACGATGGAGTTATTCAAAACCAAAATGAAAAAAAAAAAGTATAAAAATATAATACTGAGATTTTCTAAGGTTTTGTGTAAACTTCTTAATGCTGTTATTAATTATTTCAAACCCATAATACAAAATGGATACTACCTTTTAGAAGAACAATATTTTAACAAATACTTTTACTATATGCAAATGCTTATTTGTAAACGGACCAGACTTTACTGCCAAAATGCTTCCGGCGTGGTGGGCGAGCGTCGATTCCTAGGGCTCACCACTCAATTTTCGGCTTTCATATGGGTATTGGTAGTCAATCAACACGCACTGTAACGTTGACGGAAAACATCTTGAGGAAACCTGCATACCATAGCCATTTATAAGAATTTCCAAGATATATAAAGTCCGCCAAACCCCACAAGGTCAACGTGGTGGACTATATAGCTTAACCGCTCTCAATAGTGCTCTCGATTGTGGAGGAGGGCCGTGCCCTGCAGTGGGACGTATAGGAGCTGATACAGAAAATATAATTAAATGAAACCCAAATAACTCATTACGATATGTGGCAAGGTGAATATTTTAATATATCCTATTCATTTCACAGAATCCTTTACCTTAAAAATATATCATTCTCGTGTATCCTATCCGTATTACTGTATCCTAAAATAATAAAATACGGATTTACAAAGGTAAGACCGGCAACAATTTCCGCATCGAGACATCCGTTGCGCCGATCTACAGGTATTTGCTTTACGGAGCAAGCAAACGATGTAGAGCAAAAATGCGTCTTGTTTGAACAATGCTTTGTCTTTATAAAACATATTTATTCTGTAAAATACTTTTCAAAGCAAAACAATATTGTGTAACAAAAATATTAGGTTTAAAATTTAACAGATAGAGGTAGTTTTGTGTTTGTTCATATTAGAACTTGTAGAAAATTATATTACATTTTATAAAGTAATATGTATTTTTCATTTTGTAAGAGGATTTCAGTATTAGTCTGGATTTTAGACGAATTCTAAAAAAATAGTGTGATGTGTACGGCGAGATGAAACATAAATTCACACTAAGCTCCTTACTCCGAGCAGTCACAAAAATTACAAAGATTTTTAGAAACTTTTTTGGAGTCCATTTCTGAGCAATTTTAAAAAGCACCGAGCTAGTTAGAAAACTACTCGACAGTCACAAATCACAATATGATATTCGATCACGTATGAATAAATCAAAAGCCATAATTATAATATACATTACAGTACAATATATACAATCTAGATAGAACTTTGATGAATACTAAAATATACATTTACAGCCGCCGCAGTTGTGAAACGAGAAGCTGGGAAATGAGACAGTTTTTGTGTCGTCCACAGATATATAGTATATCTAAGGCCTGGGTGTTTATGAGACCGAAAAGTCTCTCGTAGTTTTTAATACCCATGACACCAGACTCAATTGATCCTAATGTGAAATTAGGACTGTGCATGTGACTGTTGGCTGTACTTATTTATATCTAATAATAAATAAATATATACATCCCACATTTTTAATGAAACGTCTATACACGTCAAATATCTACACCAGCTCATAGGAATATTGGCACACGCTAAATACAGGTGTTTATAATGACCGGTTGCAATGCATCGAGTGACTTTTTGCAACTTTGCTCCGGTCGACCTAATAATGGGTTTCGATGGTTGAACAAAAAATAAAGCCATTATCATCGTAATACCACTTTCTCTTTAGTGATTCAGAATAAGTAATCAAATGACAGTGTCTAGTGTGTCGCGCTTCCAGTTAAGCCTTAATATATCCAGTCATGAGTAAACCAGAATAATTATGAAGACTGGCAAAATATTGTTGTAACCTTTTACTCGTACTTGTGAATAATCCGTCCGGTCTTATTTCCTAAATCACATTAATTAATGGTGGCAGGTCTCTTATATGCGAGAGGCCGCCTGGGTAGGTGCCACTGCAATATCTATTTCTTCTGCCAACCAGCAGTGTTATGTTTCGGCTTATTGCTTTGTAATTCATGGTATTGTTTGGTTTTAGTACTGTCCATGAGCGCTCTTATCGCTTAAGGAATCGCATCGCGAATGGTAAGCTTTTTTTAAGCGTTTTGCTATTTGTCGCAAAAAAATGAAATCCCTTTGACGTAATAGAATAACATCTACAACAATACCGTCACATGAATCAAACATAATATATAGGTACAAACAATGATATATTATACAAATACGGGTACAAAAGATACAAGTCACGTTGTCGCCTACTAAAATCTTATGAAAATACAACAAAAACAGATCGCAAACCTGTTGTTTGAACAATACGCTTCACTATTCTACAAGCGTAATTTCATTCAAATTAATTCACGTATACACCAGGTTATATTTTTTTGTAACTTTACCGTCTGGATCGGAAACTAATATTAAGATGGTATCTAAGTTCGCAGTTCTGTTCGTATGTAAGCAATAAGTATAAAATGATGCAAACCGGACAAGTGAAAGTGCTGAGATATCGACACAGCTGGCTTGATGTAATCTTATACGACTTGAGAGGTAATTGCTGCTTCGTATATATAAATACCGAATAAACTAATGGTTTTAGATGTGACGTATTTAGTTAATTTAAACTTACTATAGCGGAGAGTCGTCATCGCGGAACATATGAGAGTGAATGGACTTAGACACGCTAGGTGAATTATGGTCAACGTGAATCTTAGTTTTTATAGGTCCAAACTACTTGATCAAAATCTACGAGCCGTCAAAACAAAATCTGTATGGATATCTTTGCCAAGAAACATTGTGTGGGGCAATAGGCCTGAGTATTAGCATTTTAACAAAGAAAGCTAAGAATCCGTAATTTTAAGGACAATACAATCACAAAAAATTGCTATTAACAATGTTTAACTCTAACATCATAGATTTACTTTATTGCGTTATTTATTCGCAATTACATATTATACCTAATAATTTTCCATGCCAATTTGCATATAACCTGTGAATAATTATATTTTACATTTGTTACCTTGCTATACCTACCCAGTACGTACTATTTTTTTTTAGCCTTTTTGATCAATAATGCTTTGTTTATCTATACGACCCAAGGTTAGACAATCAAAGAAATGCTTAGGCCATAAATTTTCCACTTTAGGCCACTTTTCTAAATCATAAAATACATAAAATATTTTTCAACGCACAATATACTGAGATGTATCCTGTGTATATTTTGTGAAAGAAATCATAATATCTGACGGCGATTTCTCTTCCACCCTCGGTCCCTTATTCTATAATAGCAAACGATCCGCGCCATCGAATCCATTGCTTATTGAAATTCGGAAGGGGACTAATTTCCATAGGTCCGCTCACGTTCCAGAATTACGCTTCCAACTCATGAATAAAGGTCTTCGGATGTCGTCGATAACATTCCTATTTCCACTTAAAACGTGATGCAAAGAGGATATACCTGGATCTTTTAATGGATTACTCTGTATTCTTATACGGTTGAATGGAGTTGATAGATTCTGTACGTTCAGATTTTGAGATGTAATGTTTTTGGTTCGGTAAGCAGGGCCATTTGGTAATAAATAGCATACGCAACAAAAACATGTGTCATTTCGTTTATTTATTACATGATATTCCGGAGTACTATTGCATCAAATATAGTGTTATGTGATGTATTTGCTAGGGTGATGAAGTTGATTCATTTCACTACACACAGATATCACTTTGCTGCAAATAAGACGTTTCACGGAAATTGCTAAAGTGGCATTTGGTTCGAATGATTCAGACCTGATGGTGAAATCTGATGAGGAAAATAAAACCAGTACAGTAAGCTACGTATATAATATTATAGTTGGTTTACCCTCAAAACATTTCTTAAGAAATTGTGGATTTTTAATCACCAAAACGTTGCACTATCACACTTAATATTATGTTTGGTTTAATTTTGTACAGGTTTCTGCTTATTTATCCTCGTGTGAAATATACGTGCCAATATGCATTATGTATATGACTGGGAGAGAGTAGAACGAAATTTACCGTATGCTGACATTACATCAATATTTTGTAATGTTACTGAGAACTATCAACCTTGCCAATCTGCACTAGACCGGCGTGGTGGGCTATATAGTGTACAGGCTATATGGCCTATCCCCTTTCAATCGTACCTGAACTGACCTGCAGTGGGACGTATACGTGCTGATACAGTACAATACTGGGGTTTAACATTTGTGTAGAGCTCCTCAAAATATATTCCTGAGTCGTTAAAGGATGGATAAATATCTATAAATATTCACCTAACTTTGTGAAGTCAGAATTAAATCTGGTGATGTTTGGTTTGGTAATCAATTCTTCTAACGACTCGGCTAGAACACGCGAGAAATAACCTAAAAAATAATGTAAGAAAAATAAATTCAGTCAACCATTGGTCTACTTGAATAATACAATTCCTTTTACATTTTGCTGTATGGTATTCTGTACTTTGTGTTCTACTCTATTTGAAAGTGATTTTATACCAACCGGATTAGTGTACAGACGTTGCTTGACGCAATCCAACAAAATTAATACAGGCGTGCAATTCGCTTACAAACCTTCATTGCAATACAGTTTACCTTCGTGTATTGTAACATCATTGTCTGGTAGAATTGAATTGATAGAATTAATAAAAGAAGAGATAATTAATAAAAGAATTCGGATCAAGTTCACAGCGTTGAAACTGAACCGTACTAAACTGCCCCACCGAGGCAGCCTTTCATATTTAATTCCTTAATACTTATAGACCAAGAGCTCGTCGCCACCAGACTCGTCATTTTATAAAAGCTAAAAGTTTGTCTGCAGATACCTCTAACATAGGCATCACAAGATCAACTATTATGAAGTTGCGATCGTGGTTGCTTTGGAAGTGCCTATTTCAGAAGCATGCACAGACAAACTTTCAGGTTTTATGAAATGACGAAATTCTGGCGGCCAGGGGTTCTTCGTCTTTTGTATCGCATGATAGAGAGACTTTGATGCATATGATGGTAAGAGCAGTGCAGCGAAATAAATGTCTCAAATGTCAACATAATCATGTCAGCCTGCTCAAACCCTGATATAAGTAAGCTGTACCTGAAATGCTACTTAAGTCATTTTTATTCTTGGTTTGCTAGAATCGTGTGCCATTTTACGTACAATGTTTAAAACTTATAGCTAGAGAATGTTCGTGATTTTGCCTTATTCACTGAATTGTGTCTACCCGAATACGGTAACATAAAATTCTTTATTTCTGCCTTAACTAAACGGAAAAACATTTTTATAAAATAATATTATGTCAAAAGTTATTGTCATTTCTTTAGACGTAGACTAAATATAAGAAAAAAAGATAGCACCTCATTTAAAATGTTACCTCACGCTCCCACAACAATGAATGTTTACTATTTATTAAGATTTACGTGGTTCCGGTCAAATTTAATTTTTAAAATTCCTTTTTTATAACACATTTCTCTTCTTTCCAGGCAGAATGCGGGGAATGTTAATATTTCTAACGCTGCTTGCCGCGCAGGCTTATGCGGTGAGTATTCCAACAACTTGGAAAATATTTCAACTTTTGCAAGGCATTTTGTGTCACAGCGTCTTCATTTTAACCGGTTTTTGCATAACGTACGTAATTTTCCATTGGAGTAAATAAGTATTCTAGTCGACTTATTATTCTAGTGGCTGTGAATTGCGAGAACGTACGTTGGATTCTTAGATTGGGAAGTCTACTTTGTGTAGGCCGCGGCTATTTTTTGTGCTGTGTATTGTGAGACGAGCATGACATTCACCTGATGGTAAACCATACAACCGCTCACGAACAGTACCAAACAACAACTTGAATTACAAAACAAAGCTTAATATTACACTGCGCCATCCTCAGACATAAGATGATAAGTCTTAATATGTCCAGTAGTCAATCTGGCTATAATGTCTTTCAAGTCGAAACAGTGCATTTACACTGCTGTTTGGTGGAAAAAATAGATATTGCAGTGGTCCAGACGGCCTCTTACATAATATGAGAGATCTACTACCAGAAAAATTGCTAGAAAATATCCTGAAAGGGTTGCCGTAAAGCAAGCAGACAATAATTATAAGCAATATAATGATTTAACATCATACATGTTAAATTAAACGTTATTTGTGGGCCCAATAAAGCGTGTAAAAGAATGAATAAATTGCACTTTAATATTCCTATTGAGGCATTCAAATAATTTTATACGTGGTATAGTGCGATGTAGTAATTATAATTTCAATGGCATAGGAATACGACTGAGAAACTCAACCATACCTTACGCTTAAAGGCTAGAGTGAAATAAATTATAAATGAATTAAGCTCGGATTAAATAAGCTTCATAAACCAAAAGCAATAATACTGTTTTAAACTTCAATGAAGTATTTTACACTTATGTCCACAACACTTCTGTATTTAATCACAAACACAAAAGAATATTCAAATCGAATAATTAATATAAACAGACGCTCATTAAATTAATTACATATAATTCATATCCAATTAATTAAATTTCTTTTAAATTCACAATGTCACTGGCATTATTGCTGGCTTTCAAACAAAATAAAATCTTACTCATAAAATAAAAATTTTCAAAATGTAATTTGGACAATTTTATGTCATTGTGGTGGACTTGGATTGTTGTCCTAAAGGTTATACAGATCAGACTGCTCTTATTAGAATAAACTTTTATAAAGAAATGTAATTTTGAAGTTCTAACAGGTTGTAGAAAATTGAGCCCAGCTCATTGAAGTTGACATCACAAAAAGAAATGTCATTACACAAGAAAATATGAAAGAACTGTGATTTAATTTTCTAGATATTTATTAGATTGGGTACATCTTTTTCATTTTTTAGAAGTACACTAATTAGCTTTTTGCCTTTTATTGAAGCCGAAGCTAGAAATAGACATAAAAACTGGATATTATGATTTAATATAAAAATATATATACGTACTTGTACGGGGATTTATTGCACAAATTAATGATTTCTTAGTAGAGTTTCTTGATAGAGACAAAATCTTATGTGGTCGTATTACCGACAGGCGACATAATATTACTATACATCTTTATGTACAAAGTTAAATCTTAACATGCAAAACATTCCTTACTACATTAAAAGAGCATTAAATATTTGGTTAATTTATTAAATAAATTGGTAATCATTCATTCCATTATACGATAATTAAGTCGTTTAAAACATTGCGCAAATTCAATTATTATAGTGATTAAATCTTCATAAGTGGCGGGTAATATGAAATGACGCAAGGTTCACTCCATGCGCGTAAATCGAGTCATAATTAATCCAAGTAATTAATATTATTGACGATTGAGGTAAAGTTAATAGTAACTGGTAATACTAAGAAAATAAATATTATTACTTGACTTAAATGGTGCAATAATCACCTTGCAATCGTTGCGTGTATATGAGCCTGGTTGCGTTGTTTTTACGCACGGGCGGACAATAGTAACATCTTGGAGTATATGTAGTTCAAGTATTTGCTGTTAGATGTCAGTATAATAAACGTAGGTATTGGGATTTTTGCATGGACGGATTTTTGTCGAAAACCATCACCAAGTTTAATTTTGGAACAAACGAGATATTTGTCATTTTATTAACAACTATAATTTTTTCTTATGGAGAAGATATTTAACGATTGGCATATTAAGGGGTGAAGTAATGGTTTATTATATTTACGCAAATGTTCATGTCAATGTTAAGTGCGTGGTGGCCTGTTGGTAAACGGACTAGACGCGACTGCCAACATGTTCACGGTGGTCGCGGGTTCGAATCCCAGGGCACACCTCTGACTTCGGAGTCATGTGTGTATTGATAGTCAATCACCACGCACTAAAACGGTGAAGAAAAACATCGTGAGGAAACCTGCATACCATAGCGATTTATAAGAATTTCTATGGTATGTAAGTCCGCCAACCCGCACTAGGCCAGCGTGGTGGACTATATGGCCTAACCACTCTCAATCGTACTGACGATTTTAGAGGAGGCCCGTGCCCTGCAGTGGGACGTATATGGGCTGATACAGACGCAAATGTTCGTGGGTCGCCCCGTTTCAATGAACGCAGTAAGTGGTCGAAAGGCTAGCAAATTATAAAATGTTAATATAAACCACATCCGCGATAAAGTCCGTAAAATAGTTTTATTTCAATGAGTAAAGTGAGTCATAAAATAGTGATATTCTAATAGTTTCATTCTTATTTTTCATTTTTTATTTTATTTTGTGTTTTATTGTGTGTGTATGTGTAATACCAACATTTTAAACATTCAGAAATGCCACTTTCTTTATATGGCAGAGTCACGTTAAATCACAGCTTTGTAACGATATGTCGAACGTAAAATAATACAAAAAAAATATTCCGAACAAAATATATCATACATACGCATACACTTTAAAAATATTTGAGGCATTTCACATGAAATGAAAAAACGGAGGTTCTGAAATCCGTTCATATTGGGCATACGGAATACCTCAAAAGGAATAAAATTTCGTCGTTTTTTCAACATTTGTCACTATTGCTCCGTTCCTCGATACGTGAACTATCCAAAGCAAAAATAATTTTCGAATTCGAACCAGTTATCGTTCATTATATTAGCGAAAACAAACAAAAAACTCTTCAGCTTGATATATTAAGTACAGATAAAATTGACAGCTGCGTCACACTAAACGTAGTGAATATTTACAGCAAATATGGATGATTCTGTCTGTACTGTGCCAAGCGAATCCACTGTTTAAAACTGAAAAATGTGCCGAGCATTATTGAGAAGGCCGATACCCAGCAATGTGTTGACGCGGCCTGATATAGACTAAATTGATAATTCATTAATAATTTTGTTGCCAAGTTTATGCAGTATTTATTGTAGTTATTTCGTAGGTAATATTTTCGGGTATATAATTAGTATGAATTATAATAAGTTGCTTTATTTTTATTGTAAGTATACCTGCTTTTTTACCTTAAAAAATGAAAAATAAACATATTTGCACATCGTTTATTTTTTTATTGTTCAGCCTAGAGACTAGTCCTCGTACAAGTAAGCAGTAGTCAAATTATGAGTTATGATAACAAGCAGATAATCCACTCTTATGTAATTTAAATGGCAGTTGCAAAAACACAATAAAGAACAAAGGGAAATTATGCAAGCCCATGGCAAACGTAATGTGGTGTAATGTAGGACACGTAGTTATTATAACTGGCAATTGTCTACCGCGGGCCGTGTTATGTACAATCTCGTTTTATCCGCGTCGCAATTACACATCGGACAATTATTTTTATATATAAATGGGTCTAGTTTAAATGCGCAGTAAGTATTTAAATGTTGTGGTTTATTTAATAAGAATGTGTCAGTGGAAAATACAGGGTAAATTCAGACTGCTACCGGAAATGAAACTAGGTGGTCGTTTTATATTTTAGTAAATTCAGTCACAATACAACTAATATATACAATTATTTTATGTTTTTTACTTATCGTCGTGGTTTTGGTGTTTTTAAGGACGGTTTGAATTATTAATTAAGCAAAAAATATGTTCGGACAATACAAAGAAAAGTTTTTTTTTGCGAAATGATGTAGATTTAGATGCCTTGTTTCTGCAGACACCGAAACTACCACATTTCTTCGTTTTCGGTCGTAGTTTGAATATAACCGGTATAGAATATTTTAACATCATCTAACAAAGTCTAATAGACATATACATAGACAGGTATTGGTTATACAGCATGGACTATGGATTATTCATGTTGAGAAAAATAAAAGTCATATTTTACTTGCACATTTTTTATACAATCGAACGAATTATAACAATAATTTATCCCTTATTAAATCCTTGATTTTTTCTAGACATATATTAAATTCAAGATTTTATTAACTCATCTAGACTAGATGACCATAATAATATATAATGACTGATGCGTAATATGTATGAGATAACTATGTATATAATATGACAAAACACGGATAATATAATTTGACTATTAAATAATAACATCCCAAATGATGATTGAGATTATTTAAAATTATCGAATTTGTAATTAATAAAACTGCTCTTTTTATGATAAAGGACATAATCTACATTTAACTTCTGAAAACCCATAGAATTTCACATTTTTCCATAGTGTAATTTACAATGGCAATTATTAAAAGTGGATAATACAAAAGATTTTTGTAAAGATTAAAACAGGTCCACAAAGGGTAATTAAGGACTCGTTTATGACAAAGCTCCGGTTGTTATACTCGGGAAAGATGTTAATACTTGAGAGACAAACGGTACGAACATCTTATAAATAATTTATCAAGCCGTAGTTACTTCTGTTATATTTGTAATATATTAGTTACAAAGTACAACGGTTATTGGGAGGATTTGCGCTAAGGTGTATTTTAAATGCACGAAATTCCAGTGACATGCATAATAATACATATACAACAGTCACCTAAAGTTCCAACATATAATAAATCTTAGCTCTATGATATCTTATTTCCCGCTATACTATTAAAGAAATGGCGAGACGAGCATGCCGTTCGCCTGATGGTAAGCAATACAAATGCTTATGATCGATAACTCAAACAGCAATGCTTGGCATTCCACTACGCTCGCTATCCTACGACATGAAGATGTTAAGTCTCAATATTCACTTCAATCCAGTAGTTATTATGGCTATTATGTACTTAGAGCCGGAACACAACAGTGCATTAAAACTGTTTTTTGGCGGGAGAAATAGACATTGCGTCGGTCACCACCCAGGAGGCCTCACACATATGAGAAACATACCACCAGTAATAGAATCTAAGACGATTTTCCTCATGTTAAAAATGTTTACCCAATAATAGAATTTCATTTTCAATCTCTATATATATTTTATGATAATTGTTATTTACAGACGCTGTAGATATTATATCTAATACATATGTTTTGCTGTGATAAAAAAAGGCCATAGTTAAGGTCATACAATTCAGATGCAAATAAATTTACCTTAAAATATTAATTGTCTTCAGTAATTTCGTAGCCTTCCTTTTCAGAGGAAATTCCACTCTGATTATGGCTCAGAAGCCATATACTATAATTTATGACATCAATCATATTTCATTGTATTATTAATATAAACCCCAAACAATCAAGTTGCAGGTAAATTCGTATAAACATAAATTACGGTACAAGTAATTGATGCCATTGGTCGGTTATGAAACCACCGACTGCGCGTTAATCAATCCCTTTTGATGTTATAGTACGAGGACTAAATGACACGCCGGTTTGGGAGCGGTGAATTCTCAATATTCGATTAATTGAAATCTATTATTGGGTTGATAGCGTAAACGTGTTCTATCAATTTCTATTGCTGGTTTAGTTATAGCAGTGTAAATTCATTGTTCTATGGTATGTAAGTCTGGTATGGTTCTATGGTATGTTAAAATTTCTATGGTATGTAAGTCCGCCAACCCGCACTAGGCCAGCGTGGTGGACTATATGGCCTAACCGCTCTCAATCGTATTCTCGATTGTAGAGTAGGCCCGTGCCCTACAGTGGGACGTATATGGGCTGATACAGAAATTCATTGTTGTGTTCCAGTTTAAAAGACATTGGAGCGTATAACATCATATGTTTCAGGATGGCGAGGCTAGTGGAATGCCAGGCATTGCTTTGTAATTCATGGCGTTGTTTAGTTTAGCTCCTGTCCATGAACAGTTGTATCGCTTACCATCAGGCGAATGGCAAGCTCGTCTTGCCACGATTGCAATAAAAAATAACTTTGCTTATATGATTGATAAATAAAATCCCAAATCAAATCCAAGGGCACACCTCTGACTTTTCGGAGTCATGTGTGTATTGAAAGTCAATCACCACGCACTAAAACGGTGAAGGAAAACATCGTGAGGAAACCTGCATACAATAGCGATTTATAAGAATTTCTATGGTATGTAAGTCCGCCAACCCGCACTAGGCCAGCGTGGTGGACTATATGGCCTAACCACTCTCAATCGTACTTTCGATTGTAGAGTAGGCCTGTGCCCTGCAGTGGGACGTATATGGGCTGATACAATACAAAAATATGATTGATAAATTTGTCGACCAGTTACTAAAATAAATAGGTTTGACAGCCTCAGTGCGTAGTAATACTACGGTAAGTTAGCAAAGCTGTCTTGGGTTCGAATCCGGGTCAGGCAAAGTGATATTCGATTTTTCAATTCATTATCAGCCCGGCGCGGCGCGGCGTTAGGAATTTGTGCCCGATATACCGATAGGTTCGCTCTCTATCACATCGTGGGATGGAACATACAAATTGAAATGTGGGTGTCCTGACGGCACCTTTGCCTACTTTCCCGTCTGGCGAAAAGGCGTGAGTATACAGGTTGATATTGACATATTTTAACCCATATGTTTCTCATCACCCCAGGTGACATTTTACATAATTTGAAAAAATATGAGAAGATTTTTTTGTCAAAAATTGTGATTTTAGTTCTTACTATTTATGGGCATCTCATATAGATACGAGTTTTTTTACCGCTTAGCTGAACTTTAGTTTAGTTCGGAAACTTATCTGAGCTAAAGAGACTCGGTATCTATAGGGGTTGATCAATAGCTTTGAAACCTAAAATCGCGATTTTTTACAAAACTATCCGGCAGTTTTTGTTCTAACTTGGTACAATGTTATCTGGGATGGGCAGGAGCATGTGGTTTAAATTTAATACCAAATGTCAATATCACGCTGTATAATATAATATTATGTCGATAAATTTTTAGCTTACAATATTTCGTTTAAAATCAAATCAGCATCCTCCATTGCTACACTTTTATTTCTTTCAACACAGACTTGTAAGTAATAGCTCAAAGTATTTTTAGGAACTGTGTTTGCGTCAGAGTAATATAATAATATATCAGACTTCTTGACCCTCTTTAATTTGGTGATTGTTGTCGTGGGAATTCCACTGAGGCAGACAAGAAAATGTATGCAATGTTGCAATAGCAGTCAAATACTTTGTCTGTACTTTAATTACTTGTGAGGGAGGTCAACGCTGTTGAGTAAATACGTCATTTTGTCATTTACACACGTAATCATGATATTTTGGGATTTATTAGGCCCGTGGACGTCATTTCATAAGTTTATAAACAATTTATGAGTCAGTTTTAATATTTATTTTTATTTTTTAAGCTAACGTAAATACATTTTGAGGTTACTTCAAAGAGATATTGATTAGGAGAATTTTAATGCTATATTAACACAAAAGTAAACTTTTCAAAATGTCATCAATGTACTCTAAAAGGAAAAAAATCTGGCAGAAAAATTAAATTCAAAGATAATTATATTTGTTTACCGCCCTTTTATTAAAAATTGCTAAAATAAAACCTTTTAAAAAACGCTTCATAAGAAAAGGTCTCCATTAATTGGAACAAGAAAATATACACCATAACCGAAGGCTAACCTTAAAATCTTGAAACATTTACGCTAAAGGGGCGTCTTCATAATTCTATCAGAATTTTAGCGTCGTAAACACATTGACATCATTATCTTTTCAACGTCAAATGCCAAAATATAAAATGTGAACCGCCGTTGTCAGACGCTACGTTTGAATTATTTTCTGCTAATTTAACACTTATGTTCCTGAATATTTATGAAAGACAAATAGAAATGTATGCAAATGTCAAAGGTTCGGGTTAACATGTAAAAACATTAATTTACTCTGGGCTGAAGACAACTGGTGTATAAAGACCGTATTTAATTAAAGAATACAGAAAATCTACGCAATTGAATAAGCCAGAGTGAATAAATGCTCGTAAATTTTCTTAAACAATGACTCAATTAAGACATTTACCCTAGATAATTAAGAGCTGTGTAGATACTTCTTATATTGATTACTTAATGACAACTTAAATACGATTTTATAATTATTTTACTACTATAAAAAAAAAAATAGATGTTGGTAGAAAATTAGTGTCCAGTCATATAGCGATTACCAAAAATCGTCGTAGAAAACCCGCTTTGATGCGTAAGTGTGTTTAGCCTCCTAGTACCCAAGCACTCTTCAAATACCCTTAATTTAATTCTAAGATTGACACGTGTTTTACACATTCAAATAGAACTATTTTTTACGGATTTTATTCCGAATTTGGTACTATTTTCACATTTTTTAACTTCCCGATGTTTCGATTACTTTGCAGCTTTCGTGGTCACGGGGCGGACAGTAATCAAAACATCGGGAATTTAAAATGTGAAAATTAAACCAAGTTCGTGATGACATCCTTAAAAAATAGTTTCATTTCATTACCCATAATCAAGTTCATCATAACCGCTCATATTTTTTCAAGCAACTTTGATTATCGCCAAAGGGCGTTTTGAAAAGACCTATTCCAAAATGACGACTATTTGATTTTTGGGTTTAAATTACTATTGCATATACCGAGGCTATTTATTGCCTTTTCAAATAATAAAATTTAAGTAAATCATTTTAACTATAAAGGCGTCTTTGGAATAGTCCAAACATACAAACTAACCCTAAAATTGACACTTCAAATGGATAACCCTGACATGAAAAAAAAAACAACTTTAAATCATGGGCTGTAACGAGTGCTATAATTGTGTTAATTTATTTTATTTATGCTCTTTAATGTACGTCTGACATGTAATAATAATATATAAATATTCAAAATATTTTATAATTGGCGGTCATATCACATTAAGCGATTTCTTCCTAGCAACCTTTGGAAGCAAAGGATTAGGTCATAATGACTACGAGTTCAAAAAGTCTCTGGGCGTTAGGATGCAAAGGTTCAAACAATAATATAATATGTAGACCACCAATATTGGTATTAATATATTTAGATTGAACTTTACTCACAAAGCGAAATATAGTCACTTCAAATAAGATTTCGTTGTACAAATTGGTTAGCGACTAGCAACCGCATGACAAAATAATATCCAAAATGTTATTTGTGGCCCAGAAAATATTCACAGAAATGCGTAGGCAGGACGAGTCAAGATTAATTCTAATCTCGTAGTTCTACATATTTCTCAGAGGAGCCAGGTAGCTCCAGCTACATTGTCAGCCGTCACGTTACGTCACTTGTTTTAATTATAGACGAGCTGAATTTCTTTGACGGTACTGAAAAATTTATTGAATTAAAGTAACACAGCAAAAACTATATCGATATTCATTTATAGTGATAGTAATATAATTAAATATACGCCGAGATGAGCATGTCTTTAGCCTGATGGTGAGAACCACCGCTTATGGATGGTAGGAAAACCAAACAACACCATGCATTAAAAACCTATACTTGGCATTCTAATTCGCTAGCCACCTTGAGATTTAAGATGTTAAATCTCAATATTTCCAGTATTTACTCTGACTACAATAAAATTAATTTACGTATCAAAGGCAATTTTATCACTACCATTGACGCACGAATATAAAGTTGTGAAGCAAGAACAAAGGTCATGCAGCATTCTATAGTATAATTACACTACGTCACCATAATATCTTAGTTAACAAGAACGGAATTATCTCAGCGGTTAATTCATTCTGCCTTTTTATTTTAATTCAAATGTTACTATTATAACTTTGTATATCAATGAACATACATCCCACCCACGTCTTGTTAGAAGGTTTCCATCCTAATCAAATTTGATAGAAATAATTCAAGGGTTTCTGAACCGAAATGGATACGTTGCCAAAATTGTTAAGGATTTCATAAGCTAACTGTTTCTTACATTAACGCAAATGTTACAAGTTTTAATAAAACGATTTTTAAAAATATACCGTACATGCGAAAAATAAAATCCATAAAAAATAGATTTATTCAATTCAATTCTCTGAAGTTATTACTTTCATACCTACCTACTAATCACGCATTTTTCCCAGTAGGGGCAGGCAGACTAGTACACGGATACTCACGTTTTGCCTTGTAGTCAGTCATTTGTTTTGAACATAAAACTATGACGCAACAACATTATTTTCATAAAATGAGAACAGATAAACATTATTGACCTTGTTTTGTTTTTGCGCAACAGAGGATCTCCAGTAATGTAGGGCGACAGATGAAAAGGGAGAAGCAAACGTAAAACCTGATATTACATCAGATACCAATTCCTTAACCTGGCTCAGGCAAGCTCCTACACCTAAATCTAGGTACCTGACCTACTTTGTCAAAAAGAGTGTGCTATATAAAATTCAGGAATTTGTTTAATATTCAGTTCAGTGTGACCGAAATCGTATTTGATGGGGTCAAGAAAACTGCTTGAAAATATTTTAAACCTTTACAAGAATAAATTCAATTCATTTTCAAAGTTAGTAATTTAAGAATAATACCAGTAAATACAGGATAACATTACATGTTGGATATTATTATTTTTCTAGTAAATCCATGCATAATTATGTACTTATAGTCTGAGTAGTAAAACAAGTTTTTTTATACAACTACACTAGGTACTTGTACAACAAAGGATTTTATACAAGACGCAATCATGTTTCCAGTACGGTACATAAAAAAAAAATATTTAAATAAACAAAATCAAGTAAAATAATCTTAAAATTATATCTTAATGCAGTCTTTGTAAAGATATTATACTTCCTATATAAGACGAAGGCGCTGTCGAAGATTACACGATCTGAATCATTAATGCCATTCAAGTGATTCGAACGCAGAAATTTCCATTAGGAAGCGTTAGCTTTATATTAATCGCCACATTATACATACAATCGTTGAATAAATATGTTTGTTTATAAAGAAGTAAGGCATTAAATACCATTACAACTTTTGGGCGAGTAAAGGTCTAACAGAATTCAGTAGTTTGGAGAAACTTGGTAACAAAAAACCATTTTGGGGTGCCACAGCACAGTGACATCATAGAAATAATAAAAGCAAACTGACTTAATATTAAAAGGATAAGTGGATTTAGTTCCGCATTAGATTTAAAATCTCATCCTTTGATGTCATTGAAGGTTACGTTTCGGAAATGTAGCCATATTTTAAATGTGCAATAAAATGAACACTGCTGTATTTTATAGTCTACAGTAAGCAACACTACTACAGTCTACAATAAGCGTGTGGTGTTATTTGATTTAAATATGTTTCAAAATACAATAAATACGAATATAAAGGAATAAGGTTTATTGTTACTTGAAGTAGAATATAATTTAAGACCTTTTGCTAAATCTCATAGTTTGAAATTGAAATGAATAAGTATAAGCAACCTCGGCCACTTTCGGCGTGTGATTTTGTTGCGGACCCTGTATGTAATATACATGTTTGTATATGTATTTGATCGAAGATCCCATCAAAGATTTCCTACAAACATGCCAATATAAAAATTAATAGCTTAAGTTATGTTGTAAATAAAATACTCAAAAAACACGATAAAATTATTGGGGAAAATTGAAATATTGAATATATTTTATTGCACTGCTACCGATTTTCGCCATCGGAACGCAGCTTTGTTTGCATATCAGAACATGAAATAAAGCAGAAAGTCTTTTCGTAAAATAAATTGAAAAGGCGATATGAAGGGCATTAATCAAACGAATAAAAAACACATTAAGGGCCATGATACTCACTGACGAGTTTTCAATATATCCTTTTATAGGAACGTTAAACTGAAAATGATTCAGAATATTAGCGGGTCAGTTTTACGCCCATCGCTTATCGATTTATTAACGCTAAATAAATTAAGAGTCTTTCATTACATTTGTTATCGGAATTTAGAGAACTTTTACTTCGCCCCGAACACTGAGATTTTAAAGTATAGTACTTGTTTTCACCTCAAAATAGAGACCAAATATTGCAAATAGTCCTAGTTCATGACTTCATAGTTATACGGATTTGATGTCTGACTGAGATTTAACGAATATACGAGAGGCAATTGCATTGCAAACATAATTGCTTTTTGCTTTCTTCCCAAATGCTTTTCAATTACAGGAACCAATATGCATAATTTTTTTATTACGGGTATTTATCGGGTCAGGGATGCTCCTATCTAGTGGTCATGGCCTGTCCTAGTATAGGTGCTACGAGTACGCGACCTCGGCCCCCGAGCTACTGCAGTCACCTTAACTTCCCTTCCGTGACTGTAGTATCCACTCCCTCAGGCCATACTTTCCTTTCCTATAACATCCTATACCCACAAATCCTATTTCCTTTCCCCGGTTAATGACGGGTAGCAGCGTCATTAACGCCAGTCCCCTACTGCGCTCGCCAACCCGCCTGCCAAGCGTGGCGAGTAACGGCAAATACCCCCACAATGGCGACACATATAGAGACCAGGCCCCCAGTCCCCGGCAGCCCCACTATTCCTGGCTATGGTAGCAGTCATGGTTACGGTGGGGCAGGGGGTGCTAAGAATCCCCGGGTTGGCCCCGGCTACCACCCCCGACGACGACTGGCCCTGGTAACACACAACGTACGCACATTGAGGACAGACGAGAAGATTGTCGAACTGGAAGAAGAATTGAGCAGGTTACACTGGGACATTCTGGGGTTATCGGAAGTCCGAAGAATCGGGGAGGATACGATAACCCTGAAGTCTGGTAACCTGCTCTTCTACCGGGGGGACGACCAACAGTCCCGAGGAGGTGTCGGATTTCTCGTCCACAGGTCTCTCATCAACAACATCGTATCCATCGAAAGTGTGTCGAGCAGGGTAGTATACCTTATACTCAGAATATCAAAAAGATATTCGTTGAAGGTCATACAGGTATACGCGCCGACCTCGACACACCCAGATGAAGAAGTAGAGGAGATGTATGAGGACATAAGTCGGGCCATACATACTTCCAAAACCTACTTCAATGTTGTTATGGGAGACTTCAACGCAAAGTTGGGCAAGAGAAGCGATGCAGAGTTGAAAGTGGGGCAATTTGGACACGGGCAACGGAACCTCAGGGGTCAGAGGCTGGCCGACTTTCTGGAAAAAGAGGGACTCTTTGCGATGAACTCTTTTTTCCAGAAGCCGCCTCACAGGAAATGGACCTGGTTGAGTCCTGACGGTTCTACGAGAAACGAGATAGATTTCATCTTGACGACGAATAGACGGATATTCAGAGATGTCTCTGTGATCAACAGGGTGAAAACCGGCAGTGATCACCGAATGGTTAGGGGCACACTGAATATCAATGTCCAATCGGAAAGGCGTCGCTTGATGAAATCTACGCTCCGACCTACTCGCGCACATATCCAAAATCCCGAGAGCTTTCAACTCGAGCTTACAAATCGCTTTGATTGTCTAGAAGAAAACCTTGCAGTGGACGAGCTTAACAGGGGTTTGGTAGAAGCTGTCCATACGGTGGGATCTAAGTATTTTAGACCCCGCCGTAGAGATAGACCACAAAAACTCTCGATCCACACTCTTGACCTCATGGCCGAACGTCGATCTTTAACGCTGCAGTCTTCCGATGACGCCGAAGCATATCGGCGGCTCAATAGAAAGATCTGGAAGTCCTTGCGACACGATGTCCGTGCTCACAATACTGTGAGCATTAAGGAGACAATTGAGCGGAACGGAGGCTCCAAAGTGTTTGCAAGAGACTTATCTATTGGGCAAAGCCAGTTGTCTAGGCTGAAGACGGACGACGGCCGCGTGGTATCGACGAGGGCAGAGGTATTAAGGGAGATCGAGAGGTTCTACGGACAGCTTTATACCTCGGTTGCCCAACCTGCTGTTAGCTCGGCCGAAGACCCGAGAGCCGAGTTGATCCGACACTTTAGCGATGATATCCCGGACATCAGCCTGTGTGAGATTGAGATGGCCCTGAAGCAACTTAAAAACAACAAGGCGCCGGGCGAGGACGGAATCACTTCAGAGCTTCTGAAAGCGGGCGGAACGCCAATACTGAAGGTCCTTCAGAGGCTCTTCAATTCTGTCCTTCTCGAGGGCTCAACGCCGGAGGCATGGAGCAGGAGCGTGGTGGTCTTGTTCTTCAAAAAAGGTGATAACACTTTGCTGAAGAACTACAGGCCCATCTCGCTTCTGAGCCATGTCTATAAGTTGTTTTCGAGGGTCATCACAAATCGTCTCGAACGCAGGTTTGATGACTTCCAGCCTCCCGAACAAGCCGGTTTCCGAAAAGGCTTTAGTACCATAGACCATATCCATACGCTTCGGCAAGTTATACAAAAAACCGAGGAATATAACTTGCCGCTTTGTTTAGCGTTTGTGGACTATGAGAAAGCCTTTGATTCGATCGAGGCTTGGGCTGTGCTACAGTCTCTCCAGCGGTGCCATATCGACTATCGGTACATCGAAGTGTTGAAGTGTATATACAACAACGCCACCATGTCGGTCCGAGTACAAGATCAGAGTACGAAGGCAATTCCACTACAGAGAGGCGTGAGACAGGGAGATGTCATATCTCCGAAACTGTTCACTGCCGCGCTGGAAAATGCCTTCAAGCTCTTGCAGTGGAAAGGATTCGGCATTAACATCAACGGCGAGTATATCACTCACCTTCGGTTTGCCGACGATATTGTAGTCTTGGCAGAATCGCTGGAAGACCTTAGCACTATGCTCGAAGACCTCAATCGAGTCTCCCAACAGGTGGGTCTTAAAATGAACATGGACAAAACGAAGATCATGTCGAATGTCCATGTTGTGCCCACCCCCATCGGTGTTGAGGGCTCGACTCTCGAAGTTGTAGACGAATATGTCTATTTAGGACAAGTGGTCCGGTTAGGCAGGTCCAACTTCGAGAGAGAGGTCAATCGGCGAATCCAACTCGGTTGGGCAGCGTTCGGGAAACTACGCGACGTTTTCTCGTCCAAAATACCTCAGTGCCTTAAATCGAAAGTCTTCGATAGTTGTGTGTTGCCAGTGATGACTTACGGCACCGAGACGTGGCCTCTCACTATGGGCCTTATTAGGAAGCTCAAAGTCACTCAACGAGCTATGGAGAGGGCTATGCTCGGGGTTTCCCTACGAGATCGAATCAGGAATGAGGAGATCCGTAGGAGAACTAAAATAACCGACATAGCCCACCGGATTAGCAAGTTGAAGTGGCAATGGGCAGGGCACATAGCGCGGAGATCTGATGACCGATGGGGTCGGAAAGTGCTCGAATGGAGGCCACGTAGCGGACAGCGCAGCGTAGGACGTCCACCCACAAGATGGTCCGACGACCTGGTAAAGGTCGCGGGACGTCGCTGGATGCAGGCTGCCTCCAACAGGTCTCTGTGGAAATCATTGGGGGAGGCCTATGTTCAGCAGTGGACTTCCTTTGGCTGATGGATGGATGGATTTATCGGGTAATTTTGTCCCAAATATATGAAGTTTCCATTCATCAATCAAAGAGGTTATCCAAAACCAGTGACTTCAAAGCTGTCATAAAATCGGAATCGAAACGTTTCCAGTGAAATCTATAAGCGCACGTCAATACCGCCTCCTGGATCAAATGAAGAGTCAACATTTCATACGAATGGTTGACATTTTGTCGATTACGCTTCAAATACGTTTATAAAATATTTCGAAGATTATTTTTCTTATTTTTTTACTTATACCACTATAAAATAAGTCAAAGGAAGCAGTATCCTGAGTTGAAGCCATTGTTAAGGAATTTCAATAATGTTTAACTGATGATTTCTTAATTTGTTTGTCAGTTAATTTTGTTTGTTATGATATAATGCATTCGGATCTAAGTAGCCAGCGCTTGTGAAAATTATAAATTGAAAAGATGAAAGGCCTTTTCCTAGCAATGGGAGACAAGTTGGGAAGAAAAAAAAAAAAGATAATACACAAATTTACATGTTGTATTTTTTTTTCAGGCTCCACAATTCGTCACATTCAAGGACGGCAAGCTTGGAGTGAACTTTGGTGGATACCATGCTGGCGTTGGTCTCGGTGGCATATTGGGTAAGAATAGACAATACATTTTATACCAGATTTCATATATTTAATACTTATCGCTCCATATATTAACCGTTAGATATAAAAGATCTTGTGACTGTATAATACATTGAATATATAATACATTGTAAAATTAATACTTATCACACTATCAATAATAAAATTATAAATTTGATTTGGTAATGGGAGCAACTTGTATTTTAAATAGGCGTGTAAATAATAGGCACACCAATAGATAAATTTTAATAAATGTTACGATGCAAAGCTCACTACAAAAACAAAAAAGAATATTTTATAGTGTTAAAAAAGCTCAAAAATTTTAGTGCTCTTTTCAAACAATAGAGCGTGTCCCAGCCATTACGAGATTTATCAATCTATTTAAATTATTTCAATAAATATTTTAGATAATATGATAAATTGGCTGTGATGTATAAAATATATATATATATATATATATTTTACTCGTTTACTATCACTGATATACATCTGAACACAATATATTATTTATCTGCTTAGCAAATTACTCCCCATTTTACGGCCCGTGACCTATTTTTTTTTCTTTTTATTGCAATGAATGGCGAGGCTAGCATGCCGTTCGCCGTTTGCCTGATGGTAAGCGATACGACCGCTCATGAACATTAGATAAAACCAAACAACACCTTAAATTACAAAGCAACGCTTGGCATTCCGCTGCGCTCGCCATCCTGAGACATAAAATGTTAAGAAGATCTTCTATTTTGTAGGTGTAATGTTAGGTAGGTGTAATATGTAGGTATGTGTAATGTTCTATTTATCTTCCTAACCTTTATAATACGTGCTAGGTACTTTGCGCTCCAATACACATTCCTTCGCGTGTTCTAATAGATACAAGCTTTCCAGATCTCATTGTTATATCTAACGTTTGTGTTCTATATTTTATGCCCCAATTCCCACATGGTATTATATTTTATTTATTTTTGCTCGTTTTCTGAGTAAAATACCGAACAATTATGAGTAGCGCGGCGAGAATCTGCGGCTTTTAAATCGATAGTTGAATGATTTAATAGATCCCTGTGTCTCATCGAAATACCGAAGCAGTATTGTAAAATAATTTATCATGCAGCATTAAAATATAGCAGTAACAAAAAAGACAAGAAAAAGTACAATCAATGTTCATAATATTGATGTTAATCTCTTCTAGACGACCTCTAGGTGTATTGCATTGACTAATATAACAAAGTAAGGACGGTGATTAAGGGAACAAAAAAAATGACGTAGATACATGTGAATTAAACATGGATGGCTAGGTAGTACTTACAGTACCAATGTAAACAATGCAAACGAAATGTGAAACATTGTCACTTAGACAAATCTTAATTAACAGTATTCTTGTTTATTTCATCGGTAAATGGAATACTGACGATTATAGCTTTGGCAAAACTATGCATGCAAACACGATGATATTTAAAAAAATCGTAGTTCTTTGTTAGATTTTTTAAATTGCATTATTACTGTATACTGACATGATAGCCTGTATAATTACATACCTACATAATATAAAACCTTTGATTCAAATGCAAGTAATTGTAAGTATTAATAAAATTAGTACAGACTATGAAGAAGTACGTGTACATTCATTACTGCTTGACACCTTGTTAACTTATTGTGAACGTAAATGCATATTTAATGAACATTGTGATAATTACACAAAATTGTAGACAGAAGTACATAAGTGTAAAATACATTAAATCCCGAGGGATGATAAAGAAAAAATAGATCTATTTTTTACGTATTTTATCAAGGATTTGGTTTAATTTTTACATTTAACGCTTTTGTGGCCACGGGCGGTCTCTAAAGTACTACCCACGCGAATCCGTAAAAAATATTATATTTTAATTTGTGACATTCGCTTTAATGTAGGAAACTATTAATAGACAGCCTTCGTGGCGCAGTTGGTTAGACGCCGGCTGTAAAACGAGAGGCTGCGGGTTCGATCCCCGCACTGAGACAAGTGTTTGTGAGGGTCACAAATATTTGTCTCGCGTCTGGCTGCTTGTCACACCGAAAAGTCAGTAGTAATTTCTGATACGATACAAGACTTTTGTGTTTATTATTTTTTGTGTATATAATTAATCTTAATGTGGGGTCAGGGCTATGTATGTGTAGGATGTATTTATTTATTATTATTATTAAGTTAAAAGAACAAAACCATACATTGCGTCTAATTGTTATCACCAAATTCCTGACGCTGTTTTGCCTCCACGAGTCCAAATACTCCTGGTAATATGCCTATGCATAGTTGAACATTGCGATTTATACAAAAAACTGACGTGTCATAAAACCGAGTGTAGACCATAAAAACTGAATTCAACATCGTCCAAGTTTAAGATACTTTTTGCTCTTGGATTATTGTAAAAAGTAACTACCTATATTTATTAGATACAGGATTATTGATTAAGGCAAATAAAACAACGTCATGTTCGTGCACAGCAGAAACGAGAGAGAGAGATATATATATATATATATATTTGTCCTTCTTTTTTTTTATCATTTCGTTTAGAAATCTAACAGTTTATCGCGTATGTCACACGCCTAATGAATAAAACAAACATTTTGTGCAATATGTTGGAGAGAGTATACTTGATGTGACAAAATCGCATGTACCTTAATTCGCTTTGTAATGACAAGGTATTTTCAATATGTATTAAAACGGTGAGCTCATGTATCAATTTATGCTTGTGATTAAGCACGTATGATAATTCAATTAATAGGTGACGGCTTAGCATTTAATTGTGAACGAAGGGTTAAATATATTTCACATTTTAAAACAAGAACGATCTGTACCTATGTTAAAATATAACACCCATTTTTAATTTAACTTTCAAACATTCGGTTTATCTATTTAGCTTTTACAAATACAGTTTTTTTTTGTACACCGACAAGTACAAAGCGAATATCTACGTTTTTTTTTCTAATGCTCAACGGTGTGGCAGCAACAATGGGCGGTGCTATCTCTTCGAATGATTGCTTTCAGCAAACCTTTGGATAGATTGTATCGGAAATAGAAGTTTCTGGCGGTGCAAAATAAAGATAACGCGGTTATGGCTATGAGAAAGTTTTAAAGTTACATTAAAGTATACATATCATACAACAAATGCGCACTGATTTAAAAAAAAATTACTTCTATGATATTTTGTTTAGAAACACCAAACAACGTTGCCAGACTTGTTTGAATGAAATTGAAATTGTTGCATAACCTAACTTTGACAATAAGTTTAATTTTGACAATGTCATCGCCATACATTTGAGATGTATTTGACATTGCTTTAATATAGGTATGGAATTCACATTTTCAAGGTCGAAGTTACCGGCAAAGTTTGTGCAAATCGGCCTCGGACTGAAAAGGAAACGCTTTATATATGTACATAACGCTGAGAGAGTAATTAAATAAAAATACCTGCCATATTTAAACGCCAATGTTTTTACGAGGAAGTAAAATTCCTCTATCTAATTATTCTTTCGTAAATGGATAATTAAGACAAAATAATTTAAGTTTCTAAGTATTTAATTAGTAAAATAATTAATTGCGAGTAACCTTTTTAAGAACTGAAATATTATACAGAATGAAATGCTGAGGGCTTATCGTTAGAAGGCGGGTAAAATTACTTACAAATGTTATTAAAACACTAATTTTGTTTTCATAAATTGGTAAGTACTAAGAATCTATATATTAATACGTGATGCAAAAACTTTGGATCCCTTTTTACGAAAATTGCGCGGACGCAGGAGCATAAAATTTGGCACACTTATAGTTTATGTGTAGGAGAAGTGGAGAATGCTAATATTTTTCAATAATAATGCTTATAAAGTACATTAAATCAAAAAATAAAACATTACACACACTGCTATGCATTTCACACACACATCCATACACAAGTATACATACTCTGGTGTCAAATTGTTTCTTTTCTTTTTCATTTTGTTCTTCTGACATAGACATATCAAAAAAAAGGTTTTATTCGCCTAATGAGGTAATAATATTAATATTAAAAGAGAATATTAATTTTAAATGAGGCAATAATATTAATATTAGGCCTAATATTAAATTGAATATATAAAAAAAGATTTTAATAATAATGCATAAAAAGTACATTAAATCAATAAATAAACCAGCATGCATTTGACACACGTATACACAAGAATTTGTACACGTATACATACTCTTTGGTCAAATTATTTCTTTGGGACATAGTTGAATGTCAATCAGAAAAATTTGTTTATTGTGGTTTTGTTGAAAGTCAAACAGAAAATATTTATTTGATGAATACTACGTGAAATACTGAGCGCTTATACAAATTGTGTAGCAGTAAGATACGTTTAAATGTACACGGACTATCATTATATGCATAAAGAAAGTTTTGTAGCAGCAATCTGCAATAACAACATTCAGGTACAAAAAAAAAATATAATTTACTATTGCTGGTTCAAAGCAATTATTGTAGTTAAATGTGCACGAATTATCAGAATAACATCATCATACAGGTAAAAACTATTTCTCTTCTTGATTTGGTCGAATTTCGACCGCTAGGCGACCACTAGTAAATATAAATGAACGAATCTCATTATACAAGTTACGTAGAAAATATGATTTCATATTATTGATTTCAAAATATGAAACAAGTAAGGCTTGAAATTAACAACGCTTCCACTTTTTTATTAATTTATTTATTTTTATTTGAATTATTTTGATTTTACATTCAAATTATTACTACAAATTTATTTGTGTATTAGTGAATCATTTTGGCTATAAAGCAATTTTTTTTAGAATCCGTTGCTTAGGCTATCTTCGTCCAAATAATTCTAAGAGAATTTTACGGTACTCCTACTAATTAAAATTAACGTTTCACTTAAAAAAATAATAATCTTAACAGTACTTTATTGAAATGGAAGAACTCAGTTCTGTTTACATTATTAAACCATAATGCTTTTAGGCCATTTGTAAGTTTATTGAACAAGCACTCCTCCATCCGTTTTTTAATATTATTTCTAAATTTAGATAAAACCTTTTTTACTGTCGTTCACATAACTGGAAATAGCTAAATTACATTATGAGATTGCAAAACGATCGTCAAGAGTCAACAAAAATAATTTAAATTTTTAAAATATCTGAATTCGCTGTCACAATATTAAATTCTAAAAATATTTTTGGTACAAACTAAATGACAAAATAATGCTTTCCATAGTAACTTCCGAAACTGTCAAAAAAAATTGTTATGGGTTTACCGCTATAATTAATGTTTCCACCATCCTGTATTTTAATACTTCAAGTATATTTTGTATTCAGAACGTCCTTAGTTTTCGTGATGTTTCTTTTCTTTAGATTTATTACAATATTCTTTATGTATGCAAGAAAGTTACATATTTGTTCAGTTTTATCTGACATTGTCTATGTTTCCGTTTAATATAAACATTTTTATTTAAAGAGTTGGTATTTTAAATATCTAATATATTTGAGATAATCATGGTCTGTTTGTCTCGGCGGTGCAGTTGTACTACGGTATGATTGTAAGCCTGAGGTCACTGGTTGGAATGCCTGTTGGGGCAAAGTAATATTGCATTTTTCATACAATATAACCCCGGAGTCAGAAATATGTGCCCAATGTGTCAATTGGTTCACCCCCATCACACCGTGGGACGGAAAAACAAGCCAAAACGTCACTCCTGGCTAACCCTCCTGGGAAAAAGACGTGAGTTTATGTACGTATCTATGTACATAATATGTAATACTGCCGACATAATTGTGCCGGCTTTTGGAAAATTCGATTTACACCATAAAAGAACTCGAAACTTGGGTGGGGTATTAGGCTTTACATGTTGTACCGTGATCACATTTTGAGAAAATACAGATAACCTAACACCAAACATTATTCTACTGTGTTCCTCTATTCCTATATCAGACCATATACGGCCCATTGCAGGGTACGGGTCTCCTGTACAATCGAAAGTACGATAGATTCCTCTATTGACTATGATAAAATATTTTGTTTTATAGGTGGGTCAACCGGTGGTGGGCTGTTTGCTGAAGCTGGCACTCCTCATGGCCAGTCAGCTAGGGCTGGCCTTGGTGGCAGTGTGAACGAAAACGGTAGAGCAGCTGGTAAGGAACATTTAAATACTATGGGCTTAGTGTGAGACGTTACACCGAAAGGTAGGACTGAATAATCTTGTGTCGAAAATGATAGGAGTCATTGAACAGTCGAAACTACTTTCGTCATATTATACTTATAACAATGTAATAGTACACAATTTTATTGAAATCAAAAAAGTATTATTCAGTTACAATTTTAAATCTGTGTATAAAATTGATTCGAAATGTTTTCATTGTAAGATTTGAATTTGAAAATAAAATATATTATATACAATGCACTTCGCAACAACAGTGTCTTTACAATAACAAAACACGAAAGTAGAATGAAATCTACGTCAGGTTTAACTTGAACCATACTCGCAAAATATGCAACAATTCTTTCCAGGCTACATTCATATTTGTCATATTATGCAAAGACAAAACATGAGCAAAAAATTATGTCTTAAAGAAATATAAATAATATGTATGTAAAAGTAACAGTTGGTTGACAATTTTGAACAAACAAAATATAGAACTAAATTGACGTGTTTTCTGGAGAATTTAAATTATGCTTTAGATTATCAACGCAGATACCTTAGAACAATGACGGTAGTTAGGAATTAATTGAGCATTTACCTTTGAGCCGACATTTGAAGTCAGGAGGGCAAGACTAATTAAGGTAGGTGATGCTGCGTAATAGAGATGAATAAGTTCTCAGCGAACAGACATAAAATGGCACAAAATTAGTTTGAAAATTTGACCAAAACATATTTCACGTAGAATTTATTCACCTAAAAAAATTGGTGGGTGTATTTATTGTTTATTTTATTTTATACAGAATCTAAAAAAACATTAGTTGTCGCAGTTTGCAAAATATAATCTATAATTTGAATAAAAACTATCAAAAACATTTTATGATTAAAATATACTGGATTACAGAAAAAGCATGCTATGCTTCAATGTTTATTTATTTTTTTGTTTATTTATTTTTATTCTATTTTGTACACCAAATAAACCTCAAACTTAACTAATATTTAACATAATAATGCAAATGGCAGTGTATGTGTCGCAATGTATAAATTTTCTCCATGTAAACATTTTGAAAACCTGTTATTATAGGAGGTCTGTATGCTGGGGCAACAGCGGGTGGCAATATTAATGCTGCAGCAGGATTATCTGGAAATGCGGCTGCAGACGATCTTTCTGGTCAAGGATTCGCATTTGCTCAGTCAGGAAAACACCATGCAGGAACTAGTATGGTAAGAAGCTGGAATGGAGGTCGCCGACGACAAACAAGACTACCATCACGAGACTACAAATATTATGATGATGACTATTGATTGGTGGCGGCAGTTCAGTTTTAATCCTATAATCTGGTGGTGTCATAATTTTTATTAAATCTTTTATCTACTTCCCGCATTTAAAAATAAAATTATACTAAATTTTAATATCATTTTATTCAATTAACACCAAAATGTAATCTACATAAGTAGCAGCCATATTATAACAAAGTTAACAAGAACCTTTCTTAATTATACAAGTACTAGTTACTTGGCTACTTGGCTGTGTGACACTAAATCTTCGATTACTCTGAGGAATAAGGTAATAGTACCCTATTTTCTACGTGCATGCACTCGCAATAACACATCCATACGCAATTTCACATCTCGTTTTCGGGGCTTCATTCTACCATGATTCACTGTAGACCATCAACATATGCATGAAGCTTTCCAAAATTGGGACGTAGTGCATAATACATTTGCATTTCTTTAGTCATTTACTATGCATGAGTGGTTATTTGATAATTATCAATTCGTAATTCCATATTCAACTCTCAGGTGGGAGCAACGAATGCCGAAGGATCTATAGGAGCTACGTATTCTGAATCCTCTGCGATACCTAGCACAATAGTTAAAGAAACCGTAAAATATAAGAAAGTTCATAAAGAAGTGAATGTTGATGCACTCAATGAAATAAAACCCGAAGCGGCTGCTGGCGCGGAAGCAAATGTACAAGCATCTGTTGATGTAAGTGCTAATGCACAACCAACACTCGTCGTCAAAGAAGTGAGTAATTGGATATCGCCTAATAAATATAATAGGCATAGTTACGCTACTCTCGATTTACAAGATATCATAAACTATGTCCTTCGAGTGCCTTCAACAGGAAGTGGTCAGACGCGGTGGAAGCCGTATAAAAGTCATAGGTTTCATCAGGTTTGTCTCAGTCATGTGTATTGTGTTACAAATGCACCAGAGGCTTTATGAAGCTGGATTTTGAGCACTTGCCATCTTTTCGTATTAATATTTTCTTGTGTTACGATGATCTCTTTAAATCATGATATCTTGTGCTAACACTGACATTGAAACCCTTCTTTAATCAAGTTATTAAAACGATAATTGTGGTTTTATTGCAGGTTCACGTCGAGCAACCACCGTTAATAGTAGAAAAACATATAATTCATAAGCATACAAAGCCTCACCACCACCACCACGTCCACAAGACAGCCTACATTGGTGGTTATATTGGAGCTGGTGCCGAGGCAGCTGCGCCTGCAGGTGCTGTGTATAAGACAGAACCAGCCATCGAAAAGAGAATTGACGTGGGAGTTCACAGTGCAGCGAGTGGCGGGGCAGTAGCTGAAACAGGCGTTAATGGTGGAGGACAAGTTACATACAACAAAGAAATTACTGTGTCCAAGAACCCAACCTTTTTCCAAGATATATTTAACGTGAGTTAATAAGATATGATACAAGTCGATGTTGAATTCAAGGATATTTTAATTTTCATTGTTACTTTTTATACAAAACTATGGAGTTGAGACATACAATTTTTATTCGTTAACAATAAAGTAATTCAGATGGTGTTAATGAAATGGAATGAGAATATATTGTTGGCAAGTTTTTTAATGGCCTTTGTATATTTTATGAACGAAGATTTTGTTTTAAAATTATTATGTGGTGTGCGGAACATTCTCCCTCCATGAAAACCTATTTGGCTGCTTGTAGAGTTTATTTTATATTTTTACATTCACAGATTCCCATTTCTGCGCTGAAGGCAGTAAGCAGTTTTCTCACTAACACAGCAGAAAATACGAATGTGTCAGTAAAGAAAACGGCCACAGTTCATACAGGTGTTTACGCTTAAACATATAGATAAGAATGTTTTTATATATTTTAATAAATGAGAAATAATTAGCTGATGTTTTATTATAGCTTCAACGAATTTTTAAGCTAAATGCTTCTGCCTCTGTAGTACCAGTTTTAATTAAAGGTTTTATTTTTACTTAGGCGTCACAAAAATATTATATTCATTTTTACAAGCCACAATAAGAAACATAAGTGACCTGCGGAGAACTGCGAGGTATAAACTCAACGCTTTCTTCGCCCTCGTAATCTTGATGATATTTTTATCTCCTTAGCTTTTACTACGTTTTTATTTTTTACGATCGTCCCATTTACGTGGGATACCTTTGGCAGACTTGTTAAAAATATAAATAAATTTGCACAATATAAAGTCTGCATTATCATAAATTATTTCTGTCTCCTATATAATATCTGGAGGCAGAACAAAGCACAGAGTAAAAAAAACTGTTTTAGTAACCTTTAATATGTTTTGTCCAAGTGGTTAAATTCTTATGTGACGTAAAAGTTATGTACAAACATAATAAGTACGAAATAATGGGCATTACATTTTCGTAATAGACATTTAACAAAACTTTTATGTTGTTATAATGCATGCCGATCATATCATCTTCTATACTTTTTAGCTATCCAATTCATCTAATCAATTACGTAAATTGATCACAGATTCTGACTCGATATCACCGAAACATGCATCATCCGTATCATCATCATCATCATCATCCGATGCACAGATATCGGTAGAGACACCGAGTGCATCACAACTCATTGATGGCATATTCGCTGTAAGTTTATAAATTGGGTCTACCACTTTGATTAAAACTGCGTTGGTATTTGGTAATTTTGGCGATCTTTATTTTTTGTTTTGGTTTGATTTTGGTGTTGGTATTTTGTTTGAGATTTGAGTGTGGATGTATTGACCTCGTTTGATTTTCGGCATTTGCGCTGTTTAATGCTTTAAGCTATTTGAGTTTTGGCATTTGCGCTGTTTTATGCTTTAAGTTTTGCCATCGTATTTGGGTTTTAAATATCGGAAAAACTTTTTGTGTACTAGTCGAATAATTTTGTGCTACACTCTTGGAATGAGTCAATTCTTTTGTGATTATAAAACATCGTCATGTACATAATATACTTCCAGTGTGGGATAGAGTTCTAATTAATTTTGGTTGAGATTCATCAGATTCAATATATCAAAGACTTCATATAAATTTCAAATTAAATCTCTTCGCTCTAGATTAAAGAATAATCACTCGAATTTATTCGAAACTTCCATGTTATTTTATCGCGTAAGACCAAATGGAAGCCGCTTCAAAACGCAAATCAATTCTATTGATGGCCTTTGAAGTAATCCATTACAACTTCGTTTAACCTTTTTTTTCGGTATTGGCAACATATTCACTCTCACATTTTTCATCATCCATTTATCTTTGCTTCGGTATACAAAGTAGTTTACTACGTCAGGACCCAAAGTGAAGTTCTAAAACATTTTTAAGGATACTAAATTTTTATCTGGCTACCAAATGTTTACGACTTTGGCCCCTATAAAGTTATCGAGAATAAATTTCATTCCAGTTTTAAGACCGCTAAATGACTTAAGATATGCTAAGCATTCACTTGGTTTTAAAGTAAATAGCAAATCTATTATTTTTCAACTTTTAAAACTTTCAAAATAATGTAAATCAACAACACAGACACTAATTTTGCCCATTATATTGTGACGGAATATTTATCACTTTGAATGATATTTGTATAAAAGAAAGACATAGGCGATTTATGTATTGTGCGTATCTTTAAACATTTTAAGAAAAATTAAAAATTTCAAGTTGTCATCATAAAGTATATTAGGGCTATTGTATTAATATGGTATGCTTGTTTCCTACTAATCAAGGGATGTCTAATTGAGTTTGATGTTAAACTACAACCAATAATTTTACCATAATAAATCTTAAGTAGTTTGTTATTTACTAACTTGAGAGTGTTATTTTGAGGTTTCAATTAAGTAATTTAATCCATGTTATTAGTTTATGACTATGTAACATAATAACGTTGTCAGTGAATATAATACGTAGTTGTTGGTGACAGGATAATTATGAACCAAACTACTAAACATTAATCATTGCATTTGGACTGGTGGTCTGGTTGGAAATGGGTATTTCACCCCAAGCACACTAATAACTAACTTTTACAAAATGTAACCTTAGTGAATCTAAAGAGTGGCTTAATCGCTTCAGAAAAATGTTCTCAACTAAACCTAATTGCCTTTTTATAGCACTGTAATTACCACTCTCAGCGGTTTTCGTCAAAAGGCTTTAGCCAGCTTAGTTTTAAGCAGTTGAATTTTTGATTTATTTGTTATTAAACTCCGTACTCATAATAAATGAATGATAATGTAAAATATTAATTGTATACTGTCAATTATTTTATAAACTGGACTTAAGCGAAATTACGTTCCACTGCAAAATTGCCTTGATGAAATAATTATCCTGAATCTTTTTCTTTCCTCTATGTAAATAAATTCAAATCTTAGTTATATTCATTACAATATCGCTTCACTTCTAAACATATTTCCCGAATTACGTAACACTGTAATTTCGGAAATATCTAATGTGTCTCCTGGATGTCGAACTCTTAAGTGACATGTCAAACTTCGTAACATTATCTGAAAAAAAGGTAAATAAACATTGGTTTGTAATGACAAGTTCGAGGAAGTGTGTAATTTGTTTTTAAATTTAGATCCCCATTAACACCCTCGGCGCTGTTAACAAGTTCTTGGATAACAACGTTCCTCTAAGGAAAAGAAAACAGGTGAGAGAAAGAAAATCTTAACTCATTATTTAAGTCCACTTTACGTAAATGTATCACTATAATGTTTTAAATATTCTAACACTTATAAACATAAATGCTTTTAGAGTATTGTTTTGAAGTGAACGGTTTAAAACAACGATTTTAAAATGTTAAAGCAGCCGTTTAAATGCAATAAAATATATTTTATGTTAATTTAATAATAGTTGAAAGTGGGTATAAAGGATGTCCAACTGACGACAGCCGATGCTCACAATATTGACGGGTACAAAATAAACAACAGTGAATGTCAATTCGATGCTTCCACTACCATACATTCACAATATAGTAATCGTATAAAACAAAGTGCGTGGTGGCCTGTTGGTAAACGGACCAAACGCGACTGCCAACATGTTTACGGTGGTCGCGGGTTCGAATCCCAGGGCACACCTCTGACTTTTCGGAGTCATGTGTGTATTGATACTCAATCACCACGCACTAAAACGGTGAAGGAAAACATCGTGAGGAAACCTGCATACCATAGCGATTTATAAAATTTCTATGGTATGTAAGTCCGCCAACCCGCACTAGGCCAGCGTGGTGGACTATATGGCCTAACCACTCTCAATCGTACTCTCGATTGTAGAGTAGGCTCGTGCCCTGCAGTGGGACGTATATGGGCTGATACAGATAAAACAAAGTTGATTCCCGTCTGCATGTATGTATGCTTAGATCTTAAAACTATGCAACAGATTTTGATGCATTTTTTTAAATAGATAGAGTGATTCAAGAGAAAGGTTTAAAGGCATAAAGATAATCATAAATATTAATATGACAGGTCACAACAGAAGGTGAATCAGAAGAACCGACAAGAGTAAGACTGGGACCATACGCAAGAAGGCGAGCAAACAAACGAGTGGTGATATTGGAAGAAGATACAAATGGATCTCAATAAAAGCACCTTAACAATTTAAAATTATTATTGACGCTATTATTCCTAAGCGATATTTGTAAATATTTTCTCATAATGTAATATTAATTTCACTTGCTATATTATTCTTGTATTAATTTTGTTATTTAGAAACATTACGTCCTTTTGTACTTTAAATTTATTTTTTGTTTTGCAAAACTATTGATACCATATTGTTTAATCAGAAGATGAATTGTGTATGTTTTCGTACAAATAATTCATAGAAATTAATATAATTAGATGTCATTTGGAATATACGTCTGTCATACCATAAGTTTTAGCAGATCACTGCGAAAATCCTTGTAGGACGCCTTTATTTATTTTATTTTATTGTTCTTTTTCGACGACCTTATACCACTTGGTAATCTCTTCCAGGTAACTTTGGAATGGATCTTATAATAGGAAAATGAGGGCAGTCTAAGACGTAAATAATTACTTAGCACCAATGACTGTTCTATGGCTGAAGATATCGATAGTATTATTCACTAACGAATATTTATGAAATATAGACGAACCTGTTTGCATAATATTGTCTGTATCTGTATCATACGTCCCACTGCAGGGCACGGGCCTACTCCACAATCGACAGTACGATTGAGAGTGGTTAGGCCATATAGTCCACCACACTGGCCTAGTGCGGGTTGGCGGACTTACATACCATAGAAATTTTTATAAATCGCTATGGTATGCAGGTTTCCTCACGATTTTTTCCTTCACCGTTTTAGTATAATATTGAATTATACAACTTCCCAACAGTACCTAGATATTTACTATCTACACACTGACCCAGCTAGGATTCAAATAAAATTATGAAATTGGCGCCAATTTCACAGCCATGCGGACATTACCATCTGAAATTATACAGCAAATATGCGAACACCTGCTACATAGTGGCTGTTGAAAAGTAGCGATAATAAAACGGTCAGATACCAACTTTACATACTATTAAACCTTTCACTGAAGCATTATGGAGGGATAATACCTAGAAAATCTCAAAGGGTTTTAATGCTTTTATTCATCTAATATAGAGACTAACTTTTAAAGCTGGTTAGAATACGCAATACATTAAAATTAATATGATCGTCTAAATGTTAGACTCTAAAATGTGAAATAATAATTTACTAAGGCTAAGACCATATATTTACGTGAAACTTAATTGCATTTCACTTTAAATTGATGGCTTTAGGGCTCAATTTCACTTTGATAATCTAGATAAGATAATATATAATTCATCGTTATCATTCTAAATTTTAGAAAAGAATACACTCCACGTTATTTATAACAACTCCCAATGGAAATCTTAGAGCAAGTGTTAATTTTCACTAAAATGTTTTAAGTTTAAGAACATTACTTGTAGATAAGATGTATCAGTTTAACAAAGGTCAACAAACACTGCTCGCAATCGACGCACGAATGAGCGTACTTTTTTATACTAGATTTATTTCGTAATGCCTAAATAGTTAATTCTAAAATTATATATTTTTATTAAGTTTATCATAGGAATAAATATAAAACTTTAGATATTTACCATTCAAATATAATGATAGGTAAAACAGACAAAAAAAAATTATGGCTTATTGCGACAATTTTAGTTGCATTGTATCTGACGTCACTAACACTACCAACTAGCTTCGTTTTCGATCGCAGACGGAATATACCTGATATACTACCACGGTAAAATAACTACGGGATACTAAGTATTGTGCAATGTGAATTAAACATCTAGGGCGGGAAATGTTTATTTCTTGCCTAACGACACAATGCGCTGGCGTATTGAAAACTGGGTTTTACACGCAGACTCAAGCTTCGATGTGGATTCCCAACATTTGTTTTACAACCAATAATTATATCACCAATTACTACACAATTATTATTATTATTTAAATCTTTATCGTTCACAAACTTAAACTATTACTATACAAAAACAATATAAAAAAAGTACAAATGGCGGTCTTATCGCTCTATAGCAATGTTTTCCAGACAACCATGGGATATATTGTAAACAAAGAGAGAGGGCGTGCAAAAATAAAGATTTACTAACAGCTAAATAAGACTAATTGAACTAATTGAACAATTATTCTAAAGTATTACTTAAGTATCCCTTTAGAATACTTAAAGGAATACTTAAGTATTCCTTTAGAATAATTGTTTATTATATGTATATTGTTGTATTGTGTTTAGTATATATTGTTTGTTTATTTAAATAAAATAATGGTGAAACAAAACTTATTATTGTTCCAATAAATAACGCTTAAAAAGAAAATAAAGTAATTCGTTTTTAAATAAAATTTGATTAATTAATAAAGCTTGTTGAATCTGTATTTCTCTGAAATCTCCGGCCAGTGTCAAAATATATTTACATTGTATCATTGTACCGTTGATACATTATTTATTGAATGAGTTTATCGATCACATAAGTACTAAACAACACTTGAAATCAGGAAGCACTTGTGACAAGCTTAGATCTATCGACTGATTTCTTTGTCATTTTGGATTAAATACATCTAAAGGAATAAAACATCTAAATGTTAGCCTATCGATACTTAAGTATCTTCGTATCCAAAGGTTTTGTTTTCAATTGAGAAATTTAATATAAAACACGATTACGCAATAAAACGCAGCTGTACATAAAATCTTAAGCTTACAATTTTAATTTTATTTTTGTGTTTGTCATAAAACGATGTTATTTACCTTCGAAATTGAATCAACACACATTTTGCTTTCGGATTCGCGATCAAATTTACTGGATTGAACGATACCAAAACATTGTGTTTGTGCTTCCTTTTTTATGGAAATTGCGCGTACATTCACCATATGGAAACATAGCTCTAAAGAATTTTAATAAGTGTTGTTGTTTGTTAAGGATCAGAATTTTGCTTTGATTATGCTTTGTTGTGATTTTACTACTATGATGTACAATATAAATTAGTTTTTAAACGAAAAGCCACCATTTCTCTTACCATACCAAGTTTTTTTAGGTGATTAATAAATATAAACTTTTTAATTTTCCTTCAATTACATTAAAACGCAATTAAAGAACACAGAGAATCGAATATTTGGTTTCTTTTTTAATGACACAAAACCTTCATATTATATTAAAATATTTAATGAGGCACAATAAAAATCCAATCCAATCTGCCCTGAATTTCGAAACACATTACCAGCCTCTTATTAAGGAGGATTTGCCCAAAGATTCTAAACAAAATAAGTGGTTCCGCACATTCCAGTGTTGACTAAAGAAGCGACCCTCGTTAAGTTCCTTCACTTCTAATTAAATTAAAACAACCCAAATGATCGAACGCAAACGCTCTCAGCAGATCTCCAGAGCTTTGTATTTTCAAAACAGGCGTCGGCTTAACTCGGTTCATTGACGAGAACTTTCCATCACTTACAGATTGAACGCTCCCTCGCTCTGACAAATTATTTCGCGAAAATCCGCAAAAACTCGGGATTTATCAAGACTCTGACTAACGTCTATTTTATATTAAATTAAAAACGTGTAAATAATTTCGTATTTGATGAATTTGAACTATTAAGCCGAATTTATATTTTTATATATTCGCCCCTTAATTACACATCATGGGACAGAAAACACAAAGCAATAACTAATTTACTAACGAAAATTCGGATTTTAATTATCATTTCACAGGAATTAAGTATTGTATTCAAACATCAACTTGATTAGTTCTTTCTGAATTCGAATATAATTATTTTACTATTTTCAATTAATTGAATTAAGACTAAATGTATTCGCAGTATTTTCTAATTACTAAGCCGAAGGAGGGTTAATAATAAATTAATTCATTATTTAAATATCCACAAAAGGGCTGACTTCGAAAAGAGTCTAAAATTATATTTTGTAGTTGTACCAGAGCTTTATAATGTTAATCCAGTTTCTTCAGTTCTTTCAGTAAACGCAGTATTCACAAGAATAAATTAAATTATGACTTTTGAATATTCTTTATGATTTTCTGCCTAATTAAAAATTCAAAGCTTAATTTCCATTACATAATTTATCCCGGCGAATGTTCTAATGTAATTAATCTTTCAACTAGCTCTCTATTCAGCTTTTAAAAATTCGTCCAAAATTTTGCAATACATAATAGGCTAATGCGGGAGCCATTCAATATAATGATTTTTTTTTAACTCTTTTAATATAAATATTATGGATCAAAATCAATTTATGGCTTACTAGATACTCTTGGTGAATAAAGTATCTAGTATTTTAGAATAATAGCGAGAAGACCCCTTCAAAAGGAGCGATCGTTTTTTTTTATAAAAGTATTTGCTAATGTGATTCATGACAAAAATATTAACCGCTCCGTTTCAAAGCGATAACACATTGATTATTTATGAAATTCCAATACAGCCCATTTTAACTAAATAATATAATTAATTGAATTCGGGTCGCTTCAACAGGTTTGTCCTTCGTAACCTCGCCAACCACAACATCGATCTTAAGATTATCAATTATGTTATCACCGGCCATTTGGCATGGACGAATGATGAAGAACGCCCGAACATTTTCCAAGCCACTTGATAACTGCTCCCAAAATTAGATCAGCTCGTCCCAGGGAGAATTAATTTTGGACCTTAATCAAACTTGCCCCATGTTACGCGAAGTCAGTTTAACTCGAGACTGTTCGGTACCGGGCTATTGGTATGCGTGTAGATTAATATGATACGTCATTATTGATTTTGGGATTGCGGTTATTAACTCATTATAAATGTATTATTATACTGATTATAATTGTCTGTCTTAAACAGTAATTTTATCTATAAAGTATATTGCAAAATAACATAGAATAAATCTGATGGAAGTTTATCAACGCCCCCATTAAACACTCCTCAGACAAATTGGTGTTTATTGTCCGTCCTTTAAAGAAAGGTAAAGATCATTAGTATAACATTGATTAATTGAACAAAATGCGACAGGGATGCTCTTTAATGTGTGTATTTGAGTTTTAGAAATTATGTATTACAAATTATACAAATTTAATTATAGCTCACTGTAAGTAAAGAAATTATAAAGGTGAAGTTTGCATATCTAAGAATTCCCCCAAGAATGTTTAAGGCGTGTGAAGCCTACCAATTCCCTTGAGGCCTGTGTGTAGATTAAGGCCTCAACTACTCACAGTTTTAAGGGAAGCCATTCCCAAGTACTAAGTTAATTTAGTTAAATTAACAATGATAATTTAAGCAAAACTATTTACGGATTTTATCGCGGACGTATTATTTTCACTTTTCGACGTTGCAGTTACTTCAAAGGATATTTGGTCACAGGGTGGACTAGAATCTTAAAGTATATTTTTATTTAAATGAGTAATATTCGCGTAAATGTAAGAAAGCACATTAATTATAATTGTTTTACAATAAAACAATCGATTAAAGATATTGATACGAGGTCATATTATTATCTTATTCGAATGTCAGAACTTGAATTTGTCAATACTTGCAGAAAATGTCGAATTATTCAACTTCATTTATATTTAACAGTTCTTAAGTTTCTGTGCTAGTTCTCGCAACTTTATCATCCGTAGCCGACATTTGCATAAACGGCTCGTTTCAATCTGTCACCTTGTTCCTGTCACATTATGAAGTAGTTCTTGTATTAGAGTGTCTCTTTGTTTAACCATTTATTTATTTCATTTTTAACCGATTTCAAAAAGAAGTAAAAGGTTCTCAACCCATAGGACTTTTTTTAAACTGTATATGCCCATAATCGCGTATTGCTAAGCACAGAACTTCTTTTTAGTCATAAATAATATGATTGACAGGGATTAGGCCATAGTACAAGACGTTAGCCCATTGCGGGTTTTAAAATATCACATACCATATAAATATATTATACTATATAGTCCATTGAAATGTTACAATTTAAGGACCGAATATTGCATTTCTTAGAGGACGCAATTTTATTTTTGGGACATGTTTGGGGGTCAGTAGAAGCTTAGCCTCAAGTTTGTGGGGTCGCCACCCTTGTCCCCCGGCCGCCATCTTGGACAAAGGGGTGAAAACACTTTTTTCGCGATAATTCGAAAACTAACAAAAAAATTGCATGGACATAATTTGTAGCAAATTGTTTTGCCCACAAATATGTTTCTATAAATTTTTTCCCTAAATTAAAAAATAAAGAAGTTATAAGTAAAAAAGTGAAGAAGAAATTTCTTAAGGGAAATCTTCTTATTTATCTTAAAAGTAGAATCGTCGACTTGTATCCTACCAATTCTCACATACGGAGCTCAATCCTGGTCTTTGACCGAACTTCAGAGGTCCAGGCTCGGGGTTTGTCAAAGAGGTATGGAGTGCAGAATGCTAGGCATAACACGCATGGACAGAATGACCAATAACAACTTGCGCTCCATAACCAGAGTAAAGAATGTTGCACAGAAATCGGCTAAACTAAACTGGGATTGGGCGGGCCACGTCACCCAAATGCATCCGAAGAGGTGGGCAAAGATTGCCACTCCATGGGTACCTAAGAAAGGCGAGAGGCCATGCGGCAGGCTTCGGAAAAGGTGGCGCGACGATCTCAACCAATTTAGCAGCACTTGTATGGCATCAGCAACTGATAGGGATAAGTGGAAGGAGTTGAGGGAGACCTTTGACCAGCATCGGGACAGAATAGTTTAATAAAAAAAAGTGAGAATTCTTTTATAAAAAGTTATAGAGCAAAAAATATTTTTTTTTATAATAATTGGCTCACTTTTTTGCCTATAACTTCGTTAATTTTTAAGTTAGGGCAAAAATTATATCAACATATTTGTAGGAAAAACAATTAGCTACAAATTAAGATTTTACAATTTTTTTGTAAGACGCATAATTTCGGAGATATCGCCAAAAAGTGTTTTCACCCCTTTTTCCAAGATGGCGGCCGGGGGCAAGGGTGGCGACCCCACAAACTTGAGGTTATGCTTCTACTGAACCCCTACATATATCCCAAAAATAAAATTGCGTCCTCTAAAAAATGCAAAGCTCATGTAACATTTCAATGGACTAATAATACCAGCGGCGTGCACAGGATTATGATACTGGGTATGCGGCGGAGTACTCGGCACAAAAACTTTTTTTTATAGATGTTTAGCATAGCCACAGCCACGTGACGGATCTCTAAGTCGGAAACCATGCCAACAGAACAAGTCTTAGATGTACTACTATTCATGTATATCTTCTACGGAACGCAGAAAAAACAGCGATAGATCGTCGCGGCCGAAGAAATTCTAATAAGTAAATCACTACATAGTATAAAACAAAGTCGCTTTTTCTGTCCCTATGTCCCTTTGTATGCTTAAATCTAAAACTACGCAACGGATTTTGATGCGGTTTTTTTTAAATAGATAGAGTGATACAAGAGGAAAGTTTATATGTATGATACGTACATATTATTGTACAGAAATCTATTTGTACCCGGGTGAAGCTGGGCCGGGCCACTAGTTATTAATAAACTAAAATATTATAACTACTCACCGAGTCAGCTTCAATTTTTAATAAACACACATTTTCAACACAAACCTCACAATCAAATAACATTTTAAAAAATCAACAAACGTACTAGTAAAAGCAAATCACTACAATTATTATAGAAACTCAGTAATAAACTATTGAATGTACACACTTTCAAATGCTAAAATGCAAAATATTTTAAGAAAACTATAATTAAACTGACACAAACAAAATAATAAACAATGCTCATCACATGAAAAAAGCAAAATGGCCCCCGCGAAACACAAAAAAATTGTGCTATTTAAAGTTTTAAACAAATAAAACCTTACCGAACAAAAATGCATAATGTGCATTTTGCGCAATTCATTACATTTCCGTCTACTATTTTTACTAGGATTATAGGCAACGAACATTACCGATTACTCCCGAAAACAGCCGAACGCTCATAGCCTGCCGCAGGAGTCGCGCCTTTCGATATGCATGGGTGTGTGCGTTTGCGACTGTGCACGGACACCAAAATTACTACACACACGCAAACAAATGTCATGCGGGACGCGGCGGCATTACTTGGTTGATTAGGTACATTATTTTACTTTGCAGCGCCGCTTGTTTGTCGTATAGCAATCATAATGTTTGTGTGCTTGCAAATAGTTGCTATTTATAAAATATTAGGCGTTTTTAAGTTATTATATTTTGTTTATTTATTTATTTACTATTGATTAAAGTCATCTAAGACGTACGTACGTTATAATAAAATATCTGTGAATGGCAAGTAAAGCACTGCATTTCTGCCTACAAGGAGCGCACGCCCCTGAATAATACTCTAGTAATTGTGAGTGAAAATTTATTTTATGTCACTAATTGGAAATCTAAGACATGAACGGACATATTAAAAAATAATATCTCCCAGTATAATTACCATTATTTATTTATTTAATCTAGTTCTACATACATCTTACTATATATATTACCATGATCATACTTATGTTCCTTGTCACTTAATTAATGAAGAAATCATGAGTTTTAAACACGTGTCATCTGATGCCTCTTCCCTCTCACTTTAGCCAAAAAAGCCCACAGCTGAACATACACCTCCAAAGATTTATCCATCAAACTATTGGAAGGGGCCTTTATCTAACAACTTCATGCAACATTCATCAGATCGTCTATCCACTTTGTGGGCGGGCGTCCTGAATCCTCTTCGGAAAAAGAGAATATGAGCAATGAAAGGCAAAGTTTTGGGTGTGAATTGGAATTGAGAATAATAAATAATAATAATAATTAATGAGAATAATAACACAGAATAATTCCTCATCCATATTTCTTATTATAAAAAGTTGTCACATAACTGATAAATAGATCACACATACATTAATTTCGTGCATATTCCTGGCTTAACAATTAAAACCACCCCTTGTGTCATAAAAAAATTGCGAAAGAATTTTCGTTACAAATATTTTTCATTAGGTACACAAATGAAAGGCTTTGTGAACACGTCGAACCCGTGACCAGTTTTTCACTGATGAAATTAACGCAGACTTTTATTACGCGTATATGTATAGACTTGCGTCACAAAAGCGAACTTAAAATGAAAATAAACCACTTTACCCTGCTTTGTCGTACACTTAACGCTCAGTTGACTGAAATAACTCAATTATGCACTATATGCCATGTACTGAATACATTATAACCTGACCGCTCATGATTTTTCTTTGGAAATTCATTTTGCCCCGTTCAAAACTTGCTGAAGCAAACTTTCTCTGTTCATTGTCTTGATGGAAAGTTCTTTGTACCCCGTTCAGGTAAGTCTGTTGCATTCGACTCGTTAAAAGCATTGTTCTTTATGAAATTAGCCTGCAAAAATTTGCTAGCTTGTCCAGCCGCGTTTTACTTAGTAACACCTACTTGTCGTAATTTTTTATCACCCCTTCCACTTTTACGAGGATTTTTTTTTACCATGTCTGAAGAAATTTTCACGTTATTTAAATATTTAGTTTGCATTACGGCAGGATGTGAACGAATTTGATGTTAAGGTTTCGACTTGTTATATCACTATTTATTTCTTACGAATACAGTAGTTAAAGTTAACACTTAACTGGTCTGCTATGGCGACAACAGACTTATTTGCAGAATTAGAGCTATTAAGGCAAAGTATGTACAGAAAGTAAGTATTACTTTAGTTTTACAGAAAGTAAGTTTTACTTTCTGTAAATAGTGACGGCTCGAATTCGATTTTGCGATCGAGCTATCTAAAATTGCTTTATCGGATTGTAAAAATATATCCTGATTTGGATTACGTTAATATGTAAATGCTGACATCAAGCTGGAGGAAAGTCATACAATTTTAAGCTTAATTTTTTATTATGAACATTATTTAGGTGTAAGATAACTTAGGAAAAACAATTATGATATTATTACCTTTCGGTGTATCTATGAATACCAATTCTGATTAGACTAATAAAAAACGAAATGTCTACTTTTTATGTTGATAGCAAGAAGTAATTATTTAAGTAAAAAGGGCGAAAACAAATCACCATTTTCAGCTTAGCCTACTGCCTATGTAAAAACAATTTTACAAAAGGATTTATACAGTAAAATGTTACTTTCTCCCTTTATTGTTACGTTTCAGTGAACCGAGTAATTCTGTATAACTTTTATTTAAATAATGTATTGAACGGAATAAAAAAGGTTATTTTTTTATCTGACCTGAACACCTTTTATTAGACTTGTGTTGTGTTTAAACCCCTCAGATTTTCATACAAGGTGTCAAGTTAAATTAGTATTTTATTTAAATACGCAATAATTCGCGAGTTAAGAGAAAAGAGGAAATTATATACAAAAACATAATAGATGAAGAGCCTGTGGCCGCCAGACCTTCGTAATTTTATAAAAGCTGAAAGTTTGTCTGCGCATGCCTCTGACATAAGCATCACACGATCAGCTATTATGAAGTTCCGATCGTGGTTGCTTTGGAAGTTATGAGCTTTAATGTTTCTGGCAAGATGAAAAAACCATCAAAAGTGTCTGAATACCAAGGAAATATTTGTTTGTAGTTGCTTTAATAACATATATAAAATTCGGCTTTTATACTATAACTTCGGCAAAATTACATGTTATTAAATATTACGCTATCTTTAAACTTCAACATAATGTAATTTTGTCAGCGTTATAGTATAAAAGCTGAATTTTATATATGTTGTTAAAGAAACTATAAAAAATATTTCCTTAGTATTCAGACACTTTTAATGGTTCGTCCATCTTGCCAGAAACATTGAAGCTCATAACTTCCGCAGCAACCATGATCGGAACTTCATAATAGCTGATTGTGCGATGCCTATGTTAGAGGCATGCGCACACAAACTTTCAGGTTTTATAAAATTACGAAGGTCTGGCGGCCACGGGCTCTTGGTCTATAATAAAAATAGGTAAAAAACGACTAACTCAAAAACAAATCTGCAAAAATTACAAAAATCTGAATTGGAGAGCAGTTCTAAATATTTTTTTGTAGAAAAACTTTAAATCGAGGGAAAACGAAACTTTATAATTGAAATAAATTAAAATAACTTAAGATGGGACAAAATGGACAATGAAACTACGCGACAAATTACTTTTTGTTCACTTTGGTCTTTTTCAACTTATCACGCTGAATTTATAAAACAATTTTAAGGAACGAAATTAAGAAAGTGTTAGTAAGAAAAAAATGGAAAATTGCGTAGTTTCTTTATCAGTATATTCTAGTGAAGAACACAAAGCTTGTGCTATTATCTTTCTCTGCCTTTTTTTTATACAACTCAATCAATCTTACCGCCTACCTGATAGTGAGCTGTTACCGTAGCCTATAGAAGTTTGCGACACCAGGGGTGTCACTCGCGCATTGCCGACCCTGTTTCGCCATTGCCTACCTTACCCAAGTACCTTTTGGATTGGAGTAAGTTGACTAGTCCGCTTATTTGAAGTGGTTGGATTGGTACAATGTTTTATAGATCCCATATGAGGATTTGAGCTCCAAGTCTACATACACGACACAGAACTAATTCGACTTTACACGAAATGTATTTATTCTATATAACGTATTCTTTATTATATGTATCGTATTCCATATCAATTTGAAAAGGTGAATAACTAAGTACGCGTCATCTTAAACCCAAAAAGGTGAACAGCATTTATTTATTTATTTATGTAAAGAAAGGCGGCATTGCGTGCATTTTCTATATGACTATATGAAATGTCGTTTTGTATTAAATATAAAAAAAAAAACAATGTAAAATGTTATTTAAATCTATTCTCTAAAACCTTCAATTATAAAAGCGAAGAAATAACATTAAAATTATACAGAATAGTTTTAATATAAAGGAAGAATAAATAAGATTGCATTTGGTCGAGAATTAAACAAATGAATACCGTAAAATAACTTTATAGGAGAAAGAGGGAAATGTACAAAAACCTCCGCTGTCTGACTTGGGAAATGAATTTGTGAGAGTATTTGCATTCCGAATGTTTTGATTTCTTTCCTTTGTACTTCATGTGCTTTAATAACCTGCGCATTAAAAAATGAGGAACAACTGGACAGTACTAATATTGTGTCATTACTGATTAGTGTGTATATGTATCTGTAGCAGCCCATATACGTCCCACTGCCGGGCACAGCCCACGTCTACAATCAAGAGTACGATTGAGAGTGGTTAGGTCATATAGCCCACCATACTGGCCTAATGTGGGTTGGTGGAATTTAGATATCATAGAAATTATTCCATATCGCTATGGTATGCAGGTTTCCTCACGATATTTCCTTCGCCATTAAAGTGCGTGTTGATTAACTATGAATACACACATGACTCCGAAAAATCAGAGGTGTGCCCTGAGGTTAGAATCCGCGACAACCGTGAACATGTTGGCAGCCGCATCTGATCCGTTTATCAACAGGCCACCACACACTTTACTGAATAGTTTACAAGAGACGTCAGAATCCTAGCTTGAAACAGTCAAGATAAATATAGGATAAAGACTAAACCATTTTAAGGCACGTATGAATATAATACATTATTATTCTATATAAACTCCTTAAAATATATGTTTTATTGACCCTTTATTAAGATATTATATATTGTGTTGTGGGTCTTACAATAAACTGCAATAAACTCTGGTTTCACATTTCCCAGTTCGGAAACAAATATGTATGTGTAAAAATTTGTGACCCACACAAAGATTTGTCTTGGTGTAGGGACCGAACCGAGGCCTTTTCACACTACGCTATCAACCAACTTCGCCACGGAACTCGATGTAGATTGCAAACATTTTTTGTAAGTACATTTAATATTCAATTAAATTTTTATTTTGGACGTCTAAATTTGGAATAAAGAATTTCACGTATTAGATTAGGAAATTCGTCTACCGCTATCAAGTCGGGCTTTACAATTCAGATGGAACATTCTTTAGGCGGTTGTAAAAAAGCTTTTAATTTTTTCTACCGTTACTTCGGGTTTGTTTTCTTTTGTTCGATGTACAATAAACCCCAATTATCGTTCTTGGATAATTCCGAGGCAGCAAAATGAGTTAATTTATAGAACTCATTTGAGTTTATTACCCAGCTTGACTGCAAAGGAAATTCATGATTTGATAAGAGACGATTCTGAATGAAAAAATAAGTAAGCACTAAAAGTTTTCCTCAAAGTATCTTTATTCCGCACTTAAGTCAAGTCGGCATAACACTATTTTTATGCATTTTAAAGGGGCTTTGGCTTACATTTTTTTAAGTGAGAAGTATATTTCGTATTTTTGCCTGAGGTAGCGCTGAAATGCCAACGAACTAAAATGTTTTCAGAATTATATTTTCAATGGATCCCTCATCCCTCTAATAAACGGATGAAGATCATCACATCGTTTGTAGCTAATAGTTATACAGCCGCTGCCAATAAACAAACCCAATCCAAAATTTGCCGTTTTAGATTGACAGCTCAATCGTTTTTCTGATACTATATTGCCAATAATCAACCTCAGTAGTGAATAAACTATGGCAACATGACAGGAGACCAATCGAAAAGTAGAAAACAATTGACAACAAAACAGATTGACTTCAATCTAATTTTTTTCGATTGATTATTGGCATCGGCCGATAATGTACATTTATATTTTATGTTTATGATGTTGCTAAGAATCAAAGCTTGATGAAGAGTATTTTTCTAACCAGAGTTCGTTGTCTTTACGCTACATTACCAGTTAAAAAACTTTAAAGAGACCAAAAACACAAAATGCAAGATATAAAGTCAACACCGGTTTAACCGTAACGTCTTTGAATCATGTTTAAATTCTGCTCCACAATTTGAAACTCAAATCGGTCACAACGCATACAATTGTTTGGACAACTGATTGCATGTCAACTGAACGGACATAATGACTGATCATATTGGCAAGTTTCCTATTATTTTTACATGCATCGATGTCGCGCGATATTGATTTTTTTTGCAGTAATGGAACGGCAAACGATCAAGTGACTCATCTTTAACTACTAAGCGCATACTGGCGTCCATATACAGGTTCTATGTTAAGGTATTGAACTTCACACGTATTAGGATATAAGTCTTCGAAACTAGGTACTGGAGAATTCTCAGTTTTTGGCCTAAATAAGATAATTTTGAACAACAGTCCAAATAAGTCCCTTATTTCTTAGCTGCCTTATTAACGTTCTGCCTCCCGTCGTACACAATAAAAGACCGAAATATTGTAATGTATACCATTTTCATTTTAATTCCGTAAGTAAATTACAGCAACTGATTTAAATTCTGAAAGCTACCCATAAACCCAAACATCTGATGCTTTGCAAATTAATTTAAAACAAACCGATGGAGTTTGTGCAGTGATGAGCCACTTAGATTGATAAACTTCGCTGGGTTCGCGGGAGTTGTAAAAACTCCTGCCTTAATCATAGTAAAAGCAAAACTAAGTGAATATAAAGTAAGCCAATTCGATCTGGACCATAATCCGCGCGTCCCGATCGCATCTACCATGTGGTCAACTTCTCACGAGCGCTGTTTGTTTAGTTTTCAAAGACGACGGAGCTAATGGGTTGAGTAAATCTGACTCTAGTCATTATTGAAAATGCGCTTTACGATCGGCTTTACGTTTATAAAAAGGCGTATGTCATATGGGTTGCTTACATATGGGCATCAAAATATATGTACATCACTGTTATTTCAAAGACTAACGCTGTTTATTATATTTGACAGATGTCTGTATCCACAAACTTTCATCTCCCAATTTTAATTGATAAATTTGTTGTAATATATGTATACTATAAAATGTCTGTCTATATGTTGTATTTACATTGGTATATGAAGAATTTCTTTTTTTAGAATTATCAATGTTTTCAAAAATGATTTATCAATGAATGTAGATTCTATTACGACGATATATTATTTGTAAAAATACATACATTATAAGCTCACGTGTTTTTCCCAGAAGGGGTAAGCAAAGGTGCCAGAACACCTACATTTAGCCTTGTATGTTTTGTCCCGCGAGGTGATAGGTGGTGAACCTATCGCCATATCGGACACGAATTCCTGACTCTGGGCTGATAATGAAAAAAAAAAACCAATATCACTACCCAATCCGGGATTCAAACCCGAGACCTCAGCTCTGTAACCGTATCCTAGTACAACTGCACCACCGAGGCAGTCCTTTGTAAAAATATGGAGGTGAATTAACCACCAAATATTTGGAATTAAATAATATTCATAGCAATAGATAACATATCAATAAACACAAAAAATATATTTTTCGCAATTTAGTCAAACCAACGCGACATCAACGAAGACACTTAATGGCGATCATGTCAATAAATTCCTTACCAGAACCTCGCGTGCTGGCTTGCGAAGCCATAGCTTGACGGTCCACACCATCCCGGCGCGAACCAAACGGTTCTCGAATTCTTTTTTGTGCCGCACCGTCAGGCTGTGGAATTGTTTGCCGTCTCACGTGTTCCCTCCTTCCTACAATCCTGGGTCCTTCCGCCGTAGCGTGAAGAGGCACCTTAGTAGGCCAGCATAATTGTTTCCATTGGCATGGGACCGCCATCCGATGCCAATGAATACTCTGCCTGGGCGGCAATAGCACTTACCATCAGGTGCCATGCCGCCACTATGCCGGGCCAGTATAAAAAAAAATGTCCCATATTCCCATAAAATGTTGAGAATGTAGTATCGCACGCAACTGTATACAGAGTATATCAATACTGTTACTGAAAACAAAGGCGGGTGGTAGTTTTAGTCACAAAACCTTGTGTGCCATAGCATATTTAAAAAAAAATAAGAGTCTATTTTACACATTTTAATATATTAAAAAGAACTATGTGTTTACCACCCAAATACGACGAGCGAAAATAAGAAATAATTCGTCACTTCTTTTTGCAACATTTTTGTTGCATTTTGTCTGAATTCACTGGTACTACCACCTGGCTTCGTTTTCGATAGCAGTCTTGATATACCCGGTATAACAAGATGAAGCAATAGCCATCTCTGGAATGTAATAAAAATCTGAAGAATAGAAATAACAACATTGGTTTCCCGTCATCAAAATTATCCTTGTAATATTAAAAATTCGTTCGCGTTCGCTGTTATTCTTTGAGTATAATTAACTTTTTTAACGCAAAAATACCAACTATTTAAAATAATAAAACATTTAGTAAAAATACCTAATTAAGCTGTAAAAATTAACATTATTAATGAAGCTAACAAACGCTGATTAAATTATAAAGGTCACGAATCATTTTTCACGTTTTTATTCTAAATGCGTAACACCTTAATTAACGTTATCAGCTAATATTTTCTGAACTAAAATAGTTACTTTAATGATATTTATTTATTATTTTGATATAAGTTAATAAACTTAATTTATATACTAATATTCAATATTAAAAAATATACTCAATTATTTTGTTAATAATAGATTGTCATAAGACTAAGACTTGTCATAAGCGCTAATTAAATAATTAATCAATAAACCGCTCTCAATTCATTTCATCATAATGCGTGTATTATAATTTGAACATGATGATATTTGAAAGGAATCAGATATGAAGAAGATATACTTGTTCTATGTATGCCCCTTTTTTTGGTTATTTTGGTATAATAGTTGTAACATATTCGTAGCATTTCCCGGATGGTAAACATATACAGGCAGCGTATCGGTGTTAAGAGCGTATACACCTTGCGCGCAAAGTCAACTATAGGTATTTCTTCGTTAATTTCACGCACACATAAGTGACCAAAGCTGTGTGCGTAGAGCTGCCGCGTCGGCTCGCTATACAATCGGCTCAAACAACTTTGATCCGTGCGCTTCAAATATTCAATTGAAATGTAACTGTAATATAATATCATAAAAATATTTTATTTGCATTATAAGTAGACAAATATTACTGTGCAAGCAAAGAATAATACAAATTTAGATACTAATCATATTTTCGTTATTATTACATTGTTAAGTTGCATTCAAATCAGTGTTCAATCAGTCGACACTACGGACGTTTTATTAATCATTTCGTGTTCGAACACATAAATAGTGTTAGGGGCCTTACAACCCCTTACAATTACGAAATATATTTAATTTTATATTACAATACATAACATAATTTAGCGTTGGAATTACATCCCATTATATTACCTGAAACATAATTTATACTCACTACAAAATCATTGTAGGTAATAAAAATAATTAAATATTTTACTACCAAAGTACTAAGATGTGGTAATCGCATTCCGCGCGTGGCTATTTTTACTACGCGCGGCATAATCGACTGCAGCCAGGCCGGAGCGACGAGCGATACGTCCTCCCTCTAGAAGGCCTTGCGGCGGTCTGATTTGATCCACGTCGGACAGCGTGTTTTATAGTGGTTTTTAAAATATTTGTAGAAAACATGAAAACTAATTTTGTTGAAATATAAAAATGGTAATTTATTGATAAGATGTTCTTCTATTATAATATGCAATTGTTATAAAAAATTATGTACGATAAGTTGGTGAAAAAAAATATGTTCTTGACGAGAGTTTCTGAATAATTTCGCATTGTTTAAATTTTTATTTTTCAGGAACTAAACACGAAAAGATTATTTTTCTCAGCAAAATCCCTCCATAAGGGTCTTATTAGTCTGATAATATTTTTATTTTCATCTTATATTTAGTGGTTAAGGATATCTTAAGCTTCTAAATTGCTATTTAAAGCCTAAATAACGAAACTTGTGTTCAGTAATCCGTATAGTACTCATAAATTATCTATCAATCTATAATGTTTTCCACCAAAATCCCTAGATGACAACCTTTTCTAAAATTAGTAATAATTATTTTTCCTTTAAATTGTTTATTGGTGGCTATTAACTCATTTGAAAAGTCCTGTTTTTAAGCCAAAAAGCGCGTGCAGGGTATAAACGCTCTTAATACAATGCGTGCCACTGTGGATCCTGACTAACAGGGGTTACAGTGGGTGTGAGGGCGGGAAAGTCTCCAGAAAAATGTATGAATAAATAAATAAAATAAAGTTTATTTCTGAACGAACAAAAATGTAACAATACATTTTTTGCCATAATAACTGCAGTAGTTGTAACTGTGTCGCAGTTATTAGGCCCTCTTACATAGATGGTAACAAAAAAAAAATATATACAGGGTATCTCAAGACTGCTACCGAAAACGAAGCCGGGTGGTAGCTTTAGTGACTTCAGACACATTGCAACAGAAAATGTTGAAAAAAAAGCGACGATTTTTTTTTTGTTATTTTTTTCCTATGGTCATATTTGGATGGTAAATTTCTTTTTTTCCTAAAATAATAGTGTATACCCTTTTATTTATAAGACTCTAAGGTATAAAAGAGTTTAAAGTATTATTTTAGCAAAAACTATGGATTTACCACCCAAAAATTACTATATTTAAAAAATCATAAAAAAAAAAGTTGTCGCGTTTTTATGCGAAAATTTTAGTTGCATTGTGTTTGTACTCACTAAAACTACCACCCGGCTTCGTTTTCGGTAGCAGTCTTGATATACCCTGTATACACATATATTAATATGCAATAGAGATATCGTGATAATTTTGCATATGAGCGCATTTTATGAGTTATGAAACAATTTAAAAAAGCGATTCAACATTTATGCATGAAACTTGCACAAAATTGCAGCAAATTAATGTACTTAAAATATATTTAAATTTCAAATTCCGCGCCATTTATTTTGTTATGAAACCTTTACACATGTTGAAAGTCATAAATATAAAGTCAAACACCGAAATTATAATAATGTCTTACATAATTAAAACAGAATTCATATTATGTAAAAAATTTGGCGTATGTTACAGCACGCGAATTTTTATGCGATTTTCATTAGCGTTACAAAAAAGATAACGTAATATTTTCATAAATATTAATACAATATTTATCGAACAAAGTATAGAGTGTATATTACACAATTTTTTCAATCGTACAAGTCAAAGCTTTCCTTTTAGTAGCAGTTTTTATGTAAAAATTATAAGACAACCTTGAACAAAAGTATTCACATACCACTTTTTATTATATAGGGATACACCATCTCTAGGATTCTAACGTCATTGGCGTATAAAGAGCTTTGGGGAGGTTATAGGCAATAGGTTATACTCAAAGCACATTCGATCTGACACGGCACACATTCTAGCTTTAAACTGAGACTTCAGCTTTACGGCTGGGTTAATTCTTAGAGCAATAGTAACATCTAACCAATTTTTTTTTATTTGTAAGACTTTATAATCACATTTAACTGCGACACAATTAATTGTGACTATTAATTAATAATTAATAAACCGGTGACATGATATTACCACGATATAAAAAAACGCCCGACCATTCATTTGTTAACTTTTTCGAGAAGGATCCTTTGAAATATAAGTTCATTAAATAATGAGCAGAACCCTTCTACAAATAGTAAGAGACAGTATGAGATTTTCGTGGAATTCATACATGATATTTGCCATAAAGATTTCATAAAAATCACGCTAAAGTATTGTTACATTTTATAGCATAGAAATTATCTTACAATGTATGGAAACGAACTCAAGGATCCTATCTTGCAAGACGTAATATGGTCCATTTGAAGTGGAAAATATCTTGACCAGTAATAACCTACAGAGCACCTAATGTGGACAATGCAGAACATTTCATGGTTTCGAAGCAATATCGTGGAGTGTGGAGTCATAAATTTAACGTTGCGACACCTCTGCGATGAATCAATCTGAAAATACCGCAACATTGTAGCTCGTCTACTCGTCCATTATATTGTCTGGCTTGCATGCAACGAAATATTGCGTGTTTGCCGAATATTGTTCTGGCTTAACTAAATTTCCTTTGGTTTGAATAGCGTTGGCCGGTAGATGGCGGTGTAGTGAAATGTGAACTATGTATTGGCTTATGGTAACGGATTATGGGAACGAGAATTATTATTAAGTTATAGCAAAAATGAAAATTGCTTGGCGGAAGATTTTGATTATGGAATTTTTCTACGCTCTAATGATCTGCAAGGAATGAAGCTGATGGAAAAAATATTTTTATTTATAATTGTGAGCACTTTTTCTTAGCTTTAAATTCGGTAAGAGTAGTGCTATTTTGAAAGAATATCGCTTGGTGACATATAATTATCAACCTATACAGTTAGCCGGTTTGTTAAAATGTTTTTTCACGGCTCACTTCAAAAATCAGAGTATAGTCAGATACTTATTAATATGATGAGATTGGTTACTTTAGCGAAACTAACAAGCACGTGTAATACAATATAATATGTATATTACAATATGTTTTTGTGTCCCATTAGTATTTGTTTCGGGTCTGGGTGTTTGTGAGATCGAAAATGTATGTGACTGTTGGGTGTATTTACATTTATTTAATATTTCAGATTACATACATACGTAAACCCACGCCTTTTTCCCAGAAGAGGTAACCAGAGGTCCTACCACGACACCCATATTTCGTCTGGTATGTTCAGTCCCACGTTGAGATATAGGGCGAGCCTATCGATAGTTCAGATAAAGTTTACACCGGTGTGAATTGAACGACAATTACTCAACACGTATTGAATTCCGCCAATTTTAGATCTAATAGGCCAGTAGTGTAGGATTTCACCAATTTTAATATCGGTCGAGATATTAAATTTGGAAAGTTAATATTTTATGAAAAAAATAATGACAAATTCTAAACGACACATGATATCTATACTGATATTATAAAGCTGCAGAGTTTGTTTGTTTGAACGCGCTAATCTCTGGAACTACTGGTCCGATTTGAAAAAAAATCTTTCAATTTTGAATAGTAAATTTATCGGGGAATGCTATAGGCTATATATCATCACGCTTGACCTATAGTAGGAAACCAGTAGTGATATTTCTAGCAAATACGAGGAAATTTTGTTCGTTTTTCGTGGTCCGATTGGTCGATATTCTAAACTGATAGTCAGAATTAAATATTTTGACCGCCATTTTAAAACGTGTATGCACCTGGGCGGAGCCGGGCCCGACCGCTAGTTAAATTATAAGCATGGGTGTTCGTCTGGGTCATATTTTTTTTGTGACGCGAAATATTATTCGTACATTTTGATTTATAAAATGCAGATCTAATCTTGACATGAATCACGTAAGCAAAAGTATGATCAAAGCAATATATGTTGTAGTGCGCGTTTGTAGCCACATTATATACAACTGAAACCTTTAGAATTTAATAATATGATAATTTTAGTACAAAAAGTCAAATTACGTATATTATCTAGCTTTCTGTTTTAATAAAAACATACAATATTTGGTCTTACCGACGGTGCTTTAATAAAACCTGGTGCTTGAATAAGTACAATATTGTTTTTTATACATATATATGTATATTGTTATGTAGCTGTATAGTAGCTGCTTTGACGTATATTCTGTGAAATAAATTTATGGAACATTCGTCAGTTTTCATTTCATCAAATGAGTTTTTTATTTTTTTATAACATCAATTTACTATGTAGGTATCTTGTTTCATTTTGTTTTGCTACGGATAATATTATGTCTAATTAAGATGAAACAACACCATCATTATTTGATATGACGCGTCAGTGCATTATTATGTAGGAACATAACACCGTGACGAGGTATGAAATTTATTAACAGAATGCTGGTTGAAGAAAACTCACCATATACCACATCTAGAGGGTTTCACTAGTTATAGAACTACTGCAAACCTCAACCAAAACGATGGCATCGCACTTTACATAAAGAACAATTTAGAACACAACGTTATTGAACCACCTTTCTTAGAAGCTAACTGTTTAATCTGTAAATTTGGGCCTAAGGATATAGCCCTCGTCGCCCTCTATCGATCTCCTTCTTTCCGCAAATTGGATAATTTTCAGGATAGTCTAAATAACATCTTAACTTCTATTTCACGTCATAAAAATGCTTTCATTATAGGTGACATAAACATTAATATTAATCCACATAATCCTAACAGCATGGCAAACGAATATCTAGATTTTACTGCATCCCATGGTTTCTTACCTACTCATTATTTACCAACCCGAAAGAACAGTTGCCTGGACCATGTTCTTGCAAAAACTGAACTGAAATTCTCTACTTTAGTTTTTGAAACTACTATTACAGATCATTCTCCAGTCATGCTAAATCTCAAAACTCCACAAAATATACAAATTAAACAAACAAACACACGCATAGTTGTAAACTATCCTAAAGTTATAGCTGAAATTAACAATTTTGACTTTGGCTTGATCTTTTCTTTTACTGATGCGAACGTTGCCGCCAGTTGTCTTACATCCATCATTACCTCTATTATGTTGAAGTATACCAGAACTATCTCAGTTCCATCAAGATATAGAATCCTGAAACCTTGGATAACCCCGGGTCTACTTCGCTGTATCCGCCACAGAGATAATCTTCTATGTCAACTAAAACGAAACCCTAATAACGAAACCCTCAAAACAATTTTTGTGCGATATCGCAATTTCTGTAATAAATTATTAAAAAAAATCAAAACTTCTTACGAACAAACTGAATTTCATAATGCTAAAACTGATCCTAAAAAAACCTGGAGAATTATCAATACAGTAGCAAATATTAAACCCACTCAGTCTATGCCCTTAGAACTATTAAAAATCGCTCCCAATCCTAAACAATCCGTAAATACAGTCAATGACTTTTTTTCAAGTATCGGTGCCCGTTTAGCTGCCAATCTCAAACCCAATCCCTTACACGCATCACGACAGTTCAATGCACCGCTGACTTCACTCGTTCTTTTGCCCACGGACAAAAATGAAATTTATAATGTCATTATGCGTCTTCGAAATTCCAATACGGCTGGCTGGGATGGTATCTCTACTCATCTTATAAAATCTTGTGCCACCGTTTTATCACCTGTACTAACACATATTTGTAACACGAGCATAGCCACAGGGGTTTTTCCCAAAGTTTATAAAAAAGCCCTAATCCACCCAATATTTAAAAGTGGTAATAAAACCGACGTCAATAACTACAGGCCCATATCAGTCTTACCAGCGTTATCAAAAGTGCTAGAAAAAATAATCAACCAAAGACTTGTTAACTTCCTTGAAACGCACAATCTATTAGCCCCTAATCAGTATGGTTTTAGAACTGGCAGATCTACTGAAGACGCAGTTGCTGCCCTAGTCGACAATACAATTAATAAATTAGATGCTAAAATGTCTTGTATAGGGATTTTTCTGGACTTGACAAAGGCCTTTGACACTGTGTCCATTCCACTGCTGCTTGCAAAATTGGAAAAAATGGGAGTTCGTGGACTTGTACTAAAATTATTTAATAGCTATCTAAATGAACGATACCAATGTGTAAAAATCAACTCAATCGTTAGCACTGAGACCCCAATATGTTTCGGAGTTCCTCAGGGTTCTATTCTGGGCCCCACGCTATTCCTGGTCTATATAAATTCACTATGCATCTTAAAGTCTCCTAATTGCTTAGTATTTTCATATGCGGACGACACCGCACTATTGATACATGGCCGTAACCAAGCTGAAACACTAAGCTACGCTGAAGAGGCTTTTAGATCAGTTATGAATTGGCTTTCTTCTAACCTCTTGACTCTCAATCTCAAGAAAACTACTTTTTTAACCTTCTCCCTCAAAACTCCCACTCTCTCGTCCCAAAATTTTGTAATCAAAGCCCACTCTTGCAATGTCAACACTCCAAACTGTGCCTGTCCTAAACTTACCCAATCTACTGTTATAAAATATCTAGGAGTATACATAGACGATCGGCTGACATGGAAGCAACATATACTACAAACAACTGCTAGGGTCCGTAAATTAATTTATACATTCAAGAAGCTCAGACATTCTGCGGACAAAAAAACCTTAAAGACTGTGTATTTTGCTTTATGTCAGTCAGTTCTATCTTACTGCATTACGGTGTGGGGTGGTGCATCCAAAACAACTCTGCTCCCATTGGAGCGTGCAGTAAGGGCTGTCCTAAAAGTAATGACTTTTAAACCTTTTCGATTCCCAACTCAAACATTATTCGGTGAATGCAAGTTATTATCAGTTCGTCAACTCTTTGTACTCCTTACCATCCTTAGGAAACATAATAATCTACGATTTGAAACTGGCAATCCATGTAGACGAAACCAATACAGAATCTGTAAGACAATACCTCACAGAACCACTGCAGCTCAACGAAATTTTCGAGTACTCAGCAACTACTTGTATAACAAAATTAATAAAACATGTGACATTTACTCTATTTCTAAGTATAAATGCAAACATAAAGTTATTGATTTCCTACTTCAACTTGATTATAATCAAACCGAAAATCTAATAAAAATGTCCTAAGACTGATTCCATAATTCTTATTATGTTACCATATTCCCTCTAACACATGCGCCCACGCGCAACCACACGCACACACACACATACAAACACACACACACACAAACACACACACACGCACGCACACACACACACACATTCACACTCTCACACACTTTTTTCTTTTCTTGTTTTCACTTTATAATTTAGTAACTGTCTTTGTTGTAACAATTTTACGTTTGTAAGGTGGCTCTGGTGTCCATAACACAAGTTAAATCTTTCCATGGATGCCGGTGCTAACTGGGTTAGGTTTATGTAATTACACGGTTACGCAAAGAAATAAATAAAATAAATAAAATAAAATAAATAAATAAATAAATATCGGCATCCTGTTTTATATAGGTAATTTAAAAACGAAATTCGGCATTAACAATGTTTAATTAGCACTCCTATTCACATATTAATATCAAACCTGCGTTCGAATAACTCCTGATGATGTTCACAATTTGATTTCAGGTAAGCCGCTGGCTCATTAGACTAGATAAATTGCATATACATTTTATCGTGCCTCTGACGAATTTCGACTGTAATGCTACGTTGTTGAATTTACCACAATCGCATTACACTCTGTTCGTGTTTCATTATCCATTTGCGGGTTATGTATTCAACGTATTACGCAAGGATGGTTGTAACTTCAAGTGAATTTTATGTTGAAATTGACGAGATTAACAAATATTTATAACTATGCTTAAAGTCGCACATCTAGTAGTGATTGCTCGGATTTTTTCGTAATAAGTTTCAGATTTTATTATTTTAATGAATAAAAATAAATAAATAATAAATACAGCCAACAGTCACATACATAGTCCTGACCCCACACTAAGATCGAGTCTTGTGTCATGGGTATCAGAAACTACGAGAAACTTTTCGGTCTCACAAACACCCAGACCCGAAAGAAATATTTGTGGGCCGCACAAACATTTCTCTCGGTGCGGGGATCGAACCCGCGGCGTCTGGTTTCACAGGCGGCGTCTAACCGACTGCGCCACGGAGGCTGTCATGTGAATGGAGAGACTATCATGCTATTCACCTGATGGTAAGCGATACGACCGCTTATGGACAGCAGAAAAACCAAGCAATATAATAATTTGCACAGCAATGACCAAGCATTGTTTGCATGCCACCTTTCACATACGGGAGACCTACCACCAGTATTCAGCTTACGATAATGTTACATTGGATTAAAACTAGATAATTGTGTGGTCATGGTATGGACCCAATTATGAAAGTTGTACGTGATTGAAATGTTACAAAATTAAACTCAAACTAAAACCAAAATAAAATCCATAAGATCAGTTTTATTAAGTCTAATCTTTTCCGTCATAATTATTCCTTTTATCTTTGCTAACCAATTATACACCTCGAATATACGATCCAACCAAAAAATATTTATGAGCTCTATGAAACATTAAAGACAGTGACTTAATCGTCCCAACGTAATAACGCTGCGTAGTAGCTCCAAGCATTTCTACATTATTCACGATGGGACATCATGTAACTGCAATCCTGGATTCTGGAGCACTGAAGATATATTTGGCGAATCCTCCAAAGTGGCAAGCACCATTTCATGCTTGTTTGAATCTGGAACGTGTACGAAGATATAGACGGTTTACGGCCCAGTGTGACAAAAGTGCAGCAGTTTGTTGAGATACGGAATCTACTTGAAACAGTTTGAGTAACGTAGCTATTGGTCATTTATCATACTTAAGGTGATATGGAATGTTATATAGAATTATATTTTATATATTATAGATATATAATTATAATTATATTATACAGTCGACTCTCGTTAATTCGAAACTCGAGGGACTCTTAAAATATTACGAATTATCGAGTGTTTGAAATATCAAATGGTTCGAAATTTACGAGAGACATTATAAAACTTCGAATTATTAAGTGTTGATCAACTATTATTCAATCAATAGCAATCGTCAAACATTTATACTTTTTCTTTCTCTCTCTGCAACTTTGAATTGTCGAGTGTTAGAAGCCGTTGAGTTCGAATTAACGCGTCGTTTTGTTATATAACGATGATTTTTTAGTTCGAATTACCAAGTTTAGGTCTCATCACGCCCTTTAAAATGACATATAAATCATTAATGTGTGAGCGGTGGGTGCGAAGCTATTCAATAAAAACATGTCAAAAAACAATAAAAATGCACCCAATCCGCCCACACATACTGCGATCGTGGCGTGACGAGACCTTACATAATGTGTTCTATGTGCTACGCCGGGTGATGTGCGCGTGCGTCGTCAACAGATTTAGTTCGAAATATAAAGAGATTTTGTAGGGAACTCGTGATAACTTTGAATTATAGAGAGGTTCGAATTATAGCAGGTTTGAATTAATGAGAGTCGACTGTATATACATATTAGTAAAATATATTGTCTAATTCGATTCGGCATTCATGATGATTGGGAAGAATTATTGAAATAAGTCGTAGTTCGATATTTTTGTTAAGAATAATTATTTAGTTACCTGCTTATGAAATAAAAAAATAAAAATATGCCTATTGATAATCGTTTAAAGAAGATTATTCTAGATTTAGCGCAACTAACAAATAGTACATTCATTTCCCAATGCTTTTTTTTATTGGATTAAATTGCAAGACGATTATTCTATGCGCTTGATGGTAAGACATAGGACCACACGATTAGTAGCAAAACTAAACTACTATTAAACAACACTGAATTACAAAGCATGCTTGGCATTCTACTGCACTCGCCATCCTGACACAAGATGTTAAGTCGCAATATATCCAGTAGTTACTCCGACTACAATGTCCTTCAATCAGGACTACAACAGTGTATTTGCACTATGTAACCAGAATTGCAAGTAAAATTGATGACTATGAAAATTTTGTCGCTCTTTATACGACAAGCCGCGGGTTCGATCCCCGCACCGAGACAAATGTTTGTGAGGCCCACAAGTATTTGTCTCGGGTCTGGGTTGTGGGTCTGGGTTTTGTGAGACCGAAAAATATCACGTAGTTCCTGATACCCACGTCACAAGACTTAATTGATCTTAATGTGGGGTCAGGACTACGTATGTGGCTGCTGGGTGTTATTTATTTATTTTCAAATGTCAATACTTGACACGGAAACGGCTTTTAATGTCCTTTTAAACAATACTTTGCGAACTGAAGGTAGTAAAATGAAACTCGCTTTGACCGATGACTGATGCCGACATAAATCTTAAGACTGTACGTGCTCTCAAGACCGCGTTAAGTCCGTCTTTGTTGTCTTTAGGTGGCAACGCTTGTTGAGCCATGGCAAATTCGGAATTAAAATCTGGATCCAGACTGGTTTCCTCTTTAACAATGACTACTAAACCGCAAGCTAGACGGGATTTTAAAGCACATTCTCAAAGTGGCTTTGCATAAGAGTATTAAATTTTGTATGATAAATATTTTAATTTAAAATGTTATTCAAAAGCAGCGCGGGTTAGCGATGAACCGATATTCTGCAATGTCACTAAATACTGCTCTTAGTCCGTATTTTATGTGGGGATTTAAAACATGTTTCACGTCAGCCTTTTCATACTGTATCTGTATTTTGTGCTCTATGAGCCATGGCATAAAGCAAAATATCCCTAGCAGTATTATTGAGGATTCGAAATATCACATGCCGTAAAAGAGATATCTAATTAAATAATCCGTCTATAGCAAAAGCGGAATAGTGACTTCAGGCATTATGTTTCAGAAAACACTGACATAAATATGAAAATAACATAAATAAATACATCCAACAGTCACATACATAGTTCTGACCCCACACTAAGATCAAGTCTTGTGTCGTGGCTACTAGGAATTACGTTTTTCGGCCTCACAAATACCCAGATCTGAAGGAAATACTTGAGGTTTACACAAATATTTGTATTAGTGCGGCGAACCTGCGGCCTTTCGTTTAGCCGGCGTCTAACCACTTGTGCCACGGATTTTGTCGAAAATACAAACACAATACTAAAACTGTAAAGGGAATTAACTACTTTTAATATTTTAAATGCAATTATATTGTGTTTACCCTAGTTTCACGTGGCAACAGGTAAATAAATCGATACCTACATTTTTTTCCTCTTTCTTTATACCAAAGAGCGACAAAATGACTACAATTCACACAATCAATGAGAACAATAACATATAAAATTAAAGAGGATCGTGTCATATATACATGTGTGGGTCACGAATTACGATGGACGCTATTTGGTTGTAAACATTTTATTAACATATTTCCTACAACTAGCCAATTTTGCGTCAAGAAGCGCGGTTTTTATTTGTTAGATTAGAACTTAAGCAGTAGATAATACCAGTACATATTAAACATAACACTGAAACAACATTTTCTTTTGTTATTTATGAATAGCCGTGTTGATGTGATCCAATTCTTCATTAGATAAATTTACGAGGCTGTAAATATATCCACTCTTTGTGCTCACTTCACAGATTGTACTTTGTTCCCGTATCTTTTGTAAACCCAATAGGCTTTGTTCAGTCTTCTTCTATGACGTGCTGCGTGGTAATGGATTACTTTTAACGCAATAAATACAATTATATTGTTAATCGCGTTTCTTTCTGCTTTGAAAAGAGCAATGCTTTGAGGTTTTTCATTGTTACTTATTTCCGCTCTTTGGATATTTATTACTGTCGTATCAACAAACAATTTGGATTTGGTTGGAAGTAGCATATAAATATGTCTATCTTTTTTATTAGTCCTTATTCCACATTTACGTGCGCTGTATGCGCATAGTAATATAATCATCATCGCTTCCAGCCAAAGAGATCTATTTCTAAATATTGGCCATTAAAAACCAGTAAGTAAAATGTTTTATTTAGATTAACGCGAATGGTACGTGCATTATTTTAAAGCTTAGTACGTAGCTTTAAATCTGTAAAGTAATCGAAACCTCAGGAAGTTAAAAAATTAAACCAAATCTGCGATAAAATGAGTAAATAATAGTTTTAATTCAATTTTGGTAGGCGGGCTCTTGCCTATACGTAGCCTGCACTAAAGAAGTTATCGGTCTTAAAGGCCATCAGGTCTTTGTGGTATGGGCCGTCCCACTACGACTTCAACTTGCTAATCTTAGGATTACTATGTCTATATCTATACTAAAGAATAAAGAATAAAGAATAATTTTTATTGTGAAAAACCTCCAGAAAATACAAAATTCAAGGTACACATTTTACAGTTAATGATATATCCAAAGTGTGGGTCCCAAAGTAGGCAAGCCCGTATCTTGGGCACCCATCCTAGAATAACTAGGAGGATTACTATGTCTATACTAGGGATGTTGCGGATGTCGATTTTTTCACATCCGCGGGTGCGGATGCGGATTTTTAAAGGCTCACATCCGCGGATGCGGATGCGGATGCGGATGTTTAAGATCCTCTATAAATATAGTATATGAATGAATATTAAAATTAAACTATTATTTACGGATTTTAACGCTTACTATTATTTATCAACTTGCGGTCGGACCCGGCTTCGCCCGGGTGCAGATAGCTTTTGAGTCCAGTATTGATTTGGCAACAACATATTATTTCGCGTAATAACTATATTTCCCGTCCCGTTCTATCTGGTTTATGTCCTGTCTCATTCAGTGACATGATGAAATTTTAATTATCATTTATTTTCAGTTTTTTGTATTAGCTTTATTGAAAAATTTCTTTATATACAATATTTTGTAATTGTGATATTGATTCGTTGGTGGGAGGCGCCCGACGTGACGGCCCAGTGGTGGCATGCGCGTGAGCTGCGCGCGGGCATTGCAACATTACTTTATTTATTTAAAATAAAAGAATTTTTCTAAAATAATTGTAGCCTCAGTTACTCCTTGTTATATCAGCTACCTGACAAAAAAAGTCCCGTCAAAATCGGTCCAGCCATTTCAGGGATTAGCCGGAACAAACAGACAAACAGACAGACAATTTTTTTTAAATATCATTTTCGGCACATGTATCGTGTATATAACGATATGTAGTTGGTCATTTTTTTTATATTCACTTTTAAAACAGACACATCAATTTTATTTATATGTATAGATTTATCTATGTTAATTTTTATATATTTTAACTTCCCGGCATTTCTATTACTTTACACGATTCATGGTCACGGGGCGGACTGAGTATAAGCTCATCCGCTCAATGACTGTTATAATTTAACTACCCGTAATTTACAATTATTAAATTAAAAAGAAAATTTAAAACGTTACTCTGTTTTTGCGTTTCGATCTACGCAGAAGAAGCTCACTGTCTTGATGTCTGGCAGTTGGTCTTTTGGGTTCTGATTTATTTATGTGTAGAATTCGATCCCATGCTTGTGCAAGGTTCTAGCCATCTTTTCTATCGATAATTAAATTCATCACCTTCGTTTTGAGTAGCCCCAAGCGCTCGCAAAAGAACACCATTTTATTTATTAAGTATAACGTCGCCTTTTCTAATACAAGGCGGTTAGGAAGAGGTTCGTAAATTAAACCCACGCTGCAAATAATTGTTCGCTAGGATCACTAATTAGTGGAGTGGATAAAAATCTTCGTGCTATCGACAATAATATCTTAAATTCCTCTCGATGAACACCACTTAAGAGGATTTTCATCCACATCTTTTGCTTCCACTGGTCAATGTCATGTGCGAACGGCACACGCCATTCGCCAGCACCGCCAAATTTCTGTCTTATCTCATCTTGTATTACATCCGCATCCGCATAAATATCCGCATCGATTATTGCGGATGCGGATGCGGATGCAGATGTCAAAATCTATGCGGAAGTTCCGCATTTGCGGATGCGGATGCGAATATTCGCAACAACCCTGGTCTATACTAGGAGGGCTATGTCGATAATCTTAGTTCTTGTACGAATCTCATCATTTCTAATTTGATCTCGTAAGGAAATACCGAGCATAGCTCTCTCCATACCGTGTTGAGTGACATTGAGCCTAGATATGGAGTAAATTAAATAATAATATAAAATATAACTTTATAAGGCAAAAATATAGTTACAAAAAGCAGAATACAAAGGCAGGCTATGATTTACAATATTATAAGCTAACACCTTCGTCTGCTGAACTTGGTGGAACCTGTATTTCAATACACGTCGCCTCTCCCCTTTAAAGTAATACATTCAAAATAGCCTATTTTAAATATATATTTAATAAATATACCCAAAACCATAGTAAGCTTTGTCTATAACTTAAGCTCATTGTAACATTTTGTTTATGTTATGGTTTATTATCAAATCATACCTTGTTAAAAACTAACGCCCACACGGCTCTGTTATATTTAATACCATAATAATATTATCATCACACATAACACAAATACGTTATTTAAATATTCATGCATTTAAATTGAAGTTTCGCGTTTATAATGCGAATTTAAATATTTATGTATTTTATAGTCAGACTTTTATGTATTTCATTGTTTAGTTTCGTTTTTCTTTTTTTAGTTTCCATTTCTCAATAATATTAGTTTACATCCATAAATTCATACATAAATATTTTTGAAGCCAGCTTTCGTTTTCCTTTATCTTCTTTTGGCGGCGAAAAACTAACTATTTTTTTCTGTATTTGTCCAAAAAGATTAGCATCGAGTCGTCTATAGACAGCCGAAACAGTGAGTTTTGTTATATTTGTTGACTTGTACTGCGATTTGGGTTACTCATAGATTTCGATTACATCGGTTGGTTAATCTTATGTAATTATCTTCAGCTTTAGTTACCTTCCGTGTTTCTCCAAAGCGTTCTTAACAACGTAACTGTTGATCACTGTATATTTTTTGAAATTGTAATCAACTTTTGCGGGATATTTGATATTTCACGATTGCTTTTTATAAAATGATGATTTTTTCAATCAAATATTCATTTATAATATTTACATGAATAAAAATGCTGGTGGATAAATACTTTTAGCGGTGATGTATATTAATTAATTTAATGCTACACTCTCAATCGTACTCTCGATTGTAGAGTAGGCCCGTGCCCTGCAGTGGGACGTATATGGGCTGATCCAGAATGCTACACGAATCCTATCAATAATACACATAATTAAGGTGACTCGGAAACCTAAGTACTCACCTACTGAAGGTAATTTCTAATGGACTGTTTGGCAATCAATCATCTCTGTAATTTAGCCAGCTGGCATGACCTGGCTAATGGAGAAATGAAGTTTCGACGACACAACCTATAATTTATGTTATTGATATCGTATGTTGTTTTTATATGGTATTGTTAGACTTAACACGTTTGGGCGTCAGAAATTAGTTTTACTAATCGTGTTTGGAAGCGAAATAGATGTTTTATTGATATGGATAGGAACAATTTAGATCGATTAACCATGGAGCTAGTAGTCTATAGTTTTGCTAAATTACTTTCTAAAGTAATTCTCCTAAAATATGAATCATGGTATGAACGGATGAAATGGGGTATAACTTATACTTAACGTGACCATGCGTCCCGCTTTCAGGAAGTCAGTCCCGGTGTCCCCAGTAAGACCGACATCGTCCCGCTTTTGCAAACAGACCAAACAATAATTTAAAATGTATTTCTCGCTCTAAATACTTTATTGAACTACTACTGAAAACCGCGAGGTCGTATTATACCAACACTTTCGTAAAAACATCAAGTACAAAAATACGATTTTAATTATTATTTTATGTTATTCTATCTTCTTTGATAAAAACTTGTAAAACACAAAGCTTTATTATTATTATTTAATTCCACTGATGTCCCGCTCTGGCATAAAAAATAAATGGTCACGTTAGGTATAACGGATGAAATAACTATCTGATATACTATAAGAAAGGCCTTTTGTAGTGACTAGTGAATATGAAATATTTTAAATTTCATTAAATTTATGTTTGGAATTGTCAACCCTCTCCAGGCCAGCGTGGTAGACTACATTGCCTATACCCTCTCAAACGTACTTTCGAGTGTAGAGCAGGCTCGTACCTTGCAGTGGAACGTGATGACACTGATGCTGTATAGTATGTGTGGAATTCTTTTATAACATTGCCAAAACCACAACTCCTATTTGTGTGTATAGAATAGTAGAAAAATGGGCGCCAAATGTTATGGCCTCTAGGCCTTAATTCCATAACGACAAGCATTTATGACATTGTGGAAAAACATTTAGAGCCCAAATCTAATACCTAACCTAAAAGTAATTTAGATGTTGATTCCTAAATTAACCACATTCTTGTACTTGAATCCAGATCATAAAACAATGGATAAATAACAATTTAGACCGAAGATAGTTTAAATAAAATTCTCTTTCTGTATGTCTTTATGATCTCAGTCTGTATATCAAGTAGGACTGATTTGTCAGAGATGTTTGTTATTGCATGTCCTAGAAAGACTTGACGTCAAATTGAACGCATGATATCAGCACTTTCACTAAAATGCTTTGTCAAATTTTGTTTGAAATATCAAAAAAAAAGTTAAACAAAACGTGTTATCAATAAAAAAAACGATTACAATCCTTTCTGTATGATTTATACATTTGATCAAATAAATATAATATTTTTATTACCTTTTCATTACGACTTTCCTTAATCTCGTGCACGGAGTTTATTCACCTTTGAGGGAAACAACCAGATATTATCTTTCATCGTTCCCATTAACTTCGACTGTGCAAAACGAATTCTATTTAGAGTTTCGCTTTTATGGTAAAGAAAAAAAATGGTGTATATAAATTTTCAATTTACTGAACACAATGTAAACATTGTCCAATGAATAACAACTCACTCAGTATTTTACGAGGGTCTTTTCGTATATCTAAGCTCCTCATGACCCAACACAACGCACCCAATAAAAAACAAATTCGTGCCCATAAAACCGTTGATCTGTAAAACAATCGTTTTATTTTTTCCGCTGTATCCATTATTGTTGCTGTGTGTTCACAGGTGTTTCATTGTCATGCGATGGATAAAAACATTTCGCGTGTAAACTAGAAAAGGATGGCATGCGATCCGTGGAACCTTAGCTTTTAGTTTACTTTTAATTATTTTTGTCTGTGCATTACTGTTATCTTAGCAAATGTTGATAATCTCCATGGCCCAGTTGGTATGATATTGGCTATAAACCGAGAGGCCGCGGATTCGATCTCCGCATCGACACAAATGTTTTTTTGTAATCAACATGTATTTATTCCGGGTCTGCTTGTTTGTGACACCGTATACGATACAAGACTCGATTATAGTTTGGGAGGTTACGACTATGTATGTAAAAGTTAGGTGTTGTTATTGATTAGATAAATATGTTTTTTTTTTCGGTGTTTATTTTCGTTGGTTTTGTCATTGCTAATATCAGGATGATTAAAAACAACGCTTGCATAAAAAATGTTACTATCATATTTAGCCATACAATTGTGAAGTGTGTACACGAGCAGAACAGGGTTTGAGCTTAAGTATACCAGGTTTCAAGTAGGCAGACCTTGTAGTCTTCAAGCACCTGGTTAATAGCGTTAAGCAGGCTTACAACATTGAATAACAACTGACATATTTCAATCAGCACATATAAACTTATTAACCACGTTTAAAATTAAAATACATTTCCCGAAAAATAACATAAATGGTCGAAATAAAACACGGATATTAAAGGTCTTTACCACGCCAAAAGAAACGCAAAGCATTCTCATTAAATAAATACAAGTGCAATGTATCGAATAAAGATAAACGTATCCGAACAATTGCGGTTCCGGTGATTAATTCGCCCATTCATATTCCCTAATGCCCGCAACTATTCCGCCTGATCTCCGATGACAGCAACATAATCCAACGAGCCGCTGTCACACCAAGTGTCATTTATTTCACACCGTCAGCTCTCGTGCGATAAGCCCGCTTCACGCGTCAACTCAATAGCACTGTGTCCATTGCTTATTGGCTTATTAGTTTGCGAGTACTACTTGTGTGCGTTTGTTTTTTGTAATGAAAAACTCTAGTAATGCCTCCATTATTTATTTAATCGAAATAATTTGAGATATCTTTATTCACCAGTAGATTTCCGGTGGCTGAAAATATAAAAAAAAAGTAATTTATAAAATTAGATGGGATTTCATTTTTTTTTGGCTGATAATGAGCGTTTAATTATAAATGCGTGGAGACTTAATAGGTAATACTTAACTTCAGGGCTGGTGGAGCCTAGGCCTGTAGTGGCGTATTTCCAATATCTTCTCGAGTCACTTTATAGAGGTGGAGCGGAAATCTTTAAAGAATCTCTTGTTATCAAAAGACGCTAGGTCTTAAAATACGCCATTTCGCCTCAGGAAAGGTAACTAGAGCTTCCACTTAGATTTAAAAGGCCTCGTGTTCGATAAAGGCACTTTAAATCTTAAATCTATTATTTAAGATATTATACACTTTATATTAGGTACTGAAGCATACTGAAGAATTTCGAAAGAAAAAACGATTTGAAAGAGTTACAGATACAATGGAAGTAAGACGACCCTCAAGTCGCCAGTAAAGTATTAAATAAAATATTTTAAGTTGAAAGCTAAATGCCAATTTAGAGTGGTAATAGTAGATTTCTGTATTGATAGTTCTAACAGACAATATTTTGTTTCGTCTGGAGTTCGATGGTTAATCATGACTTAAAAATTGAAATCCTTAAACAAATATTATCTAAGGTCCTCTTCATGGATATAACACAATATTTCTTTCTCTCTCGCACACACACTTACACTCTTAAGATACTGGAACTCAGCTTCTGAATATATACCTATCATGATCTATCGACACCAAATGTATCAATCTCGCTTGATCGATGTCTACCGTAAAATAAATTTTACCCAACAAACAATTACTATATATAGGCCTCTAACTTAACTTTACGAAACTTGAAGTAAATATCCAGAGAGCCCCTTTGACTGAAGGGATAATAGTGATGGATGACTTGTTGGCCGGAGTTGTTTGACTAACTTTTTTAACTTGATAGTTGTCGAGTTCGATTTTCATTGAGTTAAAGAGATGTTGCCAATTTGATAAGTGCCAGGTAGTGTGGAGAGTGATTGTGATGACTTTGATTTGACTTTAATTTCGAAGAGGCTTTAGGAATAATTAAATAACCGATAATATCGGATAAGATTTGTTTTCAATGCGATAGCAGCATCGCTATTAACTATGTGTCTTACGTACGGATGTGTGGTGGATTGCATAGGGCCGGCAAAGGATTGCTCCTTTGGGTCTGCTGATAGTAAGTGGTCAGTGCCGCTCATAAAAATCAAATATGCTTGGATCATGGATGTATTGCCGACCTAATAAATCTGGAGGGGAGGGGAAAAAGGGAAAAAGGACGAGATGGGGTAAGTGGTATTGAGCATCCGACAGTCTCACTCACCGAACGAAATGCGTTAGCAAAATTGACGCTTAACGCCGATTTCCTGTGAGACAGCGGTACCGCCCCTCATGAGCCTGCCCATTCATGCTAAGTGATGACTCTGACAACAGCGTGACTCTAAAAAAGAATCTTAAAAGTATTATTAAAAGTTTAAAAGTATTATATATTTTAAGGGTTTTTAGGATTTCTAGTGAAGGAAGCCTGGAAATAATAAAATAAAATAAAATAAATAAATAAATAAATAAATAAATAAATAAAATAAAATAAATGTTCCAGTGAAGTTACACAATTAAGATCTTATAAATATTATAAAATGCAGATAATATATATTTTTTTGAATTGAGAATGATCAGTTTTCAACTTCTGTAGTTGCTACGATGGCTATGAAAACTCCATCCACCGATTAAACGTAATTTTTATGCAACTGGTTTATTAACAGGATCAATACTGTATCTCCAACACTGTCAATCAGTAAAACAGTTTCCCAATGTACATGTTCTTGGAGCACCTAATCTACGCATTAACAAGCTGAAAGAAGAAATTGAACGTGCTATTCTAATTTCGTTGAATACAAATTTCAGTGACCTTTCTAAACCGGAATAAAATCAGCAAGATAATATTGGATTATTCTAGAATGGTGCGTACGAGGTCCGTGCAGCTCATGTTTGTAGTTTAAATTTATCGGCTCGTCGCTCGGTAGGCTACGCAAATAAATACGTACATACTTGACCGCGTGGCGTGAGTTAAAAACTTATACGTATTATACTTTTAAGTATTCCGACATTTTTTATTTTTTAACTAATTCAAGTCTGATATTCGTTTGTTGGTAATGTTCTGTCAGCTTTTTAGTTTTCTATAATTTAATCTGCTTTGTTAGTTTTCCACTTTTACACATACCGTAAATAATTTCATGATATTTTGTAATATTCGTTACTATAACTTATGTTGACAAATTTTGAAAAAAAAAAATAATTCGTTTCTATAATGATAGTATATCGCATCTTATAAAAAAGGTAAAAACCACTTGAACGTATATAACATATTTAGAACAGGTAACTATTTATTAATAAAGTCATGAATATGTCGTAATAATCGTCGTTCTTTGCAAATTTTTAACTGCATTGAGTCTGAAGTCACTAAAACAACCACCCGGCTTCGTTTTCAGTAGCAGTACTACATCCTGTATTGATAAACTTCCTGATATCCGCGTAAGTTCGTACCACGCCCCGCACATCAGCGTAGCTTAACTCCCGCGCAAATGTCTGCGGATACGGCCGATAGTGGTCCCACAGGAGCCCCGCAGTGTTGTCTGAATAGATATAGCACAAGTTTAGCTTACGCTCACTTGTATTAACGAGAACAGGGATCTCTGACTATGATGTATTGATAATAAGTTTAACGCCCGGGGATGTGGAATGAGCAACCGAGATTGGCAAGCGCGAAATTTGACTGACGCACACCTGAATTTATGGAGATAAGTTTGCTTCTTGTTACGAAGTTTGCGGATTCAATTTGAATGCAAGGACTGAAGTTAATAGCTGTTAATTGAAAATAATTACAGAATATATTAAAATGAAAAATATCAACATGTATTGAAAATAGTTTTGCAAAAATGACGAGTTTTATCAATAATTATGGTCATGCATAATACCGTTAATACGAGTAAACCAGTTAAAAAATACTTCATAAAAATGTGTCGTTAAGTAAGCACATAAGAAGTTACACTTCTTTTGACGGTAAATGTCACTTTAAGAATGGTTTATCAATCAACACCATTTATTCATAAATACTTATTGTCCACCACACAATTTTAAGACATGGAAAAAAAATACAAAAAAAAACATTTGAATACGTGTAACAAACGGCGGTCTTTTCGTTGTCAGCGATTTCTTCCAGACAACCTTAAGATGTACTGGAATGAATGGAAGCACGGAATACATAGGTGGTCACCGTTTATACAAAAAAGTAGTGAGACTAATAAAGTTTTTTACTAAACATAAATATACTACATACAATTATATTTATATAACTACTTTATTTCCATAATAAACTACGTAATTGCAATATATTAGAGCAGAAAAAAAATACATAAATAAAAATCACAACACATGAATATTTATGAATTAGTATCTTCATAGAAAATAAAAATAACATATAAAAAAACTTATTGTAGATTTATGAATATTTAAGAAACGTCTTTGAATACAATTATGAGATTTGTTGCTTACTTCGTCATGTCGCATTTTTCTCATATTGTTTACAAAACGCACCATAATATATTATATAAGACATATTTTTGTAAATCGTGTTCCATTATATCCAAAACATACAATTGTATAGGCATACATTGTTGATAATTATTGTCAAATGTGGTTTTAAAACGATGCCTTTACATTTTGCAACACTAAATTCTCTAATAAATTCATAGTTCCTAGTAACTATTTATTTAATATTCATTTCTGCGGCATTTCGAATAGTATTTGTACAATACACAAATTGGTTTTATTCCGCAATAAACCAAAATGTATCGTATCGTAATATTTGTTTAAGCTATCCAAAGTATAATTTTATTTGCTCACTATTGGTTTCGTATTCGTTCCATTAGTAGTATAAACAAAATGTTGATAACACGCACGCCAGCACAATAGTTCATTCTTTCCAATTTGTTTCACTATTAGTAAAATAAATATCTAAACTAATAGCATATAGCGAAAAGTTTTGATCGTTTGTTTGCATTGGCTCTGATACTACAGGATTGATTTGAAAAAATATATCCTGATGATCATAGGCGATAGAATTTTTCGAAAGTACACTGCATGGCATTTATTTGATTTATTTAGGACAGCCAGTGGTTGTTACAATATAACTTAGACTAATAAAGATATACATAATTAACTTGAGATTAAACACCCTTTGAAGGCGGTCACAACTTGCACCGTATGTGATAAAACAATAAACATGGTACATACTATTATTTACTCGTATTTAAGTTTGTTACAATGTTAAAAAATAACTAAATCATAGGTAAAACAATGTTGGAATTATCCGAAAACAGTAATACTAATAATAATAATTAATATGTATGTGCCTGTTTTTCTCAAGCTAGTGATAGCTTATATAAATATGTCAATTACAAAGAGCAACAATAAGACAGTTTATTTTTTTCTAAATAAATGGAAGTTCATTTTTGCGTTGAAATATTTAAAATTGGCAGAGTCACGCTGTCAGACATATCTACTTACAAAGATTTTACTCCTTAGTTCATGATAACTTTTACCCACAACTGATATTCCAATACAACTCTTGCTCGTAGATATTTTCTTTTTATTATCAAGCTAACGTCTTTAACGAGGAAACTTATTAAAAACAGCTAGGATACCAATAAGCTTTGAAATGAATGAAATACTTGGCACAACTTGTTACTTGTTCATAATGTGGCGTAGATATTTTAAAACTTATGAAGATTTTTACCACTTTCGTAATCGAAATAAATTTTAATTATCAGTACTTTAGACTTTTGGGTTTATTTATTAATTTTTATTTTGTTGATTGGTTGTCATCTAGAAGTTGTCATCTAAACAGCTTAATAGCTAATTTATCTCGGGACCGGAATGAATACTTGGTGAACTTATTATGGCAAAATGCTTGCCCCTAAAACTGCGAATGAAATAATCTCTGTAAAATATATGAAAGAAAACAGTATAGTAAAAACAATTATGTTGAATAAGTTGACCAATGTTACTTAATACTTAACAGCCTCCGTGGCGCAGTTGGTTACCCACTGGCTGTGAAACGTAAGGCCGCGGGTACGATCCCCGCACCGAGAGAAATATTTGTATGATCCACACGTATTTCTGGTCTGGGTGTTTGTGAGATCAAAAAGTCTCTCGTTGTTTCTGATACGCACAACACGTGACTCGATCTCAGTGTGGGGTCAAGACTATGCATGTGAATATTGGGTGTATGTATATGTTATGGGCCAAGTGATTAATGCGGGCAGTATTCATAATGCCCGGGCAGTATGAATATTGCCGAGCCATATCGGGCCAAGTGATTAATTACAATCTAAATTCACCTATGTATCACATTGTCCGGGCATTATGAATATGGCTGCATGATGATCGGGCAATGTGATTAATAGGTGATTTTTTACGTGGTGGGCTGCCGCATTGTCGCATCTGCGATAGACCCATAAATTAGAAAGGTTGAATTGATCTGCTTATGTTTAGTTGTTTTTTAACGTCCGAAACATTATCTTCAGAAGAAAATTAGTTTGCCCACTTTATGGATAAGATAGGTCGACTGTGCCCCAAAACCGACTCGGAACACCCCGACTTCACGTAGTCTTTTGGCTACCGACCCTAGAGTGTATATAAAAAGCCGGAGGTGCAGAGGGAGAGCAGCCCCCGCCCGCTGTAACGAAGGATAGGCAACCGTGCGAGCCGTAGCGGCTGAGGCTGGTCGCCGGAGGGGACCAGCAAGCCGAAGCTGCGTAGGTGAGCATGGGTGCCTATATTTGTTACGCAAGGGCGAAGGGGCTGAACTTCCCGTAGGGCCGGAGACGATGCAGAAGCTAATTTGTATTGACAACAAGTGTTTTAAGGGTTATGTTGCTATAATAGATATTTCTCAGGAACAATGCGTTAACTTTTCATGGGAGTTGTACCAGGGGAGGTGCGACACTCCCCCTCCCCACCACTCCTCCCACCCCCCACCCCCTAGTGCTGCCCTATTCTAAATTCTACCACTTCGGCTCATTGTTTTGATTTTTATTCGCTTTACATCACTCTGCCCAATAAGTACTTGGCATCATTCATAACGCCCGAGCGTTGTGATAAATTGATTGGTTATAATCACATAGCCCGCTCTTATTGGGCATTATTCATATTGCTCGGGCATTATGAATAATACCCGATTAATCACTTGGCCCATAACATATATATTTATTATTTAAATCACTATCATCAATAATTCCAAAATCAATTTCTCACAAACCAGTATATTGATACTAGATAGATATTGCTTGATACATATTGATGTAAACCTAGATTTAATTCACAAGGATACACAAACACGAAAATCGATTTACTAACGGTTATGTAACTTACATACGTGGATAGCCTATATTGCGTTGTAATGTCCTATATCACCTACTGCTGTATAAACAAAGTATGTACATACATTGCCTTTGAATAGAGCAATAATGTATGCGGAACTGAAGTCAACGTAATTTTGCACACAGGTCTATACATGGGCGTAGCCAGCCATGGGCTCAGGGTGGGGCAGAAGTCTAAAATAATATTTAAGTAGCAAACTATACCCGTTGTTTCCCCGATTATTTTTTTCATACAAAAAGGTTACACCCTATAGCACCATGTATCGACAGGGTATATCAAGTGTGCTACCGAAAACGAAGCCGAGTAGCGGTTTAAGTAACTTCAGACACAATGCTACTAAAAATTTGCGAAATTAAATTATAGTTAAAAAGAAATTTAAAAAAATACGCTTTTTTATACGATACAACTAAAAAGTAACAAAATTTTAATGAGTTTAATATTAAAAAATGGAGTAAAATACATACATTTTATTGTTACAAAGCGTGGGGTGCTTACACCTTTTACTACATCATATCAATCGAAAGTGTGTCGAGCAGGGTAGCTTACCTTATACTTAGAATATCAAAAATATATTCGTTGTAGGTCATACAGGTATACGCGCCGACCTCGACACGTCCATGAAGAAGTAGAAGATATGTAATTGGAGCCCTACATACTTTCAAACCCTTCTTCAATGTTGTTATAGGGTATTTAAACGCAGAGTTGAAAGTGGGGCAATTTGGACATGGGCAACAGAACCCCAGGGTTAAGAGGCTGGTCGCCTTTCTGGAGAAATAGAGGCTCTTTACGATGAACTCTTTCTTCCAGAAGCCGCCTCACACGAAATGGACCTGGCTGAGTTCTGACGGTTCTACGAGAAACGATATAGATTTCATCTTGATGACGAATAGACGGATGTTCAGTCACAGTTCAGATGTCTCTGTGATTAACAGGGTGAAAACTGGCAGTGATCACCGAATGGATAGGGGCACATTGAATATTAATGTCCAATTAGAAAGGCGTCGCTTGATGAAGTCTTCGCTCCGACCTACTCGCGCCCATATCCAAAACTCCGACACCTTTCAACTTGAACTAATAAATCGCTTTGATTGTCAAAAGTGAAGTGATTTGGTAAAAACTGTCCATACGGTGGGAATTTAAGTATTTAAGACCTCGCCGTAGAGATAGCCCACAGAAACTCTCGACCCACACTCTTGACCTCATGGCCGAACGTCGGCCTATGGCGCTGCAGTCTTCCGATGACGCCGAAGCATATCGGCTGCTCAATAGACCGATCTGGAAGTCCTTGCTCACAATGCTGTGAGCATTAAAGAAACAATGAAGCGGAGCGGAGGCTTCAAAGTGTTTGCAAGAGACTTGTCTATTGGGCAAAGCCAGTTTTCTAGGCTGAAGACGGACGGACGCCACGTAGTGTCGACGAAGGCAGAGGTATTAAGGGTGATCGAGAGGTTCTACGGACAGTTTTACACCTCGGTTGCCGAATCTACTGTTAGCTCGGACGAAGTTGATCCGACACTTTAGCGATGATATCCCGGACGTCAGACTATGTGAGATTGAGACGGCCCTGAAGCAACATAAGAACAACAAGGCGCCGGGACTGGACGGAATCATTTCAGAGCTTCTGAAAACGGGTGGTACGTCCTTCAGATTGTCCTTCAGAAGCTCTTCAATTCCGTTTTCCTCGAGAGCTAAACGCCAGGGGCATGGAGTAGGAGCATTGTGGTATTGTTCTTCAAAAAAGGTGATAATACTTTACTGAAGAACTACAGGCCCATCTCGATTCTGAGCCATGTCTATAAGTTAATTCGAGGGCATCACAAATCGTCTCGAACGCAAGTTTCATGACTTCTAGCCTCCCGAACAAGCCGGTTTCCGAAAAAACTTTTGTACCATAGACCATATCCATACGCTTCGGCAGGTTATACAAAAAACCGAAGAATATAACTTGCCGCTTTGTTTAGCGTTTGTGGACTATGAGAAAGCCTTTGATTTGATCGAGACTTGGGCTGTGCTACAGTCTCTTCAGCGGTACCACATCGACTATCGGTACATAGAAGTGTTGAAGTGTATATACAACAACAGCGAAATTTCCTAACAGGAGCAAATGTTTGCTTAAAAGGAGATTTCTTACCCTGGACTGTAAAATCACATAGAATTGAAATAAATAAATTAACTTATTATAAATTAGAAACGACGCCACCATGTCAGTCCGAGTACAAGATCAGAGCACGAAGGATATTCCGAGACGTAATATCTCTGAAACTGTTCACTGCCACGCTGGAAAATGCCTTCAAGCTCTTGCAGTGGAAAGGATTCGGCATCAACATCAACGGCGAGCATATCACTCACCTTCGATTTGCCAACGATATTGTAATCTTGGCAGAATCGCTGGAATACCTTAGCACTAAGCTCGAAGACCTCAATCGAGTCTCCCAACAGGTGTGTCTTAAAATGTACTTGGACAAAACGAAGACAATGTTGAATGACCATGCTGTGCCCACCCCCGACGGAGTCGGGGGCTCGAATCTTGAAGTTGTAGACGAATATGTCTATTTAGAACAAGTGGTCCAGTTAAGCAGGTCCAACTTCGAGAGAGAGGTCAATCGTCGAATCCAACTCGGTTGAGCAGCGTTCGGAAAACTACGCAACGTCTTCTCGTCCAAAATACCTCAGTACCTTAAATCGAAAGTATCCGATAGTTGTGATACGGCACCGAGACGTCCTCTCACTATAGTCCTTATTAGGAAGCTCAGTCACTCAACGAGCTATGGAGGCTATGCTCGTGGTTTCCCTACAAGATCGTATCAGAAATGAGGAGATCCGTAGAAGAACTAAAGTAACCGACATACCCCAGCGGAGTAGTAAGATGAAATGGCAATGGACGAAGCACATAGAGCGAAGAACTGATGGTCGCAGGGGCCAAAAAGTTCTCGAATGGAGTAGCGGAAAACGCAGCGTAGGACCCACAAGGTCAGAGAACCTGGTTAAAGGTCGTGGGACGTCTAAGTTCAGCAGTGGACTTCCTTTAGCTGATGGATGATGGATGTGTTTATAGTCACTAAAACTAGCGCTCGGCTTCGATTTCGGTCGCTACCTTGATATACACTGTTATTATAATTCGAATGGACCAAAACATTTTCTCATTGCTCACCTTCCTATACCTAAAATTCCTAAAAAAATGTCCTTAACTTCAGCCGTTTGAGGTGTGTGAGCCAATTTGTTAAACAGTTAACTTAAAGGTTTATCTCTACCCATAGATAGTTCTTTAACTTAATTTTTTGAAGTGAAAACTTCTTTAGCGGCGTTGAGCACTTTTCTGTAATGGGTATAAAATCTTAAACTCGCGTCAGGACACGTGACCTGATCGAAAAAGCGTAGGACGGATGGAGAGTAGACAGCTATCCCCTCTCTACAGCGCGGCGAAAATGTATGCCTGGGCCTACTGTTTCGTTTTTTTTTTTCAGTTTCACCCACTTTTTCCAAAATTGTCCCATAGCCCCCCCCCTGCCTTCCCCCACCCTTATTCCTAAATAGTGCCTATTAGCCTCCCCACGAAACCTACCCCCCCCCTCCCCTACCCCCACCCCGAAAATTTACCTCACCCCCCCAATCCTATCTCGGCCAACATAGGTCGTAGACCCACCGAGTTTGGTATCGTTGGAACCGGCTCGGTGAGCTCTACAGATTGGCCCCAACCAAATCCCCAAATTCCTCCCTCTCTCCCCTAAAATATTTGTCCAGGCATAACTCCGTCATTTCTTAAAGTAAACCCCCCGTGTTTGGAGTCAGAGGAATCGTCTTGACGAGCTCGACAATCGAGAGCAGGCAAAATACGATTTTTATTATTTTTACTATATACCGGTGGTAGGTCTCTCATATGCATGATCGTAGCCAGCCGTGGGATCAGGCTGGGGCAGCAGTCTAAAATTATATGTAATTTGCAATCTGTACCCACGGTCTTTCCCCGGTATTTTTGAAGTGAAAACTTCTTTAGCGGCATTGAGCACTTTTTCTGTAATGGGTATAAAATCTTAAACTCGCGTCAGGACACGTGACCTGATCGAAAAAGCGTAAGACGGATGGAGAGTAGACAGCTGTCAGTTAGCTGTCAGTTTATAAAGCTTTGATGAATTGCCAATGATTTTGAGTGGAGATTTCAACATAAACTTCGCAGACGATAAAAATCAACTATTAATTGAATTTTTAAATAATGAATTTGGTTTAACTATGTCGAATGATCGCAATCTTAGCACAACGAAATACAAAACTACTATTGATGCGGTCTTTATTAGACATTTAAATAGGTTCGAATAAAAACTGTTCGTTTCTTACTTCAGCTACCATAAACCTATCGTATCAGTTTTAGAGATTGGCGATGATAGTTCTTGTAATGATGATGGTGAAAAAATCGTTGAAATTATGGATGAAAGTTGATTTTTCGGAGAGATAAACTTTTTAATGTAAAATAATTGTAATAGTTTTAAAGTGTTAAATTTTTAATGTAATATAAATTGTCATGTTTGTGTACGATAGCGCAATAAATGAATATTGTATTCTACCACATAAATGATAGTACTTTTATACTGATAAAGCAATTGGTGCAAAATTATTCCCTAACCATTCCAAAATATCAAACATGCTCAACGTTAATAATCAAGTTTTCACTTCTGCCGGCACTCCCGGAGTGCAACCCGTCTTTTTATTTTTTTTTTGGTTTGGTTAGATACCTTAGAGACCAGAGCCAGGGTGGGGCAAGTGCCCCACCCTGCCCCACCGTTGCTACGCCCATGGGTCTATAAAAGGGTCCAGATAAACTGGTTAATTTATTTTCACTGTGTTATGACAACGCAATCCATCATATTATCTAAAATAATTTGGGACGTAAAATAGATCACAGGAATTGAAATTTATTTTGCCGTGGTTACCGATAATGTAGATTACATAGATTAATATTTTATATCACTATTATATAGCAATCATATTTTATAGCAATATGGCATATATTATAAGAGTAAAATAAAAAAAAATGAGAGCAAACACAGCAATAATCTTTAATATGAATATGTGAAAATATTTGTAAAATGATTGCAAGCGAAACGAGATGTAAGCAAATGAAAACTACACTCAAAATATGACGCAGAAATGCGAAATTAAGACACAATAATATGAAACATATACACAATTATATAAACACACCAGCTTTTACCGACTAACTGTACTGCCTCTATTTTTGAAAGTTGATTAATCCACATAAATTTATTTCTTCATCCATCTTCAGCCACAAGAAATCCACAGCTCAATAAAGGCCTCACAAAATATTCATTAATTATAAATAGGTCTACGCCTTGAAATTTAAGCTAAAGTTTACGCTTAAATTATTTCGGTCTCGAGTCTAATTTCAAATTTTACGAACACTACTTACAAACATCAGTTTATTGATAAAGAAGATTTTCAATATTGGATCTGACGTACTGTCTGTTGAAAGTTGGCTAAAGAAGAACTAATCAAGTTAGAACGTCGATCGGATGAAAGTAGTTTAATTTTAATCCGACTAAAAAGTTAAGATGAAGAATTTTTCGAAAGGACCTTAGCTGCTCATTAAATAAGGTATTTATAGATAATATATGGCCAAGCTGTGGTCAAAATACGAGTATTAGGAAATGCTTTTTTTCTATTTTAAGCATTATTTGACATAAACGTTTTCATAAAGTACACAACAAGCATTCATACTCGTGTTCAATATTATGAACATGTCCATCATAAAACAATACGAAAAGAGAAAAACTGGTCCTAATGTTCAAACAGCACGAACACCATGCATTCGCCTCGCCAAAACAACTCAAAATAATCTATAAAAAGTGTTCTCTAATTAAAAAATATATGTTTCCTTTCCAAAGTACACCACAGTTCTGAATTTGAAATTCAATTAACCTAATATTTCCAATTGTACACATTAGCTTCACCTTAAAACAATAATCATAGGAAAGATGTAATCGTTTCCATCGGCTCTTTGTTTTGCGCCAACGGTCTGTGTACAAACTCTCGGATCAACCTCGATATCGGAATGAAAAAATGTTCAGCTCTTTATTGAAAACTTCTGACCTGCATATCGTTCCAAATGCAATGCAATGGAAGAATTTCCCATATACCACAAGTGCGGCCAATCTAGACGCTAACGAAACCGAATCGACGGATTCGAAAAATTTCGATGCGGATTTGCAAAATACCATCTCGATTTTGTGTGCTTTGTAAGTTTACTGAATGTCGTAGGATGTCAGAGCTAGTTTTCATACTGCTTTGAATTTTTCTGTATGCATAGGTATATGAATGTAGAAGAAACGTTTAACTTTGGAATTCAATTTTTCCTTCCAATTTTCGTGAAATATTCATTAAATTATAGTTAGCTTCTGTGTACCTAGAATAAAAGTCATTAATTCATCGCTTCCAACATGTAAAATTTCCTTGCAAAGTAATGTTTACATCCAAAGTCAGCCGGACGTCTTTCTGTTCTAAGATATTGAGACTTGCACCGCACCGATTATCAATTCTAACAGCTGACAACCCATTGCTAGAGTGCTTGACCTAGGATTCTGTAAAAAACGTACTTCGGAGTATATTGCGGAATAATTTAATAAGGTGATAATTTGTACATATATAATGTACAAATATATTATAATGACGTTGTCAAATATGTCAAAAAAAAACAAATAAGCATAGACAAAACAAACATAAACTCCACTTATTCGAACACAAGACATCGCTGAATTAAATCCAATGCCCACATGCCTAACTAACACGCTGCCTTAAGGCTAACTTATGAAACAATGTTAAAAAAAAAGGTAAAATATTCTTAGGCATTCGTCCGTATGTAGACAATATAATGAAATGAAATGAAATGAAAATAATTTATTGAATCCATTAAAATGTTCAACATCATTTAGATTCAGTCATTTTTTTATCTACCACCCGGTTCGGAAAGCTGTTTTCACTAGAGAAGAACGGGCAAGAAACTCTAGTGTTGCTCTTTTCAAAACCAGTTTACAATGTAGTGAATTTTTACAAAATTTACAAGTTGGTTTAAATCAGAGCAGTTTAATAATAATATGTTGCTTTACAATAAATAATTTTGATATGAATATTATTATATTATAATATAATTACTATGGCTGAGTGAAGTCGCCCAGAACGAAAAATCAGTATACTCTTTTTCGCCAAAGCAGTGAATAATTGCGAAAGCCTTATGTAATCCATCAATCATCCATTACAATGTAAGCAAATCGGATAGACCAGTCTACGCAAGCAGCACCCGTTCACGAGTATGACGCATGTGCCAGCCATCGGCCTCCTCAACCATGTTGCAGGGAAGTGACCGACCTGGCACACGACGCCACCGCAAGCACAGACCTTTTAGCGAGCATGACATACCCAATCACTTACACAGGAAAATAATGGCAAATTTGACAAGTTACTTGATTTAAATGATATATTATAGAGCACACCAAGACTTACGCTCCGAGATACTACACATTCATTTAATTTTATTCTATTCCCAAGCCTTGTTATCGTCTAAATATTCCGAAATTTTATAATATGCCTTATTGCATAATTTTTGCTTGATAGTAGCTTTGAATTTTGTAATAGATAAGGCTTTAATATGACTGGGAACTTTGTTATAAAAGTGTATACAGTAACCCTTAAAAGATTTGCTGATCTTGTGGAGTCTGGTCTTAAGAGTAGCTAGATTATTCTTATTCCTAGTATTTTTGTTGTGAATATCGCTAATCTTAAGAAAACTTTCTTTATTTCTATGGACATAAATTAAATTTTCAAAAATGTATTGTGATGCTACTGTCATTATATTTATCTCTTTAAACTTTTCTCTAAGAGAATATCTGGACCCAAGCGAATAAATTGATCTTATAGCTCGCTTTTGGAGAACAAAGATGGTATTAATGTCAGCAGCACCACCCCACAGTAAAATTCCATAACTCATCAGACTATGAAAGTAGGCAAAATATACCAATCGAGCTGTATCAACATCAGTCAATTGGCGAATCTTACCCACCGCAAAGACTGCGGCGCTCAGCTTTTTAGCTAGAGCGACTATGTGAGAACCCCATTGAAGTTTGGGATCTAATGTAATTCCTAAAAACTTAGTTGTATCCACAAGGCTCAACTCATCCCCATTCAAATTAATGTTAGCATTAACTTTCTTGACATTAGGTGTCACAAACCTTATACATTTCGTTTTTTGGCTATTTAATAACAAATTGTTAATGCTAAACCAATGTACTATTTTTGAGAGGGTGTTGTTTACGTCGTCAATATCAGGATTGCGTCGATTTACTTTAAATATTAATGAAGTATCGTCGGCAAACAACACTACCTCACAGTTGTCCCTTATAAAAAAAGGTAAGTCATTAATATAAATTAAAAAGAGAAAGGGTCCAAGAATCGAGCCCTGCGGAACTCCCATAGTAACGGCAGACCCAGGAGATCTTATTCCGTTGACATCTACACTTTGGACCCTATTGCTCAAATATGATTTGCATAATTCAAGAGCAATACCATTAATTCCGTAGTGGCTCAATTTCCTGATAAGTATATCATGGTGAACACAATCAAACGCTTTGGATAGATCACAGAATACACCTAAAGCATCCTGTGAGTTCTCCCAAGCATCAAATATGTTACTTATTAGCTCCACACCAGCGTCTGTTGTGGAGCGACCCCGCGTGAAACCAAATTGTTTACCATGAAGTATTTTATTTTTTGAAAAATAAGTTTGAAGTTGTGAGAGCATTAGTTTTTCAAAAATTTTGCTAAATGAAGGTAGAACTGAAATAGGTCTATAATTAGAGGGGTCCTCTGAACTACCAGATTTTAAAAGAGGTATAACTTTACTCAACTTCATATTATCAGGAAATAGACCACTGTTTATACAAACATTAAAAATTACCGCTAACTGGGGAGCCAAGACTGGTATTACAGAGTTTAATATTTTTGTTGAAATTCCCCAGAGGTCACAAGTGTTTTTAATATTAATGCATTTAAATATCTTTATTACATCCATACTGTCAACGCAATGGAATTCAAATGAATCTCTGCCTCCAGTCACATTTTCTTGTAGTAACTTTTCTGCTATGGCAGGGGATGAGTTTAAACTTTTTGTTATAGAAACTGGTACATCTGAGAAGAAATTCTCAAAAATCCTAGCTACTTCTACATTAGATGTAATATTCTGATTATTAATATTTAAGCTAAACTCTGTGTTCCGAGGTTTAGCCCTACCAGTTTCTTTATTAATCACACTCCAAGTCATTTTTATTTTATTTTTGGAGCTTTTTATTTTGTTACTTACATACATTGATTTCGCTTTAAGACAAACTTGTTTAAATATTTTTGAATAATTTTTTACATATGTTTTAAAATCCTGACTATGGTTATGTAAATGTTAATGTATTCAGCACCGTAAAACGCCACGTATAAACAACCTGTGTTCCCAATATTGGCCGGCATAACAAAAGATTTGGCAAACATCGGTATGCGGAACTCTAAACTGGCCCGTATAACAATAACAATACGACTCATAAAATGTGGAAGTATGTGGCCCGTAATATTATACGGAACAATGAGTGCGTTCGTTAAGGGTATACGACAACCCGTAAAGTTTATTGATAAAAAAGTATATTGCGTACTGGCCAGCAATATATCACACGAATAGCTGATGATAATGCTTCTATTTAATAGCTCACTGGTGGTAGGTCTCTCATATGTGAGAGGCTGCCTGGGTGGGTACCACCGCAATGTCTATTTCTCCCGTCAAGCAGCAGTTTAAATGCACTGTTGTGTTTCGGATTGAAGGACATTGTAGGCAGAATAACTACTGGACATATTGAGACTTAACATCTTATGTCTCAGGATGGCGAGCGCAGTGGAATGTCAAGCATTGCTTTGTAATTCAAGGTGCTGTTTGGCTTTGCTACTGTTCATGAGCGGTCGCATCGCTTAACATCAGGCGAACGGCATGCTCGTCTCGCCATTAATTGTAATAAAAAAAAAACAATTTTATGTTCGTCTAGTAATACAATACATATAGGTTTTTGACTGATGGTATCTCACATGTGAGAAACCATCGGGGAAAGTACCACCGCAATGTACATTTTCCCGTAAAACAGCAGTGCTAATGCATTGTTGTGATCCAGTTTGAAATACATCAAAGTCAGAGTAACTACTGGACATGTTGAAACTTAATATCTTGTGACTCAGGATTACGAGCGCTGTGGAATGTCAATCATTGCTATGTAATTCATGGTGTTGTTTGATTTTGATACTGTCCACGAGCAGTCGTACCGCTTACTTTCAGGTGAATGGCCTGATCTTCTCGCTTACTACGTAAATATAAATAAATAAATAAATATTTCACGTACTGTTTTTCATTAAAACTTAATGAGTCTATAGTCCACGATACTACATTTCCCGTCCTATTCTATTCCATCCTATACCACTTTTCAAGTCATACAATCCTTTTCTCTTCTGTTCTGCGCTATTCCATTGAATTTAAAATAGAGGTAATTCCTCATTCGTCCCACAGAATAACTACATTTTTCGGGAAAAAGCCCATGTGTTAATCAAGGAGGCACCCTGAGAAAGATAGCTGACACTACTGGTACTTCTATACCAAAACCACATACATACTTTCGAGATTCTAAAATAAGTCAGGATTTTACGTTCAATTATTTTCGGTTACACCCAAATTGGTGAAGTAAGACATTTTATCTAATTGTAATAATTATATAATTAATTGGTACACAAGGTACACAAGTTAACTAGGAAACGAAGACTGTATAGAAGGAACATAGGGATAACTTAGAGCAACGATCTGGTAAAATTCTCGAGATAGGCAAATATTATCTGAATTTCCTCGAAATTGTTTTGTTGTTCTGTGGTATGTGAATCACAAGCAATATCACTCAATACACGATTTGCAAAGGTTAAGTTTTCTGCTTTATAGTATTCTGCGAAACAGCAATCAGCTTATGTAGCCACGATCGTCGCAGTTCTAAGAAGTTTCAGATAGTGGAAAATATTTATCGTCTACTAAACAATGTTAAATGTACTGTTAGTAAATACGAAATTAACGTCATTATTATATATTATTATTAGCTTTGACTAAGTCAAAAAATGTATTGATATCGCGTTCTCCAGAAATGTGGAAATCAATCGACGAGATTTACTATCATTTTTTAAGATGATACTAGCGTTTTTTGCCACGAAATTCGACGTTGCAATTTACGGTCATAAATTGAATATTATCGCTTTAGTTTTTCAATTAAATTAAATTTGAAAAAATGTTGTGTATCTTCATGTTTAATATAATTTCTGCAGCTAAGTATGAACAGTTTCAAATGGTCAAAACTTTGGCTTATGTCTTGAAAAATAGGTTTTTTTATTTAAGGATCTTATAAACTGTAGTATTATCACATTGAGAGGATTACCTATCATATAAGATTAGGGTGTTTTATTCTTTAGGGATTTTATATATTGTAGTAATAACTTAATGAATGGATTACCTTTGAGATATCCTTCGAAGAATTAAATTAGTCTTCAATTTTATTAAATAATTTTAATTGATGGAACCAGCACTGATTCTGTTCTTCAGAAGATAATACTAACCAATTAAGCACTAAAGCTTAGTTTATCCAGGTTAACATTTACAAACAGTTAGTAAACGCAGAAACACGTAACTTATACAAAGTATTGATAACTATTCACTGAAGTTAAACTTTACAGCACACTTCAACAAGTTTTCGCTTAAAGGTTATCCGGTGAACGCTGCGGTCACGTCTATCCCTATCGTCTATCCCGACAACCCACTTGGATGTACAGACACGCACCCGGGTAAGCGACAAATTGTACCCGGGATTATATCCGGAAATACCGGCAACATATTGCCCGGGATATTTCTCACCGCGATGCGCAGTGAGTGATGATGTGTCTAGGCTCGGTTTTGGCGCTTAATTACACGCTCGCGAAAAATATATTTTATGCAAAATTGTGAAGGCAGTTTTTGCGTGAATGATTGTTTATTCACACGTTTGTTTGGTTTGTTAAATGGATTACGATATTTTGTGGATGTAAAATTAAATACTGTGTTAAGGGAATTTAATAAGGGGTAAACAATTAAATAATTTATAGCTGTCTGATTCAGATAACCGACGTAAATGTTAACTTAACTGTTGGGATTTGTTCGACGAGTAAAATTTCTAGAATCCAAAGATGGGTGTAGAACATTCGTACAGTGCTCGAAAGCCACCAACAACCATTCTCGATAAAGGATATTGCGCCTTATCTCTATTTATTCACAAAAATGTGTCGCATTTCAGATCCTATCTATACGTCCGGGTTCGATGACCTCAGCATATTTCTCTCGACCTACAAGAAATAACGATGTCTCGTCACTGGTACTCTATTCGGATTGCACTTGCCGTCTACGAATTTCACTGTGTCATACAAACAAAAAAAATGAAAATATTTGTCGATTGGGGTACCAGCAAAGCAATTATTCTTTTGCCCCAAATGCTTTGATTTTGTGCTACACTCAAATAAATATTTGTACGTGATACGTGCACGATCCAGGTTTCGGTGGTTATACATGTGAAAACATCTGTATGTACAATAAGCGATGCAAGAGTTATTCTAGCGTAGGATTGTTTATATAGTGCTCCGTGATTTATACAAGCCTGCAAAATTAAACGCAATGTTTCAAAATTTATGATGTTTCAGAATATATTGTTGCGACAAGTTCGGTAAATGCACAGGTCCTACCTTCAAGCTCGGTCCATTTAACCATTGTTACGTAATCGCGTGTCCATTACGTCTTAAAGAATACAGCAAGACTTTCCACCACTAAAACTGCATAATGTTTAATCGCGCTCAATACAGTGTCTTTCACATTATTTGAAGTGACTAGAAGTGAACCCTCATCAGCACAACGGTACAAATAAAATGTGCAGGACGAAGACTAATTTTTAATAGTTAAGTGTATCATGTTACTAGTAAATAGTTATCAGTTTGTAAATGTTCTTATGTTGTAATGATTAATAAATAAAGATAGAACGTTCCCTTAGAAATAAGCTTACACATATAAGCTGTATAGAACTATAATTTGAGTATATACTTTGTTATGTATCATGTAATGTGCAATATTATGTGAATTGTTGTGTAAATGTATAAAGTCTCATATTTGTTATAATTTAATTATGTGAATTGTTGTATTAATTTATATCGTTCAGAGTTGTAATAGTTTGATAATTTAATTTGTCATGAGTCTGTATACTAGAGTGTTTATGTACCTGGAGATTATATAAAGTTTTAAGTAGTTAGAACAATATTGTCAGAACCTAGTTTATATACTGATTTAAGTATAGTGTCGGGTGCGGGGTCCGCCGAACTTAGGTGCCTCCCACACATTCGGTGCGGAGTTACACCTCGCGGCCCCGCACCCCCCGCAGGACCGAGCTACCGCCCCGCAAGTCGCTACAGCGACACCCCGCAGCGCGCGCTCTCATTGGCCGAGCGCGCCTGTGACGATCGCGGGCCCGACCCTAGGGATTAGCCCAAAATTGGGAATATAGATCGGCACCCTGGGTCGGGCAAATCAGTTCGGTTCCGGCCTACAGTCAAGGAAACATCAAGAAGTCAGCAAGTCAGCAAGTAGTCAGCAAGTCAGCAAGTAGTCAGCAAGTCAGCAAGTAGTCAGCAAGTAGTGAAGAATTAAGCAGAATCGCTGCCGGGAGATACCAGAACGAAGCTCTGCAGCCACATCACGACGGTGCCGCAGTTACGTGTCGTAATTACGCCGCAATTACGTCACTTTGTAAAACGTACTTCTCAGTGCGAATAAAGTTTCTACTTTCTAATCACTGGTATTATTTACCACGCAGCCAGCACCCCCGAACATAAAAACATTGAACGAGGCTGTTCGAAGGCGGTCACGTTCATTCTGGTCCTTCAGTTCGCCGGATTTGCGTGGAAATATGCCAGTGACTAGATCGGTGGGAAGGCACACCGCCTCGGCCTCGGCCTCGGCGTCTGCCACGGTGACATCCGCCACTGCCACGACAGACGAGACGGGTGCGTCATGCACTACGACGACTGTCACCGGCACCGGCACCGATGCTACCACCACGTTAAACTTAGAACAGTCAAAACAACCCGCGGCGAACGAACCTATGGTAGCGGAACCTACCATCGCCGCCGGTATCGAAGAGAAGCCGAGAAGCAAAGCGCCGTCAAGATCAAGAAGCAAGAAAACGTCGAAATCTCGCCGCCTTGCCGAAGCCCGAGCCGAACTCGCTCGACTGAAAGTCGAGCTCGCCGCCGCCCGAGTCCAACAAATTGAAGCGGACTCGAGCACCGAAGATGACGACAACACGACGGTCGCGGAGATTGAACAAGAACTCCGCGTCCACACATGGCTACAAAATAGCCAACTGCTCGCCATCGATAGCGAGCCGCATCAAGCGCCGCACACCGAAGCCGCCGCGCACGCACCGGCGGGAGTCACCGCCGCACACCCGCCGTGCACACAGTCGTCACTTCACCCGCAACTGACGTCAACAGTAGAGCGCGCACCCGCGCCTCTACTCGCCGACCTGCACACGCCTCCGCCAGCGACCACTGCCGCGTCCTGGGGACCGAACTTCGGCGCTGCACGCCTGCCGCCGACGTCAACAGTAGAGTGCGCACCCGCGCCTCTACTCGCCGATCTGCACGCGCTTCCACCAGCGACCACTGCCGAGTCCTGGGGACCGAACTTCAGCGCTGCACATCAACCGCCGCCCGCCGTCGCCGCCTGGCTAGCCGAACAGGCAGCACGCGCCCCTCCGCCAGCGACCACTGCCGCGTCCTGGCGACCGAACTTCGGGGTCGCGCAGCTGCCGCCGCCGCCTACGCAAGCCACGCCGTGGGACTCCGCCGCCGCCATCACCGCGGCCGGCCTCGAAGCCGCCGCGAACGCCAATGCGTCGTGGCATCAAAGCCGCACCGCGCCGCCGCCGCAACCGCGGCCGCCGCCGCCGCCGCCGAACACTGCGCCGGGATTGGAGCCCGGCGCCGCCGCTCCGCTCGCACCAGCTATGTCGGACGGAGCACTTGCCGTCCCGCCGAAGAGGACGGAGATGCAGCAACTAGCTGCAGCGATCACCAACGCAGTACAAGCTGCGCAAGTAAAGCAAACAAGGTATGTGGAATTACCATTTTTTAACGGTGATCATCAAGAGTGGCTAACGTTCCGTGCTTCGTATGAAGAATCAGTGAATAATTTCTCGAAGTTAGAAAACATGTCCCGCCTGCGCCGGAGCCTGCGCGGGACCGCCAGAGAGGCAGTGCAAGGCCTCTTAATAACGAACGCGGACCCGGACAGCGTCATGCGCACGCTCGAGATACGTTTCGGCCGACCAGAGTCCATAGCGACAGCCGAGATGGAACGTCTCAGAACATTACCACGCCTAAGTGAAGCGCCGCGTGACACCTGTACGTTTGCCACAAAGATTAGTAATGCAGTGAACACACTTCGGGCCTTACGATGCATGTACTACATGTACAATCCGGAGATAGCACGGGCCGTTGTGGAAAAATTAACACCCACGCTGAAACATAAATGGTACGAGTTCGCTGCACTACAACCGAGGGAGGAACCAGACCTCCTCAAATTAGAACGCTTCATTCACCGGGAAGCTGAAATCTGCAGCCCATACGCGACTGCAGAGATGGTCACCGAACGACCGCGAACAAGTCAAACAAGACAAAAAGTGTTCAACACAGCCGCCACCCCGAGAACTAACGCCACGTGTATTATGTGCGACAAAGAGGGACACGCGATCACAGAGTGCTACAAATTCAAGAACTTAACCGTTGACCAAAGATGGGACGCAGCCAAGAAGCACCGCGCCTGTTTCCGATGCCTGCGACGCCGCACTCAACAGCACACATGCAAGACAAAGAAGTGCGGCATAGATGGCTGCGAACATCCCCATCACCAGTTGCTGCACTCAAAAAGAAGCACGCCGCCGAAATTAAAAGAAGACGCCGAGGAAGAAAAGGTGAACTCGACGTGGGCATCAAGCGTGTCATACTTGAAGATCGCCCCAGTACAAGTCTCGGGACCGGCGGGAGCCCGCGACACCTACGCGTTACTCGACGACGGGTCTACAGTAACGCTGATCGACCAAGGCCTCGCGGACGACATAGGCGCAGTGGGACCGGACGACCCACTACGCATCTGCACATACGACGGGAACACGAAAGAAGACCACTCCTCACGTCGTGTGAAAATACTGCTCCGAGGCAAGAACAGACACAATCAACACATACAAGCCCGGACAGTACCTGACCTGCGTCTTGCCGCACAGAAAATATCGCCAGAAGCGATAAGTAACTGTCCGCATCTAAAGGGAATCACGAACACTATAATCACCGACCAAGTGATCCCGAAAATATTAATAGGTCAAGACAACTGGCACCTATTAATAGCTACCCGAACAAGATCGGGTCGAAAAAATCAACCAGTGGCCTCACTCACACCACTGGGCTGGGTGGTACACGGCAGCAGAACTCGAACACTCGGACACCAAGTAAACTTCGTCGGTCACACATCCGAAGAAAACATTGAAAAAATGGTGGCAGAATATATAACGACCGACAACACGTACTTGAACCCGAAACGTCCGGAAAACGACCCCGAGCAAAAGGCGCTCCGAATACTCGAGGCCAAAACAACGCAGCTGCCAGGAGGCGGGTATCAGACCGCCCTCCTCGAGAAGTCGGAGGAAGCAACACTCCCCGACAACCACGACAACACCCTACGAAGGCTCCACGGCATCGGGCAGAAAGTAGATAGAGTCCCGCTGCTGAAAAAGGAGAAAAATGAATTGATTGAAAAGGGTTACGCGGAACCAACGCCCACCAAGAAGATGCCAGGAAGGACGTGGTCAAACCACAGATGGTTTCAGGGACCGGAATTTCTGCAGCATGATCCGAACACATGGCCGGTGGAGACACCGAGCTCACCTCCACCTTCAGGTGAAGAACGCGTTAACGTCATCTGCACCAGTGACCAGTCGAGCGTGATACCTGACGTCACACGCTTCTCGTCGTGGACGAGATATCTCAGGGCGACAGCAAGAGTACTGCAAGCAGTCGCTATGTTCCGGCGCAAGATTGAACAAGTCAATTACAAGCGAACAAAAAGGGGTCCACGTCGCGACCCTGATTGGCGAGCCGCGAACACCAGAACCAATCCGACAGTCAGGACACGCCAATCCGCAGCTACGGACAAGTTTATCACGTTGACAGCGGAGTATCAGATAAAGGCGGAAAAGCTTATAACAAAGAACGCCCAAGAAGAGGCGTTCAAAGAAGAACTCAAGGCGCTGCGAGCCGGCAAGGAGGTCGGAAGACATAGCCGACTACACCAGCTCAGTGTAAGACTCGAGGACGACATCATCGTCCTGAAGAGCCGAATTAACGCCGCCACTGGAGTACCGGAAGAACTGAAAAACCCTCCAGTCATAGACGGAAACCACCGGGCCACACAATTATGGATCCTTCATGTGCATAGGACTCTACATCACGCAGGGGTGGAGGCTACGGTAAACCAAGTAAAGCAGCACAAATGGGTCGTGCGACTGCGACCGACAGTGAAGATGGTGCTGTCAAAATGTCAAATGTGTCGCGCAAGGGCCGCGACACCTCCGAGGCCGGCCACAGGGGACCTGCCGACATGCCGGTTGGCGCACCACCAACGACCATTTACCTACACAGGTCTTGATTATTTCGGCCCGCTCACCGTGACCGTCGGAAGAAGCACGCAGAAGAGGTACGTCGCACTGTTTACGTGCCTCACCGTACGCGCAGTGCACCTCGAAGTGGTGTCCTCGCTGAGCACCGAATCAGCAATCATGGCGTTACGACGAATGATCGCGCGACGCGGTTGTCCGACCGAGATCTGGTCGGACAACGCGACGAACTTCCACGGCGCGGATGCGGAAATCCGCCAAACTCTTCTCTCCGGTGCAAAACAAGAAGCGTCAAAAAGGGCTATAACATGGAAGTTCATCCCTCCAGGAGCTCCATTCATGGGAGGCGCGTGGGAGAGGTTGGTGCGGTCCGTGAAGACCGCGCTGACCACGGTGCTCCACCAGAAGAGCCCCAACGAAGAAACTCTCCACACCCTGCTCACCGAAGTCGAACTCACACTTAATAGTCGACCATTAACGCATGTGTCGGTAGATCCTGCCGACCCTGAGTCCCTGACGCCTAGTCACTTCCTGCTGGGCGGTCAGGGACACTTCGCCACTACGGGCCTGCCAGCGGATCACACCGCTAGCCCGTACGCCAGCCTGCGTGCGACGCAGGCGCTCGCCGACGCCTTCTGGGCGCGTTGGCTAAAGGAGTACCTGCCCGAACTCCGTAACCGGCGGGAGCCCCATGGACGGGGCACTGAACTTCGTGTCGGCGACCTTGTACGGGTCGTCGACAACAACCTGCCGCGCAACACCCGGATGCGCGGGCGCATCTGCGCCACGTACCCGGGACCGGATGGCGTCACCCGAACCGTCGACGTCGCCACGAGGGGCGGCGTGCTACGACGCCCATCCAAGAAAATCGTCGTAATCCAGAGCGTCGAGAACGACGAGTCGCCCTGCACCACATGAAGATGCACCGTCGCGCCACATCGCTACGGTACACGGCGGGAGAATGTGCAGGACGAAGACTAATTTTTAATAGTTAAGTGTATCATGTTACTAGTAAATAGTTATCAGTTTGTAAATGTTCTTATGTTGTAATGATTAATAAATAAAGATAGAACGTTCCCTTAGAAATAAGCTTACACATATAAGCTGTATAGAACTATAATTTGAGTATATACTTTGTTATGTATCATGTAATGTGCAATATTATGTGAATTGTTGTGTAAATGTATAAAGTCTCATATTTGTTATAATTTAATTATGTGAATTGTTGTATTAATTTATATCGTTCAGAGTTGTAATAGTTTGATAATTTAATTTGTCATGAGTCTGTATACTAGAGTGTTTATGTACCTGGAGATTATATAAAGTTTTAAGTAGTTAGAACAATATTGTCAGAACCTAGTTTATATACTGATTTAAGTATAGTGTCGGGTGCGGGGTCCGCCGAACTTAGGTGCCTCCCACACATTCGGTGCGGAGTTACACCTCGCGGCCCCGCACCCCCCGCAGGACCGAGCTACCGCCCCGCAAGTCGCTACAGCGACACCCCGCAGCGCGCGCTCTCATTGGCCGAGCGCGCCTGTGACGATCGCGGGCCCGACCCTAGGGATTAGCCCAAAATTGGGAATATAGATCGGCACCCTGGGTCGGGCAAATCAGTTCGGTTCCGGCCTACAGTCAAGGAAACATCAAGAAGTCAGCAAGTCAGCAAGTAGTCAGCAAGTCAGCAAGTAGTCAGCAAGTAGTGAAGAATTAAGCAGAATCGCTGCCGGGAGATACCAGAACGAAGCTCTGCAGCCACATCACGACGGTGCCGCAGTTACGTGTCGTAATTACGCCGCAATTACGTCACTTTGTAAAACGTACTTCTCAGTGCGAATAAAGTTTCTACTTTCTAATCACTGGTATTATTTACCACGCAGCCAGCACCCCCGAACATAAAAACATTGAACGAGGCTGTTCGAAGGCGGTCACGTTCATAAAATTCACATCGATAATATCTATCCAGCATCGCACAAGGGTAGGTGGAAAATATTGATCGCACAATCTTTCATCAAAGTTTATTTATTAATATTTTATTGTGCACCACACAAATTACCAAATAATTATATACAACAATCGGCGGTCACGTTCATGTAATCTTTATTCATTTTTCTATTTATGTCGGTTCAATCCTGAACAGATACTATTGATATAAATAAATAAATCACATACATATCCCTGATCCCAATTAGGTCGAGTCTTGTGTCGTGGATATTAGGAACTACGAGAGTCTTTTCGGTCTCATAAACACCCAGACCTGAAACAAATACTTGTAGTTCACACAAATATTTGTTTGGGTTTAAACAACTACGCCACAGAGGCTGTCAATTGTTAATATAAAATTACTGTGTGAAATTATCAATACATTTACGTAAATATAACATGCATGACAATAATTTATATGTGTTTGGCGGATTTCGCATGCATTGCGTAATATAAATTGTGTTAGATGGGCTGAATAAGTTTTATTCATCTCATCCGGAAATGGCATTTGAATGACGTGGCGTAAAAACTAAAATTAAATTTCAAATGTCATGCGTAAATTAGAATACATTTGATAATTGAGTATAGTAAGTAATAAATGCACCAAATAATCGTAATATGAATATGTCCACTGTCATGATTGTTAAAAAACTAGAACTACGTAATTATATTGAGACAGCATTTAGATTTGAAGTCGTCACAAAACTTTTTAGAAGATAACACCATTTCAATACTATTTTTGTTAGATATTTCAAATCTACCGAATAACTATTAGTTATAGTATGTAGTCACAAGACTATAAAAATAATCTATGGACGTCTAAAATATCTATAATTAATATTCTTTCTCCTTCTTTTAAATCCATCCCATGATTGTCTGTAAGACATTGCTTTAAGCGATAAGACCGCCATTTGTACTTTTTTTTTAGTTTCTGTATGTTGTTTTTTTTATGTGTACAATAAAGATTTAAATAATAATAATTCTTTGAATTCGACTTAATAGCCAACAGAAGAACTGACAAAGTTTAATAACTAAATCAATTCCTTCTGATTCCCATTCAAGTCTAACAACAGTGTTTTTACTCTAGGGACTTAAACCCGCACAAAGGATGTCACTAGACTTTACAGCAAACAACGCGACAGAATATTAAATATGTTTATCTAGAGTTTCGAAACAGAAAAAAATAATCAAGTTTTTGAAAAATAAATTATACTTTAGTTATCCATTTCAATTTCTCAACATAAAGTTTATCCACATTTTATTATAGGATAGCGATTTACGTAAAATTTAATCACTCGAGTAGACTAGCATTAATATAAATTCTCTGATACAGAACAAGAAGTTATTTATTTATACTCAACTAATAAAAATCTGGAATGGATTATCTTCCTTAGTTGTGATGGGACCGCTTCCAATTATTAAGAATTTAATGAAAGGAAAGAACCTAGATCCCTTTACCAGGTACCGACAATTCCCTCTTAAAACATAATTTATATTTCATCGAAGCAGTCTTAATCTTAGTAAGCTGTAGATTAGAACTGCTATCGACGAAGCGAGCTAAACTGATTATGAAAGACTACAAATTAATTCACAACAGCAAGTTAATGTCTCCCGTGAATAACCGTTACGTCTTGATTTAACCTCGCACACGGCGTGTAATCTTTGTTCGTTTAGTTAGTTCCCTGCTGGTACATTGTTATATTCATCTGCATAAAAGTACAATTCAGTTTTAATATAATCAACGTGAAAGTTGAGATTTGAAAACTTGTTTCTAATTAGAAGTGGTTTTAGAGTGTGAACCTGCATATCATAGCGATTTGTAATTATTTCTACGGTATGTAAATTCCGTCAACCGGCTCTACGCCAGCGTGGTGGACTATATATGGCCTAACCACTCTCAATAGTAGTCTCGATTGTAAAGGAGGCCCGTGCTCTGCAGTAGACTTATATGGGCTGATACACACACACAGTAGTTGTCACAACAGCGTGACCAATTAAATAAAATATATTGACATTTCAATGAAAATTGACATTGAGTATCCCGTAGCTACTCTGGGTACAATGTCAATCAAACCGCAACAAAAATGTGCATTTATTGACACTGCTATTTGGCTAGAGAAATTAACATTGTAGTGGTACCAGGCCTCTTCTCACCAGTACCAGTAATATGGTAGCTTATTATCAGATATAAATTATAATATATATAATATCCCATAATTTCTCATATAATTTGTCATTTATTAGCCGCAGCGTGACCAATTACGTCAAATATATTGACATAGTCACCTGTATAGATGTTAGTGTCCCGTTGACTGCTCAACGATGTGTATTGTTCTAGTAAGTGCAAGTCCCCAAGGCTTTATCTCGCACGTGACGCTGCGTGTGTTAATACTGATAATATTACATTTATATTAAACTCAATGGATTAGAAATTTCACACCTACTCGCTTCGAAATTGTTAATGATTCATTTGATTTATTGTCTGTGTAACATTCTAATCTGGTTTTGTGAAGTAATAATTCCGGTATAGTAGTAATTGTTTGTTGATTATGAATTATATCTTTTATCGTCATCTGACGACATTATTTATACTGGTGTCCTATGTAGTGCTCATTTGCTTTCTTATTTATACGAATCAACTCAATTATGTGAAAAAGAATTGACTTCTTGCCGAACAAGACCAATACAACTACGTAAGTTAGGAAATTACGAAACTTCGACTACGACTATCAATACATTACAATGGTGTGTTCCAGTTGATACAATTAAGCCAGCTGGATAGAAACCAGATAAACACATGGTGAATGCGAATTAACTGAAAACCCGATAGACTTGTGCATATTATGAAATTAGTGTTTAAGAAGTGTTTGCTATCTGGACGAAATTGAATGACCATCTAAATCTATAATGTCAATAAAGCTAAAATTTTCGTTCAAATATACACTAGATTATAAGTAACGGCAAGATAAATAAGAGCACAAAATTAAATTAAAGGAATAAGATTTATAATTTTGATCTTAATTTATGACATTTAGCTACATCTCGTAGTTATAAATTCGGATGTATTAGTATAAGCAACCTAGGCCACTTTTGGCGTGTGGCTTGGTTCCGGACCCTGTATCTAGTATATATATATTAGATCAAAGCCTACGATCTCTTTTTTACTAGCAGATTTCAGCCTACAATGTCACGTAGTCTCTTGACGTCCTTTAATTCTGAACATCTGTACTAATTCTAAACAGGCGGCGTAGTTGGAAGATGTAATTACCATCGCCATAATCATAACATAAAACTGTTTAAATTAAATTACCATTTGTAATGTTATGGCCGACTGGTTGTCGGGTGTTCCGTTTAACGAGTACCGAGGAAAAATTAATATGCAAAGCTGAATGGCAATGTTCGCTGCGATACAAAGCGGTTGCCACAAGATTATGTACTTATACGGCCGACCTGCTGTACCTATTAGTGTGCTCAATACCTTTTCGAGTTAAAGGCAACTTAATTTAACTAGCTATTAACTGAAGGGTGAATTTAGCTACTATTTTAAAGAGCGCGATGTAAATATATTGTGATTAGTTTTATATATTTTTGGTTTTGGGTTTTTGAGTTTGGCATCGAAAATGAGATATTTTTTTTTAAATTAACAACTCCCAATATTTTCACAAATGTAGGCGTTCATGTAGTTTCAAACAAAATTAAATTATATCTTCGATGTAATGGGTTCATTCGAGGTTCGTCCATAAACATATTCCCCGAAAGATAAAATAGTGAAATTGTAGGCGTGCGGAGGTCGGGAACCCAGAGACGGGCACCAACGTTCCGCCGCGACTTCACTGGGCGAGAATCCGAGTCCTCAACTCGGGCGCCGGAGCCCAGCGTATGCACCCCCTGGTGCGTGTTCGGGCACTCTATTTGACGTCTAGCCTCTAGGAATGTCGCTCCGAAAGGTGCGGTTTGTATAGGACGGGCAACGTACTGAAACACACGATATAAAATATACGCGGAATCGACCACGCCCCGCCCTATGGTAGCCCCGGAGTAGACGATCGTAGTGACGCCGGCAAGCAACGTCGCAGTCCGGATCGCTTCGTACTTCGGGCTTCTTTCTTCAGGGTTTTTCCCAGGTTTCTTCTGTTTCTTGAGGCTTCGAGTATCTTCAGGTTTCTTCGTATCTTCCTCGGAGAGCTCTTCTGGATCCAGTGAATTCCTAGTTTTGCTTGCCGGCTTAAGTACTCCGAGGCGTTACCATAGGGAGACCCCCGTAAAATGTTCCTAATTTCGGGTCCATTTTTACTTCGGGGCGCGGTCATTTTCCTCTTTATTTCCATAAGTATCCTACGTATAATTATGTAGTATACACCGATAGATAGGTCTCGTCACACCCTTTAAAATGACATATCAATCATTAATGTGTGAGCGGTGGGTGCGAAGCTGTTCAATAAAAACATGTCAAAAAACAATAAAAATGCACCCAATCCGCCCACACATACTGCGATCGTGGCGTGACGAGACCTTACATAATGTGTTCTATGTGCTACGCCGGGTGATGTGCGCGTGCGTCGTCAACATCCTCCCCCTCGTGCGCAGCACCTTCTTCTTCGTCGGACGACGCCGCCGCTGCTGCCGCCGGGACGAGGAGCACCGCCTTGGTGCTCGGTCGCCGCAGCACGCCGTTCGCCGTCCGCACCTCGACGATCCTCGTTCTTCCGTCGGGTCCCCGGTGCGCCGCGATGATTTGGCCTCTGGGCCACACACAGCGCGGCAGTGCGGAGTCCACTATGAGGACCGTGTCCCCGCACTGCAGATCGCGCCCGTCGCCTGACCGCCCGGCGATTCTTCTTGGCAGGAGAGTGGGGAGGTACTCCTTCACCCACCGACTCCAAAAGTGGTCGGTGAGCCGTTGCGCCACCCTCCAAGTCTTCTTGCCCGTCGCGTCTTCGTCGGCGAACACTCCTAGTCGGCGAGCTCCGCACGACCTGCCTATTAAAAAATGGTTGGGCGTTAGGGCTTCTTGTGCCGGGTCGTCTGCCTCCACTAGAGGCCTCGAGTTCACGATGTGTTCTGCCTCCGCAACCAGCGTGTGCAGAACCTCTTCCTTCGGGCACCGTTCCCGTAGCGTTGCCGCCAGCGCCGTCTTGATGGAGCGAACCAGACGCTCCCATGCTCCTCCCATGTGGGGCGCGCCAGGCGGAATAAACTTCCACCGCACGCCCATTTCCTCGGCCGCCGTCGCCAACGCTTCGTTTTTCAGGCCTTCCGCCGCCTCCTGTAACTCTTTGTTTGCGCCCACAAAGTTCGTGCCGTTATCACTGTAGATAGTGACCGGCATCCCTCTCCTTGCTGCCATTCTTCTTAGGGCCAATATCATTGAGTCTGCCGACAGGGACGCGACCAGTTCCACATGCACGGCCCTCGTTGTCATGCACGTGAACAGCGCGCCCCACCTCTTATCGTGACGCCGCCCGACGGTGACGGTCATGGGCCCGAAATAGTCCACCGCCGCATAGGTGAACGGTGGCGCCCCGTGTCGCAGTCGTTCTGGAGGCAAGTCTCCCGTCGGCGGTTCCTGCGGCTGACCCCGTCGCACTCTGCACCACTGGCACTGGCGCGCGACGTGGCGCACCGCTGAGCGCAATCCTAGCACCCAGAATCTCTGCCGCAGCTCGTTCAGGACAGTCGCGTGGTTTCCGTGCTGTAACAGTTCGTGAAAATGCTGTATTAACAGTTTCGTTACGCGGTGACTACCGCCGAGCACGATGGGCCTCTTGTAGTCCTCGGTGACGCCGGTGGCCGCATCTATGCGCCCGTGCATCCTTATGAGCCCATCGTCACTTATGTTGACCGCCAGCCCTCTCAGCCTGCTGCCCTTGTGTAGCGGCTTCCCGCTGCGAATGCGACCAATGTCCTCTTCGAATTCTTCTTCTTGGCTCCTCTTCAGCAGCAGCCTCTCTGCCTCGCGTATCACGTCCGGGTCGAGGGGCAGCAGATTCCTGCTCGTTCGCTCCCGAACGGTGGTCTTCTTTTCTGCCGCTCCTTTCTTCTGATACGGCTTCCAGACGGGGTCTTGCTCCGCCCTGTTCACGGCGCCAATCGCATTCTTCTTTCGGCACAGCCGCACGAACAACAACACCCTCGCGGTGGCCCTTACCAATCTGGTCCACCGCGAGAATCTTTCTGGTGATGGCGTCGCGAACTTACTCGCTTTTTCTCTAACGGCGGTCGTTGTTTGCGTCTCTTTCTCTTCCCCTGTTCGTTGAGCTTCGAACTGACGGGCGCGAGGCCACTTATTTTCGGCCTCGCGCAGGAAAGCCGGACCCTTGAACCATCTGTGGTCCGCGCCGAAATTCTTCGGAACTTTCCGTGTCGCGTCGTCGGCTGGATTCTCCTTCGTGGGCACCCAGCGCCATTGTTGCGGTTTCGTTGTGTCCTCGATCTCGGCCAATCTGTGAGCGACGAATGGCTTGACGCTGGCGTCGGTGAACACGTGGACCTCCCCCTCGTGTGCGGTGCGCGTGATGCATCGCGGCAACCGTAGGTCTTGCAGCAGGCGCAAGTTGTCTACGTACGTTCTCCATTGCTGCTCTTCTTCGGCTCCGATGTGCTCGTCCCACCCGACGCCGCTTCTCCATACGTCTTGATCCTTGTCGAGCTTCTTCTTGACGGACTTCAATCTGCTCTCGGCCGACTTGTAGTTCGCCGGCAACACCTTGTCCGCCTTCTTCCAGAGAAGCCCAACCTCGTAACGCCCGCTCGGCGTTCGCCTGGTGAACTCCTCCAGCTGTGCCAGGGCTCTGGCGTCTGCGTCTGTCGTCGGTCTCCTCGATTCCACGGCGAAGTGCTCCTCAACCAGCGCGTCCAAATCGTCCTCTCGAGAGGAGACGTGTGCGCACCTTCCAAAGCGCACGGCCTGCGCGCTTCTCCCATTCAAGCCATGGAGCACCCATCCCAGCCGAGTGTAGGATGCCACTGGCTGATTCTTTCTGCCTTTTCTGGTGCTTCTGGACACTATCAGCTCCCAGTTGTCCTGGCCTATTAGCAACCTTGGAGACTCTTCTTCGTAGTACAGCTGTTCCGCTATTTTCTTGAGGTGCGCGCATTCCCGCAGCCTCCTTCGGTCGAGTCTCTGGGGCGTGAGACTGATATCGTCTATCGTTCTCACGCCCTTCAGCAGCCTCATCTTCTTCTGGTGCGCGCCCTTCAGCTGCACGTCCAGCTTCATGGAGTCCTTCTTCGAGACTATCTTGCCTCCGACGGTCTCCAGAGTGAGGTTCTCCCGCGGTCCCCTGAGTCCAACCTCTTCCGCGACTGCAGAGTCGAGAAGGGTAACCGTCGACCCTTCGTCCAGTAGAGCCATTATTTTCTTCGTTCCTTTGGGCCCGTGTATGATCACCGGGACCATCTTGAGGAATGCTCTCGCTCCCACCGCCGCGATCACCGGAAGGCGCACGTTGTTTGCCACTTCTTTGGCCGCGTCTTCCACTGCCTCTTCTCGGCGCACCGGGCTCCGCTCTTCGTGAAGCAGTATGTGGTGCGCGCGCTTGCATTTCCTGCACGGCGGCCTTCGACAGTCTTCTTTCCTGTGCCTCCCTTGAAGGCACTTGAAGCAAAGGCGGCTCCTCTTTGCTGAGTCCCACCTGTCTTTGACCGCTGCTCTTCCAAAATCTTGGCAGTCCAGCATCCGGTGATCGCCGTTGCAGTGTGAGCAGGTCGTCTTCATTGGCCTTTCTTCTTGGTGATCCACGGCGACGTGCGCGGCTTGTCGCGCAGGAGCCCGTGGTCGGACCACCTCTTGAACTGCATACGGACTGCATCTGTCGGCCTCCCTGTTCAAGAACCTCATCATCGAGATGAGTTCGGGCGCCTCCTCTTCTGTGTCCGCGGCGAAGTCGTACCATCGGTACCGAATCACCGCAGGCATCTTGTCCACTATGCTCTTCATAATCTCCGGCGAGTGGAGATACTGTGGCTTCTTCAAGCCCCGGATCGCTGCGACGGTGTTGTTCACTTGATTCGCGAAGACACACACGTCGCGCGCGTTTTCATTGATTCTTGGCAAGCTCTTCAATTTTTCCAACTCGCCTAAGACCAAGGCGTCTGGTCTCCCGAATCTGCGGCGCAAGGCTTCCATGACTTCCTCTGGTGTACAGTCGGAGTACAGGATGCTCTTCACCGCATCCCTGGCCATCCCCCTGATGGCCTTCCGCAGTCGGGCCATGTTCTGTGGCCGACTGAAGAACGAGGCTGTGTCTTCATACACTGTGTTGAAGGCGATCCATTCTCCCGATGTACCGTCGAACGGCGGTAGTTCGTGCAGGAACGCCGGAGCAGACGTCCCAGCCCGCGGAGCTGCGTTGATGGCCTTCACAATGGCTTCTGCCAAACCGCATGCGTCGCTTTTCGGTGCGTCGCTGGGATTGACCTCTTCGGTGACAGCTTCGACCTCGTATTCCTTCACGGGCGCCGTTGTAGTGGCTTGCACCCACTTCGACACGGCGTCTTCTTTGACTGGATCCTCACCTGTACCCGTAGACGAGTCGTCGTCGTCTTCTTCGACTCGAAGTAATTCGAGTCGCGCTCGAGCGGCCGCTGCCGCTGCTTGCGCCGCCTCATGCTCGAGGCGCGCAACTTCTGCCCTCGCTTCCAGCTCCTCCTTGTTGCTTGACCGCGTCGAGCGTCCTCTTCGAACCGTCGCAGCCGGTACATCTTCATGTTGTCCGGGTGCGCGAGGAGTTTCGGTCGCGGTTGTTGCAGTGGTTGTGGTCCCGTGTGACCACGTCGTGGTGACCGTAGATCCCGACGTGCCTTCAACTCGGGGCGCCGTGGTCGCGCCGGTCGTCGGGGTCGTGGTGGTCGTCGCTGCTGGAAGGCTTGATGGAGCGCCCTTCGTGCTTCTAGTGACTGGCATCTTGAGTGCGGCGAACAATCCGGCTCGAAGGACCAGCTGTAGGCGTGCGGAGGTCGGGAACCCAGAGACGGGCGCCAACGTTCCGCCGCGACTTCACTGGGCGAGAATCCGAGTCCTCAACTCGGGCGCCGGAGCCCAGCGTATGCACCCCCTGGTGCGTGTTCGGGCACTCTATTTGACGTCTAGCCTCTAGGAATGTCGCTCCGAAAGGTGCGGTTTGTATAGGACGGGCAACGTACTGAAACACACGATATAAAATATACGCGGAATCGACCACGCCCCGCCCTATGGTAGCCCCGGAGTAGACGATCGTAGTGACGCCGGCAAGCAACGTCGCAGTCCGGATCGCTTCGTACTTCGGGCTTCTTTCTTCAGGGTTTTTCCCAGGTTTCTTCTGTTTCTTGAGGCTTCGAGTATCTTCAGGTTTCTTCGTATCTTCCTCGGAGAGCTCTTCTGGATCCAGTGAATTCCTAGTTTTGCTTGCCGGCTTAAGTACTCCGAGGCGTTACCATAGGGAGACCCCCGTAAAATGTTCCTAATTTCGGGTCCATTTTTACTTCGGGGCGCGGTCATTTTCCTCTTTATTTCCATAAGTATCCTACGTATAATTATGTAGTATACACCGATAGATAGGTCTCATCACGCCCTTTAAAATGACATATCAATCATTAATGTGTGAGCGGTGGGTGCGAAGCTGTTCAATAAAAACATGTCAAAAAACAATAAAAATGCACCCAATCCGCCCACACATACTGCGATCGTGGCGTGACGAGACCTTACATAATGTGTTCTATGTGCTACGCCGGGTGATGTGCGCGTGCGTCGTCAACAGAAATCATTGAAATGAATTTTATTTATTTAAAAAATATAAAACGCGGCGCAGGCAAATATTAATATTTAATTTCAAATAATTATTACCAAACTTTATAACTCCACGACATATTATACTTTCTTGGAAACACACTAATTGAAACATATTATGTATAACAAATAACTTTCCAGTTTTATCCTGTTTAAAGGTTGAATTAAAATATACACGTGGAAAACTAAAACGCTTAAGTCAACCGGGGTCGTCGGTTAAGTATGTACATGCATTCTGTCAGGCTTTTGAAGCTTCGTACGCGTGCAAAATTGTACACACGTTTATTATTTTTCATGCAATAAAATATACTTTTTTGGCTTGACGGCTAGCTTTCCGTGTATTACGTAAGTATTGTTTTACATGTATTCCGTGTAAAGTGCGTGTGTTTTTATATTATTGTTTTTGAGTTCCTATTTTTTTTGTTGCTATAAATGGCGAGACGATCATGCCGTTCGCTTGATCGTAAGCGATACGACCGCTCATGAACAGTAGTCAAGCAAAAAAAACACCTTGTATTACAATGAAATGCTTGGCATTCCATTGCGCTCGCCATCCTGAGACATATGTAAGATGTGAAGTTTCAATATATCCAGTAGTTACTTTGGCTACAATGTCGTTCAATCCGAAACCCAATAGTGCAGTTACACTGCTGTTTAGCGGGAGAATGCGGTGGTACCTACTTACACACACACCCTACGGCCTCTAACATATGAGAAACCTAAAAGTACCCACTGAGTGACTTTCGTATCAGTTCACTGAGCCAGCTGTGATTGATTTAAATTTAGTTTTGCTTCTACGTACTATTTATTTATGTACGTACATTATTTTCCATAGAATAATAATTTTATGTCTTTGCTTTCTACTGTACCGATGATATTTCACTATAAAACAAACACTCATACAAGTTTTTAAAATGAACTTAACACAAAGATTTCCAATCAAACCTTGTCCAAACTTAGCCATAACTAAAACAAAGTCCAATGTTTGACAATAACTTACCGCAAAAACATAGGAACTCAGTTCCCAGACTTTAAAATGTTACTTAGTTTCCTTTTGAGCCCGTAGGGGTGCAGACTTAGTACATCAAGCTTACAAACATTTATATTCCGGCAATAGTACTTTATGTCAACTCCTTAAGGTTTAAAATCCCTTGTACCGAGTTTTCCATTTAAAAAGCCAATGCTTACTGGATCTAACTCTTACGGGCGCCAACTTTAATCTAATATCCGCCTTACGTGGCAAATTCGTGATCTTGATACCGTAACGGTAATTTCATCTTGTTTTCACTGGGACCGTTTATTAAATTTGCTCCCTTCCGTAATCCACTATTGGCGACGTTTTTACAACATTAATGTCATTTTGCACATTGGGCAGGTGTTTTGTCAAAATGAATATTCATTTAAACGAAGTTGGAATTATTGAAGCTTCTTCAAAAAATATGACAATATTTCGTATAAAAACAAAGGTATTTGGTTATAAAATTTATTATAAATAATAAAGGAATCAAATAACATTTATTTTTACAAATAATATGTATCCTATATTACTAATCAGTTAAATTATTAATCTACCTAACAACCACTGCACTTAATTTTAAAAAAATCCAATGTTCCCTTCTAACAATAAAAACACCGGGCATTTCTTGGAAATTATTTAAGGACTAGAAAAATAAACACTATTCTAGATTAAAGTAGTGCAACAATACAGTAGACGTAACTAAGTCTTTTAAAAAATAAAAACTTGCCTTTTGTGACTTTTATTCCGTGGAGAATGCCGTGGGCTACGGGGCGCTAATCACCGCATGGCTCTTAGGGATGTAAGGGATAACACATTTCGGATACGGATTTATGATTCATTATACATCGTCTTTTTTATTATTTATTTATTTAATAGAAAGGATAAGCTTAGGAATTATTACAGTGTCTTGCAAAATTGTACAACCAGTTTGTCTGATGGATCAGTTTTTTTACATGTTTTTATACTCATATACTAGGGCAAGTTGGCTAAATAATGCATTTTTAGTTTGGACTTAAATATGCTTTTGACAGACACTGCCTTATCACCTCGGGCAGACTGTTGAGTGTGTACATGTTTTTTTTTTTATTTTTTTATTGCAATGTATGGTCAGTGATACGATCGCTCACGGACAGTAGCAAAACCAAACAACACTATGAATTACAAAGCAATGCTACGCTCGCCATCTTAAGCCAAGATCTTAAGTCTCAATATGAATCAGTACCTAGTTACTCTGGCTACAATGTCCTATAAACTGGAACACAATAGTGCATCTACATTGCTGACTGGCGGGAGAAATAGACATTGCGGTTTTCGTTACGAATATGAAATTATTGCAGAATATGCGGTAATTTCGGATAGATAACCGTGGAATAAAATTAAACAGAGTTCTTTAGAAGGTAACAGTTTAAGATTGTATCGAAGTAATACCTTGGTTCTACAATCACAAATAAAAACTATTATTCCAAAAATGTATTATTATGGATCTATATTTTTAAATCTCCGCTCAAATCCAACATTCTTCAAAACTGCTATGTCGGATAGTTTCGGATACGATTTGTTTCGGATATCCGAATGTTTTATATACGGTTATAAAGCTGCATAACATCCCTGGTTCTTTGTTACAATATCCGGAGTCAAGAAAAATATTTGCAGGTCGTAGCAGTTCGTTGCGACAGTGGAATTGAAGTGAAGGTCGAGAATAATCAAGAGCATGATATTTTATACATTATCTGCAAATAATCTAGCCGAGAACATAGTATATGCTCAAACTTAAATTGGAAGAAATGCGTTTTGATAACATAAATGTTTACTTAATTAATAAAAGAATAAAAACCGACTTCAAAACAAAAAACCACTAAAAACCAAAAAATAACAAAATAATAAGTACCACTGCAAAGCAAAAAAATAATATTTATTTCATGGAACTTGTGCTTGTTGATTAATTTGCTTAAGACTTGACTAGCCAACAAATCAAAATATATGCATAACATATTGAAGGCGGGTCGCCCAGTACAAAACATATAGATATTTAAATTAATATAAGGCATAGGTCCTACATGTTTGGTACTTGGCGGCCCGCCTTCAATATGTTATGCATATATTTTGATTTGTTGGCTAGTCAAGTCTTAAGCAAATTAATCAACAAGCACAAGTTCCATGAAATAAATATTATTTTTTTTGCTTTGCAGTGGTACTTATTATTTTGTTATTTTTTGGTTTTTAGTGGTTTTTTGTTTTGAAGTCGGTTTTTATTCTTTTATTAAAAATTTTAGTTATTTTTATCTTTTTAGTGTTGATAGGAATTTAAATGAAGAAGATTTGGTCCCCACAAGGAATATGTTCTTTTCGATGATAATTAAATCGCTAAAATCGGCTAAAAGCTGCCGAAGATATTGGAGTATTCACATGTTTATTATTATTTTTCTCCCCCCCCTCCTTTTGCCCCTACCCCCTTTTCCCTCCACCACTGTAGCTTAGCTTTTATACTGAACCCAATGCAAAAAGAACCATTGGAATCCTACTAAATTTTGAAGAGTTCTACACTCCAGATCCGAACATGATCATCAGATCTTCATGTTGTGTTCCTGGGATCAACTTGTCAATACATTATTTCCAATGAAAAAGAAATCACTAAAATCGGTTAAAAGCTGCCGAAGATATTAGAATTTACGTGTATTTTAATTTTATCACCTACCCCCCCTCACCCCCACCCCTTTTTCCCTCTCTCACTGTAACTTAACTTTTATAATGAACCTAATGCAAAAAGAACCATTGGAATCCTACTTAATTTTAAGGAGTTCCCCTCTCCAGGTCCGAAGATATTCATCAGATTTTCACCATATTTTTATGGGACCAAATGACAAGCACCAGCTTTCAATCAAAGAAAGAATGGTCGAAATCGGTTCACACAGTACAGAGAAACGAGGTAACAAACATAAAAAAAAGCAACATACAGTCGAATTGAGAACCTCCTCCTTTTTTTGAAGTCGGTTAAAAATTGAGAGAAAATTGGAGAGAGATCAATGAAATCAACAATAGTTAAATAAATGAACATAGGTGGCCTAACCCCTCCTAATCATACTCTCGATTGTTGAGGAGGCTCAATCAATGCAGTAATACGTACGTATATGGGCTGATATAAATAAATAAACAAAAAACGTAAACTATGATAATCAATTTAATTCGTAATAAATAGTTATTTTTATTTTATTTTTTATTTTAACGTTTTATCGAATGTAAATATGTTTGTTTTCTTTTGGAATCGATGCGAATTGGATTATGATTGAATGATGAACTATGAAATTAAAAACATAGCCTACTTAAACTAGATTTTGGTATTGAAAATATTTTTAAAATATCGTTAGTTATACGCCGGCTCTGAAATGTTTGGCCGCGGGTTCCATCCCCGCATCTAAAAAAATACTTGTGTGATACACAGGTATTTGTTTTGGGTCTAGGTGGTTGTGAGACCAAAAAGTGTCTCATACTTCCTGATACCCGTTACGAGATTTGTTCTTAGTGAAGGGTCAGGACTAGTATGCGTATGATTTTTTTTTTTGTATTTATTTATTATTATTTAATGCCTTTTCACTTTTAGTTTATACAGGTGTTAAAAACAAATCTTCAATATCGTCAGCTTTAAGTATAATCTTGCAAGCTTGACAGTAACGGATGTGCCTTATTTGGCCCTTTTCAATGTACCTTCAATTTTATCTGATCAGATACACCTGGGACCTTCCGGGCATCGCTTCAAAATTATTTACAACTGAACGTGACTTTCAAACTTCCTCGTTCGTCCCAATTTATGTTGCTATAGCAACTGTATTTAATTCGTGTCATGCTAATTTAATAGGAAGTCGCGGGTTCAAATCCCAGGAGTTTTCGGAGTCTTGTGTTGAAAGACATCGTGAGAAAACCTGTATGCCGTGGTGATTTGTATGAATTTCTATTGTATGTAAAGTTCGCCAACCCGCATTAGGCCAGCGTGGTGGACTATATAGCCTAACCACTCTCAATCGTACTCTCAATGATAGAGGAGGCCCGTGCCATGCAGTGGGTTGTATATGGGTTGACACAGTACAGTTCTAATAGGGCTATACTTCTACGGCCCTATTCAATAAAACATCTAGTTTTAAGACATATTTTACCTATCAAATGTTTTATCTTCTTCGCTCAAATTGATACAAAAGTCGTTCTATGGAGACAAAAGATTCAGTAACCGAAATAGGTTTACAAACTGACTACGAATAAGGCTGTTAAACTTTTAAATTAGTTTGTTTCTCTCAAGATATTTTTTGCATTATAATTCACTTTGCTCGTAGCATAAACCTTATTGTTTCATTATATATATATATTAAAACGTTACACTCATTTCGACTTGTTTAGAAACACATCACTCTCAAGTGATTGGGATCTGGGTGTAAGAATGAGCTAGTTCCATCGAGTTGGTCTCTCAACTCTCTTGTTCCGTTCGATGAGAGACATTTCGCAATGCTTAATGCCTGACTGTTTCTGTCTTGCATCTGATTTTGAAGTCTATTATGCCCTTTTGATTTAAAAATGACATTTAGCATTCGATAGGTCGTTTGCTCATCTATTGGACTTGTCTTTAAAATGCTTATTATTTATTCCAAGTCCTATAGTTTTGGGACAGTGTTATACTCAAAGTTTTGTTTCAAATTGTATAAGTATGTTAATAATGTTCTATAGTTTGCAGAGTTTTGTCCCTAGACATTTCAGGTGACACTATCAGGCCGTATTTGACATCAAAAGTTTTATTAGAAAGCCCAAACTTCTTAACTAATCAAACAGAAAAACTATTGTTAAAGCAACAGTAGCTTTGTTTGTGTTAGAGGCTTTTCTTGTTGTTTAGTTATATCAGTGTTAGTTTAGCTCATAATAAATCAATAATAGAGATAGCTATCTCATTGTTATGCTTCTACTGTAAACATAAATATATTTGACAAAAATATTTACACGAAAAATGCTTACAATATTATAAAAAAAAACGTACGCTATTAACGCTTTTAATATTGATGAATTCATTACACGCACATTTTTCATGAAAACACACACCAAGAATTGATCTAAAAATACACAATTACGGGATTTATGCTTTCTTGGATATAGGTTAATGCGCGAAATTATATATTTTATTGATGGCAATAAAAAAAACGATGTCCCATAAGGAATACACATTATATTAATATAATAATATATCACAAAGTAAGCAATTAACGTGTTTCCAGTAGCTTAATGAATGCTCAACACAAATTAAAATAAAACCATCAACATATTAACAAATTAAATTAAAATTGGTATTATGGTATGTTTGTTTGCTGAAACTCACGCCTGTATATGTCTTCGCAAGGCGGTAGGCAGATGTGTTATACTCGTAAGTGCCACTCCAGTCTGCCGTTTATTAATTTCCGTCCCAAAATATAATAGAAGGCGATTTTCGTTTAACATTTCGCACCTTTACCTAGTACTGACCCGACACACATAAAATGTTTCATAAATATAATATTCTACATTCATAAATAATCTGATAAAAATCTATCATATTTTCGAATTTAATCATAATTATTATCTTTGAAACCAAATAGGAGCAGTTTCTAAACGTGGATAAACGTTTTCCAACAAACTTTCTCTGGCGAATATCGGTATCTAATCATGAACATCACCGCAAGCTGAAAAGGAATTGGAAGTTTGGACTCGGGTAAAGAATCTTTCGATAAGGGCCCTGTTCATACGTATTAAGTTGAAGGGTTTCTTATCTGTTCGCTTTATACACCTGATACTTTGGTTTACTCCTTTATATCGTTTGAAATAGGCTGTTTTGCTGCTTATAATTTATTTTCGTTTCAGAAAAATATTTTCAATTTTGCTGTGAATTTAAACATTAGTGGCATAAAATATCTACTCGTATTATAAGCGACTGATGGTAAGATATTTGTATTTGTCTTAATTGGTGGTAGGTCTCTCATATGGGAGAGGCCATCTGGGTAGGTACCACCGTAATGTTTATTTCTCTCGTGAAACAGCACTGCGTGAATGCACTCTTGTGATTCGGATTGAAGGACATTATAGCCAGAGTAACTACTGGACATATTGAGACTTAACATCTTATGTCTCAAGATGGCGAGCGCAGTGGAATGTTGCTACTGTTTATGAGCGGTCGTATCGCTTACCATCAGGCAAACAGCTTGCTCGTCTCGTCATTCTTAAAATAAAAATAATAATAAAATATTGTATGAATTGCGAACATTCTACGTAATCGATGGTTTCATATAGTGACTTATGTAAGGTTACTTAACTATAACTAATTTATAAGGTTCTTGCTTCGGCGTTTCAGGCTCATGTTTATCTTTGCGCACCCCAATCGAAGATATAGGCATATAAATGCGTATGTATGTAGTCCCTTTACAAATTTCCATTTACAAAGACTACGAAAAATCTGTAGATCATACAAATTAGAATATTATATTTGTTGTTTAACCGCTGCGTCAATAAACACATTCAAATTAACACAAGGTTAAAATTGTAATAAATTATACCCCTTTCATTATAAATATAATTACTTTTGTTCCGTGTACAATAATTACCAATAGTTTTTAAAATGCAAACTAAGCATGGCTTCATAATTGAAAACCACCACCCTATAAGCTATATATACGTGTAAACCCTAATTATGAAACGAAATTGGGAGAAATGTTTGGTCATTTGTCTATAGGTACAGAAGCATGGAGGAGTTAGTCTGTACTCTGAAACGACGATGAATTTTCGAAAATCGCACGTAAACTTGTACGAATATGCCTTAACACTTTACAAAATGTTCGAATCCTGTCGTAATCTTAGGCTAAATTCGAAGTGAGAGTTTAAGTTACGCAGAGAATAGTATTGATTTTAACAAGTGGAATGTTTTTATCATCTACTAGCGGCCCGGCACAGCTTCGCCCGGGTACAAATAGATTTCTGTACAATAATATTATGTACCTATATATGTAAAAGTGCGTGGTGGCCTGTTGGTAAACGGACTAGACGCGGCTACCAACATGTTCACGGTGGTCGCGGGTTCGAATCCCAGGGCACACCTCTGACTTTTCGGAGTCATGTGTGTATTGATAGTCAATCACCACGCACTAAAACGGTGAAGGAAAACATCGTGAGGAAACCTGCATACCATAGCGATTCATAAGAATTTCTATGGTATGTAAGTCCGCCAACCCGCACTAGGCCAGCGTGGTGGACTATATGGCCTAACCACTCTCAATCGTATTCTCGATTGTAGAGTAGGCCCGTGCCCTGCAGTGGGACGTATATGGGCTGATACAGACCTATTACACATAAAACCTTCCTCTTGAATAACTCTAAGTATTAAAAAAAAACCGCATCAAAATCCGTTGGGTAGTTTTGAAGATTTAAGCATACAAAGGGACATAGGAACAGAGAAAGCGACTTTGTATTATACTATGTAGTGATGTTGACATGTTGTTCAACAGCGAAGATTCGAACTTCGTATCGGAGTATAGAGTAACCCACCAGTACGTATCTCCTAAATCAATACCTCAAGTATACTCTTTGCGCAGTACAATATGCTTACTTCGGACACAGTAATATTGGTTTACTGACTTCAAGTTTTTTTAGTGCTATGTATGACTGCGCTCTGGCACTGCGCTCGCCATCTTGAGACATAAGATTAAGTCTTAATATATCCAATAGTTATTCTGGATACAATATACTTCAAACCGACGTGAAGTATAGACAATGCGGTGTTACTTAACCAGGCGGCCTTTTACATATGAGAGACCTACCAATCTTGAATTTTTAACGTTGTAGAGCCACGCTGTTGCCAGTCATGAGTCATGAATCATGACTTCGTATGTATGGAGTCTCGTCGGGGACGGTACCACTGTCTCACAACAAATGGGAGATCGATGTAAACCGATAGTTTTGTTGTACCTGTTTGTTCCGCTGGTGAGATTTCCGTATGTTCAATAGCCCTGCCCTCTTTCCATTCTTTTTCATTCCCGTTCCTTTCGCGATTTGATGGGCCGGCAACACATCCATGTTCCAAGCGTTATGGATGGTCAAGGGCTGTAGTGATTAGACACTATCAGGTGACCTGTTTGCTCGTTAGCCGGCCTTTTGCAATAAAGAAAAGATAATTATTTCATTTACTCGAGCTCTACCGCTATTTAAAATAATTAATTCTATTACAATGCGGTATACAAGTTTTATAGTGACATTAAACTTAAAATTTGTTTTACCCAAACGAAGAATTTTAACGCTAAATTACTGTTGTGACGCCACCGCAGATAGCAAAATGATACGCTTAGTTTCATATACTTAAAGGAACTTGAGTCCTCTATTTATTATTCATGTCTGTGACTTAATCACAATTTCAATTTAATACATTGGTATTAGAAGAGCTCCTGGAAGCCATTACTATCTAATTGTGTACGAAAATTACCGACAGATGCCTCAGTGCCGCGTCTTGCGCGGATTAGGCAGATTAAACCAGGTCTAATAGGGCAATATCATTACATCTTAATTAATTAGGGGAGACGAGCAACGCTTGATCTGGTATTCATCGGGAACAGTTTAAGTCAACGTTGATAAGCCGAATGATACTCGAGCGCTTAATTAAGTTTGAGTTGTAAGCAACCAGTAGAAGCGTTTGTGGTGCACGTTGTTCCACTTAACGAAGTTTGGTTTCATAGCTAATGAGAAATTTTACAGGAGTTGGATTCACGCATTGTTGGATAGCATTAAAAAATCAGTGTAATAAGTAGGATTTTTGTTATCATAGGTTGATTTGGATGAAATTGATATGGTGGATGGAACATCAGACTGAACGGTGGAAGCAGTAACGAGCTGAATCAATCCATCACTAATTACAATCGTGAAAATTAATCAATTATAGAACTTTGTGATTAATTTGATAGAGTCCAATTATTACTTACTCGAATGGTACTTCGGTGGCTCAATATACTCTTTCATTTATTTCTTATAGCAATTTTATTGAATGTCATTAATTTACTAAAGAAATAATTAATTTCCAATCAATCACTATAATAGTCGCAATTGTTAAAGTAATTATTTTATCTAACGCAAAAATAACATTGTTTTGAGCAGCTTTTAAGGGAAAGCTTATACGAAGCCCGTAATTTACCATTTTTAGGCATATTTACGAATTGTTATGACCGACTTGTTTAAAATATGTTTAGGATGGAATTCATATTTTCGAAGGCGAGATACTACTGTCCTTAAACTCTCTTTAATTAGTCTGGTATCTAAATGGTGGTAAAAGAAGAAATATTCAGAATTTGGATTTTGTTTGGCATTGTTTTGTATAGCAACCACCAACTGTATCTGTATCTGTATCAGCCCATATACGTCCCACTGCAGGGCACGGGCCTACTCTACAATCAACAGTACGATTGAGAGTGGTTAGGCCATATAGTCCACCACGCTGGCCTAGTGCGGGTTGGCGGACTTACATACAATAGAAATTCTTATAAATCGCTATGGTATGCAGGTTTCCTCACGATGTTTTCCTTCACCGTTTTAGCACGCAACCACCAACGATTACTGAATAATATTTTATTGGTACTGATTTTAGGACAATCCACAATTTTGTTCTAATTTAAAACAATAATTCTTGAGGTATTAAATATTAATAAACAGTACCAGAAATAATATTGTGATGATGTGGATTGGACTCAAAAATATCTGCATGCGGACGTTTCTGCAGCAGACCAGTACTTATAAATATTGTTGTATAAAATAATGTGAATAAGAATTGTGTGAATGTATAGAATAAATTGTAGAGACCAAATAGGCAATCAAAATAATAAAACAAAATGTATATTTATCTCCATTTGTACTGAAAATAAAATGAACGCAGCATTATCAAACTTTGCATAAAATGTAAATATATTCATACAACGTGGAATATGCAAAAAATTCCATGGTCTCCCTCAAATATTCGTTACAACAAATTTACTCCGCATACCTCATTCCTTGGTTCTTAACTTTCTTGCAAGTCACTTTTCCTTAGGATAAGTTTTGTTTTTTTCACTTCATTAACCGCCAGATTTGCTTTTTCACAGCTATTCGTTTTCGGGAAACTCCTACACATTACATTAACTTCCTTATTTACTGACAGATCGTGTCGTCGACTTGGTCGGGTACTTTGGGCTAGTTCGGGCGTGTTTTAATGTATCTTCCGATTACATGTTATGATTGCTGTGATTTGGGATTCATATTTCGATGTTTTTTACGTTGACTGGTTATTTGTTTTTGGAATGTTGTTTATACTGGTCGTCTCTCATATGTGAAAGACCGTTTAGGCGGGTCCACCACAATGTCTACTTCTCTCGCCAAACAGCAGTGTAAATACACTGTTATGACCTGGTATGAAGGACGTTGTAGGCGGAGTAACTAGTTAACATATTGAGAATACATCTTATGTCTCAGGATGGCGAGCGCAGTGGAATGCGTTTTGTTGCGTCCCAAGTTACCAAGTAATGCAATAACACACAAGATGCAATTAAGTTGACAATTAGCACTGGTTATTTTACAATTTAAGCTTTCATATTAATTAACTATAATAACGGACAGCTTTACACCTCGGTTGCCAAACCTACTGTTAGCTCAGCCGAAGACCCGAGAGCCGAGTTGATCCGACACTTTAGCGATGATATCCCGGACATCAGCCTGTGTGAGATTGAGATGGCCCTCAAACAACTTAAAAACAACAAGGCGCCGGGTGAGGACGGAATCACTCCAGAGCTTCTGAAAGCGGGTGGAACGCCGATACTGAAAGTCCTTCAGAGGCTCTTCAATTCCGTTCTCCTCGAGGGCTCAACGCCAGAGGCATGGAGCAGGAGCGTGGTGGTACAGTTCTTCAAAAAAGGTGATAACAACTTGCTGAAGAACTACAGGCCGATCTCGCTCCTGAGCCATGTCTATAAGTTGTTTTCGAGGGTCATCACAAATCGTCTCGAACGCAGGTTTGATGACTTCCAGCCTCCTGAACAAGCCGGTTTCCGAAAAGGCTTTAGTACCATAAACCATATTCATACGCTACGGCAGGTTATACAAAAAACCGAGGAATATAACTTGCCGCTTTGTTTAGCGTTTGTGGACTATGAGAAAGCCTTTGATTCGATCGAGACCTGGGCTGTGCTACAGTCTCTTCAGCGGTGCCACATAGACTATCAGTACATCGAAGTGTTGAAGTGTATATACAACAACGCAACCATGACGGTCCGAGTACAAGATCAGAGCACGAAGGCTATTCCACTACAGAGAGGCGTGAGACAGGGAGATGTCATATCTCCGAAACTGTTCACTGCCGCGCTGGAAAACGCCTTCAAGCTCTTGCAGTGGAAAGGATTCGGCATCAACATCAACGGCGAGTATATTACTCACCTTCGATTTGCCGACGATATTGTAGTCTTGGCAGAATCGCTGGAAGACCTTAGCACTATGCTCGAAGACCTTAATCGAGTCTCCCATCAGGTGGGTCTTAATATGAACATGGATAAAACGAAGATCATGTCGAATATTCATGTTGTGCCCACCCCCATTGGAGTTGGGGGCTCGACTCTCGAAGTTGTAGACGAATATGTCTATTTAGGACAAGTGGTCCGGTTAGGCAGGTCCAACTTCGAGAGAGAGGTCAATCGTCGAATTCAACTCGGTTGGGCAGCGTTCGGGAAACTTCGCGACGTCTTCTCGTCCAAAATACCTCAGTGCCTAAAATCGAAAGTGTTCGATAGATGTGTGTTACCAGTGATGACATACGGCACCGAGACGTGGCCTCTCACTGTGGGCCTCATTAAAAGGCTCAAAGTCACTCAACGAGCCATGGAGCGGGCTATGCTCGGAGTTTCTCTACGAGATCGAATCAGAAATGAGGAGATCCGTAGGAGAACCAAGGTTACCGACATAGCCCATAGGATTGGCAAGTTGAAGTGGCAGTGGGCCGGGCACATAGCTCGTAGAACCGATGGCCGTTGGGGCCGAAAGGTTCTCGAGTGGAGGCTACGTACAGGCAAGCGAAATGTCGGACGCCCGCCTACAAGGTGGACGGACGATCTGACTAAGGTAGCAGGAAGTCGCTGGATGCAGGCCGCTTCCAACAGGTCATTGTGGAGATCCTTGGGGGAGGCCTATGTTCAGCAGTGGACTTCCTGTAGCTGATATGATGATGATGATGATGAACTATTTTTTTTTTTTTTTTTTTTTTTTTTTTTTTTTTTTTTCTGCGTGGGTAGTCGTAAGAAGTAGTAACACAAATTTTGCTCTACAAATAATTATATTTATAAATAGTTTTTATAGCTATTTTTCAACAATTTATGTTGAATATCAATAGTTAAACTGTCTACCTGCCGGTATTTTCAATAATTTCCTTTCTTCACATCACTTTGCTCACTACACTACAGCACTGCTTATCACTTGTGGCACTATGGAATCTGCATTAAGAGCAACGCTGGAAGATATGAAGAGTGATTTCCACACAAGGATGTCTGCTTTTGAAGCCAATCTTCAGAAGTCTCCAGTTGGTGCTTCAGGATCATCTGATGTGGCGGCTGAGTTTGCTGCATTCAGAAGCTTCATCACCCAGGCTCTTGGTCTGCTGCAGCAGCAAATCGAGGCCCTGGCACAGACTGTTGACACCATGGAGATGCAGAGGCGTCGGAAGATTCTCTTACTTCACGGTGTTACTGAGTTGGCCGATGAGAATTCTGCACAGGTGATTGTCGATGTGGTCAAGAAACACATGTGCATCGCTGATTTCAGTGTTGGTGACATCCAGCGCTGCCACAGGATGGGTCGGCCCTCGTCGTCATCGAAACCTAGACCTATTCTAGGCAAGCTTCAAGATACTGCAGTTAGAGACAAGATTTGGTTCAGCAAGACAAAACTTAAAGGGACCAGTATAACTCTTTCTGAGTTCCTGACTAGGACCAGGCATGACATCTTCATGGCCGCACGGGAGAAGTTTGGCGTCAACAACTCTTGGACGCGGGAGGGAGTCGTTTACGTCATTAACAATGGCATTCGGCATCGCGTGACGTCCCTTACTCTGCTTCGCCAGATTAATGTGGAAGCCACGCCCAAGCTGAGTCCTCCCAAGAAGGCTGTAGCTGTGTCCAGGACCAGGCGAGCTGTGACTGCTAAAAAATAGGTTGTGTTGTTGGTGCAGTCCAGGTAACATCACATTTTTGCGCACTATTAACTTTATTTATAATTAGGTGTTATTATCGTTAACTGTTATTGTTTATTCTGTATTTCAATGTTAAAATTAGTTTGTTTACTTGTTTCCATAACTTTTTATATTATACCCGGCTTTCAAAATTTATAAACATAACCTTAATATTATTGACTTTTGACAGGCGTCAATTTTTGACAGCTGCGTTTCGTTCGGAATTTCTTATCTTTTTGTATTTAATCCTTGATTTACCTGGACTGGCCTTGCTTTTTTTTTTCCTTTTCTTTATTTTACTTTTTATAATAATATGCTTAGTTTTGCTTAGTGATTTTCATAGGTTTAGTTTCATTGTTTTGTTTGTTTTTATCTGTATTAATTGTTAATTTTTGCCTTGTTAGAACCGGCAGATGGATGTTGTATAACAATCGTAACGTTTTTTTATTTTTATTTTCATAGTAGTATTCTTTTTCAGTCTATTTTGATTAGTAGTAGTTTGTGTTTTTTTTTTTTTTTTTTAGTATATTTACCATTATTGTATTGATATTATATAATATATATTTATTATATGACGTCAAGTAGTGATAGTGAGGAGTTTCTATCGGCGTGTAGCGATGCTCATAGTGACGATAGTTTTGTAAGTGTCCCTTCGCTTTCTGACACTCTGTCTTTTCAGTTCTCCGATGTCTCAAGGAATTTTAATGCGGTTCATCTCAATGCCCAGAGTATTCCGGCTCATTTCCCCGATATGCTGGCTAGTTTTGACTGTACTAATATCCATGCTATACTTGTTTCAGAAACTTGGCTAAAGCCTTGCCTCCCTTCGACCTCGTACTCTCTCCCTGGATTCCACCTCATTAGAAATGATCGCGTGCCACGTGGTGGAGGTGGTGTTGCTATCTATCTTCGAAATTATTTTCGTTATAAGTTAGTTAGTACGTCACCGCAACCTCCACCACCAAATGCTGGTGAACATATTTTCTTGGAGGTGGAATTTTCCCTCAAGAAGCTGTTACTCGGTGTATATTATTGTCCCTCGCTTCGCATTGATTTCTTTTCTTCTCTCGAAACTATTCTCGAAAATTTAGTTCCTTCGTACAGTCAAACCATAATCATGGGTGATTTCAACACCTGTCTCCTCAAGAACGACCGTCGTTCCTCCTCCCTCACGAATTCTATCCAATCCTGCAACCTTTCTATTCTACCACTTTCAGCAACCCATCATTCTCCTAATTGCACTCCTTCTCTCCTTGACCTGATCTTTGTCTCCTCTCCTGACCTCGTTGCAAAACATGGTCAATGTTCTGCTGACGCTTTTTCATATCACGACCTCATATTCCTATCGTATTGTATCCGTCCTCCTAAACCTTCACCTAAAGTTCTGTTGCAGCGAAATTTTCGTGGTATGAATCTTGTTAGGCTTCGCAAGGATGCCGGCGACATTAACTGGAGTGCGCTCTTTCAGTCCGATTGCCTCGATGCCAAGATTGATCTCTTCAATAGTAAATTAACAAATTTATATGATAAGCATGCACCTTTTCGAAAAATAAAACTTAAACACCTACCATCGCCATGGCTTACCACGGAAATTAAAGAGTTACTGTGTAAAAAAGCATCAGCCAAGTCTAAGTATAAACGCCGTCCCAACGAGTCGAACTGGTTGAAGTACGTAGCCATTCGGAATCACTGTAGTAAGGTGTGTAGGAATGCTCAACGCCGACATATCCATGATTCTGTTGAAAACGGAGATCCAGCTAAAGTCTGGAAATTTCTCAAGACATTAGGAGTGGGTAAACCTACACAAGACTCAATTCCGAAAACCATTGATCTAAATTCTCTGAATAATCACTTTTCTTGTCCATTCTATTTTGACATGACGATCAAAGATAAAACTATTAAGCATCTTTCTACCATTAAGACTCCTGAATGTTCTGCTTTCGTTCTTAAACAATTTGCCGCTTGTGATGTTGAGAAAACTATTACGCTTATTTCATCAAATGCCATGGGAAGCGACTGTGTCAGCCGTAATATGATTCTTCCTATCCTAGACGAAATCCTTCCTGTCATTTGTCACATCCTCAACCATTCCGTTTCCACCGGGATATTTCCTACTGCATGGAAAGAAGCCCATATCATCCCCATTCCAAAAAAACCTAAGGCCTCAGTCCTGTCTGAATTCCGTCCTATTTCTATTTTACCATTCCTTTCTAAAGTCCTCGAACGCCTGATCTATATCCAACTTAATACTTTCCTTTCCAGTAATAACCTCCTGAATCCTCTCCAGTCTGGATTTCGTCCTGGGCATAGTACCACTACCACCCTGACTCATATTACGGATGGCATCAGATCGGGCATGGAGCATGGCGAGCTGACAGTCTTAGCACTGCTAGACTTCAGCAACGCCTTCAACACTGTCGATTTTGATGTGTTACTCAGCGTACTTGGTTCTCTTAACATATCTCCAATGGCAATTGATTGGTTTCGTAGTTACCTGTTTGGACGCCGGCAACGCATCTGTGTTGAGAATAATTTCTCCTCTTGGTGCCCCGTATCTGCTGGCGTTCCACAGGGCGGCGTGCTATCTCCTTTACTTTTCGCAGTTTTTATAAATTCCATCACTGACCACATTCGCTCCTCCTACCACCTCTACGCAGATGATCTCCAAATTTACTCCCGGGCGCCCTTGAACAACTTGGCTGACGCTATTTCTATTATAAACTCTGATATGAAACACATTTGTGACTGGAGCCGGACCCATGGATTGATGGTTAATCCATCAAAAACCCAGGTGATTGTGGTCGGTAGCCCTAAATTGGTTTCCAAAATTAATTGGGATCTCCTACCATCCATCACCTGTAATGGCACTATCATCCCATATAGTGAAACCGTCAAGAATTTAGGTTTATTTATTGATAGGTCTCTCACTTGGGGTCCGCAGCTTCGTGAGGTTAGTCGAAAGCTGTTTGCCTCGGCAAGGTCCTTGCGAAGGTTGAGCAATCTTCTACCCATTACCACGAAGATTTCACTTGCGCAAACTCTCCTTCTCCCTATCCTTGATTATGCTGATGTCAGCTATCTAGATCTCACCGAGGACCAACTTAATAAGCTTGAGCGTCTCCAAAATCTCTCTATCAGATTCATATTTGGGCTTCGCAAATATGACCATGTTTCAGAATTTCGTACTAGGCTCAAGTGGTTACCCATCCGGTTTCGTCGGAATACTCATATTCTTTCACTTCTCTACAAAATTTTGTTTAATCCTCTAACGCCTTCGTATCTTAAAGATCGTTTCATCTTTCTCCATGATTCGCTTTCAAGATCCTTGAGGTCGTCGGAGAACCTGAAACTAAGAATGCCCTTGCACTCCACAGTATTCATGGACAAATCCTTTACTGTCCAAGCTGTCCGACTGTGGAACTCTCTACCAGCTGAGTTGCGACGGGCTGAAACACTGTCGTCATTTAAAAGAAAAGTCAAAGAACATTTCCTCTCACAACAAGAGTGTAGCTGAAATAATTTGTCCATTCTCTTCTTGGTATATTTTAGGATAGGTATATGATATGTTTATGTATATGTATATATTATAGGTATGTTTGTATATGTGTATGTATATGGATATTTATATATATTTTTGTGTGTTTATGTTATATTTTTAGTTATTAATTGTAGATTATTATTATTTCTTTTTCGCCTTAGACTGCCCTTTCTATCTCCTGTTAGTATATCCATCCCATGGTTGCCTGTAAGAGATTACCTAGTGTGATAAGGCCGCCACTTGTACTATTATTCTTATTGTATTATATCTTCATAATATTTCTGTACAGTGCAAAAAAGAATTAAATAAATAAATAAATAAATAACTATAATAAAGATGACACAGTAGAAACACAGAAGAACAAGACACAGTAGGAATAAATAAACCCTAAAATATTTTCACCCAATGTTACACAGCTTTAGAAAAGACCTATCATAGCCGTATAAAATACACCCCAAATAACAATCTAATTGTGTTAATTTTATTTTTACTATCACTTCATACGAGGTCGGTAATGACGTAATAATTTGATTAGGAGAGGCCAGTTCCATTTGGCACGTAATGTTATCATGGTCCTCGTTACATCTCTATAAGACACGGTCAGCTTGGCTCAAATGAGCTGAACCCAACAGCAATGTCATTAACACACTCACACGGCTCGCAAAATTAGTCCATGGTCCGAAAAATACCGGGAATTTAGCTAAATATGAACGGGCCTAGTAAATGAAGGTCGGAGTTACGTAACATCTTATGTCTAAGACTCTGGAACATTCAAAAGTTCTGCACAATGTTGTTTAAAGGCGGTTAGATGGTGTTTGCCTGGGTGTTTTACATAATTTATTTACATAGTTAGTTTTACTTGTTAACTGGCAGATATAGTTCTGTATTACTTTACATATCTTGAAGAGGCTCCCACTGATTATAAAACATAATTACCACTGGGGAAATCTTCAAGGAAATGCTAAGGAATATTACTGGAGAGGTTTTCCCTAATTGCTTATTACATTATTAACTTTTTTTCCTTTAGGTTTCCGCACTTCTTGTGCATTTAAACTGTGTCAAGTATTATATTTTTCTGGATAAACCCAAATATGCGTTAAAATAGGCATACATTTGCTTAAGTCATAGAAAAAATAAATATTATTAATACAACCTAAACACAGTCCTAAAGACAAATTAATATATCAGACTTTTCAACCTTGCAACAACCAGATATACAGGGTATCTCAAGACTGCTACCGAAAACGAAGCCGGTTGGTAGTTTTAGTGACTTCAGACACATTGCAACAGAAAATTTTGAAAAAAAAAGCGACGATTTTTTTTTGTTATTTTTTTCCTATGGTCGTATTAGGATGGTAAATTCATTTTTTTCCTAAAGTAATAGTGTATACCTTTTTATTTATAAGGACTCTAAGGTATAAAAGAGTTTAAATTATTATTTTAGCAAAAACTATGGATTTACCACCCAAAAATTACGATATTTAAAAAATCATAAAAAATAATTGTCGCGTGTTTTTGCGAAAATTTTAGTTGCCCTGTGTTTGTACTAACTAAAACTACCACCCAGCTTCGTTTTCGGTAGCAGTCTTGATATACCCAGTATAAATAAATCTATATATATAAATATATATTTGCTTTTTTTTACAGCCAAGGTTTGTACTGTATCTAACTAGGTCCCAAAATATTTTCAAAATATCAAACCCTATGTCACTACAACTGATAAAGTCCTACCTCAAAATTTCCATTCCAAATCAGCTAATTCTCGCCTTGAATTTCGGACGTAATAGAAACTAGCTGATAAGTGAAACAGAAGCGCATTACACCGAAGTTCAATATGCAGTCCAGCGTCGAATCCAGGTCGGAGATGTATCGCCTCGATTTATGATAGCCATGACGCGTTAGGGCCGCGCCGCATTAATCCCGTTGTTTTATTGGCAAGTCTTTGTCTTTCGATTGCGGTGAGATGGAGCTTGCAATTTTTCACTTCAAAGCTTTCATGTATGTTCGGTTTATCAATTCCGCCTTTTGATTTTTAATGATTACAGTAGCGGGATATAGCGTTGGAGTTTTTAATGAATCCGAGCACTGAGTTAACACTGGGTCACTTGAAGTGCGTATGTAGCCCATTAAGATGAAGAAAGGTGGAAAAAAGGGAAGGGAATGAAGGGATATAAGAACTAAGGAAAATATTGGGGATTATAAAAGAAAAACAATTATGGAAATGTGAAGATTGTTGGACTTTGTGCTCGGTGGTGGCTGCATGATTTACATGCAATATAATTGTATTACGTAAAAATGCTATGAATATATTTCTTCTTGCATTTATAACGCCCCTACGGAACATGTCGAGGGCTGATATTTTATGCAAAATTGAAGTTCTCACAACAACCCTACGTGATTGTCATAGAATGGTAATTCTCAAGCCTTCACTTTCATAAATAAGCAAACAAATCCCAAAGTCACAAATAGTAATATATATTTGACTCATGTCAAGATGTGCATCTATGTGGTATTTTCGATTTCAAAACAGAAATCCAGAAATCCGAAATATTTTTGTCAAGTTTGTATAATTTACAAACCGTGATATTCAGGGCTCGATCTCCGCGTCTGGCCGTATACATTACGTGATATATTTGTTTTTGAAATATCATACAACTTGAAGCCAAATAGAATTTCTTATGGCGATAAATTCGCCTGGAATCGCATAATAGATCAGAAGTAGGCATACCGATTTTTAATTTGCACTGTAGTGCTATAAATATATCACGGCCCACTGTGAAACAGGTGCGTCATTATATTTGTTCTAGATTTAATTTGGAGATCCGCTCACGTCCTTAAGATTGTCTGGGAATATCGTTTTATTTTAGATGTCAGAGTTTTGTCCCACACCTCTCATTTTTTTATTATTTTGTAGTATTTCTTTCTCAGATGGCCATCAAACAGCTAGTTTCCTGTTTCCCAGAGATAGTGATTATTTCCTGGAAGAAAAGTACTATATATCCTTTTCTGTTGCCCCGACAACATCTGTCGAATATTTCATGACGATCGGTTCAGCAGAAAAAGCGAAACAAACAAATTCACTTTTGGATTATCATATTAGTAAGGAATATACGGACCCGCGACTTTCGTTTCACAACCGGCTTTTGGCTACTACGCTACGGTGAATTTCAATTCGTATATTTCATTGGATTTTTCATACAAATACGTCCCTTAGATTGACGATATGATATTTACAATGCGCGATGAGACAATATTTTTTCGGAAGTTGCATCTGAAGTTAACCCGGGGATGTAAATTAGTTTTTATCAGTTATATTTAGGTTATTAATATTTCAGTATCAGCTTCATCAGTCATTTGACATCTATTACATGTCCCAATACTATAAAAGGTCAGAATTTAACCTCTCTTTATACCCTTATTGCATTAGATTTTATCATATAGATAATAAATCTAACTAAGTTTCAATGTGGGTCAATGGTTTCTCCTACAGTTGTTAGGGATTCAGGCTCTTGACCACCCACTCTGGTATGTTCTAGATTAGCTCGCCAATCCATCGCAATATACTAAAATATAAATAAATAGTTTCTAAAACAGACATAACAATTTGAAAATTTTTAACTATAAGCAACGATTAAGTTTTCTAATAGTTAAGTTTTGTTCATTTTCTCGAGTGTTCAATATTGACGGGATCATGATTTACTCTAAAAACTGCTAAATAATTAACAAACCGCCTAACAGATCACCAAACTCATACATGCCCTTTTATTTTCAGACAGATAAGTCTTAATACTCATAATTAATCTTAAGAAAGGCTTCCATCTAGAAGCATCTTTCTCCTACTCCGAAAAGCATGTTCAAAGTCTGTTAATTTATTACAAGTGACAAGACAACGTTTATAATGCACGCAAACAATGCAGAGAATGTTCGCAGCAATATGTGTACGAAATAATAAATGCTCCGTCCGATGAACCTCATTATCCTTTATCGCGCAACGTTTTAATAATGCCGTATACAGACATCACTCACTCTGGTCTGCTATATATTACCGTGTATCTTTTATATCACTCTCTAGAGTTTAATTTTCGTTCTCCCGAAATTGCAACCGGCAATATACTTTATAAACTGGATTCAGAAAAAGAATTGATTACAATTGTATCATAAGGTAGCATTATTAGTTATAACATATCTTCGTGCATTTACCACCAATAACTTTTAAAGAATTTTGTATCTACTGGTCTGTACCTACGACATTAAACACACTAAAAAGAATTAATGAGAGGCAGTGGGTTCAATACTCGCAACGAGATAAATGTTTTTCTCGGGTGTGGGTGAGACTTCGAAGTCTCTCGTAGTTTCTGATGCCCACGACACAAGACTCGATGTTAGTGTAGGGTCAGGACTATGTATGTGTGTTGGGTGTATTTATTTATAAATATTTAAATTTTTGATCTGAATTTCGGCCACTAAAGCACTGATTATCCCATCAGACATGTCTAAGATCTAAGTCTTGATTTTATTAAATGGAGCAGTATTATCCTGATTTTATAGAATCGGTTAGCATTGGGCTTAGGCTTTAGGCTTCAAATGATTAAGGGTATGGAACCCTTGCATTTTCTTTATTTCTTCTATAATGTTTCATAACAATATGGAATGAAAAATGTGATCGGCGGTAATTGTAATAAATGCGATTTATTATAGCAATTGGTTCAAATTTGTCATCCCTGTCTATGCTTTGCGAATATAATAAAGGCTTATTGCTAAGGACACGTGACATATCCAACACCTGTAAAATGGATTTTATTCGGACGAATTGCAATTTTCAATGTCTCAGCAAACACATGTTTTGTGAATTGAATTCAGAATTTATGTATTTTTTTTTCTATTATAGTACATATCCAATCTTAGTTTTTCATAGCAAAACCTGTGACATTTACGTAACCATCTATCTTATTTGCAGATTGGAGGAATTGTCCTCTTAATATTTTTTTTATATTCAAGCCAGTGCGAATTTATTTATCTGTAGTTCTTCATAGATAATATTACATAGAATTTTTATTATCGCCTAGTGTTATCGTCTGCCGTCGAACTTAATTATCCTGATATTTGGCATCCATAATTGTAACACTATTATTTGAATAATTTACAACCAAATATAATAATTTTTTTTCTACTTCGAACTAGATGAAAGAGTAAAATTATAATTTCTTGGTTACAAATTATAACCTGATTTAGTTTATACACATATATATATATATATATATATATATATATATATAAGAATAATTCTTTGGTAAGTATTCATATCATTCATCCCTCAAATACGTGAGCTCAACGAAACATGTTTTTTGGCAATCTGTAAAAATAAGGGACATTTGAATTTATGGCTTGCCGCCGCCTTCGCAGCATTCGGGAAGTTATGCCATCCCGAAAACACATGTTATTTCAATCTAAAATTAAAACAGCATGCAATATATCACTTTAATATGCATAGCCAAGTTTCTATGGTTCTAACTATTGGTAGCAGAAAAAGACGATTCAAAAGATCTTGTGAAAGACTATTTGAATAAAGAATATTTTGATTTGATTTGATTTGTGAGATCAACTAAATTAGCGAATTCTCAAACCAGTACTATGCGAATTGACCATTCAAATATTTGGACTATGAAAGAATTTCGCCGAACGAACACTATATTTGTTCTTTTTGTAAGTGAAGGTTGAAACTGTTGGTTTATATTAACAACATTTCATTGTAGTTCCTCCAACAAAGCAATCTAGAAAAACAGGCCAAGGATTTTAGATTTCGTTTCTTACACAGCTTACTTTCACGTCGTAGCATTACTTTTCATAGGGCTGGCTCTTTCGTCTATAATAATAGAAAATGCTTTGAAACCAACCTCAGATTTCCGAGCACGTAACGTTTTGCATGTCGTCAACTCTCTTGCATACAAACACGCCACGCAACTTTCTACATACGTATATAGGGAACAGCGGTTCTAGTGCACCCCCATCTATTGTTTCCACTTGATTCTGTTCCCTTATTCCAACCGCACTCTGATTGAAGTACTCTTATTACTTCTTCCGAGTTTATAATTATTTATTAAGTAAAACACGAATGATTTTACTGTAAGAATTATACTTTATGCTTAAACTTGTTTTATAATGTATTTTTCTTTACGGATCATAAGCCCAACTCATTTTTTTCAAATTTTTCATATCACTTATTAAACACTGGGCATTACTCTTTTGTCTTATTACTGTCTAAACTCAAGGCATTTATGCTATTCGAAATAAACCGAAACAACTATAGTTACAAGCATATTAAAACAACAAATGAAAAAAAAAAAAGAACATACAGTGAAATTGAGAACCTCCTCCTTTTTTGAAGTCGGTTAAAAAAGAATTCGTTATAAATTCACACGTGTCACGACAAAATACATTCCACCAGTGACATTGACGTGCCAGACAACATGAGCATTCTAAAACCTGGCGTTTTATAGCTTAAAGTTCGCACGGCACTTGTACCGTCGCTCATCAATAATGCAGCGAATGCTCTAAACAACCCTTGGGAACGCGCCCCTAATTAGCTCGGGTCCACACAAGCTTCAACTTATTACGAATGCAAAGCGTCTGTCAAACTCTGAAACAATCAAAGTAATGGCTCGATTACATACAGCGCGCGCTCATTAATACGCGGTCAACACGTTCATTTCCTTGCATAGTACCGACGAATTATATGTAATGACGGACCTCGCATTTACATTTTGCACCCATTAATTGCCGGATATTTACGGCTTGCTAACTCCAATGTGATTCAAATTCACTAACAACTGAAACTTGTACAAAAACATTTGTTACCTTACTAAAAGTAATATTAATTATTCAAGTTGATCAAGGTCCAATTCAATATAAAGTTACACTTGAGAGGATACTTGTTCCTTTCCTTAGTTCCTTGTGAGATCCTTAATTTCATTTAATATGATGAACCCAAAAGTTAGCATGTTACCCTTTGATCCCCTGATCGAGCAAACATTCGTTAACCCAATTTCTGGAATAGTTCCTTACTGACAAGGCACTTTTTATCTCTAGAAAATAAGGGTTTTCATTACATATATCGGTGACGGGTGTATGTGAAAAGATCTTATAGCCTAAGACGGCAGACGGAGCAACGATTTCACGCTACGCCTAATTTCACAAAGATTGATGAGTCTCCTTTGCAATCTTTTGTCGTGAGCGCTCCCGAAATGACCTTGAGAAATTTACTCCTACAACATGTGAAAATAATATTGTTTTCTAACATTAATCATTTTATTAAGAGATGTGATGCTGGAGCTACAATAATGTCGTCTTTATTATCATCTATTGTGCTTTTGAAAATGTATGCTATTATATTTTTCGTAAATAATTATTAGTGCTAAAGGATTAACAGATGTGAAAAAGGAAATATGTCTATATATGAAAGTCAAAAATAAACATTCTGTAGTTGAAAATGCCAATTTTGATTGAAAAAAACAATTAACAGCTTAACAATAATATCTTTAATTTCCAACACACCTCTCATATATGTATGATGTTATTTACAGACGTTACGAGAAACTTGGAGTCGCTACAACTCCGGAGAGATGTCGCCTCTCTAAGCGTGTTCTACCGCCTGTATCACAGGGAGTGCTCTGAAGAATTGTTCAACTTGCTCCCCTCCTCTCCATTCCTAACCAGAACCACGCGTGCTGGCTTGCGAAGCCATAGCTTGACGGTCCACACCATCCCGGCGCGAACCAAACGGTTCTCAAATTCGTTTTTGTGCCGTACCGTCAGGCTGTGGAATTGTTTGCCGGCGCACGTGTTCCCTCCTTTCTACAATCCTGGGTCCTTCCGCCGCGGTGTGAAGAGGCACCTTAGCAGGCCGGCATAATTGTCTGCCGTCCGATGTCAATGGATACTCTGCCTGGGCGGCATTGACACTTTCCATCAGGTGCAATGCCGCCACTATGCCAGGCCAGTATAGAAAAAAAAAATCAGGATAGAATAAGTTGAGATTGATTTTATTTTGTATTATCGTGTTTTTGTGGTCGCTCCTTGGTTAATTGTGTATAATATTCAAGTGGCGATGAATAAATAAACAAATTAAGAATGATTTTATTTTAAATTATCAAAAGTATAACTTGATTGTGGTGGCTACTTGGTTAATGATGTATAACGTCCAATTGGTGACGAATAAATGAATCAATAACATACCACAGGTTTTTAATATATTACTCTGAGCCTTTAAGTAAGTATTGACTGACTGGTTATCATTTATTAACATACGATACCGTAATGAATTTCCATTGCATCGAATCCATTAATGTTCTTTAAATAAAGAATACAACATTTTCATAATTTATCCATCGGTGGTATTCATCAGTTTATTAATACCACTTTTCAATACATACGCCTGTGTCTTTAACAATTAAATATGTGCACAAAAATAAACTAAATATTTATTTTACAACAGAACTCTTTGAGTCTTTTAAATTATTTGTATTGGACAAATTAAGAGAATAAAAATGCTCTTTAAATAGAAATAGTAAGCATCTTTATTCAAGTTTTCAAATACGGATATTTTAATCAATGCAAGATTGTTATTTGTTTCTCGGAAGATATTTTAATTGGATCGAATTTCATTCAGCATAAGGTGTTTTAATTTGTCTTTTCAGTTAAAAATACTTGTGTATTTATGCTATTTATATTGCCGACCTTATTCATAGATAATTTATAAACCTATTTTAGATATCTAATGTTATGTATCCTATATTTAAACTAAATTCTAAATTATTTGAAATTGACAGAACATTCGATATCTAAACTAGGTTTAAATAAAAACTCTATACTGATATAATAATTGTTAATAATTTCATATACATACATAAACTCACGCCTTTTTTCCAGAAAGGGGTAGGCAGATGTGCCAGGACATCCACATTTGGCCTTGTATATTCCGTCCCATGATGTGATAGGTGCGAGTCTATCGGCATATCGGGCAAAATTCCTGACACTTGGCTGATAATGAATAAAAAAATCCAACATCACTTCGCCCAATCCTGGATTCGAACCCGAGACCTCAGCTTTGTAACCGTATCCTAGTACAACTACTCCACCGAGGCAGTCCAGTCAATTTCATACACTTAACGACTTAATTACTTAAATATTCTTAATCCTACTGTAGGCGTGCGGAGGTCGGGAACCCGGAGACGGGCACCAACGTTCCGCCGCGACTTCACTGGGCGAGAATCCGAGTCCTCAACTCGGGCGCCGGAGCCCAGCGTATGCACCCCCTGGTGCGTGTTCGGGCACTCTATTTGACGTCTAGTCTCTAGGAATGTCGCTCCGAAAGGTGCGGTTTGTATAGGACGGGCAACGTAATGATACACACGATATAAAATATACGCGGAATCGACCACGCCCCGCCCTATGGTAGCCCCGGAGTAGACGATCGTAGTGACGCCGGCAAGCAACGTCGCAGTCCGGATCGCTTCGTACTTCGGGCTTCTTTCTTCAGGGTTTTTCCCAGGTTTCTTCTGTTTCTTGAGGCTTCGAGTGTCTTCAGGTTTCTTCAGTTTCTTCCTCGGAGAGCTCTTCTGGATCCAGTGATTTCCTAGTTTTGCTTGCCGGCTTAAGTACTCCGAGGCGTTACCATAGGGAGACCCCCGTAAAATGTTCCTAATTTCGGGTCCATTTTTACTTCGGGGCGCGGTCATTTTCCTTTTTATTTCCACAAGTATCCTATTCTTAACTACTTGTCATACATCGTTAAATAGGTCTCGTCACGCCCTTTAAAATGACATATAAATCATTAATGTGTGAGCGGTGGGTGCGAAGCTGTTCAATAAAAACATGTCAAAAAACAATAAAAATGCACCCAATCCGCCCACACATACTGCGATCGTGGCGTGACGAGACCTTACATAATGTGTTTTATGTGCTACGTCGGGTGATGTGCGCGTGCGTCGTCAACATCCTCCCCCTCGTGCGCAGCACCTTCTTCTTCGTCGGACGACGCCGCCGCTGCTGCCGCCGGGACGAGGAGCACCGCCTTGGTGCTCGGTCGCCGCAGCACGCCGTTCGCCGTCCGCACCTCAACGATCCTTGTTCTTCCGTCGGGTCCCTGGTGCGCCGCGATGACTTGGCCTCTGGGCCACACACAGCGCGGCAGTGCGGAGTCCACTATGAGGACCGTGTCCCCGCACTGCAGATCGCGCCCGTCGCCTGACCGCCCGGCGGTTCTTCTTGGCAGGAGAGTGGGGAGGTACTCCTTCACCCACCGACTCCAAAAGTGGTCGGTGAGCCGCTGCGCCACCCTCCAAGTCTTCTTGCTCGTCGCGTCTTCGTCGGCGAACACTCCTAGTCGACGAGCTCCGCACGACCTGCCTATTAAAAAATGGTTGGGCGTTAGGGCTTCTTGTGCCGGGTCGTCTGCCTCCACTAGAGGCCTCGAGTTCACGATGTGTTCTGCCTCCGCAACCAGCGTGTGCAGAACCTCTTCCTTCGGGCACCGCTCCCGTAGCGTTGCCGCCAGCGCCGTCTTGATGGAGCGAACCAGACGCTCCCATGCTCCTCCCATGTGGGGCGCGCCAGGCGGAATAAACTTCCACCGCACGCCCATTTCCTCGGCCGCCGTCGCCAACGCTTCGTTTTTCAGGCCTTCCGCCGCCTCCTGTAACTCCTTATTTGCACCCACAAAGTTCGTGCCGTTATCACTATAGATAGTGACCGGCATCCCTCTCCTTGCCGCCATTCTTCTCAGGGCCAATATCATTGAGTCTGCCGACAGGGACGCGGCCAGTTCCACGTGCACGGCCCTCGTTGTCATGCACGTGAACATCGCGCCCCACCTCTTCTCGTGACGTCGCCCGACGGTGACGGTCATGGGCCCGAAATAGTCCACCGCCGTATGGGTGAACGGTGGGGCCCCGTGTTGTAGTCGTTCTGGAGGCAAGTCTCCCGTCGGCGGTTCCTGCGGCTGACCCCGTCGCACTCTGCACCACTGGCACTGGCGCGCGACGTGGCGCACCGCTGAGCGCAATCCTAGCACCCAGAATCTCTGCCGCAGCTCGTTCAGGACAGTCGCGTGGTTTCCGTGCTGTAACAGTTCGTGAAAATGCTGTATTAACAGTTTCGTTACGCGGTGACTACCGCCGAGCACGATGGGTCTCTTGTAATCCTCGGTGACGCCGGTGGCCGCATCTATGCGCCCGTGCATCCTTATAAGTCCATCGTCTCCTATGTTGACCGCCAGCCCTCTCAGCCTGCTGCCCTTGTGTAGCGGCTTCCCGCTGCGAATGCGACCAATATCATCTTCGAATTCTTCTTCTTGGCTCCTCTTCAGCAGCAGCCTCTCTGCCTCGCGTATCACGTCCGGGTCGAGCGGCAGCAGATTTCTGCTCGTTCGCTCCCGAACGGTGGTCTTCTTTTCTGCCGCTCCTTTCTTCTGATACGGCTTCCAGACGGGGTCTTGCTCCGCCCTGTTCACGGCGCCAATCGCATTCTTCTTTCGGCACAGCCGCACGAACAACAACACCCTCGCGGTGGCCCTTACCAATCTGGTCCACCGCGAGAATCTTTCTGGTAATGGCGTCGCGAACTTACTCGCTTTTTCTCTGAGGGCGGTCGTTGTTTGCGTCTCTTTCTCTTCCCCCGTTCGTTGAGCTTCGAACTGACGGGCGCGAGGCCACTTCTTTTCGACCTCGCGCAGGAAAGCCGGACCCTTGAACCATCTGTGGTCCGCGCCGAAATTCTTCGGAACTTTCCGTGTCGCGTCGTCGTCTGGATTCTCCTTCGTGGGCACCCAGCGCCATTGTTGTGGTTTCGTTGTGTCCTCGATCTCAGCCAATCTGTGAGCGACGAATGGCTTGACGCTGGCGTCGGTGAACACGTGGAGCTCCCCCTCGTGTGCGGTGCACCGCGGCAACCGTAGGTCTTGCAGCAGGCGCAGGTTGTCCATATACCTTCTCCATTGCCGCTGTTCATCGGCTCCGACGTGCTCGTCCCACCCGACGCCGCTTCTCCATACGTCTTGATTCTTGTCGAGCTTCTTCTTGACGGTTTTCAGCCTGTTCTCTGCTGACTTGTAGTTCGCCGGCAACACCTTGTCCTCCTTCTTCCAGAGAAGCCCGACCTCGTAACGCCCGCTCGGCGTTCGCCTGGTGGACTCCTCCAGCTGTGCCAGGGCTCTGGCGTCTGCGTCTGTCGTCGGTCTCCTCGGTTGCACACCAAGCGATTCCACGGCGAAGTGCTCCTCAACCAGCGCGTCCAAATCGTCCTCTCGAGAGACGTGTGCGCACCTTCCAAAGCGCACGGCCTGCGCGCTTCTCCCATTCAAGCCATGGAGCACCCATCCCAGCAGAGTGTAGGATGCCACTGGCTGATTCTTACCACCTTTTCTGGTGCTTCTCGACACTATGAGCTCCCAGTTGTCCTGGCCTATTAGCAACCTTGGAGACTCTTCTTCGTAGTACAGCTGTTCCGCTATTTTCTTGAGGTGCGCGCATTCCCGCAGCCTCCTTCGGTCGAGCCTCTGGGGCGTGAGACTGATATCGTCTATCGTTCTCACGCCCTTCAGCAACCTCATCTTCTTCTGGTGCGCGCCCTTCAGCTGCACGTCCAGCTTCATGGAGTCCTTCTTCAAGACTATCTTGCCTCCGACGGTCTCCAGAGTGAGGTTCTTGCGCGGTCCCTTGAGTCCAACCTCTTCCGCGACTGCAGAGTCGAGAAGGGTAACCGTCGACCCTTCGTCCAGTAGAGCCATTATTTTCTTCGTTCCTTTGGACCCGTGTATGATCACCGGGACCATCTTGAGGAATGCTCTCGCTCCCACCGCCGCGTTCACCGGAAGGCGCACGTTGTTTGCCACTTCTTTGGCCGCGTCTTCCACTGCCTCTTCTCGGCGCACCGGGCTCCGCTCCTCGTGAAGCAGTATGTGGTGCGCGCGCTTGCATTTCCTGCACGGCGGCTTCCGACAGTCTTCTTTCCTGTGCCTCCCTTGAAGGCACTTGAAGCAAAGGCGGCTCCTCTTCGCTGAGTCCCACCTGTCTTTGACCGCTGCTCTTCCAAAATCTTGGCAGTCCAGCATCCGGTGATCGGCGTTGCAGTGTGAGCAGATCGTCTTCACTGCTCTTTCTTCGTGGTGATCCACGGCGACGTGCGCGGCTTGTCGCGCAGGAGCTCGTGGTCGGACCACCTCCTGTACTGCATACGGACTGCATCTGTCGGCCTCCCTGTTCAAGAACCTCATCATCGAGATGAGTTCGGGCGCCTCCTCTTCCCTGTCCGCGGCGAAGTCGTACCATCGGTACCGTATGACCGCAGGCATCTTGTCCACTATGCTCTTCATGATCTCCGGCGAATGGAGATACTGTGGCTTCTTCAAGCCCCGGATCGCTGCGACGGTGTTGTTCACTTGACTCGCGAAGACACACACGTCGCGCGCGTTTTCATTGATTCTTGGCAAGCTCTTCAATTTTTCTAACTCGCCTAAGACCAAGGCGTCTGGTCTCCCGAATCTGCGGCGCAAGGCTTCCATGACTTCCTCTGGTGTACAGTCGGAGTACAGGACGCTCTTCACCGCATCCCTGGCCATCCCCCTGATGGCCTTCCGCAGTCGGGCCATGTTCTGTGGCCGACTGAAAAACGAGGCTGTGTCTTCATAAACTGTGTTGAAGGCGATCCATTCTCCCGATGTACCGTCGAACGGCGGTAGTTCGTGCAGGAACGCCGGAGCAGACGTCCCAGCCCGCGGAGCTGCGTTGATGACCTTCACAATGGCTTCTGCCAAACCGCATGCGTCGCTCTTCGGTGCGTCGCTGGGCTTGACCTCTTCGGCGACAGCTTCGACCTCGTATTCCTTCACGGGTGTCATTGTAGTGGCTTGCACCCACTTCGACACGGTGTCTTCTTTGACTGGATCCTCACCTGTACCCGTAGACGAGTCGTCGTCGTCTTCTTCGACTCGAAGTAATTCGAGTCGCGCTCGAGCGGCTGCTGCCGCTGCTTGCGCCGCCTCATGCTCGAGGCGCGCAACTTCTGCCCTCGCTTCCAGCTCCTTCCTCTTGTTGCTTGACCGCGTCGAGCGTCCTCTTCGAACCGTCGCAGCCGGTACGTCTTCATGTCGTCCGGGTGCGCGAGGAGTTTCGGTCGCGGTTGTTGCAGTAGTTGTGGTCCCGTGTGACCACGTCGTGGTGACCGTAGATCCCGACGTGCCTTCAACTCGGGGCGCCGTGGTTGCGCCGGTCGTCGGGGTCGTGGTGGTCGTCGCTGCTGGAAGGCTTGATGGAGCGCCCTTCGTGCTTCTAGTGACTGGCATCTTGAGTGCGGCGAACAATCCGGCTCGAAGGACCAGCTGTAGGCGTGCGGAGGTCGGGAACCCGGAGACGGGCACCAACGTTCCGCCGCGACTTCACTGGGCGAGAATCCGAGTCCTCAACTCGGGCGCCGGAGCCCAGCGTATGCACCCCCTGGTGCGTGTTCGGGCACTCTATTTGACGTCTAGTCTCTAGGAATGTCGCTCCGAAAGGTGCGGTTTGTATAGGACGGGCAACGTAATGATACACACGATATAAAATATACGCGGAATCGACCACGCCCCGCCCTATGGTAGCCCCGGAGTAGACGATCGTAGTGACGCCGGCAAGCAACGTCGCAGTCCGGATCGCTTCGTACTTCGGGCTTCTTTCTTCAGGGTTTTTCCCAGGTTTCTTCTGTTTCTTGAGGCTTCGAGTGTCTTCAGGTTTCTTCAGTTTCTTCCTCGGAGAGCTCTTCTGGATCCAGTGATTTCCTAGTTTTGCTTGCCGGCTTAAGTACTCCGAGGCGTTACCATAGGGAGACCCCCGTAAAATGTTCCTAATTTCGGGTCCATTTTTACTTCGGGGCGCGGTCATTTTCCTTTTTATTTCCACAAGTATCCTATTCTTAACTACTTGTCATACATCGTTAAATAGGTCTCGTCACGCCCTTTAAAATGACATATAAATCATTAATGTGTGAGCGGTGGGTGCGAAGCTGTTCAATAAAAACATGTCAAAAAACAATAAAAATGCACCCAATCCGCCCACACATACTGCGATCGTGGCGTGACGAGACCTTACATAATGTGTTTTATGTGCTACGTCGGGTGATGTGCGCGTGCGTCGTCAACACCTACAAAACCATATCAATAACAATCCAAATATTTACGAAATTGTAACTCGGTTATAACCTCGGGTGAAATGTTATTAGCAATAATAAGTGCGGTCACCACTTGTCGACCGTACTTAATGGAAAATATCTCGAGTACCCATGGAGTATATTATCACAGCGTTCCCGCTTAACTGGACCGTACTACAGGCTGAAAAATTATAGATTACACTGGAAAGCCTAGTCATTGAGCCGAACCGGCCACCGGGGAAAATCGAAAATAATTCGTTTTACCGGTGGTCTCTCATATTTAATTCTCCCGCCAAACAGCAATAAAATGCACCGTTTTATTTCAGCTTAAAGGACATTGTGGCTAGAGTTACAACTAGACATATTGAGAATCAACATCTTATATCTCAGGATGGCGAGCGCAGTGGAATGCCAAGCATTGCTTTGTAATGTCATTTGCTTTGTAGGTTCATTTCTGGTTTTGCTACCTTCCAGGAGCGGTACTTACCATCAGGTGAATGGCATGCTCATCTTGCCATTCATTTTAAATATAAAAAAAACTTAGCTATTATTCTTAGTGTTGTTCACTATTAAAGTTTCTATTATTACGCTATCGTGATTACAATATTACATGAAATATTCTAAAAAATGTGCTAAAATGTTCACTCTGGAGGCTAAATACTTCTGAGCCGTGTCTAATATTATTTTAACAATAAAAACCCTTCTTAGTTTAAATAATTTTGAAAATTATCTGAGTATCTGAAGGGCACAATATCCATTAGCACGCAAAAGCTAACATTTTCTGTAAATTGGAACATCTATAAATGTATACAAGGAAATGCTTTTGTAAATTACTGTTCACGCAAATTCACGCAAAGTTACTCGGCTGACTCTTAACAATTTTTCCGTTATTTTTCTTTATTAGACAGTATATTGTGTTTACCCTTTTGAGTATTTTCGGTATTAATTTAACGTTATTGAGGTGAAATATACACGATTTAATATTCCGCAACTTAATGTCGAAATTATATTAAACGTAATTTTATTACTTCTCAAGTTATTTTGTATCAAACATTGTTAAACACATCGATTAATACGAATATTTACTAGAATAATTACATATTAAATTTGTTAACATTAATTTATTTTCAGTACGAAGCCCTAAAATTGGCCTAAATACACGCATTAAAGAAATAATATAATATATAATACTGTGTATCAAATACTTCCGTTCCTGAACTTCATTACAAAATCAGACACGTTCGCGTGTAGATTAGGTACATGCTATCGCAAGAAATTGCTCGGTAGTTAAATATGAATATAGCCACAATTTATCATTTTCCACCGACTTGCCCTAAGGCCTGGGTTGCTTTATCTGTCATCCTTGCCGTCACCCGCCGAGAATTATTCTTCCCTTTTGAACCAACAAAGACTGATAAGTTAAGATTTCTAAATGTTTTCTACAAAATTATTTCCGTAAGCAGAGTCGATGTATAACTTATACGCATTTTTATCAATCTGTTAGCTAAGTCTGCAACCCTTTTTACATGTAAAACTGATTTCAGTGTGCAAAATCTCATGTTCGATGCTGATTGTAGTCCCTTGATACCAAATGCACAAAGTTTAAAGAAATTTGTAAGCACGCCCGGGCTTCGTTTATTGACCGATCGAATTGAAACTTTGTGCATAAAATTCTAAATCTAGACTTTGTGCTGGAAGCACTACAAAATCAGAAAGTTTTGGATTATATGATTTGTCAAAGTGCACTGACTGTATTGCTCTGGACTGTAATTGAAGTTGAATCATAAAGCGGAACATAAACACTGTGAAGATGCTCACAATAAGAACAAACTAAGACGTCATTAAAGTTGATAAGTTGTGAATTAGTGAATCTTTATTAGTAACGGCGAAGGAAAACATCATGAAGAGACCTTGCATACGATATGTATTATATATTAAGAGCGTTTATACCCTGCACGCGCTTTTTGGCTTAAAAACAGGACTTTTCAAATGAGTTAATAGCCACCAATAAACAATTTAAAGGAAAAATAATTATTACTAATTTTAGAAAAGGTTGTCATCTAGGGATTTTAGTGGAAAACATTATAGATTGATGGATAGTTTGTGAGTACTATAAGGATTACTGAACACAAGTTTCGTTATTTAGGCTTTAAATGGCAATTTAGAAGCTTAAGATATCCGAAACCACTAAATATAAGACAAAAATAAAGATATTATCAAACTAATAAGACCCTTATGGAGGGATTTTGCTGAGAAAAATAATCTTTTTGTTTTTAGGTTCCTGAAAAATAAAAATTTTAACAATGCGAAATTATTCAGAAACTCTCGTCAAGAACATTTTTTTTTTCACTAACTGATCGTACATATTTTTTTATAGTAATTACATATTATAATAGAAGAACATCTTATCAATAAATTACCATTTTTATATTTCAGTAAAATTAGTTTTCATGTTTTCTACAAATATTTTAAAAACCACTATAAAACACGCTGTCCGACGTGGCTCAAATCAGACCGCCGCGAGGCCTTCTAGAGGGAGGACATATCGCTCGTCGCTCCGGCCTAGCTGCAGTCGATTTTTGCCGTACGTAGTAAAAATAGCCACGCGCGGACTGCGATTACCACATCTTAGTACTTTGGTAGTAAAATATTTAATTATTTTTATTACCTACAATGATTTTGTAGTGAGTATAAATTATGTTTCAGGTAATATAATGGAATGTAATTCCGAGGCTAAATTATGTTATGTATTGTAATATAAAATTAAATATATTTCGTAATTGTAAGGGGTTGTAAGGCCCCTAACACTATTTATGTGTTCGAACACGAAATGATTAATAAAACGTCCGTAGTGTCTACTGATTGAACACTGATTTGAATGCAACTTAACAATGTAATAATAACGAAAATATGATTAGTATCTAAATTTGCATTATTCTTTGCTTGCACAGTAATATTTGTCTACTTATAATGCAAATAAAATATTTTTATGATATTATATTACAGTTACATTTCAATTGAATATTTGAAGCGCACGGATCAAAGTTGTTTGAGCCGATTGTATAACGAGCCGACGCGGCAGCTCTACGCACACAGCGTTGGTCGCTTATGTGTGCGTGAAATTAACGAAGAAATACCTATAGTTGACTTTGCGCGCAAGGTGTATACGCTCTTAAGAATTTATATGGTATGTAAAGTCTGCCAAACCGCACTAGGCCAGCATGGTGGACTACATGGCCTAACTGCTCTCAATCGTACTCTCGACTGTGAAGTGGGACGTATTAATTATTAAGGCTGAATCAGTAAGTGAATTGATTAAAAATAATTGGTGCAAAATATGTTGGCTATTTCTCTGAGCAGTGGCTTATTGGTTTTGAAAGTAAATTAATCGGCTGGGAAAATAATGTAATTTTAGTATCTATTTTTCTTATAACAGTAAATAAAATATATAAATTAATTAGTTTGAATTCATGGTTGTGGCAAAAAAGCTTTACATACTTACAAAGAGAGATGGACTACAAACCGATAATTTAATAATAAATTTTATTTGAATATTGTAATCACAGCCCTTAGATAGACATAAATAAAAAAAACATTAACGACATCGTTTTTTGTTACATCAGTTGTAAAAACAGTTGCAACTCAGTCTTTGATAATTCGTACTTCGTCGAGGCGGAAATATTGTTAAGCTTGAGAGAGCTACCTTTATTTATAACCGTGTCCATTTTACTATAGACACTGAGATTTTTGTTTCACTTACTTTAAGAGCGAATTTGTGATTTGGAATCTTGGTAGATACATTTTTACAACAGGGGAATTATATTTAGGCATCATGATATAAATAGCATAAGGTAACAGTAGAGTTCTAGGTACGGTGGTAATCTGGAATATTATTTTGTATAATATTATATTTCGCGATATTACTAAACTATTGGAATACAAATATTGGTTATTCTCGTCCTCTATGACGTGTATGAACAAAGCATAAAATCTGTATGAAACTAAATGAAATTGTTTATAAGTTATGAGATTGAAAGATCTTTACAAGAATGGTATGCTCAGTGTAGGACAGTGGCCAAGATCTTTTCCATCAAATCCTTGCTCCTAGAAAATTCCCGTGGCCACTTTGGGCGTTTATGGGTTGATGCCTGATACAGTACATTAAAGGCATCCAGAAGCAAAAATAATAATCACCACTCGTAGATGTACTGAAAATTAATATTTTTCTAAAGACCAATGTAAGTGTAGTCCCGTTTTAATCATTTCCATTTCAGAATTTTCTCACCGACTGGAGCGTTCTATATGCCAAATAAAAAGTGTGCAGGACGAAGACTAATTTTTAATAGTTAAGTGTATCATGTTACTAGTGAATAGTTATCAGTTTGTAAATGTTCTTATGTTGTAATGATTAATAAATAAAGATAGAACGTTCCCTTAGAAATAAGCTTACACATATAAGCTGTATAGAACTATAATTTGAGTATATACTTTGTTATGTATCATGTGTTAGCCTAATGTGCAATATTATGTGAATTGTTGTGTAAATGTATAAAGTCTCATATTTGTTATAATTTAATTATGTGAATTGTGTTAATCTATATCGTTCAGAGTTGTAATAGTTTGATAATTTAATGAGTCTGTATACTAGAGTGTTTATGTACCTGGAGATTATATAAAGTTTTAAGTAGTTAGAACAATATTGTCAGAACCTAGTTTATATACTGATTTAAGTATAGTGTCGGGTGCGGGGTCCGCCGAACTTAGGTGCCTCCCACACATTCGGTGCGGAGTTACACCTCGCGGCCCCGCACCCCCCGCAGGACCGAGCTACCGCCCCGCAAGTCGCTACAGCGACACCCCACAGCGCGCGCTCTCATTGGCCGAGCGCGCCTGTGACGATCGCGGGCCCGACCCTAGGGATTAGCCCAAAATTGGGAATATAGATCGGCACCCTGGGTCGGGCAAATCAGTTCGGTTCCGGCCTACAGTCAAGAAAACATCAAGAAGTCAGCAAGTCAGCAAGTAGTCAGCAAGTAGTCAGCAAGTCAGCAAGTAGTCAGCAAGTAGTGAAGAATTAAGCAGAATCGCTGCCGGGAGATACCAGAACGAAGCTCTGCAGCCACATCACGACGGTGCCGCAGTTACGTGTCGTAATTACGCCGCAATTACGTCACTTTGTAAAACGTACTTCTCAGTGCGAATAAAGTTTCTACTTTCTAATCACTGGTATTATTTACCACGCAGCCAGCACCCCCGAACATAAAAACATTGAACGAGGCTGTTCGAAGGCGGTCTCGTTCATTCTGGTCCTTCAGTTCGCCGGATTTGCGTGGAAATATGCCAGTGACTAGATCGGTGGGAAGGCACACCGCCTCGGCCTCGGCCTCGGCGTCTGCCACGGTGACATCCGCCACTGCCACGACAGACGAGACGGGTGCGTCATGCACTACGACGACTGTCACCGGCACCGGCACTGATGCTACCACCACGTTAAACTCAGAACAGTCAAAACAACCCGCGGCGAACGAACCTATGGTAGCGGAACCTACCATCGCCGCCGGTATCGAAGAGAAGCCGAGAAGCAAAGCGCCGTCAAGATCAAGAAGCAAGAAACCGTCGAAATCTCGCCGCCTTGCCGAAGCCCGAGCCGAACTCGCTCGACTGAAAGTCGAGCTCGCCGCCGCCCGAGTCCAACAAATTGAAGCGGACTCGAGCACCGAAGATGACGACAACACGACGGTCGCGGAGATTGAACAAGAACTCCGCGTCCACACATGGCTACAAAATAGCCAACTGCTCGCCATCGATAGCGAGCCGCATCAAGCGCCGCACACCGAAGCCGCCGCGCACGCACCGGCGGGAGTCACCGCCGCACACCCGCCGTGCACACAGTCGTCACTTCACCCGCAACCGACGTCAACAGTAGAGCGCGCACCCGCGCCTCTACTCGCCGACCTGCACGCGCCTCCGCCAGCGACCACTGCCGCGTCCTGGGGACCGAACTTCGGCGCTGCACGCCTGCCGCCGACGTCAACAGTAGAGTGCGCACCCGCGCCTCTACTCGCCGATCTGCACGCGCTTCCACCAGCGACCACTGCCGAGTCCTGGGGACCGAACTTCAGCGCTGCACATCAACCGCCGCCCGCCGTCGCCGCCTGGCTAGCCGAACAGGCAGCACGCGCCCCTCCGCCAGCGACCACTGCCGCGTCCTGGCGACCGAACTTCGGGGTCGCGCAGCTGCCGCCGCCGCCTACGCAAGCCACGCCGTGGGACTCCGCCGCCGCCATCACCGCGGCCGGCCTCGAAGCCGCCGCGAACGCCAATGCGTCGTGGCATCAAAGCCGCACCGCGCCGCCGCCGCAACCGCGGCCGCCGCCGCCGCCGCCGAACACTGCGCCGGGATTGGAGCCCGGCGCCGCCGCTCCGCTCGCACCAGCTATGTCGGACGGAGCACTTGCCGTCCCGCCGAAGAGGACGGAGATGCAGCAACTAGCTGCAGCAATCACCAACGCAGTACAAGCTGCGCAAGTAAAGCAAACAAGGTATGTGGAATTACCATTTTTTAACGGTGATCATCAAGAGTGGCTAACGTTCCGTGCTTCGTATGAAGAATCAGTGAATAATTTCTCGAAGTTAGAAAACATGTCCCGCCTGCGCCGGAGCCTGCGCGGGACCGCCAGAGAGGCAGTACAAGGCCTCTTAATAACGAACGCGGACCCGGACAGCGTCATGCGCACGCTCGAGATACGTTTCGGCCGACCAGAGTCCATAGCGACAGCCGAGATGGAACGTCTCAGAACATTACCACGCCTAAGTGAAGCGCCGCGTGACACCTGTACGTTTGCCACAAAGATTAGTAATGCAGTGAACACACTTCGGGCCTTACGATGCATGTACTATATGTACAATCCGGAGATAGCACGGGCCGTTGTGGAAAAATTAACACCCACGCTGAAACATAAATGGTACGAGTTCGCTGCACTACAACCGAGGGAGGAACCAGACCTCCTCAAATTAGAACGCTTCATTCACCGGGAAGCTGAAATCTGCAGCCCATACGCGACTGCAGAGATGGTCACCGAACGACCGCGAACAAGTCAAACAAGACAAAAAGTGTTCAACACAGCCGCCACCCCGAGAACTAACGCCACGTGTATTATGTGCGACAAAGAGGGACACGCGATCACAGAGTGCTACAAATTCAAGAACTTAACCGTTGACCAAAGATGGGACGCAGCCAAGAAGCACCGCGCCTGTTTCCGATGCCTGCGACGCCGCACTCAACAGCACACATGCAAGACGAAGAAGTGCGGCATAGATGGCTGCGAACATCCCCATCACCAGTTGCTGCACTCAAAAAGAAGCACGCCGCCGAAATTAAAAGAAGACGCCGAGGAAGAGAAGGTGAACTCGACGTGGGCATCAAGCGTGTCATACTTGAAGATCGCCCCAGTACAAGTCTCGGGACCGGCGGGAGCCCGCGACACCTACGCGTTACTCGACGACGGGTCTACAGTAACGCTGATCGACCAGGGCCTAGCGGACGACATAGGCGCAGTGGGACCGGACGACCCACTACGCATCTGCACATACGACGGGAACACGAAAGAAGACCACTCCTCACGTCGTGTGAAAATACTGCTCCGAGGCAAGAACAGACACAATCAACACATACAAGCCCGGACAGTACCTGACCTGCGTCTTGCCGCACAGAAAATATCGCCAGAAGCGATAAGTAACTGTCCGCATCTAAAGGGAATCACGAACACTATAATCACCGACCAAGTGATCCCGAAAATATTAATAGGTCAAGACAACTGGCACCTATTAATAGCTACCCGAACAAGATCGGGTCGAAAAAATCAACCAGTGGCCTCACTCACACCACTGGGCTGGGTGGTACACGGCAGCAGAACTCGAACACTCGGACACCAAGTGAACTTCGTCGGTCACACATCCGAAGAGAATATGGAAAAAATGGTGGCAGAATACATAACAACCGACAACACGTACTTGAACCCAAAACGTCCGGAAAACGACCCCGAGCAAAAGGCGCTCCGAATACTCGAGGCGAACACAACGCAGCTGCCAGGAGGCGGGTATCAGACCGCCCTCCTCGAGAAGTCGGAGGAAGCAACACTCCCCGACAACCACGACAACACCCTACGAAGGCTCCACGGCATCGGGCAGAAAGTAGATAGAGTCCCACTGTTGAAAAAGGAGAAAAATGAATTGATTGAAAAGGGGTACGCGGAACCAACACCCGCCAAGAAGATGCCAGGAAGGACGTGCTCAAACCACAGATGGTTTCAGGGACCGGAATTTCTGCAGCATGACCCAGACACATGGCCGGTGGAGACACCGAGCTCACCGCCAACCTCAGGTGAAGAACGTGTAAACGTCATCTGCAACAGTAACCAGTCGAGCGTGATACCTGACGTCACACGCTTCTCGTCGTGGACGAGATACCTCAGGGCGACAGCAAGGGTGCTACAAGCAGTCGCTATGTTCCGGCGCAAGATCGAACAAGTCCATTACAAGCGAACAAAAAGGGGTCCACGTCGCGACCCTGATTGGCGAGCCGCGAACACCAAAACCAACCCAACAGTCAGGACACGCCAACCCGCAGCGACAGATAAGTACATCACATTAACAGCGGAGTATCAGATAAAAGCGGAAAAGCTTATAATAAAGAACGCCCAAGAAGAGGCGTTCAAAGAAGAACTCAAGGCGCTGCGAGCCGGCAAGGAGGTCGGAAGACATAGCCGACTACACCAGCTCAGTGTAAGACTCGAGGACGACATCATCGTCCTGAAGAGCCGAATTAACGCCGCCACTGGAGTGCCGGAAGAAGTAAAAACCCCTCCAGTCATAGATGGAAACCACCGGGCCACACAACTATGGATCCTTCATGTACATAGGACTCTACATCACGCAGGGGTGGAGGCTACGGTAAACCAAGTAAAGCAGCACAAATGGGTCGTGCGACTGCGACCGACAGTGAAGATGGTGCTGTCAAAATGTCAAATATGTCGCGCAAGAGCCGCGACACCTCCGAGACCAGCAACTGGAGACCTGCCGACATGCCGGTTGGCGCACCACCAACGACCATTCACCTACACGGGTCTCGATTATTTCGGCCCGCTCACCGTGACCGTCGGGAGAAGCACACAGAAGAGGTACGTCGCACTGTTTACGTGCCTCACCGTACGCGCAGTGCACCTCGAAGTGGTGTCCTCGCTGAGCACCGAATCAGCAATCATGGCGTTACGACGAATGATCGCGCGACGCGGTTGTCCGACCGAGATCTGGTCGGACAACGCGACGAACTTCCACGGCGCGGATGCGGAAATCCGCCAAACTCTTCTCTCCGGTGCAAAACAAGAAGCGTCAAAAAGGGCTATAACATGGAAGTTCATCCCTCCAGGAGCTCCATTCATGGGAGGCGCGTGGGAGAGGTTGGTGCGGTCCGTGAAGACCGCGCTGACCACGGTGCTCCACCAGAAGAGCCCCAACGAAGAAACTCTCCACACCCTGCTCACCGAAGTCGAACTCACACTTAATAGTCGACCATTAACGCATGTGTCGGTAGATCCTGCCGACCCTGAGTCCCTGACGCCTAGTCACTTCCTGCTGGGCGGTCAGGGACACTTCGCCACTACGGGCCTGCCAGCGGATCACACCGCTAGCCCGTACGCCAGCCTGCGTGCGACGCAGGCGCTCGCCGACGCCTTCTGGGCGCGTTGGCTAAAGGAGTACCTGCCCGAACTCCGTAACCGGCGGGAGCCCCATGGACGGGGCGCTGAACTTCGTGTCGGCGACCTAGTACGGGTCGTCGACAACAACCTGCCGCGCAACACCTGGGTGCGCGGGCGCATCAGCGCCACGTATCCGGGACCGGATGGCGTCATCAGAACCATCGACGTCGCCACGAGGGGCGGCGTGCTACGACGCCCATCCAAGAAAATCGTCGTAATCCAGAGCGTCGAGAACGACGAGTCGCCCTGCACCCCATGAAGATGCACCGTCGCGTCGCGTCGCTACGGTACACGGCGGGAGAATGTGCAGGACGAAGACTAATTTTTAATAGTTAAGTGTATCATGTTACTAGTGAATAGTTATCAGTTTGTAAATGTTCTTATGTTGTAATGATTAATAAATAAAGATAGAACGTTCCCTTAGAAATAAGCTTACACATATAAGCTGTATAGAACTATAATTTGAGTATATACTTTGTTATGTATCATGTGTTAGCCTAATGTGCAATATTATGTGAATTGTTGTGTAAATGTATAAAGTCTCATATTTGTTATAATTTAATTATGTGAATTGTGTTAATCTATATCGTTCAGAGTTGTAATAGTTTGATAATTTAATGAGTCTGTATACTAGAGTGTTTATGTACCTGGAGATTATATAAAGTTTTAAGTAGTTAGAACAATATTGTCAGAACCTAGTTTATATACTGATTTAAGTATAGTGTCGGGTGCGGGGTCCGCCGAACTTAGGTGCCTCCCACACATTCGGTGCGGAGTTACACCTCGCGGCCCCGCACCCCCCGCAGGACCGAGCTACCGCCCCGCAAGTCGCTACAGCGACACCCCACAGCGCGCGCTCTCATTGGCCGAGCGCGCCTGTGACGATCGCGGGCCCGACCCTAGGGATTAGCCCAAAATTGGGAATATAGATCGGCACCCTGGGTCGGGCAAATCAGTTCGGTTCCGGCCTACAGTCAAGAAAACATCAAGAAGTCAGCAAGTCAGCAAGTAGTCAGCAAGTAGTCAGCAAGTCAGCAAGTAGTCAGCAAGTAGTGAAGAATTAAGCAGAATCGCTGCCGGGAGATACCAGAACGAAGCTCTGCAGCCACATCACGACGGTGCCGCAGTTACGTGTCGTAATTACGCCGCAATTACGTCACTTTGTAAAACGTACTTCTCAGTGCGAATAAAGTTTCTACTTTCTAATCACTGGTATTATTTACCACGCAGCCAGCACCCCCGAACATAAAAACATTGAACGAGGCTGTTCGAAGGCGGTCTCGTTCAAAAAGGACGGCGCGGCGTCACAACTGCGCCGCAACTTTCAACAAAACTACGCTGCTGCGTCCCTTTGATATTTTCTGATATTATTTTTTGCAAATAAACTGGCGAATATGTTGACTTTGATCTGCCTTAATTATTCCAAAAAGTGGAAAATGATATAAATATGTGTTTTTGTGTTACCAGTTCATATATTTCTTAGCTAAAAATAATAAAGCCGAACAGATGGTATCAAAAGTTGGAAACCATAGCATATTATCATTACACTTTTTAAACTATATAGTTACATAGTAAAAGCTCCACTTAGGAGAAAAGGATTGTCCGCCCGTCAGTTAAGAGGCACCCGTGAAAATCATCAATCAAACATGCTGCCGCACATCTCAGTATCAGGGTATTACACTGGGATAAAGACCAAGATCACTGGATGTTTAAAGGAAACTAACGGCCACAAGATGGTATATAAATAAAACTAACTTGACTTTACTTTATTTCTCGTTAACTGTATGAAATATGCCTACATGTAAACCGTACGATGCCAGAGCATATAATAAATTAGAAGAGGTTCTCTAACATTGTTGTTCTCAAGTACAACAACGTTTCGGATACGCCTTGAAGATGGAAACTCATCCCGCATACTTGAAAAATGACCCCTCCTTTAGCGCTAAGACGACGAAGTTCTGCTTTCGTCGTACTTAAAAACTCAACAGCATACTTTATGTATGCAAATGAGTGTTTTAAAAGTCCGTAATAAATATTAAAATATTCATAAATGTACGACTGGAAAAGAGCTATCAAACCAAACATAGAATACAGGTGTAATTTTAATTGAACTTGAGATAAATTCAAATAATATTCCTTGGACGTTTGTGTGGCTATTGAATTTGCAATGTAAAAGATGCAAATGCGTGTGCGGCAGCGTCGTCCGGGTTAAGCGTCCGTTCGCCAACAGATTTAATTTCGTATTATGTTTTCTAAAATATCTTGCATAAACTTATTTTGTTTTCATAATATACTTTAAAAGAATTAATGAGTGTTTCAATGCTAATGGAAATTAATTATGGTTACAAAAGCTGATTTAATGCGACTTGAAATGAAAGCGTGAAATTAAACAGGAATAAATGTTTCATAGACTTAGAGTCCTTAAATGAATGATAGATTGTTTTACGATGTACTAAGTCAGTAACATTTCCATACAAACAATTCCTTAATTTGACTGTGGCGCGAACTTTGTCTTATATCATATTGATGTACATAATATGATGTTTTTCCACTAGTACCTAATGTAATATTTGATATAATAACCTGAACTGTACATAAGTTAGCTTGCATTTTTCGGGTTACTATATTAAACAAAACTAAATTATGACAATTTCATTCAATGCATAATTAGTCCATATATTTCCAATAAAAGGAAATGAGTTTGTCTCAATGAAACCCCGATAGGTACTTAAAATTCCGACTCAGCAAAGCCCCAACTGGTCACATAAAACCATTAATCTGCGGGAGACTCGTGGTCTGATCTGATTGCAAAAGGTTGTTTGGAAATCGTATTGGCCAGAGAATTTCTATTCTTTATTTAAGAATAATGTTATTAGGAATACTGAGTTTTGTTTGTTTTTATCGTCGTTTGTGTTTTGTTTTCATTTATAGTTACGTAAGGTTTCTGGTACGACGTCTGAGTATCTTAGGAACGTATCAGTTATGAAAATATTCTAAGTATGATTTGCTGCTATGTAGAGGGCAATTACCTTTGTCGTGTTAGGTTTTATTATCTGTATCAGCCCATATACGTCCCACTGCAGGGCACGGGCCTACTCTACAATCGAGAATACGATTGAGAGTGGTTAGGCCATATAGTCCACCAGGCTGGCCTAGTGCGGGTTGGCGGACTTACATACCATAGAAATTTTTATAAATCGCTATGGTATGCAGGTTTCCTCACGATGTTTTCCTTCACCGTTTTAGTGCGTGGTGATTGATTATCAATACACACATGACTCCGAAAAGTCAGAGGTGTGCCCTGGGATTCGAACCCGCGACCACCGTGAACATGTAGGCAGCCGCGTCTAGTCCGATAACCAACAGGCCACCACGCACTGGTTTTATTATCCATCGATATTTTGTAATTTAAAACCTTCGATAAACATTACAATTACAACAAACGATACAAGTTGCATAAAATTTGTTGATCGTAGGTTAAAACCCATTAATATTTTTACACGTGCCAAAGGACTAGACAATATTTAAACAAGAAAAACCATTTCCTTTCGGAGTAGTTGGGTAAAACGAAATGAACAGAAATTCGATATTGAAGACAAATGACGAATACCTTTGCCGTAAACAAAATTTAATATAAATATCTGTTGTTGTTGGCGATAAAAAACGTATTTCTTTGAGAACGAAGATAATAGAACGGACAAAGGAAGCTGGAATAAAATGTTTGGTAGAGAAGAATTCCCGCTAAGCATCTGTAGCGACAACGACATTTAAGCGAACTTAATTTGCGGGAGTTTGCGATGTAAATAAGGAATTGTTTAATGATCCGAATGTTCGTTTGGACGTTTAAAAAGAACCCGAGCCTGCAGTCTTCATTACCGAGACACTTATTAATTGGACCTCTTGCCACCCCTTAAGTCTGTTTGTTTATAAAATCTTGTCTCAGATATTTCGTACCGTCTATCTGTGATATGTATAGCGAAATATATAATTTATGTGGTTAATTTTTCATCAATGATTTCTGAGTATTTATTTTTTATTAATATGTTTTTCTACTTTTACTGCCTCGGTGGCGTAGTTGTACTACGGTACGGTTACAAAGCTGAGGTCTCGGGTTCGAATCCCGGGTTGGGCAAAGTGATATTGGATTTTTCTATTCAGTATCAGCCCAGAGTCAGGAATTTGTGCCCGATATGGCGATAGGCTCGCCACCTATCACATTGTGGGACGGAACATACAAGGCGAAATGTGGGTGCCCTGGCACCTCTGCCTACCCCTTCTGGAAACAAGGCGTGAGTTTATGTATGTATGTATGTTTGTCTAATCATGTCTGTAAGAACCATTATATAGACCCATATACTCCAAGCATTATTAAAGCAAGACGGTTGCTGAGCCTCATTTATTGCATAATTAATGTTGTAACTATAATTCTAATGTGTTGACAACATACTGGCCACTGTTTATTTGTATTGTTACTATATCCTAGAAAACCTATAATTAGCTATTAGTTACTGAGTTCTCATCAATTTTTTTATAATGAAACTGTTGGTTTTCCAAATAAATAAATATTTCCTTAAGTGTTCGTGCACCCCGTGATACCCTCTAATTGTTGTTCTGTCTTATCCTTCCTATGGTAGGTTGCCAGGAAGAGATCGCCTCAAGCGATAAGGTCGTCATTGAATTATTTTTAATAATTTTTTTATTACATAAATTTACATTATTAGTTTTGTTTACTGATGCATAATAAGGTTTTAAATAAACGAATGATTTATTTCGTATTTGGTATATAACGTCAAAAGGTTGCTGTCACGATTCAGTTAAGTGGAATGATCGTTGAAACTGCGACTTGTGCAGTCGATTGCAATACAATCCCTGTCAAGACGTCCTCAATGCCGGTAGTTTTATTGACTTAATTAAATAGTAAGGACAATTCAAGGGGAACATAATTCAATAAAAGTGCTGTTGTCATATATTTTCGTGATGTGCTTATGAATGTTTACGATTTGTGCCGAAATTTGATATTTTAAAATATTTTCGATAGACATTATGTTGGAAGTGAGCAAAATTAATTCAGTGACAAAGCAAACAGGTCGAGAGATATCTGAAGCGACAAAAATGCAGAAAGAGATTGTTGAATATGGATGAAGCAAAAGTGACATGTCAGGATTGTGCACATTTGAGATTCGTAGGCTTCGTCAGAATATAGGCATGACTTAGTTCATATTAATGTTATGTTAGATTTAATCTAATGTATAAAATTCTCGTGTCACAGTTTTCGTTGCCATACTCCTCCGAAACGGCTTGACCGATTCTCATGAAATTTTGTGAGCATATAGAGTAGGTCTGAGAATCGGCCAACATCTATTTTTCATCCCCCTAAATGTTAGGGGTAGTCCACCCCTAAATTTTTATTTTTATTTTTTAGACAAAATTTTTAAGTTCTATTTTTTTATGATACAACATACAAAAATACATACAATCCTCAATTTTCACCCTTCTACGATCAACCCTTATTTTTTAATAGCCATTTTAGTAATTGAATCATTTTTCATCCCCGGTCGATAACTGATCAATCGTCATATTTTAACTCTTTATTACTAACAAAAAGTAATGGCGTGCAATATTTTTTGGAAATACAGCATTTCGGTGCTGAAATAAGAGAAGGAATATTGGATGGACAATAAAAAACGCTAAAGTTTTTAATGTCAAAAATTCATAAGGCAATCTTTATATGTTTATGTTTATGGATGCATATGGAGAGAAGGGACATAAAGTAAAATAGGTACGGGAGAGGGGTGGTATAGCTGACAGATTTGTTAGGATGAAATGTAAATGCATGTTATAAACGGGATGGATAATAAAGAGAAGGGAAGATGGATTGGGAAGAGACTGAACTGGCGGATGAGACGGAATTGAGCCGGACAGTAGGATAGCTACGGTATACAAGAGTTTATACGAAAAACAACATATATTTGGTGTGGAGTGGAATCAAAACATATATGCACCCAGGCGAAGCTGGGTCGGGCCGCTAGTGTTCCTATAAAATACACTTTAATAATTTTCTACATTTATTTCTAAATATGATTTAAATAGTGGTGACATTGATCTAAGATTTAGAGCGAGATTTTAAAATTGTTTTTAATTAATTATGTTATTATAAAATAACACCTCAATAATATTCTATATTTATTTCTAAATATTATTTAAATAGAGGTGACTCAGATCTAAGAATTTTGGCGCGAATTCAAAATATTTTTTTAATTATTGATTTCTCTCCAATGAGAACCGTAAGTGCCTGTCAAACACGGTATGAAAATTATCATAACCATTGTATTTTTTCATCATTTACAATTTCTCCTTATTGAATTAATTTAATGGTTAATTGTTCTACATTACCAAACCTAGCAGATAGCGCATAAAACGTAGCCCAAAATAAATTCCTACAAACCAAAAGCTATACTTTGTCTAATTTAACGCTAATACGTCCAAGTATAGAAAGTTCGAAGTGTCATTTAGTATGTAAAATAATTCCGAATGAAATGCAAAGGATCCACGCTTATCCTTTAAAACAGTTACGTCGGATGCAATTTGTTTAAAACCGGCTTAAAGTTTCGCTAACTGTCCTTACGGGACATTTGAGACGCAAGTTTTTACTATACTATAAAATAGATCTGGAAGTTATTGCATACGTGGTATGCATGTTATGACACTAGTAATAAAACTTGGATGTTTTGATAGTTCCACATGTGAGAACGAATAAAAATTGTAGTAGTTTGAAGTGATACTTTTTGGTAGACGTATTTCCAATGTATAGCAAATGGTGTCAGTAGATTTTCATTTTCTCGGATAGCGACTACCATGCATGATAGTGGGGTACCCGACATAATTTCATGCATAAGACTGTTATTGTGTTTGTCTTGCAATTTTGGCGTTCAGCTCGAAGTCGGATTTATACAACTCGAAACCCGACTAGTTTGAAAATTTACGTGTTTTTCAATCATGTCCGAAGTTTATCACCCGAGCCCATAAGCAAATTATACAACTAGCTATAGGGTTTATAAATTCTAAATATTAATTCAATCGTGTTAGATGTTCATCATGTTAAAAATCATTTTTCGTGTTCTGAATAATAATCAAAAGGTAGGTAGACGAGACCATTGAAATACTAAATTGTAAAGGCAATAAAAACATCGAGATGTGATATAATTACTAGTAAAACCTAAATATTTATTTGTGCTGAGTTTTCGGGGACTATACTATTCGTTGAATAAGATTTTACTGAATAGACTATCTCGATTAATTAATTTCTAAAGTAGAATGTTTTGTTCGAAAACTGTTTGGTAGTGCGGTGCTTACACACTGAAAGGCGTTATAATAAGATCTGTGTTTGTAGTTTATTACTCTTTATACTCCACTTATTTGTATTCAGTGAATAATTTCTAACTTCTAATTATTCGTTTCTTTGCGAAATTTCTAGTTGCATTGTATTTGTAATCACTAAAACTACCACCCAAGCTAGGTGGTAGTTTTCGGTAGCTGTCTTGAGATACCCAGTATAATATCATGACTGCGACCGAAAACAAAGCCGGATGGTAATTGTTATGTCTTCAGACACAATGCAAATAAAATAAACGACGACATCTTTTCAAAAGATTTCTTTCTTTGTTTCTAAAGATGCTATAGTACGCAAGTACCAAAATAATATTTTACCAAAAATTATCGATTTACCGCCCTAACACCATGATATTTAAACCATCACAAAAAAAAATTGCGTATTCTTGCAAATTTTTTATTTGCATTTTGGGTTGCAGTCTTGATATACCCCGTATATATTTGATCTAGGCGAAAATAAGGAATTCGAAAATAAATTTTGCAAAAACAGTCTGGATATACTGGATAAGTAATGACTGTGCTTACGTACACCAAAATTTCTTACACCAGGATCTTAAATCATTTTCGCGACAAACCATTACCAACTATTAATAAGTCTCCAAATTTTCTCACAATATTTCGTGTTTTTCCATTTTAGCTCAGCTACGAAGGCAGTAAATTTTGTCCCTAATGAAAATTAGGTGACAATTTTTCACCGTCCCTTTTCACTGACAGGCATAAAATACGACATTACAAGCTCTCTCCATACTTGCTTACTTTGTCAACATAAGTACCCGCTTTATTTCATTTACTTAATTCCCCCGTCGCCATCTTAAAATGCTATTGATTTAGAGGGTCGTGGAGAAACAAATTCTTTCTTCGTTGTTACTGTACAATAATTACGATCATTATTAAATGTATACTATATTACCATCGTAAGTGAAGTATAATTTTTTTTTTAAATGTTACAGACTTTTGTCCAAATTTGCGTCTTCTATAAAAATACCTTTAGGTGGTTTTGTCTACATTTTTATATTTGTAGCAGTAACCACGAGTGCTGGTGGATAAACTCGTTAAAGAACAAAATATAGATCTATTTCAATGATTTGGTAATGTTTCAAACAATTCTAATTGATCCATACTTTATATATTGTCAATGATATTCACATAAATTGTAAGTAAGTGTAGATATTTCGCAAGAAATATTACAAGCAAGATTTGATATACCGGTCCGAAGTGCACTCAACTGTAAATAGACAATGGCAAAACTATTTACGACTTGAGAACCGACTCCTTTATACGAAAACCAAAGTCCGTGAAATCAAAATGATTGGAGTGGAAAAGGTGTTAATATAAGAACGCTAGCAAGCAATAGCTTCCAACAGGGTGGTAATCTACGAACATCTAGATTTATTAGTGCTTGCGATATAGAGGCACCTTAAGTGTAAGTTTTTGTTTTAAAGACATTTGACTGAAGGGCGCTAATTAAATGCTGATTGTTGATTTTATTAAATATGAATATAAACAGGATAAAATTACATTTTTTTTATTATATCTGAAAGGAAAATGTACCAAAACGGTTTTTATAATGGTGTAAAAAAACAGCGGATACAAAAAATGATATATTTTGAAAAGAGTAATAATATAATACATCTCTATCACTCACCGGAATCTCGCAGCTGCAGTTGGACTACGACAACAATGATTGTTGTAGCACTCGATATCACTATAATAATTGCACAATATTGTTCACAAATCACGCACACACTCACACTTATACAGACCACAGAAAAATAAACTAACAGAAGTTAAGCTTCATACAAAGCGCGCTAAATCAACGCACACATAAACAGCGTTTACCGACACGATATTCGAAACCAGTCGAGACCACTGCGAGAGCGAGTTTAAACATTTTGCGCGAACGCCGAGCGTAGTGTGAGTGTGGCAACAAAAGTGAAGTACATACACAAGCTTGACTTCTGTTAGTATTCTGTGCACACACATACACGCACACACATATCACTCCTTTTCTGCAGAAGGAGTGGCATGGGCACCTTTGCACTGAGACAGAAACTAAGTATTGTATATTCCGTTTCACGATGGGATACTATATCGCGGAAAAAAATCATGACTCCGGGCTTATAATTATTAGAAGCATTCAATATCACTTTGCACGACCAGGTACTCGAACCTGAGACCACGGCGTTTTAAGCGTACCATAATATATCACAAAACTTTATAAATCAGTCAAAAAATCTAGCGCAGCAGCGGAGCACACGCCACGCTTTTGCAAGCGTACACGAAAACTGACTATCAGTCTAGCAAGGTGTCACAAGATTTCTACTATAACTACCCTCCAGTAGATAATATATTTTTTTTTATCAAAAATATAAGATCGAAGTGTAGTAGTTGCAATGAAACCGGTTGTTTGTTTATTAATAATTGTTATGTTTACTACTTTGTTTCGTGTAGTGAGTAAGTGGATTCAATTTTTTTCTTCACCCAAGTTGGGGTAATTATATGATCCGAAACGAAATTCGAATGTTTGTATGTCTGGCGCCCGAAGTATGACATAAGTTTTTCAGTTCTAAAAATCAATACTATTATCTTTTATACTGATCATTTTAGACTAAGTGACTATGACGTACGATCAACAATTCGAACATTTTGCGAAGTAACCACGTATTCGTTAAGTCTTACGTATAACGTCCAAATATACGAACTTCTTTTCAGGACTTTTCATAGAGTAAGACTTTGGGCCGAAGCGCTGGCATTAAATTAAATATCAATAAAAAAATGTAAGCTAATGATTATAAACAACGCAAAAATAGCATTCCATACTATTGTATCAAATAGCATATATATATATACAGGGTATATCAAGACTGTTACCGAAAACGAAGCCGGGTGGTAGTTTAAGCGACTTCAGACACAATGCAACAGAAAAAGCTGCAAAAAAAAGCGACAATTTTTTTTTTGTTATTTTTTTCCTATGACCATATTTGGGTGGTAAATACATTTTTTTCCTAAAATAATAGTGTATACCCTTTTATTTATAAATAACCTAAGGTATAAAAGTGTTTAAATTATTATTTTACCAATAACTATGGATTTACCACCCAAAAATGACGATATTTAAAAAATCATAAAAAATAATTGTCGCGTTTCTTTGCGAAAATTTTAGTTGCATTGTGTTTGTAGTCACTAAAACTACCACCCGGCTTCGTTTTCGGTAGCAGTCTTGAGATACCCGGTATATATTATATATATATATATATATATATATATATATATATATATATATATATATATATATTTTTACATCCTAAAGTGTTTTTGGCGTCTAGTATGTGGTGCATCATTACGACGTCTCCCAGTTCCTCTTACATTTTTTACATGTCTTAATGAATGTGTTTCGGTTTGAAGGACATTGTAGCCAGAGTATTTACTGGACATATGGAATCTTAACATCTTATGTCTCAGGATGGCGAACGCAGAGCAATGATGCCACTGTTAATGAGCTGTCCTTGCCCAAAGACGAAAGTGTATGTAAATAACTGCAAGAAGACATCACTTTCGTATTAACTATCGTGCTTCCAGTTATAGCTATTGAACGTCCGTATACAGCTATTACGCATCCGTATATAGCTATTGGGCATCCGTATACAACATAATATCCTATAATTTCGCCTTGAATTTTCAAAACAATAAAATATTTACATACATACGTAAACTCACGCCTATATCCCAGAAGGGGTAGGCAGAGGTGCCAGGATACCCACATTTCGCTTTTTATGTTCCGTCCCACAATGTGATAGGTGGATAGACTATCGCCATATCGGGCACAAATTCCTGACTCTGGGCTGATAATGAATAGAAAAATTCAATATCACTGCCCAACCCAGGATTTGAACCCGAAACCTCATCTTCGTAACCGTACCGTAGTACAACTACGCCATCGAGGCAGTCGGAGCTAGAGAGTAAAATATTTAAAGATAAATAATTAATTTACTAAAAGAAGACATTAGACTTTAGTGTTGACTATCGTGCGTCCAGATAGCTATTGAACGTCCGTATACAGATAATAGGCATCCGTATATAGCTATTGGGCGTCCGTATATAGCTATTGAGCGTCCGTATATAGCAATTCGGCGTTCGTATATCTTCAAAGTACAACAAAATTGTTTATAATTGCTACGCTAATATTCCAAGATATTTGTTTCGGGTTCACGAAAGAACATATAATTGATCGTAATGTGGGGTCAGGACTATATATATTCCTATTGGGTGTATTTATTATTTACTAAAACATTACAGATTTAAAAAAAAGGTTGAGTTGTTTACTCCGTTGTTAAGCAAACTTTTGTGAATGTATGACAAATTGACAATTTGTCAACTTCACCATACATACATTTAAAAAAAGTTAGTTCCAAAAGCTTATGATAATTGGACGCCGATTCAAACGCACCGCGTGCCTGATCTAGGACGATAAATATTATTTCGATTGTGTTTAATATTATGTCATCTAGGGTCACAGATTTAATGAGCGAACTGACAACGTCGCAACTGCGGATGCCAAATAGGCGAATCCGTAGTCAGAAAATATTTGAGATATACGGCTTTGGATATACGCGCTACAGCAGCGCCAAACCTGCGCTGAGATTTCTCCGTGAACTTTTCAATATATTATTGCAGCCATCTAAGCGATTTTTTGGCTTCTGTCGATTTTTTGCCTACGGTCTCCCAGGAGTTAAAGGACCTAAGTGACACCGGCCAAAAAAGTGGCGTCCGGTATACGGACGCCCAAACCAGGTGGACGCCAGTTTAAATGCACTTTTTCCTTCAGGGGACGTCTATTTGTTCGCGGGTTAAATATATATATATATATATATATATATATATATATATATATATATATATATATATATATATATAGCATTCCATACTATTGTATCAAATAGCATATATATATATTATATATATATATATATATATATATATATATATATATAATATATATATATGCTATTTGATACAATAGTATGGAATGCTATTTTTGCGTTGTTTATAATCATTAGCTTACATTTTTTTATTTTTATATATATATATACACCTTTCCTCTTTGCCTGGTAACTCATATCATCCCACATGTACAATCAAAACATCTGTCAGCGACACTAATCATTACCCCCATAATAGAGCACAGGAGGAAAAAAAACCATTTTCATATAAAACTTATAACAACTTCCGAGAATATGATAAACCTAAAGCCGTAAACCACTGTAATACCTCACTCTTTTCCTTAACAATTTCCAATCGAATTCCATATTTCCTATAACTCGAACTGGAGATATACAGCGTGTATCAAAACTGCTACCGATAACGAAGTCGGGTGGTAGTTTCAGTGACTCCAGACACAATTAAACTAAAAAATTTGCATGATGATTTTTTTGTTAGTTTTTGCTACTACGTATTTTTCTAGTTTTTCTAAAATTACATCGTACACTCTTTTATTTCTAAAGACGCTATGGCACGCATTTGCTTAACTTATTTTTTTAGCAAAAAACTATGGCATTACCATACAAACACGACAACACTTATAAAATAACAAAAAAAATGCATTTTTTTGCAAAGTTTTTAGTTGCATTATGTTTGTCTAAAACTACCACCTGACTTCATTTTCGGTTGCAGTCTTGATATACCCTGTATAACTTACTATCATAAAAGCGAAAGGTATTTTACCTTAATGGTTAAGAAGCTTTACTTATCTTAATTTGTTTCGTATATTAGCTCATACATATTTAGTAGTCTGTGGATCGATGACGGACGAATGTACTGTATGGACTATGGCTATACTCTTGCATGTAATTATCCAACAAAGCTATTTGCGGAACGTTGCTGCGAGATTTGTAGCCAGATTGGTTTAGGGTGTGCAATTGAATAACATAGGTCAGAATTCCTGAGTAGACGACGTTGGGATGTGTAGCATTGTTAATAAGTAATAAGTAGGTACACTGCAATCGTCGATCAAATATACACTAGATCATAAGTAACGACCTAAAAAACGGCAAGAGAAATAACAACACAAATAAACGTCTGGTCTTATTTGATTTTAGTATGGTCTAAAACATAATAAATCTTAATTTAAACGAATAAGGTTTATTATTACCTGACGTTGATTATAATTTAAGACTGTTTGCTACATCTCATTGTTCGAAATTCAAATGTATAAGTATTAGCAACCTTAGCCACTTGTGTCGTGTGATTTTGTTCTGGACCCAGTATCTAATACACATTTGAAAGAAGACTGCAATGTCTATTTCTCCCAACAAGCAGTAGTATAAATTCAATGTTTCAGTTTAAAGGACATTGTAACCATGTGATATCTTATGTCTTACATTGCTTTGCGATTCATGGTGTTGCTTTGTTTTGCTACTATCCATGAGCGGTCGTATCACTTACTAGCGGTCGGGCTCGGCTCCGCCCGGGTGCATATACGTTTTAAAATGGCGGTCAAAATGTTTAATTCTGACTATCAGTTTAGAATATTGATCAATCGGACCACGAAAAACGAACAAAATTTCCTGGTATTTGCTAGAAATATCACTACTGCTTTCCTCCTATAGGTCATAGCGTGATGATATATAGCCTATAGCCTTCCTCGATAAATGGACTACCCAACACTGAATCATTGATCATCATCATCACACAGAATCATTGAAATCGGACCAGTAGTTCCAGAGATTAGCGCGTTCAAACAAACAAACAAACAAACTTTGCAGCTATATAATATTAGTATAGATGAGGTAAATGACATGCTCGTCTCGCCATTCACTGTAATAAAAACAAAGTTACCTAGATATTTTAATACATACAAGGCTAATAAATTTTACTCGTAAACATGAAATGTGTCTAAGGATATTTTACCACGCTATTTATATTGCAATTTGATGTCCCCGTTTTACTTGAAAGTGTGTTTCTGTATAAAGCCTTTAATTTAAAGTTCTTGGAACTTCAAGCTAAGTATAAAGTAGAACATCTTAATATCGTGGCCGGAATCTAATATGTTATATATTAAAGTCTTATTATGACACTTTAAGTTTCAGACCCTAGTAGGTATTCAATCAACGTAGGAAAAATGAGGGCAAGATGTAAGGCTTAACTTTATGATGCAAAAAAATACAGAACACGGAATACGGAATCACAGAACATCCGTCTCTTGCAACTTCTTTCATAACCCAATAAATACACCCAACAGTCACATACATAGTCCTGACCCCACACCAAGATCGAATTTTGTGTCGTGGGTATCAGGGACTACAAGAGACTTTTCGGTCTCACAAACACCTAGACCCACAACAAATACCTGTGGATCACACAAATATTTGTCTCGGTGCGGGTATCGAACTCGCGGCCTCACGTTTCATAGCCGGCGTCTAACCATCTGTGCTACAGAGGCTGTCAAAATATTTACAAACTTATAAAGAATCTTTCGCATTTATAATATCAGGCTCATTTTTGTGTTGTATATCTGGTGTAAAATAATATACAGGGTATATCAAGACTGCTACCGAAAACGAAGCCGGGTGGTAGTTTAAGCTACTTCAGACACACTGCAACAACAAAAATTCGCATTTTTTCCTAAAATAATACTGTATATCCTATTATTTATAAATAATCTATGGTATAAAAGTGTTTAAATAATTATTTTAGCAAAAATTATGGATTTACCACTCAAAAATGACGATGTTTAAAAAATCATAAAAAATAATTGTCGCGTTTTTATGCGCCATTTTTAGTTGCATTGTGTTTGTAGTCACTAAAACTACCACCCGGCTTCGTTTTCGGTAGCAGTCTTGAGATACCCGGTATATATAAATACTCAAATCACTGCCTCGGTGGCGTAGTTGTACTACGGTACGGTTACAAAGCTGAGGTTTCGGGTTCGAATCCCGGGTTGGGCAAAGTGATATTGAATTTTTCTATTCAATATCAGCCCAGAGTCAAAAATTTGTGCCCGATATGGCGATTGGCTCGCCACCTATCACATCGTGGGACGGAACATACAAGGCGAAATGTGGGTGCCCTGACACCTCTGCCTACCCCTTCTGGGAAAAAGACGTGAGTTTATGTATGTATGTAATACGCAAATCAATTTACCCTCGTATATTTCCTCTCAGAATTAACATTCAAGTCGAGTTTCTAAGCGGAGTCGAACGGCACGTCTGATTTCCGTCTAGTATGCTCCACAAACGGAGAGGGATGTCCAACGATCCCAATAATCTACCATTCTATCATTCTATCGAGTATTCAGATACGTGAATTAGACTCTGGGGATTTGGGTTGACTTATTCGGTTGGATATGTAATATTGTACGACTGCCTCGGGGGCGTAGTATTACTACGGTACAATTACAACACTGAGGTCGCAGGTTCGGGTTCGAATCCTTGGTTGGGATATTGGATTTTCTGTTGATTATCAGCCTGAATCACATCGTAGGACGGAACACACAAAGCGAGACGTGGTTGTCCTGGTAACACATCTGGCTATCCTACCTGCTCTTCCGTTCTGGGAATGAGGCGTGAAATTATGTATTTAACATTATAAAGTAAAAATTTACCCAAGGGCAAACATTGATCCGTAACGTAATAAGGGTCGCTATGTAATTTCTTGGATATATTTAGCACTAGTTTTCCTATAGTCCAAAAAATGGTGCCTCCCCCACGGGTCTCTATATCGTTCTGTTGGAATTAGCCTGCATCCAGCGACTTCCTGCAACTTTGGCCAAAGTGAGAGTATACTATTAAAAAAGTAAAAATAAAATATCTACGTACAGATTCACGACAGACGTCTAAAATTTCCTCGTACCATATCTTCATGTAAGCAATGTAAGACAAAAGAAAAAAATCTACGCGCGGAAACTTTTAACATCTAAGGATCTCGAAGGGTTTGCATAACGACCCAACGGTCCTATAAAAATAGTATTAAAGTAAAATCATACGTTTACCCTTTTATATCAAAATGTAGATGCTGAATATTTGACTACGATGGACGTTCGTGTAATGGCCTCTTCTGAAAATATAAGTTTATGTGAAATAGTAAAATGCGAGTGTAGATAAGAGTTAGATACTAAATAGTAGCCGATAAATTATATATTCTTGTAATGAAATTAGTTTGTTTAAGGCAAATTATTTTTCCATTTAACACTTTGTATATTTTTCGAATATTTAATATTTTCTTACATAAATATTGTTATGAATGAGTTGACACCCTTTCTGTCTAGCACTATTTTCTTATATTTGTCAATCATTTACAATCAAATTGCATAAATATTAAATTACATTGTAATTAAATTGCATTAAAACAATATTTAGTATAAAGCCGTGTAACAAAGCAATGTTTATAAAATCCCCAAGAAATTTATCTATACAATAAAAACAACGTTATTTATCATAGTAGTGCACGTAACTGGGAGTTTTAAAAAACAAGGCACTTGCGCGCATCTGGTGCATCGAACAGACCAAGCACATGCTGGTAACGACTGTCCTTTTATCGCAAACACTCATTAAAAACGGAGAATTTGGGCCTTACGTGAGAAATATCTCATAAATGTAATTATAGGATAAAAAGCAAATTTTCGTATCCGAATTTGTTGTAGCAGTATAAGTTTTAAGATACAGAGAAAATGCGCAAATAAATTACCATTATAATTTTATAAAAATCTGTAGTTTGGTTATGACTGACTTATTAAAACATTTTCTACATTTAATTAAAACTATATAACAAATTTCCACTGTTTTGGGGAACATTAAAATTACCATCATATTTAGTGCCCTGTCATGCTGGGTTAAAAAAAATGGGTCTTTACAATCAGAACTACCTACGACAATTGAACTATCTATAAACAGAAAACAATCTGGAAAAGCATTACGAAATTAAAAGCAACAGAAAACAATGCCACAGAGAACCTTTAAAAGTATATTTTATGTTATTGATATTTCAGCAAATAAACTAAGTGGATACAATAAAAATAACTTTCAACAAGACACGGACAGAAGACGGGGCAATTTAATCCACTCCGCACCGTGCGCATTTACACCAACTTGTAACACCTGAACACCGGCAGTTTACAGCCCGTAACTGCATTTATTCACAAATGTACTGCGACTGCTTCAAAAGGACTTAATTATGCAGTTTAAAACAAAAGCTGCGAATTAAAATTGATGTAGAAATGGAAATGCACCGGGTTACGTTATTGTTAAACAACACGGATTTATGGCAGTTTGGAGTTGAGAAAACGAATAAAACCCAATTTGTGCAATGTTGAATAATTATAAATTGCACGTAATTTGAATACATTGCGGTGGTAAACATGAATAGAATTTTTTGCTAAAATACGGTTACAATTAATGTTGTAGTACAATTTTGTTCATACTGTACTTTTATAAGGATATATCAGCTCATCATAAGCATGGAACTTCCCTTAAATCGATACCACGATTGAAAGAGCTTAGGCCATAAATATACGTCGTCATGTATCTACATGATATACCATAGAAATATTTGAGTGATAAGCAATATACAACGTCGAACATTTTGGGTGTTAAAGAGATAAACTACCATTTCTTTTTCTAATTCATGAAATTTTTTAATTAAATAAACATGGCCTCATTGAGGGAATAAAATTTATAGGTATTATAAATTACGGCGAGCATTATGATGGGCAATTTAATGCCCTACGGCTAAATTAGAGTATAGTTGCATTTCATATGAAAGTTTACATCGTATAATTTATGGTCTGCAGTCAAAATATTAGGAACAGTTTTTCTTTATTTAACGCATTGTTTATGATATGTTTTGTTAATATAATAATCTAATAGAACATGTAAAAAGTTCTATACAGGGTGACATTTAGATATGGTATTTAATTTATTCCACATTTATCGCATTACCCCAGGTGATATTGTAAATAACTAGAAAAAATGAAAAGATTTTTTTGTCGTGATATTAGTTTTAATAATTTTTGGGTATCCCATATAGACGCGACTATTTTTACTGCTTGGCTAAACTTCAGTTCGATTGAGGAACTTACCTGAGCCGTACAAGATTCGGTATCTTCAGGGGTAGATCGAAAACCGTAAATCCTTAAGATGTTTTTATAAAACGTCATTGTTGAAACCAAAAATCGCGACTTCTAACAACACTTACACACTATCTCTTTATTAGTTTTTGTTACAACTTGATAAAATAGTATCTAAGGGGATTGGAAACATATTGTGGTTTAAAATAAATACCATATGTCAATATCACTATGTATAATTAAAAGTAGAAAGGGAAAATCTGATTCCAGTAATTTGACAACCACGCTTTCGCACACCAAAAGACCGTAGACGATCTATAGTTGGCGAGCTGACGAACTGCGTTTGACGTGGATATGATGCCAGAAATAATTGATATTTATTATTCATAACATACAGTTCACAATTGATTGCACCTTCGAAATAACATTGACACTAAGCCGTGATTATTGGGCAGTGGGCGTGTTGCGTAAAGAGCTCTGTAATTACGAGATGTAAGCCGACAGCAATTATTTTGGATAAATTGTGGTAAAATTAATATTATCCTCTTCAACGCGGAGCCCAGTAATACCTTGTTATTAATTTATATCGAATTTAATTATTCTTATGATAACATATCGAATTTTAATTACCATCATAATGGAACGTGTTTGGGGAGACGGTTGTACATTCTGCGATTTTTATTTAAGTTCGCTTGCACTAATCCAATGGAAGCAATTCGTACAAATAGTGGCATTAATTTAATTTGATCAAAAGCTAGTACATCTGAGGTAAGGTAGGTTCAAATTCCATTTGTTCAATCACTACGCACCGTAAAATATCGTGAGGAAACTACAACGATTTGTGAAAATTTCTATGGAATGTAAAGTTAGCTAACTCGCATTAGGCCAGCATGGTGGACTATATGGCTTATCCTCTCTTAATCGTACTTTCAATTGTAGAACTAGGGCACGAGCCTTGCGCTGCAAAGGGACTTTGACATGGGTTATGTTCGTTTGAAAAATGTAGTGATTATGTATATTGGCCTGGTTTATTTAGATATTAAACAGAATAAAGGCAACAACTATGACTGGCCTTTCTTTTCCTACGCAAATATCCATCCCATGGTCGCCTGTAAGAAATTACCTAGTGTGATAAGGCCGCCACTTGCACCATTATTATTATTATTATGTGATTTTTTTGTTATTTCTCTGTACGGTGCAAAAAAATGATTAAATGAATAAATAAATAACTATATTATTCCCAATAGTATTTAAATAGATGATCCAAATGGTTGATATATATTTAATAATAGCGAGTACAGCACCAACTCAATTATTAGTTAGCAAGACTTAATCAAAACAAATGGCACTTTCAAGATTAATTTCTAGAAATAATATCCTATGGGCGCAAAAGTTTTACAAGACCACTTATTTCAAGTAAGTCTACTTGTCATCCTACTAGACCTTGGAGAAGTGCCATCTTAGCTATCAACTTCAGAGAATGATCTAGAAGATTAATGCCAATACAATTATAAAGGTACGTCTGTAATCTGGCTATTTGTTTTTCAGACTGATGTTGACATTGCAATTAGCAAGTTTCTAGTGTTTCTTGGTAAAGTCCCTTTTATCTAACAAAGTGCGTGAAAACTTTTATTAAATGGTGTCTTTGATTAATTGATTAATTAAATTATTGATATTTGTTAATCACATTTTTAGTGAATAAGATCCCTGAGTAATGAGCGATTTCTGAAACGGGGTTCGCTCCTTTATTTAATATTTATAACATATTTTTTAGAATTTATTTTTTTAATTTTATCTGATACTCTTAAAAATTGGTTCTCTAACTTTTCAGTAGTTCCGTTTGATTTGTCACACTGATTATTATCAAAAGTCGAGTTGCTTGCTTGCTGAACTTTTGTAAAACCAGTTGTTCCATTAAATACGCACTACAAAACATTTCCTCCAAAACTTCAGCACAAGAAGCAAACCAGACTCGCTTCCAAGTTATAACTTCGCAAAGACAATAGCATTAACTCCATTGTTAATGATTTCACAAACAGAGGGTACGGTTTAACTCTACACGTTGCACGCGTCCCATAGTGCACCGACCGAATAAATACAACAATTGGATGATGGCCAGTAATGCCGGCTCCTTTAATGAAACTTTTAATTGAAAACCATGGTAAAATTTAAAAGCTATTTTTGCTAGGAAAAAGACCAATAAATTTATTTTTGGGAACAACGTTTTGATACAAATTAAATTAAATGGCGATAACGGCATTATTCATACACATTTTATAAACCATTTATAATGTTATCTTAGTGTCTTAGTTTTTTTTTTTTTTTTTTTTATTGCATTGAATGGTGAGACGAGCCTGCCGTTCGCCTGATGGTAAGCGATGCGACCGCTCATGAACAGTAGCAAAACCAAACAACACATTGATTTACAAAGCAATGCTTGGCATTCCACTGCGCTCGCCATCCTGAGACACAAGATGTTAAGTCTCAATATGTCCAGTAGTTACTCTGGCTACAATGTCCTTCAGTCCGAAACACAACAGTGCATTTAAACTGCTGTTTGACGGGAGAAATAGACATTGCGGTGGTACCCACCCAGGCAGCCTCTCACATATGAGAGACCTACCACCAGTAAAGTTAGTTATCGAATGTTTTATCTCGTTCGAACTGTTTTGAATTCAATTTGAGCGAAAAAGACAAAACATGCGATGGCTAAAAGAGGTTTATACTATCGATATTAAATAAACACATACAGTCACATAATATATATTCCTGACTCCACACTAAGATCGAGTCTTGTGTCTTCGTGGGACTTCTCGGTCCCCAGTCAAAACAAATATCTGTGGATCACACAATAAAGGCAGTGCGGGGAACGAACCTGCGGCCGCTCTTTTCACAGCCAGCGTACAATCAATTGCGCCACGGCGGCTGTTCATGCCATGAAATACGAATACATATTTAATAAATGAACTTAATACGTGTTGTGTGATTAATGTTTCGTACTACATCAAACGGCGAAGCGTTAAAATGCCAGTGTTAAATTAATTGACGGCCGCAAAATTATTTTCATAATTGCAATAACAGTTAACAAAATTGCATCGCAATAAATTTTGGATGGAAAATGTATTTTGATGCGTAACATTCATCACATTGATTTTGATATTGTTTACATTCTATTTCAATCTGATGGAAACGAAATTATCGCAATAGTGAAATGCCAGGTATAGTCAGCAACATGAGTCGCTACACAGTCACGAGATTTGGAATTGTCTTATCATCCAAAATAATAATTATTTTCAATATCGTATGGCACTTCTCGGCATAGATGACTTTACTTGGTTATATTTTACGACTACAGAGTAGTACGTACAAATTGTAATTCATATAAAGGTTATCAAAAAATGTGAAGTGTTCAGCGACTTATGTTGCTGACTGTACGTCGACAAAGCGGAGCCGGGTGGTAGTTTTAGTGACTATAAACACAATACGTATATATGCTTGGTATTATATGGGTGGGAAATACCTAGATTTATCTAAAATAATAATTTAAGCCTTATCCTTACGTCTTTCAAAATTAAAAAGATGTACATTATTATTTACCACCCTGACACGATGACAGCTTTTACCTTTCGTTTAGGCTTTGTGTCTGAAGTCACTAAGGCCCGGCGCCCATTATCGGCATCGGTACGACTGAGGATTTTAGGTGGCAAATAGCAATATACTATAACATAATGGCAATAAAGTAGAAATTTCCGTGATAGGTGGTCGTAATAACAAAAATACCGCTTCGGTATGCTTGAGGCTTGTGTATCGGCAGCCTTGAGAATGCTTCGGGATGCTTCGGCATCCTTCGGCAACCTTCGGTACGCCGCCGGCGCCGAGGCAACACTCGGGGGATTCAGACATCTAGCTTGTAACAACTCTGAGGCTGTTATGATGAGAAATACGATATTGAGACGCTTCATCAAGCTACAGGACGGTGCGACATCCTTAAGGACGCCTCGTCATCCCTAAGAACTTTGCAGCATGCCAAAGCATAATTGCCGATAGTGTGCGCTTGCATGTAGGATGCCGAAGGATCCTTTTCCTTGCCGATGCCGATAATGGGCGCCGGGCCTAAAACTACCATTGGGCTTTGTTTTCGGTGTTATTCATTTTCTTTTAAGACATAGTAGCGAGCGACCACGCGGTCTTTATGTTGAGTATAAATTCCAGAGCTTTGCAGGTAATAGAGCAGTTAAAAATCACACGAACAAGTATATCTGATCTGGGATTTGATCTGAAGACTCCAGGATTCACAGTCTATATAAGCTGCCAATTGACTAAAGAAGCCATTTACAAGCAAAATCGCAGAAATACTCGTATAATATTATTTCATTCCGTTATTTTTTTATTTTTTACTATTCTGTGCAATTGAAAATATACCATGCAAATTATTTTCAGTAATTATCCCCCTCGGGGGTTTTTATTTGATTGAATTTTTTTGTTAATTTTATACAATTTATAAAACTTTCAAAATAATCTTTAACATAATTTATCGTAGAGATATTTTACAATGTATTTAAATAATGGATACCCCAAATCACAATAGATTAAATAATTAAAATCTTCACGAAAAAATATTTGGGAATGCCTTTCTTGAAAACTAGATTTCCTCTAACTGAAACTAAGTAAAAATTAAACCGAAAGACGTCGTCGTCGAAACGTTAGCTCATGTTAAACAGTTTAATAAAATTATATGTGTAGTTTGTAATCACATTATAACTGCACAAATAGTCTTATTAAATCAATTTCCATTTATAATAGTCAAAGCCAAAACTCCGATTCCATTCGGCAAAAGCAATATCGCGCCCTTACAGTCAAAACTGCCATTTTTAAATCCCATTCAATGGTACTTCATCACCGCGTCACTATGGAACAATGGTCCGTTGAAGCGCACTTTCTACGTTTTTCAACTCAATGTTTTAGTGGGAACGTCCTTTAACACGTTCATGCGCTGTCAGCGTGTAGGAGCGGCATTGCGGCCTAACGCTGGACAATAGCTCTCCCTTAAATTGTGGTTCGAGTCCACCAATTTATAGCACGTCGCGGGTTGGCTTTTTATTTTTATACTTTTTTTAGTGGAGCACTGGCCGCATTGATACCTGATGGTGAAGGTCGACATGAAAAATATTTTTTACTTTATTTCAGTGGTAGCAAAATTGTGCTCACCTATTTGAAATTGATATACAAATATGCATGAGCCGTTGTATTTAATCGTTATGTGGTTTTATGCTTAACGGTTGGAAAAGCGCATTCATCCAAGAAATCGTTAGAGCACACATACATTCGAATTACATAGGTTATTAAATACTAAAACATTATAAATAGCTTCAGCTTCTTTGTATAATACTTTGAATATAAATCTACTCGAAGTTATGAATAAACAATTAGAACAAAAACAAGAATTCTTAGTGCAGCGAAATAAAAAAACAATATAAGCAACAATAATATCGACTACCTACATATTCAAAGAATATAACTCACTCTTTTACCACCTCCCCTATAAAATCTGTGGCCAGGCTTCACATGTTACACATTCCTTCAAAGAAGCCAATAAACTTCTTTCTATAATTGTTTAGACCTTCCCCACTCCCACTAGCAATCAGCATTCTGCAGGTTTCTAATTAATTGCCACAACATGCGGTTTTATATGGCCTGCCCTCAATGGATACCTTTGACCTTAAAGCTCTACACACATCATCGACATTTAAATATACTTCTTTACATTGAAGGGATCGTTCAGATGTTGCTTTGATCTTCAATCTCGAGTAAGGAGTACTTTAGCTAATTTAAGATGGGGTAGAAGATGTTCTTTCATAAAATCATTTTCATTATGTATTTATTATTGTGCAAGTGCGTGGTGGCCTGTTGGTTAACGGACCAGACGCGGCTGCCAACATGTTCACGGTGGTCACGGGTTCAAATCCCAGGGCACACCTCTGACTTTTCGGAGTCATGTGTGTATTGATAGTCAATCACCACGCACTAAAACGGTGAAGGAAAACATCGTGATGAAACCTGCATACCATAGCGATTCATAAGAATTTATATGGTATGTAAGTCCGCCAACCCGCACTAGGCCAGCGTGGTGGACTATATGGCCTAACCACTCTCAATCGTACTCTCGATTGTAGAGTAGGCCCGTGCCCTGCAGTGGGACGTATATGGGCTGATCCATCCATCCAGATTTATTATTGTATGTATATATATATGTATGTATGTATATATAGTCAATCACCACGCACTAAAACGGTGAAGGAAAACATCGTGAGGAAACCTGCATACCATAGCGATTTATAAAAATTCCTATGGTATGTTAGTCCGCCAACCCGCACTAGGCCAGCGTGGTGGACTATATGGCCTAACCACTCTCAATCGTATTGTCGATTGTAGAGTAGGCCCGTGCCCTGCAGTGGGACGTATATGGGCTGATACAGATACAGATACAGATTTATTATTGAACTGAAACGGTGCAGGAAAACATCGTGAGGAAACCTGCATACTATAGCGATTTATAAGAATTTCTATGGTATGTAAGTCCGCCAATCCGCACTAGGCCAGCGTGGTGGACTATATGGCCTAACCACTCTCATTCGTATTCTCGATTGTAGAGTAGGCCCTTGCCTTGCAGTGGGACGTATATGGGCTGATACAGAGATACAGATTTATAAATTCTTGTTATTGATCGGAGAACAGTATAGAATATAGAAGTTTAAAGACGAATGAAGACGTATTTCACATCACAGTATCCATTTTGTATTGACAAGTCAAATGTGCTACTCATTTTTTTTTTGTTATGTAAATCCAATATACACATATAAAATATTCTGATATTAATAATTAAAAATATTTTTTATATATTTTTTTTTGGACGGTGGCCGCATTGATGCCTAGATATATTTTCCTAAATTACGGCAAAAGGATAAATTCCTGTCCAATTATAGATGCACATTTTTTGTTATAAAGAATAAGAAATAAACAGATTCATCGCATTTTTCAGCCACATCAAGATAAATAATGTTCATGGGATAAAAATGTAACTTATCACAATTTGTATCGCTCAGTGGAAAAGCGCCTTTATGAGGAATAGGTAATCCGGCCACGTTTTGGCAAATGTCAGCCGGAAAGGTCTAAAATTATGTACGCACACAGAACACAGAATCACGTTTGTTTTCGGTTAATATTTGTCAGTGAGAACACTGGGATAACCAGCTGATAATAACACGTGAACACGTTATATTATTTACTAATACGGGGTATACGAATACTGCAACCGAAAATAAAGCCAGGTGGTAGTTTTAGTGACTACAAACACAATGCAATTAAAAATATCATAAAGAAACACCATGTTTTTAATTGTGATTTTTTAAATCTCGTCGTATTTGGGTGGTGAAATCCATATTTTTTGCTAAAATAATAATTTAAACCCTTGCATTCCGTAGCGGCTTTATAAATAAACACGAGGATAGGAAAAAATAACAAAAAATCGTCGCTTTTTGCAAAATGTTGCATTTTGTCTAAAGTCACTAAAACTACAATTTGGCTTCGTTTTCGGTAGCAGTCTTAACATACCCTATATGTAACTAGTTGTTGTTAAGTTTAAACAGCTACAATGTGACTGAATGTACGTGACCTTTGTCATTTTTCCTTTTTTATTCCGATGATTGGCGAGACAAGCATGTCATTCGTCTGATGGTATGCGATACGACCGCTCATGGACCGTAAAAAAACCGAGCAACATCATGAATTACAAAGCAAAGCTTGGTACTCCAAGCAAGCTATCCTGAGAAGTGAGATGTTTGCTCTCTTTGTGTCCAGTACTTACTCTGGCTACAATGTCCATCAAACCGGAACACAACAGTGTATTTACACTGCTGTTTGTTTGTTTGCTTTGTCATGTTGCAATTTATTCAAAAAAATGGTTTTGTTTTCCGATACCATCATTAATTGGTAAAAAATATTTTTTCAATATAATTTAATTAATGAAACTGAAATATTACTGCAAATTTAAATACTACAGCTTTCTGCTTTGATGCGAGACTTAATTATAGTAGCAAGGAAACTATGGATTCCAACGGCTTCCAATACAGTGGCATTTCTTGGAGCAGCAAATTCGTTAACTGCGGACTTACTTTGATTTAAAATAATTAAAATTAATTTGCATAATTACAACATAGTTTTCAGTGAAAATTTAAAATTTTTATTTTGTTTAAACACATATCACTAACTATAAACGGGTAGGTAGGTATTTAATAAATTATAGACACAGGTTAATTAAGTCTAAATTTACGTTAGCGTCCTATAGTGTCTTTAAAAATAAATAAAGAGTGTGTATACTACCGAAATACAACGATAGGAATAAAATAATAAAACATATTCGAGACTAGTAGACAGTAGTGTCTAAACTACTACCCCGCTTCGTTATCGTTAACCGTCTCGATATACCCTGTATAATTAGTAATTTTCTCAGTTATTCCAAATTCCTAGCTGTATATAAAACCATCCGACAGTATGAATAAGTAAGGGCCGATTTTATCAAGGTTTTGACGAATAATTATATCTTTCTGTATAAAGGACTCATCCGGCGTTGACAAATTTATCATTATAGACCTGTAATTGCCTATTTGCGTTGTATCAATAGAGCTGTAAACCTCAGACCTTTTCCTTGTAATAAGAAAAGGAAACAGATTCACTGACCCTAAGAAAATTATATCTGATTAAAACTTCCAGGTATTTTATTGTACTCTCATACATCCCAGTTTTCTCAATAGATATTTAAACGTAATTGTGAACTAAATTGAACATAATATTAAAGATATCTGTAAGTATGACTACCTCGATGGAGCAGTTATACTACGGTTGGTATACGGCAAATCTGATGTCTGAAATGATATTACATTTTTCTATAGGGAAAGAAAAAACCTTAGATAACTAAAATAGTTTTATAAACTATCCATAAGACCGACATTTTAGTAATTAATGTGTTACTAAGAATTTAATTACGCAATTAGGAATGAGGTTGTAGGTGTCATAACGACTGGGAGCGATAAAGGTGTGCTAATATTGATGCAAACCGTTCGCCTCATCGTTGTGCACATCCTATAGCTTACATACTCCACGATAGCCTGATGAGGTAGTACTTCATTGGCGCTTCTAAATAAAAATAAGGACTCCAACATATCCACAATAAAGTCTACGATACACAGAGTTAGTTCAAGAAGCCGAACAATACTATGCCAAGCTCTTTTAAAATGTTTATAGACCGTCGTACCCCGGGATGTTTTAAACAGATTTACCACTGTTGGTCTCCGCGGCCGCATTTTGTCCGTTCGTTTTTCGGCGCCGGCTTAGAATGAATAACGGGTTGCATCGCTGCCCGCAACCTGCATAAGCATCGCGTACCAGATGCTATTGTTTATTTCTATACGGGCTTTCTTTAACAGATTTGTGAAACTGTCATAAAATTCCTGTGTTCCCACTGGACATATCAACATTTTTTAACCTCATTGAACCAAAACATATATCGAATGTATGGATTAATGTTGTTATTATACGCACCTACTTTATGTACTACATGTAAAACGGGCAACAATGAAATATTAATTCCATGCATTTAATTTTCCATGCATGTATACAATTTATTAAATGTTAAAACAATACTTTCGTTGGCAATTTTTATACTCTGAATTAAATTTATTGTACTGTATATAAATGATTAACCAAAAATGTATGTCAATTTATACTGTGTTATTTTGTATGAGATATTTTCAATAAATAAATAAATAATAAATAAATAAATAATGATGAGGTGTAAATTACACTATAATTCTTTTTTTTTCAATATTTTTATTTTGAAATATCTTTGTGGTGATTTAAATAAACACTTCTTATTATAATTCTTTCTTTGCATTTCTTCATGCTTTTGTTCATTCCAGTATGTTAAGGTTGTATGAAAGGAATTTCCGACAGCGATAAGACCGCCGTTGTTCCACATGTTTAAGCGCTTTGTGTCATTATTTCTGATCTGTGTGGTGTACTATAAAGTCATTAGAAATAAATAAAATGTAAACCATAAATCCACTTTGAACATTATCTCAAGTAACCTCTATATTACAAAAAAATCTGATGTAAAGTTACAACCTTGCTATCACGGTTTGGTTCGACCACTTTTTTGCCTATTTCCTCTTTTATTTCGTAAACGTTTAGAAATTTTCCTAACATACTAGTCTTTTATTGGCGACGATAGTCATTTCTCAAGAAATGGTATGTTTACTTGGTGCTCTCATAAAATAAAACAAATTTGACTTGAAAACTCCTTTTGAATATTAGTGATAAATTTAAAGCTGCGGTCGCAGATTACTTAAATGCATGAATAAGTAAAACTATCCAGAATTTCAAACAGCGTACAGACTGGTATTGAAATATTTAGCGCTCATAAGATTCCACATTTTATCTCGTCTTGCCCGACATCAACCAGCATCGACGTAGTATGTAAGACAAAATTTATGTTTTATGTAAACTATTCATAGCGGGTTTAATCGTATCTAATATATCTAGCTCAATCACGACATACTTTAGTAAATAGTCAGTATAAGATTAATAAATGAAGTAATAAATAGAAACGACTCAAGGGCATATTCCTGATGTTGAATAACTTTTCGAGAGATCTTTCGGTCCCACAAACAATCAAACCCGAAAAAATACTTGTCGGCCTCAGCAAAATTTATCTCGAACCCGCGGACTCTCATTTCACGGCCGGCGCGGCATCTAACCAACGACACCACGGAGGCTGTAAAAATGCTACAATTATTATTGCTATAGTTCAGGGAAGGGACGTATGAAGTTAGTTTTCAGCACTAGTAAAGCTATTATGAATTGATAAGTTATAGCCTCATATTATATTTGTATGGCATGAATTTATTTTTTACTTGGTGGTAGGTCTTTCATATGTTAGAGGTCTCCTGTTTATCAGCGTAATGTCTATTTTTGCCGCCAAATAATAGTGTAAACGCACTGTTGTGTTCCGGTTTGAAGGACATTGTAGTCATCGTAACTACTTATCTACTATTACTATCTTATGTCTCAGGTAGGCGAGCGCAATGGAATGCCAAGATTTGTACTGTAATTCATGATGTGGTTTGGTTTTCCTACTATCTACAGCAGTTTTATCACTTCCAACAGGTGATGGGCGTACTCGTTTCGCCATTCATAGCAATAAAAAATAAAGTTTGTGCGTTCGAGTGGAATTTTAACAACAATTAAATTATTATGGTATAATGTTTAAGCTATAAATCATTGTAATATATTATTAATTTAAATACAACATGATACGTATTAGGGCCTTTATCAGCTCTTATTATCAAGGCCGTCATCGTAAAGAGTTACCGTATACGCGATAAAGTTTGGAAGAAAAAATCCGACGCCTGAAGGTTACTTTTATTCCTATCTGTAAGGAACATTTCCGAGGTCGTAATTTATCCAGCGTATCTTAAGATGTCAGCCACACATCCTAGCTGTCTAGGCCTGCGCTATTTTTAACCCGCATCCGACCTACTCAAGCGTTTTTCATTTCATCAGAACATATTTTTTCTTAACACATAAGACTATATTAAATAGTTGGCATTGTTGGTCGTGGTTTATTTGTGTGCGGTTTTTCCCGGAACATAATTATTTTTTTCATAGCTTTTTGTGCAAGTTCTATTTACCGAGAACATAGGTAGCATATTTATTTTGTATTCGTCTTTATAGGAAATGCGATATTTTGTCCTTACATACTGGATTTCTATATATTACGAGTATTATGTAAGCTTAGTAGCTGCAAGACATCGTGTCTCGTGGAACATAATATTTGTAGGCACGATAACATTAAACGAAAGCTTTTCAAATATTTTTCTGGAATATTGCGAGCACTGAAGAGTGTATAGATTTATCTGTAACAACACATATTTAAATAGAAGTGTACTCTTTGATATATGATACCGTTAATTTTAATACAGTAAATATTTTATGAATCACGAACGATTTTCTACTACTATCAATTTTCTACAATCAAAAGTGGTTATTAAAACACACGTATCAAGTCAAGGAATAATTTCAGAAGTATTTGATCTTTTCATTAATAATTCCAAAATAAATTCTCATAAAGCATTGAACTCGCTACAGTAATAATTGAACAGAGCAATTACTGGTTTACCGAAACCCTCAAAAGTTTCAGTTGCCAACGAGCCTTGGGAGATACTCTATACTCCTACACTGTCGAATATTCGGACGATGAACGTCAACATATAACTTTTTTCCGCTTCTAAAAATCAATACTATTCTCCATGAAACTTATCATTCACTTCGAACTTAGTCTAAGATTACAAAGTACGGTACAGGATTCGAACAATTCGTAATGTATTTAGACATAGTCGTAAAACATTACTTGCGATGTTCGAACATTCCTCGTCATGTTAGAGTTCAGAGTAACCCCCCTGTAGATCATCGGGCAAAAATAAAATCAACTAGTTACGGTAGCCACAAATTGTAAAGTTTTAATTGAACTTCAAGAGGTTTTGCGTGTATCGTGTATTAAATAATAGGGAGCCGTACCAACACTTGGAAACTAACTCCCTTATACTTGAGAAAGTTACAGGGTCATGTCAATATTTATACATCCAAAATAAATGGAAGGGGTTGTTTAACGTCTGTCTTTACACAGTGAGCATATATTAAAACATTAATGTGGATTTATTTTTCTTACTAAAATACGATAGGAACTTCTTATTCAAGTTCCTTTTCTATCGGAGGTTGGACATCAAGGGCAATTTTAGCTTTTGAGGCTGCTGTTATCAAAATCAAAATATTCTTTATTCGAATAGTCTTTCACAAGATGTTTTAAATCGTTAATTTCTGCTACCACGGCTTCGGAACGTGTTATAGCTGTAAAGAAGAAACGGTTCAAGAAATTCCCTTATAAACACGAACTGTTTTCTTTTTTCTTTCTTGCTTCTGAATAATGAGGTAGTGCTTATGCCGAACCAGTCCCGCAGGTTCTTCAACCATGAGTGTCGCCTTCTGCCGACACTCCTTTTTCAAGCAATCTCCCCTGAATGATGAGCTGGAGCAGTCTATATTTTTCATTTCTCAATACGTGACCACAGTATGAAATCCTTCGGCGCTTGATGGTATTCATAAGCTACATCTTCTTCATAAGTCCTAATACTTATTTTAGTGATGTTTATAATATTTAAGAGGATCTTCCGACTTACCTTATCAGGAGGCACTGAATTATTTGTTTTTTGAGTATTCTGTGAATTACCAAAAGGCCAAATATAACTCAGCCCTCGAAATTTCTTCGGTTCAACATACCGATAAAATCTGCTAAGCCCTGACAGACCGTCTTTACTATGAAATTATAGAATACTCATACTACTTAAGTACATACCCTTATCACCTCTGCCAGCACTTCCGAGAAAGCGTGTTTGTATGAAACATATTTCCTAAACTCAACTTCAAAGAGTAACAACCGCTTTATTCTAAATATTGTTGTATAAAATACAACCTAAAGGATTTTCGGGCCGTTCGTTGATCCATGTAATATTCCATGAGGGTTTTCAAACATTTAGTAAGCTTAACGAGTACTACACAATATAGGTTCAGTATCGTTAATCATCGTGATTCCTGAGAACCGGTATGAGCGGTAGGCCCAAGCTCCCACCTCGCTTTGGCACATCCAATTTGCTTTTACGATGCCCAAACAATAGACGGATGCTCCTCTCAATGGGGGAATCAGTAAATATATCAAAATTATACCCAATGCTAACGGCGGGAATGAATTTCTTCTTTTGTGCGTTCTGATACATAAATCAATTGAATTTCAATTAATTATCTTTGAATACAGTGTTGTTAACTTGCGCCCGATATAGATTCAGCGGGGCCACCTGGGACCGATAAATGCGGACGTAAATGATTTCAATAAGTATTCTTGTAATTTCCAGTATTTGGTATATTTGCCAGCGGTAACTCATTAAGGAAATACAATTATTAGAGCACATTAGTACTGATGCAAGATTTATGTTGGTACCCGAAATATTGAGTTTCATGTCCGTTATTGCCATAAATATTGTCAGTTGAAATGAAACCCAAATCAATGAATGAAGGTATTATATATGTTTGGCATAAAATTGGTCGATATTAATCTTAGATCTATAATCTATCTTCTTTCAAATTACTTATTATTGTGCTAAACCATGAGAACCTAAACACTTCGTCTTCTAGTATAATAGGTGAAGATGGTAGAATTATTTTTTATAGAATAAGATACCAAATACCCGATTAGCTCAACTTCATACACAATCTTTGTATTCTCTCATCCACCATAGATTACTAAACAATTATTTTTAAATCAGCAGAAAAACTGAAAACTAAAAAAATATCAGTATAATTGTACATATCTCTCAGTTTATTTAATCCACAGCGAACTTACTTTAAAAGTTCCTTTTACAATCACGTACTTTAACAGTTTTAATTCTATTTTCTCCTTCAAGACAATACTGTGTGTAGAAGTGTCTTTGAAACTGTTGTCTTAAATTTCTATTCCAGCTTAAGCTGCTTAAATGCAAGTGTAAATAGTAGATGTTACCGTAAATACACTTTTAAACCAACGACCAATAACGTTCCTTGAATTATTTATTTTTATATTAGGATTAATTTTATAAACATTTAAAACCTTTATCTTGGTAGTTTTGTTTCTTTTGATTTTATTTATTGTCAGACTAGATGAAAATGTTACAAGAAAATGTATAACTTGAAGCGGGTTGGAAAATATAAAAAAAGTCAAACTAAGTTAGACGGGTGTCTTAGTTAGTCTGAGTTTTTTTTTTCAGTTAGTCAGGAACGGGTGTTCCTGCCAATGGCAGGCAGTAGTAAATTAATAATATAAGCCAATGCGGATACACAATTAAAAAAATAAAAAATCCCACATATTCACTGGACTGTGGATAGGAAAAGTCGATAGCATGTATTCCCTATTTAACATACTAGTAATTAACATTAAATCCAATTTTAATGCTGGAAAAACCTTGAAAGTTTATGTATATGTAACATAGAAGCATACACAAAGCTGAAATAAATACCTTAATTACGAGTAAAGCCTTCGTCTAACAATATGTTCCTTCAAAACATAGGAAAGCTCCGGAAAACAATGCCTCGTTATAAATAAAAAAAAACAACACAATAGGGTTTGTGAGCGGTGCGGAACCAAAACAATACAAGTACAAACGGCTGACGTCGTGAACAAACACCTGTCTTTAATCAAATGATTGGTCCAACCGGTAATCCAATCTCGATCTCCCGGAGATAGCATTCGCCCAACTGACAACATTCGAATGATATTGATACATGCCTTGCATTAGTGATAGACAAATCATTACTTGACGCAAGCTACTTTTTAAAGAACCTTTGAAAGGCCATAATTCGCTCCACTTGATCTCTTTACCCGGTAGACACGACCCTCGATAAATTTTCTTCTTAACCTTACCTGTACTTCTCATAAAGATCTCAATATATTGGTCATACGAGCTTGCGATCGATCTTAGAAATCCTGAGTATCCTGATTCGTTAAGGATGGATTTATTTAGGATGTACTTTATTTTATTTATAGTATGAAAAGTTACATAAGAAAAAGAACTGTTTCAAAACTAATAGGAAGTTTTATTATTATTTTCATGTTTCAGGCGGTCAGTAAAAATAGTCTAAATCCTTTTTTTATCCCATGATAATAGGATTATCATGTCCACCTTTCAAAGTGTCCAATTTACTGACAATTCCTGAAATACAAAACAAAATCTAAAAATATTTGCAAATCCTGCCGCATTGCTAAAACGCAATCTAAATACAAGCATCACTAGTGTTTTTATTTTAACAGAAGTTAATTAAAAAAATCTATTACTACAGACTCCAATGGTGTTCCATTTGGAACGTTTTTACAATCGCGCAATTAATTTGCAGCTGAGTTTTTGCGCGAGAATGCCAATTAAAGCAAACGCGTGTTGTTTCAACTTTACAGATGTTTCTTAGTTCTAATGAATAGGTAAACTTTCAAAGAATTAATTGATTCATGCAACTGATATTGAAAGTTTTGTGTTGGTATTACTGTTTGGAATTTTGGTTTATATTTAAGATGCTTAGGCCAGTTAAAAATTAGTACTAAATTCTGTTCGTATGCTCGACTAACGATCATGGTAAGCAATTGTGTAAAAGTCATAATAGTGCACTGTATGTACTCTGAGTTCTATTTGCAGGACATTGAAGCCAGAGTACTACTGGATATAATGAGACAACATCTTAGGTCTCAGGATGGCAAGTGCATCGGAATACCAAGCATTGCTTTGTAATTCATGGCATTTTCTTTTTCTACCTACCTATAAGCGGTTGTATCGCAAACTATTGGGCGAACAGCAAGCTCGTCTCACCATACATTGCAATAAAAAAATGTGAACCATTGAAGTATATTTTTTTCCACTGCACTTATCATCTGTTATCTGTATCTGTATCAGCCCATATACGTCCCACTGCAGGGCACGGGCCTCCTCTACAATCGACAGTACGATTGAGAGTGGTTATGCCATATAGTCCACCATGCTGGCCTAGTGCGGGTTGGCAGACTTACACACCATAGAAATTTTTATAAATCGCCATGGTACGCAGGTTTCCTCACGATGTTTTCCTTCACCGTTTTAGTGCGTGGTGATTGGTTATCAATACACACATGACTCCGAAAACTCAGAGGTGTGCCCTGGGATTCGTACCCGCGACCACCGTGAACATGTTGGCAGTCGCGTCTAGTCCGTTTACCAACAGGCCACCACGCACTTATCATCAGTTACATCGGAATTAATTTATCTCTGTGAAAACATATACAAATTTTTGCATCAACTAGATACCATCAACAGAATTTCACAGATAATACTTTATTATAGATAAAAACCGCACTAGGCCAGCGTGGTGGACTATATGGACTAACCACTCTCAATCGTATTCTCGATTATAGAGTAGGCCCGTGCCCTGCAGTGGGACGTATATGGACTGATACAGATAACAGATAGATAAAAAAATAGTAAAAATACAATATAACAACAGTTTTTATATCTGTAATTATAACCCTAGAAATCGTTAGAAACATTTTTTTTTTCAGATCTATCTATTACGATTACAGATTATTAACTATATCAGTTTATTATATTTACTAGCGTTATTTGATAGAAATTAAAAAAAAAACGTATTTCTTTCGTTACTCCCAAAATTCACTTACATATGGACTCTCAAATCACACTCTCACAAATCTAACTCTACAGAACTCAAATCTTGACTTAGAGAGGATTCTCACGACGCACTTTAAACCCGCCAGCCGCTGCGGTTGCGTAACTAGATTCTGTAGAATGCAGATATATATGCAAAAAAAAAAACGCACATTTCACGAATAAATTTACGGCTGCACAATTTTGTCACTCATATCACCATTCTGCGGGCCCCTAATCGCATCGGCCGCGGGTGCAAAAGGCGTCGTGAAAATCCTCTTTCAATTTTATGGTCTTCACTCCCTTCACTAAAGATGAGTGCTTTAATATTTTACTAAGATTTGTCATGTCCCACGGAAGCTGAGTGGGGCGCAGATGTTCCCAAGCGAGATACGATGACTGCTAAACTGCACTGGCCTTAGCAAACTTGTAAACCAAACTCCACGCGTCATACTTCACGCGGCGAAGTTGTCTCTCTGTTTTTGTTGAAACTTTTCCACTCATTAACATTGTTCGCTTTAAATTTGAATATTCTACAGACATTTTGATTAGTTTCTTTGTAGACGACAGGGATGATACTGGGTATCCTTATATCGCAGTAACAATTCAAGCGCCATTTACACGGGTGGAGAATCGTATACCAATCGTATCGTAAGTCATAACCGCCATAACATTATTCTATTTCAAAATGTTAAAGGGATGCAATGTTTGATGAGAAACTTTTATCGTATGAATGAGGCTTTATCTAGCATTTTTTACTACTGATACGCTTATATTTTAAGTACTGAAAACTTAAAAAGTAATTTTTTGGCTTCTTAACTTTATATTATACTTACTTTATATAGACAGCCTCCGTGGCGCAGTTGGTTAGACGCCGCCTGTGAAACGAGAGGCCGCGGGTTCGATCCCCGCACCGAGAGAAATGTTTGTGCGGCCCACAAATATTTCTTCCGGGTCTGGGTGTTTGTGAGACCGAAAAGTCTCTCGTAGTTCCTGATACCCACGACACAAGACTCGATCTTAGTGTGGGGTCAGGACTATGTATGTGACTGTTGGGTGTTATTTATTATTATTTATTTATTTATTATTTATGAAGAGAAGTAATAAGTAAGATGGATCGCCAGCTTTTTGGATGGTCGGAGCATAAGAGTCGTAGTGGACGGCTGTTGCTCCGAGACCAAGACCATTAATGCTGGTGTTCCACAAGGATCGGTGCTATCGCCGACACTCTTTATCCTGCATATCAATGACATGTTGTCCATTGATAGCATGCATTGTTATGCAGATGATAGTACGAGTGACGCGCGGTACATCGGCCAACGGAGCCACTCTCGGGATTCCATTATGGAAAGACGGAGTCAACTTGTGTCTGAAGTCGAAAGCTCTCTGGGGCGGGCCTCCGAATGGGGTGAATTGAACCTAGTTCAATTTAACCCTTCGAAGACACAAGTTTGCGTGTTCACTGCGAAGAAGGACCCCTTTGTCATGGCGCCGCAATTCCAAGGAGTTACTCTCCAAGGATCCGAGAGTATTGGAATCCTTGGCATCGAAATCTCAAGCAAGGTCGAGTTTAGGAGTCATTTGGAGGACAAAGCCAAACTGGCGAGCAAGAAGTTGGGAATCCTGAACAGAGCCAAGCGGTACTTTACGTCGGGTCATAGATTGACGCTTTACAAAGCGCAAATCCGGCCCCACGTGGAGTACTGCTCCCACCTCTGGGCAGGTGCCCCAAAATACCAGCTCGACCCACTTGACTCCTTGCAGCGACGAGCTTGTCGAATAGTCAATGATCCCGATCTCACGGACAAATTGGAACCGTTAGGACTGCGGAGAGACTTCGGATCTCTCTGTGTGTTCTATCGTTTGTTCCATGGGGAGTGCTCCGAGGAGTTGTTTGAGTTGGTACCACCGTCGCCTATGTACCATCGCACCACACGTTTCCGCAGTAGAGTTCATTCCCACCACCTGGAGGCGTACCGTTCCCGAACGGTACGTTTCCAGCGTTCTTTTCTACCACGTACGTGCAAGCTCTGGAATGAACTCCCTGCATCGGTGTTTCCTCAGCGCTATGACCTGTCCTTCTTCAAACGAGGTTTAAGGAGAGTACTTTCCTCGAGGTAGGCAGCGACTTTGTTGTGCTGGTCCCCTGGCACTACGGAGGTCCATGAGCAGCGGTAGCCGCTTACCATCAGGCGGGCCGCTAGCTCGTCTGCCTACAAGGCAATAAAAAAAAAAAAAAGTAATAAGTCGTACTAATAAAATCAATTTGAAATTGAAGATGGATATTAGTTACTTTAAATCAATTATTTAGGCTATAATTTATTGTTCGCCCGCTAGTGTAAAATACATATTTATTAATCTGGCAACGAGTTTTGTAATAATATCCCGATTCTACATATTTCGAATTTCACAATACTATCTATAACAAAAATAGCGTTACTTCAAAAATACTGAATTTAAAAAACGAATACCTTTGACAGAATGTACATTAAAGGAATCTTTATAACTCCCGTACCTACTAAAACTCTTTAATTGAAAAAGGTATTCTTTAAATAACCGATAGTGAAATCAATCGGCCATTAAATGAAGGAAACTGAGAGGTCACAAAGCCGATAAGCGGTCCGAGTAATCATAGAATATCTTATAAAAGCTTCGCTAAGAATAGTTACATTATCCAGGGTAAGCCATAGGTCAATGGTTGGATATAATATTTACGATATAGACGACCAAATATTTTTGATCGGATTTTGTATTTTGGTAATCCATTGTAGCTATTTCTCTTGTTATGATAGTTATTTTTATATTGTTTTAATTGGCAAACAAAAATCTGAAATATTATTATACTGCTAATATATTCTAAAAGAGAATGAAAGGAAAAATAAAACGTTCAAGCAAAGTTTTTCCTGGAAAATTAGGGTTGAGTATACTTAACAAGTTAACTCAACAGTTTACTTACTGATGACTGATGGGGTCGGAAAGTGCTCGAATGGAGGCCACGTAGCGGAAAGCGCAACGTGGGACGTCCACCCACAAGGTGGTCAGAAGACCTGGTAAGGGTCGCGGGACGTCGCCGGATGCAGGCTGCCTCCAACAGGTCTCTGTGGAAATCATTGGGGGAGGCCTATGTTCAGCAGTGGACTTCCTTTGGCTGGTGGATGGATGGATGATACTTAACAAAGTGGTTTTAGTGAAAGGTAAATTAATTATTATATTTATAATGGGTTTATTTTTTAATAAAGGCACATAATATTCATATGAAACTAAAAGATTTTAAAGCCTTGATTGTAGAAGCTATCAGAACAAATAGTAGGAAGAAATTCAAAATTCACAAATCTATAATATATTTATCAAAAGCGGAACTGATTACACGCCCACAACTAATCACAGGCATCTTCTACAGTCAACAGTGAAAATATCCTAATGTGAATTGGCAGTTTTACTTACCTTATAAATTCTAAGCAGAAAATTAAATCCAAAATAATTCCCGCCTGTTAAGACGAAAATAAAAACAAAAAATTAAAGTCAAATTACTTTAGATTACAGTGTCTGCGAGCATCACTTAACAATAAAACGGGGGAATGAACAAAACGCCAAACACAAGAAAGGCTGAGCACCTAAATATCTGCAAAAGGACAGAATTTATCTTAATCAAAATGTAATTCGCTAAGGATGCTTTTTTGTGATTGTGCGCCTACATTTAACCAGACAGACGGAAAGCAATTTGTTTATAAATACCGTTTCAGAGCGAATCGTCAGTCTTCGGGCGGTCGGATTTGCGTCTCAACTGAAAAGGGCGCGCACTTAAGGATTTCTTTAATCTTTGTTGACAATACTTAAGCGTAAATTGGTGTAGGATCCGATTTCATAATCAGATTCAATAAAAGCACTATTCACCAAAGCTTTGATTGATCCAATTTCTTTATTGTAATAAATGGCGAAGACGATCACGAAGTTTGCCTGATGGTAAGTGGCACGACCGCTCTTGAACAAAAGCAAAATGAAATATATTACTACAAAATCCTTGAATTACAAATAAGTGTTTGGCATCCCCCTGCACTCGCCATTCTGAGACATAAGATGTTGTGTCAATATGTCTGGTAGTTACTTTGGCTGCAGTCCTTCGACTAATTTGTAGAAAGCTGCCAAAGCCAAAAGTGTAGGCCAACCAATGCGCCACTAGCAGTTTGTTTCTATTTTAATTATAAGACATTAGTGTGTTTATTTAGTATTTATGGGAATGGAATTCAGCGAGAGTAGCTGTGGATATTTAAGAAACTTATATATTATTACCATTACGACGAACAAATAACGAATATCAGGAGCATAGATGACCTCTCCAGCCTTTTTTAATAAAATTAGCTTGTAGTCTGGGTGATGAGATGGAAATTCTAGTGCCAATCAATGCTATATTTGTCTATTATTGCATTTACTATCGGCTTATTTATTTCTTTTATGTTATTTTTTTTTTGTAGTGAAATGAAAACATTCATTAATTATCCATTTAAAACATGGAAAACTAACGGCTATATGAGACACAGTATATATTAACAAGTGTTCACTTAAAGAAACAAATTAACATGACATACAAGTATGAGCAAAAAAAAACACCTCATTGAAACTGTAACTCAAGCGCTTCCTCGCCACAGATACAATGGTTATAAAAGAATCAAGATCATCCTGTTTACATACGCATCAAAAAACTATACTATCTATAGTTCGATTATGCCCTCGGTACATGTAATTGTGGGGTAAAACGAACTTGTTGTCCAAGTATATAAAATAAGAATCGGGATTAATGAAATATGTTTTCCAATTATGTTATAAGTCACCGTAAAGAGGCTTTGCCATACCCTTGATATAATGTATAAATATAATTTATTATAGCGCCAGAGTGTTTAGGTAAATTTGGCTATACATATTTATAAAGGTATAGCTAGAACATTCTTGATTTTAATCTCGACGTAAGATCTCACCATCAGTCTTCCTTAACTATCAAAAGGAAGTCCACTGGCAGTTAATCACTTATAGTATTTCCGACTGAGGTCATGTTCTCATAAATCTTCGTCAAAACTGTCTCCTTTATAAAGAGATACAGTCGTTTTTATATGGGAAAAGGGGCAGCACTAAAAAAGGTTCACGCTCTATTCGGCGTCGAAAAGGAATCTAAGCAAAATTCTAGCGATCCAAGTTTTTATGTTACCCTGGCACGCAATATCCCCTGATAAAGAATAAGTTGAAGACCCCATGACACAAAATATTCCTTAATACCCACGGTAAATGATAGCCAATGTTTCGTAGTTATTTCTTCGTAACTTTTTTATACACATTAATCACGAAATATTTCATACAGAAATACCTTCTTTTCATATTGTATGTTGCCAATATTATTTAAATGTAAAATCATCAGTGATTCCCCGAATATGACATACAAATTACGCGAAATTAGAATGTAAAATATATTATATTAGGAATGTGACCAAGCGTTAAATAATTGCTTTTGATAAAGCCTATTTATTCGAACAATACTAATGTTTTTGAACAATAAATTATTCCAATCCAATTATACAAATGTTATCGAAATCCCGTTGTACAGTTGTCAATTTCGAGAACAAATGATAAAAAAAGCATTTGCAAAACATTTTAAATATACCGCTTCAACAAAATATTTTTCGCGTTCTAACTCGGTTATTTTCTACCAAAAAGTCTTACGTGTGCTCAGTGCAACCGACTAACTAATGAACGTGCCCCGAGCAAAACCCTGTTACAGAATTGGCAAAGTTAGATCAACAACTAAAGCCAACTGCTGTTGCAAAGGTGGTATAGAGCACAAATTGAGTATACAGCTACTAAAAGTTGAAATATTTGTCCCCTAATCGGCCATAGCGATAATGCTATTACCTTACCTATCCTATTACCTTTATTTCTGGGAGTATTAGTTAAGGTGAGAAAAAACAAGCACAGGGTATAAACCCTGTGCTTGTTTTTTCTCAATTAGGCCGTCCATAAGGACGGCCTAATTGAGATTGAAAAAAGCAGGCGGAATCCAAGGATTCACAATGAAAGCTGTATGCAGCGAACTTAAGAGAAGAGAAAAGGCGAGAATTTGACTGGAACAGTTTTAAAGATGGAATAGTTTTATAAATAATTGTGATTTGCTTGTGATAGATATATACTATTTTATGAATCCGTCATGATGCGACTTTGATAATGTTATAGTTGTGGACAGAACCAATGCAAGGAACTTACACAAGAAACTATAATACTTGTATACGGTCATTTTTGGCTAATACTCATAAGTGATAAAAAAACAAATTTACTTTTAACTTCTCGATATCCGATTACGCAAGCCGGAATAATTGCCTCAATACACAAGAAATTATAATCTGTTTTCCATCGAGGTTTTATCTGAACTACCCTCCACTTATAAGGCCCTTGTAGTTAATCATTCTACCGAACTAGTTAAAAAAAATGACTGCAACAACACTGCCGACAAAGCAATTTAATCTCAAGCCATCTTGGAATCAAGATAATTGGCAATTCTGTAACAAGTTCACCGACTAAGCTTAGCTTTTTATGCTTTTTATTTCTTTGAGCATAGTCTCTAATATTACGTCGAAAGTTCTAAGAACCTTATTTCATCAAATGATTAACAATTCTATGAAGACAGGTTGTAAGAAAATAAAATTTATGTTATAATACAATTTTTTATTACTTGTCTTATCAATTAGATTTTTATTTTGCTGTTAAATTAAATAAGAGTCATGTGATTCAGGTTATTAGCTTATTTGAACCTGATTTGGCAAGCCCGTATAACTAGGTCAATTGGCTAAGACTGGTCTCTTGCCCATTGATGCCTTATCAATTTAAGTGTGTCGTAATAGTCTGAAATAAAGCTATCTTATTTGCGTTCACATCAAACATCTATAAATATTATCAATATAATCCTAAGCTGTAAAATATGAAATGCTAAAAATTGTACCTGCGTCTTTATGGTGTATAGAGCTCATAAAAGTAATTTACGGTAACAATGTACTTACCTATGACATACTTATAAATGATTCTTATTCTAAGTGTGTTTTTTTATTTTATTTTAATAAATGTAATTGTTAAAGAATTAGTTGGGTGGCAATAAATGAATTTTATGATGGCGATGTATGAAAAACTCGTATCAAATCGACCAAGAACATAATGATTCGGCGAAAAAGTTTTGAATGCAGTTTGAGATTACACTCGTGAACTTTGGATACAAAGCCTTGGTGTGTTGTACTTCAAACAAAGGCAGACCTACACTAGAAGACAAATACAGACATGTATCCTGTTTACAAAAAGTGCGTGGTGGCCTAAAAAGTGCGTGGTGGCCTGTTGGTAAACGGACTAGACGCGACTGCCAACATGGTCACGTTGGTCGCGGGTTCGAATCCCAGGGCACACCTCTGACTTTTCGGAGTCATGTGTGTATTGATAGTCAATCACCACGCACTAAAACGGTGAAGGAAAACATCGTGAGGAAACCTGCATACCATAGCGATTTATAAAAAATTATATGGTATGTAAGTCCGCCAACCCGCACTAGGCCAGCGTGGTGGACTATATGGCCTAACCACTCTCAATCGTACTGTCGATTGTAGAGTAGGCCCCTGCCCTGCAGTGGGACGTATATGGGCTGATACAGACAGATCCTGTATACTGGATTGAGTTTAGAGTTCTAACGAGGTTTTCTGTCGACACTGACTATCCGATTCACTGCATCAAATTAATGAAATAATAAATGCGGATAGAGAAGCCGGCTACGACTTAATAGCTTTTACTGCTATACTCTATTACAATAAATACTAATACATTGTAAATGCGGCTAAAATATGCACTAATGTAATATGCAAATGCACATAACCCAGTTATTAAAATACACAAACTTAAGTCCCATTAAATAATTTCTTGAGTAAAAACGTCATCAACAGCTTGCGAGGTAATAAACTAAAAAGTTGGATGTTAGTGACACGTCTTCACGAGCACCTCGGGATTACAATGTAATGGTTAAGACGGAACATTCGCAGTAAACCGGAGCTTTACTGGCGAATCTACACCTATAAAACTAACTCGGTGCACAGCAAAAATGAACTGAGTGGTACCATGTACTAATTTATAAATTAAGATGTAGAAAATTGATACTTGCATGTTCAAATATTGGGTAAGTTTAATGTAATTATTGATTTATTATTTGTGCATTTTTATTTCTGACTTATTTTAAGTTATTAACTTATGGGACAAAGTATAGTTCCTCTCGTCTAAAAATATATATTTAATAATTGCATGTTTTTTTATTGCATAGGTCCTCGTTTGCCGGACCTAGCAAGCAGATTACCTGATGGTAAGTAAACCGCCCATAAACATTCATAATGCTTGTACCAAGGATGTGTTGCCAGCTTATCGAATTGGAATAGGAGTGGGAAGGAGAAAAGTTGGTAAGAGGTACTGAGAATCAGACAATCTCACTCACCAAACAAAACGCGACAGCAAAGCTGACTCTTCACGTCGATCTTTTGTGAAACAGTAGTATTACCAAGGACAAGACTGAACATTGATGCCGAGCCGTGACTGGCAAAAGCGTGGGTCTACCACTTTTCAACAATAAAGAGGTATAATGAAAGAGTATCATTATAATTGCATAATGGTAATTAATTATAATATCAGGTTTTAATTGGTAGCGGGGCTTCAATTATTATACATTGCTTCCACAAGCAATTGTAACAAGTGAAACATAACCACAATAAGTATAAATAAATAAATATACCCAACAAGCAGATACATTGTCCTTACCGCACCTACTAAGATCGAATATTTTGTCGTGGGTATAAGGAACGATGAGAGACTTTTCGGTTTCGCAAACACCAACACCCGAAATAAATACCCGTCGATCACACAAGTATTAAATTTGTCTTGATGCGGGGATCGATCCGGCGACCTCAACTTTTTAACCGGCGCGTAACTATACCATTGAAATTTTCTCATAAATAAAAAAATACTGGTGGTAGGTCTCTCATATGTGGAAGGCCGCCTGGGTGAGTACCACCGCATTGTCTATTTCTCCCGTCAAACAGCAGTGTAAATGTACTGCTGAGTTTCGGATTGAAGGACAACTTAACATCTTATGTCTCAGGATGACGAGCGCAGTGGAATGCCAAGCATTGCTTTGTAATTCAAGGTGTTGTTTGGTTCTGCTACTGTTCATGAGCAGTCGCATTGCTTACCATCAGGCGAACGGCATGCTCGTCTGGCGAGACGATTCATTCATTGCAATAAAAAAAAAATCGGCTTACAGCTGCAAATTGTTTTCATATTGCACAATATATCAGCTCTTAACTTGCGCTTTTATTAACGTGATAATTTGTATGAATACCATTTTCCACGTTGCAAATTGGATCGCTGACACCAGAGATTTGCATTCTACACAAAAAACAGCACGTGTCCTTACTGTTTAGTCTCTTTCTACATTTCTACCCTGTCAGACCTCACGTCCGAGCTATTTATTACTACCCGCCAACACAGGAGATGCCAAAGTGAACCCGCTAAAAAAATATGAGAGGAAATGGAATTTTTAGCCCAACGAAAAACGATTGCAATACGATACGCGTTGCATGTGTTGTTTTTTATTGAATATCGATTCTAATTGCTGAAATATATCCGCACGGTTGCAGCAATTAGAGGGCGTGTATCGATTTTCAATATTAATGGCTTTAGTAACAGTTTTAGGTTTTTAACGGCACATAAGTGGTTCTCAAATTTCCTTGTTGTATTCGTTTTGGTTTCAGTTTATGCTGGAATACGCTTAACTATTTTACTTTTTGAAATTTCCTGCTATATTTAAGAAATATAGCATGCAATAACATGATCTTTTAAAATAACTTATATTTAAATGCACTGCTGTTTGAAGGACATTGTGGCAAGAGTAACTACTGGACACATTGAGACTTAAGATTGTCGAACTCAGTGGATCCCCGAGTTTTATAATTTTAAGTGTAGTTCGATTTTGCTACTGCTCATAAGTGATCGTAAAGCTTCCCATCAGGTAACCGGATTGCTCGTATCGCCATCATTTAAAAGCAATTAGTGTTTAAAACAAGATACAGTATCTAATGTGGTTCTGCTCATCTCTGTCGTATTTGAACTAAATGTTACTTATTTATTAATATTTACACTTTGTATAATTTAAACAGTAATGGCGGATTTAATATTTAGTGACATGAATACCAATCAACCTTAAGGTAACGCACAGAGGCGGAGGCAGGTGAATATATCGAAGAAAAACTCAATAAAAAAAAACAAAAATAAATAATAAAACATGCAGATAGCACGTAATATAAATGCTGACATATTTATACAAGTACTAAGTCTTTAATTTTATTAAAGAACTGAAAAAAACTTGGAACAAAATTTTATTATGACCGATTCTCACTGGTCCCAATCGTGTTCCAGTTCTCTTTGCTAATGACAGCAGTCGTTCAGACGCTTCCAGTCCTTTATTGAAAAATCCTTTAGAAAAACAGACGCTACTGCTGACAAAATCTCTCTACACAAACTTTGAATTGTTTGCAAATAAAGAGGGATTCTAGCTTCCAAGGTTTTTAAGAAAAGTCCCCTATAAATGAATAAATGTTTTTGGTATTTGAAGATACTTCGCTGGCTCGGTGGCGTAGTTGTTCTATGGTACGGTTACAAAGTTGAGGTGTCGGCTTCGAATCCCAGGTCAGGCAAAGTGATACCAGATTATTTCTGATTATTTCGAGCACCAGCCTAGAGTCGGAAATTCCTGCCCGAATTGAAGATAGGTTCGCCACCTATCACATCGTGGGACAGAACATACGACGCGAAATGTGTGTTTCTTGGTAATACTTCTGCCTACTCCTACTGGGAAAATGCGTGAGTTTATGTATGTATGTAAAGATACTTTAATTGTAAAATATAATCCGCTAGGAATCTGTTTGTATGTATTCTTGGCTGGTATTTTTATACAGATAGATAGTAATTTAAAAGCAAATGTTATTTTGAGCTATAAAATTCGTCCTTTGTAAGCAACCTTCCGAGGTGAACAATACCCTATATCTTCCGTTTATTTCGTCATGCGCCATTAGAGGTTTTAGAGTTACCTTCCGGACACGGCTGTAGGGGATTACGTTTCACCGACACACTTGTATGGCTTTTATGTGGTGTCTCTATACACCCTTATATGTGGTGTCAAAGCTCTTTCAGTACTTTTATTGTGGTAGCTTTGGATTATATTTTATTGTTTGATTTAGAGCTAATTTTAAGATTACCTTTTTAGTATTTTAACATTGCAATTTTGTTCTGTTTACGCAAAAAATCCAACTGATTTCCTGTAAATTTATTGTCTGTATTTTTTTGTTTACTCATATACTTTTTTTATATATATATTTTTACATTATTTAGAAGCTTCCATAAAATGTATTACTAATAAAATTTCCATAATTCTATGATCATATTACTTTTTTTTCTAAATACATATAGAGAGTGAATTTTTCACGTTCAGCAAAAAATGCTGAAAGGAGTCAGTCACAAGCCCGATTTAGACGAAAACTAAAACTGCATACTATGATTTTTGGTAAATCAATATAGATAGCTATCTAGCAACAACCCAAACAGATTTTATTTTCATTGAATCAGATGATATTGTAAAATAAATAAACAATTTTAACTAGCAAGCATGCTCAATATTAATTTTCTTAAAATTCGCGATAAGTTGTGAGGAATTCTTTTCACCTCATATACATCTATGCTCGCTGGCTTGCACAGTTTTGTGGTTTCGCGTAACGTAGTCTGAACAAAGAGGTGCTTTAATTCATGTTTTCGGCGTATATATTATGGGACAGCTTGCCAAAATTATCCCTTGTTATAATCAAAGTTCTTTCCACCGTAGTGCATATAGGCAGTCAATTGTGTCGAATGGCAGGATATAATTGTCGGTAGCCAATCGAACTTATATCAGAACGGGATTCAACGCACCATCAGGTACAGTCCTGTCTCTTTTCAAACAAGAATAATAAATCCGTGATTGAACAAAAATGTTTGTATTCACAATTTTAAAAAACAGTCGCCTATTATTGTTGCTGTGTTAAAAAATATTGGGCGCTACTTCCATACCGATATTATTTAATTAACAGCCACAAATATAAAATAAATTACTTGAAAGTGCATTGAATAAGTTTTTTATGTGATACAATGGACCGGGCCTGTAAAAAAAATTACTTAACCATTGGCGGGTCTCGAAAAAAAGGATGTACAAAACCCTTATTAATTAATCAAGTAAATGGAGCTTATATTTTGTATGGAGCGGACTATGCTTGGAGTATTTTTAATGGATAAAATCCGCAACGAGGATATCCGTCGCAGAATTAACGTGACCGACGCAGCCCGCCGAATTTATTGGGTGGAATTGTAGCCCGGCTATGTTCCTCGCCATAATGTTGGCCATTAGACCGAAAGATATTGGAGTGGAAACTACATGCGGTCAACTACAGCCTAGGCCGAGGAGTGGGCTTACAATTCTCGATATTGTAGAAATTTGATGCTTATGGAAAAAGGAGTATATATTATAATCTTTAAAAGCACAGATTTTTTTATGATAGAACACAGGTACCATAAACAATGCCTCAAATGCACCGATTGGAGAAAAATAAATTTCTTTATCTATACTGGACTACATTACTAAGTGTACTATACTTATTTCGTCCATCCGCGCCAGTATAAACAGTAATAAATAATTGTCTAAAAGTTTTTACCGTCTAATTTATAACTCATCTTCAATGTAATATAATTGAATGTTGTAAATAACATTATTTCATTATTTATTTTTAGATTGTAGATACATTTTAGACCCGGTCTCCTTAAAACTGAATTGTGCAAAGTTATAAAACACATATTATTTTTGCTACATAACTTTAAACATTCACGTATTCGTTCCTCTTTTATAAACCCACGCGATCACTTGAAAACTTTTCCTACCAATCATATGGAATGGATAATTCAAATTGATGGTCTAAGCCGGTAGTTACCTTAAAGGTACATATTTCAAACAAGTACTTTCCTTTGAGTTTCTTTGACAAATTTAACTATGTTGAGCTAATCATGCGTGGTTGTTGCCGTGTCTTTGACCTTGGCCTTCAGCCTACGTATTAAGATACTTGCGGTCTTTGTAAATATAACGTAATTTCTTTATAATATGTCTAATTTCAATCATCAATCATTTATGTGCTCATTTAGAAATCATCATACTTATGAAGTACCCATACAATTTCCGCACAACGAAACCCTCTCGATTATTTTCCCAAGTAACGTCATAACACTTAAAGTTGAACTTCGTCCAAAACTGAGCTATAAGAAAAAAAGTATTTAAAAATAGTCCCCTCAGCGTGTAATGAAAGATGCAAGCATTGTTACTGCTTCCATGTTTTTGTTCGCGAGAGGTCTTGGCCCAGCGCGCGCCACTCACACATTCAGACATTTTACTTGTAAACCGCGCAGCGCAAAAGCTTTCAGCTATGAACAATGCCTCCGAACTCAACATGAAGTCTCAAAGCCGTGGTATAAAGCCCGTCTACATGTTCGGAGATGTGACAATTGTGTTAACGACGAGACGATAGGATCTACTGCGTACAATGAGAACCACACCTGAGTTTGATACGGCAAATATAATTGTATTTGTATTGTGTTACAATTTTGAAGAAGATTTAAACTTGCTAAAAATAAAAATGTTATTTATTTTTTCTTTCATTTCGAACCCAACATATTGCCCTGGAATTAATACAGGGTTCCTATATTAAGACCTATATTACCAAAAACAATATTGCCAAGACTATATTACCAAAAACGAAACCGGGTTGTAGTTTTAGTGACTATAAACACAATGTGCAAATAAAAAATCGCAAAGAAACGCGACAAATAATATTGTGATTTTAAAATATGTGGGTGGTTAATGCAAAGCTTTTTCTAACATAATAATTTATACGCCATAGCCATAGCCATAGCCATTAAAAAAATAAAAGGGTGTAAACTATTAATTAACAAAAATACTATAAATTTACGACCAAAATACAACGATAGAAAAAAATAACTAGTAGTAGTCTTGATATACTCTGTGTTAGTGAGTCGTTTAATTGTTTGCCTCAGCATGGAGAATGAAGTCCCGTCGATTTGTTTCTCATCCGATTATTAACAATTATGCCTTGGAGGTGGTCTATATAGCTGCTGTCCTCAATATGCTTCAAAAAGTTTTCTCAGAGCTCAAAGTCGTTTTAACAAAGAACAACACATTTTATCTGTTATCCAATATCGCTATATTGTCTAAAGGCATTCAGTTATATAATATTTTATAATATGCGATATTAATATGATTTAAGTCTACTTCGTGCTTGAAATCAGATCAAAGAATAAAATGAAAATAATTGTATTACGCATAATTGCTTCATAAAAACAAATTCATTGCGTCTTATTTAATAGAATAAAAGGAAAGTTAAGAAGCTGAAAATAAAAGTGTTTTTCGGACCTTTGTTCAGTTATTACGTCGGAACAGGGTGAGAAAACCCATTTGCCCGATGGAGTTACTACTTAGATGACTCAATAATAACTCAAAAGGGAAATTTAATTTCCCCATTCTAAGAAAATAAAAGACTGAATAAAATTTATCATAATTGTATTTACATTTACCATAAACTATGTACATCTCAGTGCCTGCAACATAATATTTATAATGTTCCTCTGTACATTCGATACAAAATGTTGTACAATCGCCGATACAATACTCGTAAATCTCGATTTAATTAATAAATATCTATAACTACATTTGAAATTGTGTCGACGTGTGCACCTATATTGTATTTACAAATTGATATAAATCAGTATTTGAACGAATAAACCGTAGATATTTATGTGCGTGGAAGCTAAGCTTGAGATAAAGTAGTATTTCGTGATAAGCGGAGCGGATGAGCGCGGCGCTCTCTCGTCGGCCATGACGCTGGACGCGACCACGATGCGTCGTCCACTCGAACTGTCAGTTCGCGTTTCATCTGGCGCCGACACGCTGCTTACCTCCGGCGGGACGCAATTCGGAACCTTTTCCTGTTTTGAAGGAAGTACAGCTATGAATAAGGTTTATTGACATAGGTCGTTGGCTTGAAGCAATCTTGCGATAAGTAATTTTATTTTTGTTCAAAACAATATATTACAATGAATATTTTCAAGTAGATATATACGTACATTTATGATCGGTTGAGTGTAGTTGATTTTTTCTTGGCATCTGCGGGCGTGGTGTGCGATGCAGGCGGCGTAGGCAATCGCATGGGGTATGTAGCTCTGTTCCACCACCCCAGCGAATAAGACTGTTGCCATTGGACCTAGAACAATATAGTTGTTGTTACTACAACCCTTCATATCAGTTGGTTCATTGATCCAACAACAACATTTTGTGTGTATTATATTGCATGGGTTATTTAAAAAAGAAAACAGTATTAATATGTAAAATTATAGATGTGAGGTCAAATTGATTTCAACATACTACGAGTACACTCTACTTACTGAATAATAAAACAGTATAAAATTAAATCATAATGTGTACACGATCGTGAAACAACATTATAAAATCAACATTGTGAACAAACATAATTATTGCGAGAGTAAACGAACTCAAGATTCCGAACATGACTAACGAATCTTGAGTAGGTAAACATGATACACAAATTGATCAATCGATTTTCACGTGGATAGTAATTGATAATAAAGAAAAACGTTGAACCCACTATATGGGTACGTAACGTTGGAAGTGGTAGTGCCATGCTGTAAGTATCCAAATACTTGTAAATACAAATCAATGTCTTTAACGTCTTGTTCAGTTCGGTAAGGTTGCTACTTTTTTCTACCTTTCTCCTCTCCCCCCATTTTACGCAATACTCATTTCCAAGTGTACGATGTCATGGTTAGTTATAACTTACCATCTGTTCAGCTATATGCTATTTGCCGGACCCATTCAACAAAAAAAAAAGTAAATCGTACGTTTAAAATGTTCATACCCAGGGCGTATATCGGCACGTCTTCCCCACCATGCGTGGCCCATTGTCTTGGCACAGCGGCAGCGTGGACGGCATCAGCAGGGTTAGTGGACAAAGAAGTGTTGAGCGGAAGAGCTCGGGGTTCAGAATGTCCAGGTCCCGTACCGTAGAGGAGCGTGGTGTAGCGCAAACCATCGATGTCAGAAGGTACTGTGTCCGCACCTTTATAACAATGTTAGTTAAGTCAGACTTTATAAATATTACAGTGATTAAATAAAATGATTTCACCCATTATAATATTGTCACTATCTAATTGGGAGACCACTCAACACATACTATTGTAGAGGCATACAATGCTGCGCAATAGATTTACACGGGCTGATCTATAATTAAAATCTTTTTATCACCATTTTTATCCACAGAAATTCGATTGCTGATAGGCAGAGGCAGCAACTTTCTGGAATTTTTTTACGTCTAGCAAATACCTTTTTTACATAACATGTTCTTACCTAGCACAGGATGCCCTCTGGGCGTCGCTTGACCACCAAATGTCATGACATGTCCATGATCCGCAGTCACGACGATCAACGTTTCTGCTGGATTCACTCTCTCCAATGCAGCTAAAAGAGCTGTTTCTAATTCCAACGTTTCATCTAGCGCTCTGTAAGGATTGTTGTAGTGATGCGCGTGGTCTATCCTCCCACCTTAATCAAATTAACATATTTTATTCAAGTATTTTAAAAGATCCTTTTTGAATAATCCATAAAATTAGTCAAACGTGTTAAAATCGTGAAGTAAAAACATAAAGAATTCATTTAATAAAATTACCCTACGGATTTACGGTTCACGCTAATTGAAATGAGAATGGCTATAATTAGAAAACATAGTATCGCGCTTGATTTCATTCGACGCGAATATCGACCTTCCAATCTAATTTAATCTATTCTTTTCAATATAGCTTCGGATTTAGAATTTAAATTAAAAATCACCGGGGTGATGAAATATTTCATGTAAATTGATCGGAAAAAGTACCTTCAATAAGTAGAAAAAATCCTTTGTCATTTTTCAGTAATATTGAAAGAGCAGCGCGCGTCATGTCGGCAAGGGACGGGTCGTCCGCCTTCACGGCGGTCGCCGCGCCCGCGCCCTCTTCCGCATCCGCTACCGCCCCGCGCTCAGCGTTGAATTCCATATGTGAATATTCAAAAAGCCCTGCCAACAAATTCTTTTACCTTCACAACAAGCCCATTTAATTATTACATTTCAAACACAATGTTGTGCACGGATAAAAACGAGATTACGCCATATTTGAATTAAAAATGTAGGTAACTGCGTAATCCACAATTTGAAATGCAAATGCTTCTTTACGTCAGACAGGGTCAGATTAAACAGGATTTGTGCGGGATTACTAAACAGCCGCCCACTGATCATAACGGTAAACTGGGAAAAGTCCCGGTAAATTCATAAACACGACGACGGCAACCGACCGTCAAGTGTTTAGCTTTTCATTAAGTACCAATTTAACTTCAGCCGGTGAAATAAAGGAGCGGTAGCCTCGCAATGCTTAAAATTCGAATTGTGAACATACTTTGAACATGAACCTTGTGTTATATTTTTTTCGTCTGAATAATTTTGCGGACTTTAATTTTCCTACTATACAACTGTGCGGTCTCTTTGAGCTATTCATGGGAGTATATCATTTCAATATCAGTCATATGTCGCAGTTTTTTTTATTTTGATTTATGTTGAAACATAAATTACAAAGTAATGCTTGCATCACTGCGCTCGCTGTCCTGAGATTCCTGATACGTTACTTCTAATTACATATTTCCAGCAGTTACTCTAGTTACAATGTCCTGCTAACTGAAACACAACAGTGCATTTATACCGCTGTTTGGCGGAAGAAATAGACATTGCGGTGGTACCCACCCAGACAGCCTCTCATATATGAGATAGCACAGTGCCGGATTTTTGAAAAAATAAATGTAAAATCCGTATGTCTGCAGAATTTATAGAGACATGTTTTACTTTGAAATAGGGAGTCTTAATCTTTACTCTTTGAATATATTGTGCTCTATCGCAATAAAATACTGCCTTGTAAATCGCAAAAGTAGTTCTAAGTTGTCAGCTTAAGTGCAATTTGGTAGTTCTCGGTCTCCTTTCCACATAACTTGACAATTTATTAAAATAATCCCGACAGTAACTAGAAGCGAAAGGTCACAAGTTATCGCTGGTTCTGATCTTTATAGTCTCTTGAGGTTGAATGAAACGCGACCGGCCCAAAATACGGACTTGATATAGTCGTAAAATACGTAATAGACGACGCACAATCTGCCACGGTCCAAGTTAAGTTATCCGAATAGTGCGATATGGAAAAAATACGTTTATAAAGAAATTGAAAAGGTCGGTGTAGAGAACTGGCTGTTGTAATGTTAAATAATTGCGAATTTCACAAAAAAACTTGAGATACATACTGGCAACTATGGTTCGGAGTAGGATTTCAAATAATTAAATATACTATAATGTAATTGATGCTTAGTGCAATCCAAATAGAATATTAAACAGCGAGTAATAGATACCACTCAATGTTCACAATAATGGCAGCTTGCACAAAATGGCTTTTGTTGTTCTGTATGAAAATCTTGCGGATTTATTTATCTTCACAGCTTTCTTGATTAATTTATTTCCGTATAAATTTATAGGTAGTATATTGAGTGCCGATAGTTATACACGCTATGTCCTTCTTTAATGAGACACAGATTTTAAGCTTCATTCCATGTACCTCAGCGGAGTTTTCATCACCAAAAAATCAACTCATAATATTTGATGCGGTAAAAATACATATGTACTGTACTGTATCAGCCCATATACGTCCCACTGCAGGGCACTGGCCTACAATCGAGAATACGATTGAGAGTGGTTAGGCCATATAGTCCACCACGCTGGCCTAGTGCGGGTTAGCGGACTTACATACCATAGAAATTCTTATAAATCGCTATGGTATGCAGGTTTCCTCACGATGTTTTCCTTCACCGTTTTAGTGCATGGTGATTGATTATCAATACACACATGACTCCGAAAAGTCAAAGGTGTGCCCTGGGATTCGAACCCGCAACCACCGTGAACATGTGGGCAGCCGCGTCTAGTCCGTTTACCAACAGGCCACCACGCACTTAAAAATATGTAAATTATGAATAATCTATGTGATGCTCGATAATACTCACTAGCGTGTTTCACCTCGTTGCAATGCTCGAAATCCAATCATGTAGATAGGTAATTCGATGATATTGTGTTGTATAATGGTGTATACACGTATCTAATATACTATTGTAGGTATCTGGTATGTATCTGTTTCATACTATGTTTTTATTTATAGCCTTATAAAAGCCCTATATACGAGTACAGGCTAAAAATACATAAGAAAACATGAATACACATCCTAATAGAAGTACACGTTCAAAATAAGCTATTGAATTAACCCAATATTTTTACCATAGCAATTATATTTTTTATTTTGAAATAAACATGAACATAATGCTATGCTATAAACGCTTTTTCAAACTCACAGGTTACTGGGCCTTACTACCATTTAGGTGTGAATCGTTCATGTTACATGTATATATGAAAGGTAATTTGAACTGTCGACAGCTCAATCGATGAATACATTGTTTCGAAAAAGGTGGTTAATAAATGAGTCGATATGGCATCCAGTATACGAGAATTGACACAAGTTGATCAGACACCGAGCACCTCTCCCTACCGACATTATAATTGTGTGACTAATAAAAAATATTCTGAGTTTTCCATAACATTGTTTTAGGTTATTTTTGTAACCGACCTTAAACATTTTTTATTCAACTTATAAGCAAGTCTATTTTGTTAATCATAATAACATTAAAACGCGAGACTATGTTGGTTAGTTCGTCTTTTATTCGCGTAGCAAAAAAGCAACGAATCGACTTAATTTGCATAGAGATAGTTTATGGACCGGGGAGAATTGGACTACTTTTTCATCCCGGAAAATACGTGGTCTCTATTAGATCCAGAACGTAATGTAACGTATGTCGCGCATATTAATTATATGGACGAAATCACGGTTAGGATCTGGCACAAAATCATTATGATGTATAATGTTTTTCAAAAATTGGTTGTGTATACCCAGAGACATGCGTTACATCAAGCAAGTTACATTGACTTTTAGCTTAACTTACGCCAAAAAAATATTATATTAAAAATGTCCAAGGAGCGTACGCTTCACCTGATGGTAAGTGGTCACCGCTCATGAACATCTGTAGCCTCATAAAGTTGCCTTTAAAGGGAGAATCCTACTTTGTCATAATGGTATTGAGAAATGTAAAGACAAATTAAATTGTAAACTTCACGAAGCTGTACTTAATATTGGCAGTCCATTTTCGCAATGCGTCTAGAATTTAAAATAGGGGTCAACCAAGCAATGTGGGCACTTAAATTGCTGCGTAAGCTTAACCATTAAATAAACCCAACGAAAGCATATAAAAAGGTTTTCTTTAATATTCCGTCCGGTTGGTGCGGTGCTTTAGAAAAGTTTTTTTTTTAGTTACATAAAGTAATTGGTTTAAATGTGTTTTAAGTTATTATAACGGCTACTGCCCTCTTTAAAAGAAATGTAGTGCTTTGCTATTAAATTACCTTTGCTTTTTTTAATGAGCACAATATGTCGATAAGTAATAGACCTATTATATTTTAAAATCCAGTTTAGCTTTTCAAAGCCTCGGTGTCCTAGTTGTACTACGGCACAATCGCAAAAATGAGGTCTTTAAGTCTCGGGTCGTGTAAATTCAAATCAGATTTTTGTATTGACTATCAGCTTCATATATCTAATAGCAGTCCGGCCCGGCTCGATACACGTTTCAAAATGGCAGTCAAAATGTTCTATTCCGACTATCAATATAGAATATCGACCAATCGGACCACGAATAAAATTTCCTCGTATTTGCTATAAATGTCACTACTGCTTCCCTCCTATAGGTCATAGCGTGATGATATATAAACTATAGCATTCCTCGATAAATGTACTATCCAACACTGAAATAATTTTTCAAATCGGACCAGCGGTTCCTGAGATTAGCACGTTCAAACAAACAAACAAACAAACAAACAAACTCTTCAGCTTTATAATATTAGTACGATATAGATATCATATTTGAGACGGAGAATACAAACCGAAATGCGGGTGTCTTGGTAGCACCATTGCCTACCCCATCTGGCAAAGAGGCGTGAGTTTATGTATGTATGTAGTTTAGCTTTTATGTTGTTTTAGTTCTGATACTTCATAGCTGATGAACTAGCATTATGTATTTTTGATTTCTGGGTTTTTAAGTTCTTTATCATGTAACTCAATTTGAAAGATCGACGCCATTGTTACTCAGACGTATTTACTACGTTTTTTTTTTGATTGCTAGTTTTATCTTATACATAATATTCGAACTTTCTTTTTTGACTGTAATATTACAAAGTCTGTCTCGCATTATCCTGATAAAATATTTCATCAGTAGAATTTTCTGGCAAATTGTACGCAGTTGTGCTATATACCTAGTTTACAGCGTCAATGGGCTAAGGGACAAATCTTCAAGGAGCTCCGGTCAGAATAATAGTAAAAGCAATTATCTTAAGGACACCCCTAAGAGATGAGGAGATTAGTTCTACCGATGTAAATGCTACAATACGTGGTTGTGGAAAGCATTAATTTTGCCTGCCAACACAGACACTGTTGCTTAAACTTGCCTCTTTTTAACCGACTTTAAATAAGAAGAAGGTTCTCAATTCGTAAGACGAGTTTCATAACTTTGTACTGGGTGACCTGATTTTGATTTCTTTTTATACTTTTTTTTCATAAATGGGAGATCAACAACTATAAAATCAACTTTTTGGTCTATAATAATGAAATATTAAGTTTTACTAAAAAAATCCATTTAATTGCATAATTTCATTTGTGAAACTCAAAATTAATACAATGTTATTACATTTTTGGATTTGGATCAGCCCATATACGTCCCACTGCAGGGCACGGGCCTACTCTACAATCGAGAGTACGATTGAGAGTGGTTAGGCCATATAGTCCACCACGCTGGCCTAGTGCGGGTTGGCGGACTTACATACCATATAAATTCTTATGAATCGCTATGGTATGCAGGTTTCCTCACGATGTTTTCCTTCACCTATTTAGTGCGTGGTGATTGACTATCAATACACACATGACTCCGAAAAGTCAGAGGTGTGCCCTGGGATTTGAACCCTCGACCACCGTGAACATGCTGGCAGCCGCGTCTGGTCCGTTTACCAACAGGCCACCACGCACTTCCTTTAATACCTTCCTTTAATTCATCTGGTATTAAAATGTAATACTTTATTACATTTTAATACCAGATATTTTGTAAGCCTACTTAAATTTTTCAGCACTGATCCATATAGTTCTAGGATTAATATAGTATCCTGTTTTAATAGGAAACATAGATGTTCCGGAATGGCCATTATTTTTTTTTTCTATGATTTCTACCCTTCATTCATAATCCTTTATTGTGTCATCATATGACATGACAAAAATTTAATATTCTCAGAAAACTATTAGACCAAGAGCCCGCGGCCGCCAGACCTTCGTAATTTTATAAAAGCTGAAAGTTTGTCTGCGCATGCCTCTAACATAGGCATCACACAATCAGCTATTATGAAGTACCGATCGTGGTTGCTTTGGAAGTTATGAGCTTCAATGTTTCTGGCAAGATGAAAGAACCATCAAAACTGTCTGAATACCAAGGAAATATTTATGGAAAACATAAAACTGATAAGTTGAAATTGATTTTTAGGTTACTGGATGTTTTTTTGTCCTTATGAGATAAGAAATAAGTGATATATAATTGTGTGTGAAATAAGTGACATATTATATAGTGTAAAATATATTATTTTATTGCGTTGGCATACTTTGAAACCATTGTTAAATTTAAACCCATACAATATTATACGTATTAACCTCATTAACTCCACTTAAATGCTACAAAATCAGGATTCCAAATCACTCGAGCTCAGTGTTCACTCTACGCTTTAGTAAAATAACAAGGGATCACAACACGAGCAATATTTTTAGGCTGAGAACTAATTGGAAAAGCTTTTTCCAAACGGAACATCGACAAAAAACACCGATCGGATCTCCCCGCGATGTTGTAAGTGAAAAATTGTTTAAATTTCGCACGATTTTCCTCCAACATTTAAAACTAAAACGGATGATAGATTCTATTCGCGCACTTATTGAAATGCGCCGTTGGCGTGAACTCGTTTGCATAGTGCTTAAAATTGAATGTTCGGGTCAAATGGTTTTGAATAACAGAACGTTTTTCATCGGTACGTGCCTTCAAAGCCATATAACAGGTGAATGTCACACCTTTTTCTACTATTTTATTGATAGGATTTGTCCCATGGAATTCAGTCCTTTTTGCATTAATCATACGGCTCTGATAACTTTTTGGGTCGGCGATGAATATGTTTTTAAGAATTATGTCTTCGTTCAAAAATATATCAACAGATCTAAGAACAGAATCGAGAGTGAAATCTTTGGATGTATTTTCATAAAATATATAAAATCATATTTCCCAAGTAAAATGTTAAAAGTATTGTAACGTAGTATGTTACAAGGGAAATAGGAATAAGAATAATTAATTAAATTTCATTCTATTGTTCCGTGTTTGTTTTAGGGATCCACCAATATTTGGTTACCTCCTGCTTCTTGTTAATTACGTCTGGTAATTGATAACATTTACATTTAGTTAATGTCCCATTTTCCTATTGTTTTTTCCTTTGTTATCACTAAATATCGTATTATCAAGAAGTTGTTTGATTAACTAAAATAATTAGCACATTATGGACAAAATTGAGTATATTTTTTTTGCAATGAATGACGAGACGAGCATGCCGTTCGTCTGATGACGACCGCTCATGAACAGTAGCAAAACAAAACAACACCTTGAATTACAAAGCAATGCTTAGCATTTCACTGCGCTCGCCATCTTGAGACACAAGATGTTAAGTTTCATTATATCCAGTAGTTACTCTGGATACAATGTCCTTCAAACATATGATATGAGAGAACTGACACGTGTATGTTTCCATATTTGCTCCCAAAATAAAATATGACAGCCAAAATAAAACCCACGTTGAGGTTTATGACGTACTGTATCACATTATATGACAGGTCAGACAGGTAATAACATTCCTATCTTTATTGGCTCTCATGTAATGCTTGATTATTTATAGATTTGGGATAAATAGTACGTATATATTCAATTACTTATTAACCAAGGATACATGATGTTTCTACATCAGACATCAGGAAATACAGCACATAAATATAAAAATACCGGCCGCTTTTTCCTGTTTATTAAGATCGAGTTAAAAATTGCTTAGAAATTACGTTTGTTGTATGGGAGCCTCCCTCAATATTTTCATTTTTTTATTTTTAGTATTTGTTGTAATAGCGGCTATGGAGATACATCTGTATCTGTATCTGTATCAGCCCATATACGTCCCACTGCAGGGCACGGGCCTCCTCTACAATCGACAGTACGATTGAGAGTGGTTAGGCCATATAGTCCACCACGCTGGCCTAGTGCGGGTTGGCAGACTTACATACCATAGAAATTTTATAAATCGCTATGGTATGCAGGTTTCCTCACGATGTTTTCCTTCACCGTTTTAGTGCGTGGTGATTGACTATCAATACACACATGACTCCGAAAAGTCAGAGGTGTGCCCTGGGATTCGAACCCGCGACCACCGTGACTTGTTGGCAGTCGCGTCTAGTCCGTTTACCAACAGGCCACCACGCACTTCATGGAGATAGATAATATTTGAAAATTTCAGCTTTCTAGCTAACATGGTTTATGAGATACAGCCTGGTGACAGACAGACAGACAGACAGACACCGGAGTCTCAGTAATAGGGTTCCATTTTTACCTCTTTGGTACGTAACCTTAAAAAGACTAGTGGTCGCTCGGTGTTCCAAATTCCACATTCTGAATTTCATTAAAGAATAATAATTTGACGGTGATAGATCACCACTTTTTTTGGCTACTTTGAAGTAATTTCGTAATGGACCTATAGATATCGATTTTGATAGCATAGTATCAATAACTAAAAAGTTTTAAATAGCGACTATAATTTTTCTATTTATTGTTCCAGTAACCTAGAGCTTTATCGCTTATCATCAGCCAATGTATTTAAAGAAACTTACTTAGAATTAAAATTAACCAAAAAATATACTTTAAAAAAGTGCGTGGTTGCCTGTTGGTAAACGGACCAGATGCACCTGCTCATGCTCACGGTGGGCATGTTCACGGTGGTCGCGGGTTCGAATCCCAGTGCACACCTCCCACTATTTGGAGTCATGTGTGTATTGATAGGCAATCACCTTGCACTATAAAGCTGTAGAAAACATAGTAAGGAAACCTGCATAGCATAGCGATTTATAAGAATTTATATTATATGGTATGTATGCACCAGGCCATCGTGTTGGCCTATATGGCCTAACCACTCTCAATTATTCTCTCGATTGTAGAGAAAGTTCAGGCCTGCAGTATATAATTTTGCCACTTACCTAGAACATAATCCACCGTCCTAGGATCTAGTTTTGCTAGCTGCTCTCTAGAATGTATGTATTGAGCTCTTAGTCGCCGGCGTTTTTTCTCTCTCGCCCAATCTTCTGCTAAGTTTCTCCCATCTAGTCTTCTTCCTTCTCGATTTGGATGCTCAGGGTCTGGTGTGATTGTGGGTAGGAAGTGTCTTCTACCTCCACCCATGATTACCTATCAAAATCAAATCAAAATATTAAGAGCCTGTAAGAAATTACCTAGTGTGATAAGGCCGCCACTTCACTACATAGTATAAAACAAAGTCGCTTTTTCTGTCCCTATTTTTCTTGTTCGCTTAAATCTTTAAAACTACGCAACGGATTTTGATGCGATTTTTTTTATAGATAGAGTGATGTAATAGAAAGGTTTATATGTATAATAACATCCATTAAATAGTGGAGATATATTGTTATTTTTGAGGTTTCTAATGTGATGTCGTTAATTATCAATATTTTTCCGCTTACATTGCAAACGCAGGCTGAACCCTACAAGATTTATCAAAATAATGTACTACATATTTGTACACATTGAAAAGGTCTACAGAAAACTCCGCGATGGTATATGTCTATCTCTTATGGATATCCCACAATAACATTTTTTTGTCATTTACTTTTTACGACAAATAATGGCTAATTTTCGAAGCGATTTTAACCAATACATCATTAATCCTTATCCAATTAAATAGCTTAAATAAATTATTGATTTAATATAGATCTATGTGGTCCTTTGCAGCACAAGATTTAAATGAATATTTTCGAAGATATTACAGACGTAGCGCTTGCGGCGGTACTGGCCGGCCGGGGCGGCGCGGCGCGGCGGCAGCGTGCATATATAGGAATGTTTATATGTATAATAATAATACGTACATATTATTATACAAAAATCTATTTGTACCCGGGCGAAGCTGGGCTGGGCCGCTAGTATTATTATATGTGATTTATTTGTTGTTTCTCGGTGCAGTGAAAAAAAAAAATACATCCAACAGTAACACACATTAGACAAGATAATGTGTACGTCTTGTGTTGTAATTATCAGAAATACTCGTAAGAAGCTTTTCGGTCTCCCAAATACCCAGACTCGAAACAGATACTTGTAGTTCATACAAACTTTTGTTCCGGTGCGGGTCCACCGGACACCTCTCATTTCATATCCGGTTAACCAACTGTGCTTCGGAGGCTATCTTTAGTATTCTATGGTTTTGTATTTAAAAAGTGTTTATAATTTTTAAAATTGATAAAACGACCATTGCTTCGTAATGTATTGTGACTGTCATACAAAAACGGCGCAAGAAAATCATCCAGTAATACAAAATATATTGTCTCGTTTCATTCTTTCTTTGTATTTGTATGTAAAGAAAGGAAGAAAGAAAAATGCATTTATTATCGCGCAAATAAGCCGCATACAACACAGTATAATAATTATAATAATTATTGTCCCGATTGTCGTTTCTGCCCATGGGTTGATAAAGACAAAGAGCCTCGACCAACATCTACAGAGGCTCTCAATCGGCTGTTGGGTCAGGAGTCAGATTCAGAAGGCAGTATTGCTTGACACGGCACGTATTGTGAGGCGGTTCCTCACTTTGGGCTCCTAACCACCGGTGGCTTGGGTCTCGAGCCTCGCAATCGTTGGATTACTTTTTATATTTTTATATGCATTTTGTTTTTTACTACATATATAAAAATGTAAAAAAAAGATTTAAAATAAAGAGAAATAATAATGTAACAATACAATAAAGAAACTAAAAGAGTATAAACATAAAAAAAGAAGGAAAAAATAACAGTTAGGCAAGTATGTTACGCAGCTCACTCTATGTGTCATTTATATGACAGTAATACCGGGTATATCAAGACTGCTACCGAAAACGAAGCCGGGTGGTAGTCTTAGTGACTATAAAAACAATGCAACCAAAAATTTCGCAAAGAAACGCGACACGAATTATTTTTTATGATTTTTTAAATATCGTAATTTTTGGGTGGTATATCCATAGTTTTTGCTAAAATAATAATTTAAACACTTTTATACCTTAGATTATTTATAAATAATAGGGTATACACTATTATTTTAGGAATAAATGTATTTACCACCCAAATATGGTCAAAGGAAAAAAATAACAAAAAAAAAATTGTCGCTTTTTTTTGCAACTTTTTCTGTTGCATTGTATCTGAAGTCGCTTAAACTACCACCCGGCTTCGTTTTCGGTAGCAGTCTTGATATACCCTGTATAATTCTAGCCAAAATTGATGAAAACTGAAAACTGGTAATGAGTTTGGAATAGCAATAAAAACAATATAAAAATATAATCGTATTGTTATCGCAAGAAAGATGCAAAGAAGATGTTAAATCAATGTATACCCTGTAGTTAAAAGACTCTCACATTACATATATCTTATCTGTCGGCTTCAACAAAAGATTTAAATATGAGTAGGAACATTATAAAAAGGTTTTACATTCATATTATCATTATTAACATTTTTGTATAACGTACGTTCATTTTCATTATCATCAAGGCTGTAAAGAAGGCCAAGCATATCATGACACTAGACTTAGGCATTAAATCCTGGATCACTTAAAAGAAGAATAAAGAGCTGTTTATTAATTTATTAACCGGTCAATGTTTGTGATTCAGTTACATAACATGTTGGTTAAATTTTAATACTATAGATGAAAGAAAAGAAAGAAATATATTTTAACATTCGAGACTGAAAATCCCTATTGTTATGTTAAAACACGAAAGTTAACATAACATGCACATATTTATAAAATAAAAATGGGTCGTTTACGAAAGCGAAACTTTAAGATGCGGCGAAGTTAGGAATGGTTAGTGATTTTGGTTAGTTCAAAATCTATACAATAAAGAAACAGACTTGACGAATTGTCATCGCAATCAAATGTGATGAATGTGCTGAGGTCCAAATAGTACCAGACTAGGATATTTGTAATTAGCACCGTACAGATGGTGTCAAGTCTGCTAGAGCAAGAGACCGTGGCCGCCGGCCCTTCATATGTTTGTAAAAGCTGAAAGTTTGAAGACATCGTAACATTTAATAACATAATTTTGCCGGCGTCATAAAATAAAAACTGAATTTTATTTATGTTATTAAGTCAGCTATCAAAAGGGCTTTACTTGATGGATAGACACTTTTGACCGTGTGTCAAACGCATTCACAGAAAAAAACTTTCAGCTTTTACTTAATGACGGATCTGGGGGCCACGGGCTCTTGGTCTACATTATAATGCACTAAGCTAAAGTGTTTTGTATTGAGAAATAATCTGCACTCACCCTCAGGTATTAGTGCTATCGCATAAAGCTCAGTTACACGGGTATAGTTTTTTGCCCCGAAGGTGCGATTATCATAAGGAAATAAAAAATTGACAAAAAATAATCTAACCTAACCAAGGTTACGCGATAATGGCATACTATTTTTGCCGCGTGAAATTCTCCATGTGTTAATGTAAATTGTGGTTAGCCTTCAAATACAAATAAAATTGAAGAGCTTGGTAAAATACTTACATTTATACTCCTGCCCGGTTCATTCTCAACGAGTTGCAAGGCGATGTCCTTGCAGTCTTTCCTCACAGTCGGAGGTACTCGGCTATCATCCTCCCAGTATCTGGACGGTGCATGAGCGTACAAAGCCGCCGGAGTCGCGTGGGTTATACGGGCTGTCGTCACGATCCCGCTTGATTTACCTGATTCAAATAAATTAATCTCATAAAATAATTAATCATTAAGCTTCAGCACAAATTATGAATGAGAATGTTGCAGGATCAAGTTGTGATAAAGAAGAGGATAATATCCAGTATCGAATAAATGTAGGATAAAAATATGATGATGGTAAAGATAATAATATAATGGGAATTCACTACGATTACATTCCCAAGAGAACACCACGGAAAGGTCAACGAAAACTGATTGAGGGAATCAAACGGAGTCACGAACCTCAGCAGTTAGTTAGTAGCAGAAGATTATAAATTCATGAATACAGGACCATTGAAGCAGGTGCAAGAATAATTTACCCGTAGTATTATTATAAACGTTGAAATAAAATTATTATTTACGGATTTTATCACGGATTTGGTTTAATTTTTACATTTTTTAACTTCCTGACGTTTCGATTACTTAACAGCTTTTGTGGTCACGGAACGGAATATTATAAACGGTTTATAAGGAGGAAAATAACTTGATATAAGACATTTGAGAATTCCAAAATAGATGATTGTGATCTGTGTTCATAAGTAAATTTCCTTGTCTGATGAAGTTTATGATGATAAATCGTTTTATATTATAGGTAAATCGTAACCTTTGTTATAAGTCAACGTAACCCAAGTAACCAAGTACCCAAGTAACTACCCTAGTTTTCCAAATGAAGGCAGATACAAAATTTTAAGTTGACTGTTTTCATTTATTCCTTTAAGTTGGTTTTAAACCGTATACAAACTCTATGGTGAAAATTAAATAAAAACTGACCTTAAGCTTCGTGAAATTTTTGCCAATGTTAACATTATAAATTTTATGTTTTCATTAAAAATGTATTGGAAATTATTGAAGTAATAGACAACACGTAATCCAACTATCCAATATTTTAAACCCGCTCATAATTCATAACATTCACATTGAAATTTATGTTCTCCCAACATTGTGGAATAGATGATTGGTTTCACACAGATTCGTGAATAATTAATCATATTAAATAAAATGTATTATTCAAATAAAATTTTCCTTAAATGCAGGCAATTTAAATTAACAACTTGAGTAATAATTGAATTATCTTGAGCCGTAAATGAATTTAAATATTTCAGCTGGCGGACGAGACCGCGAGCCGCTCGAAATATTTTCCAAGGAGAAACAGCAAGAAGTTTGCTAAACCCGTAAATTACGTGAACCGCAGGAAATGGTAAATGATTACTTAGCTCACAAAAGCGTGAAAAGTGAAGAGGCGCGGCCTACATCAAGAAAAATAGAAAAACAACCTATTCACGATAATGCTTTAGAATAAAAGATTTTACAGGACAAAGGTCTATCTGACCTAACTTAATGAGCAGAACTGAACTCTTTGACATCAACACTCATTTGCCATTGTAAGACTAACAATAAAGCTGGAACAAATTATGTTGTACTTAAGGAGGGATCTGGTACTAGATAATAAATACTAGCTTTTGTCAGCGGTTTCGTTCACCGGCTATTTATTGCTGCCATTATCCAGCTTGCTCAACGGATCCCTCGTTGTGTATTGTTCCCGATCAAAATCTGTGTATTGTCATGGAATGTAATTAACAACATGAGTCGTCATATTTTGTTTATCAAAATTTACTGTTTATTACCACTAGTATGATAATGTTATTGAAATCGTGCATGTAATGTAACTGTTTTTGATCTAGCGCGAATTTCCGCTATGTGTCATTTCCAGAAACGAATAGTTTCGTTCCTAGTTAGTGTCCTAATTTAGCTGTTTAGTGCTTTGATGTGTATAAAACCAACAGGCATTATAATAAATCACGTATAAAGTTTCTTTTACAATATTTTTGTGTAAATGTAAAGTAAAAAGGTAATTTCATGGTTCAAATGTCGAGTTTCTAAATTATATGTCTATTTAGTCGGATATTAAACGACATGCTTATGAGTACGAAATTATAATTATTAATGTAATACAAGTAAGACAGTATTATTGACCAAAATGAAAATTTCGAAGGCTTAAATAAAATAAAATATATTTGACTACCTTGTTAGGTAATCGTTATAACAAACGGCCAACCACAGTTTACAGAAACCGATTTTAAAACTCTAGTCTATTTTCCCACACATGGTACAAAGCTTAACTGTATGGTAGTAAACAACAGTTGTTCAGTGCCGTAACGTGCTAGCGAGAGACATTTGTGACTCCCACAGCAATACTAAATAACCTGCAAGATCACCTTGTGTTCACATTTGCTTCCATATTCTTGAAACTGACTGACTTGTCTTTAGGCCTGTTAGTTTTAAAGGAGGGGAGAAATCACATTGGAAACGCCATAACTCTACTTATTATAAACCAAAACAATTTTTTTAAAATTAAATATTTCAGCAAATTACTATCATTGATTGTAGTTTTGATCAAGGTTGATTGCACTTGACAGCGTTATTTGACAGTTATCCAAAATTCGTAGCTCTAATATCACGCTTAACATAAATGTTCTACGATCTATTGGCGTCCGAATGTGTTGTTTTAATGCTGCTATCAATATTAGTAAGTTTTTCCCTTCACATTTCATTATATTGGACATCATAATACTGTTTAATTACGAGTGTAAATACTTGATGTATATAATAAATAACACCTAACAGTCACATACATAGTCATACATAAGACTAAGATCGAGTCTTGTGTCGCGGGTATCAGGACTATGATGGACGTTTCGGTCTGGCAACACCCAGACCCAGTAAAACAGGAAAACATATTGTCGTAAATAGTGCGTTGGGTAAATATTTTTTTAATTTATTTGTAGTTCCAAATTCCGCCATACGCCAAAAGTAAATAGATCAATAATAAAATAAAAAAAGAGTCTACAATAGCTTGCTTGATGAGACATTTGTAACTCTTAGAGATAAACTAAATCAACTTGTGTTAACTTTTACTTCCAAATTCTTGCGACCGCCTGTTTGTTTTTATACGTGATAATGATAATTGGAGAAAGGGTTATGACTGGAAAAGGTAATTACGCGTAATCGTAGGCGTATTATGTGGTTAGTTTTGATATTTTCCTTTGGTAGGGCCGCTATTAAACCTGTGTTTTACATAGGAAGATCAACAGCTTATGTTATAATAAGTAGAATATTGTATAATATTAAGTGGTAATCAAGTAAATTTATTCAAATATTTTTTATAATAACAATTGTTATAATATCTGAATGGATGGCTTTCTATCAGTGATTATATTTCCGTCATAAAAATCTTCAATATTATTTTTCCTTGGTATGATACAAGAGTTTTGGATGCAATTCATTTATTCACGAAATTATATTTTGTTTTTGAAATCAATTTAATAGATTTCAAAATACGTAAACTTTATAATAAAAATAATAAATCTTTATTTCATTCCATCATGTTTGCAATATAATAACACCCTGACTCATAAACGAGGAAGTCCTGCCTACAGAAGTCAGTCTCTTTCGAAAATTCTTTATTTAACAGCTGTTATAAAGAAATAATAAGTGCGTGGTGGCCTGTTGGTAAACGGACTAGACGCGGCTGCCAACATGTTCAAGGTGGTCGTGGGTTCAAATCCCAGGGCACACCTCTGACTTTTCGGAGTCATGTGTGTATTGACAGTCAATCACCACGCACTAAAACGGTGAAGGAAAACATCGTGAGGAAACCTGCATACCATAGCGATTTATAAGAATTTCTATGGTATGTAAGTCCGCCAACCCGCACTAGGCCAGCGTGGTGGACTATATGGCCTAACCACTCTCGATCGTACTCTCGATTGTAGAGTAGGCCCGTGCCCTGCAGTGGGACGTATATGGGCTGATGCGATGCGATGCGATAAAGAAATAATAAAAACTCGAATACGTTAAAATAGACTTCATAAACTATGTAACAAATAAAATATCGCCAAGTTAAATAAATAAGGCAAACAATCTTTAGGGGAACATGAAAACGTGGTACAAAACTCAAGGAAAGAGTATATCGTATAAGTAACAAAGTTCTACTCAACAATATTTAACTTCTGAACGATCGCCTAGGAGAAAGTATAAAGCCTATTTCAAGTAATATTTTTATTACTTTTAAAACAAACACATACTTTTAGTAGACTAGTGTGTATTGATAGTCAACCACGTACTAAAACGGTGAAGGAAAACGTCGTGAGGAAACCGACATACCATAGCGTATATAAAATCCAACAACCCGATGGTGGTGGACTATATGGCCGAACCATTAACGTGCCCTGCAATCGGCTAATACAATTCAGTAGTACAAACGCTGTCTTACATTATGGGTGAACTTCGAATCAGTTTTGGTTAGAAGGGAAGTTTATAAGAGGAACGAACAGAGCTGGATTTGAAAATGTAATGAGATTTTTTTTAAAACATATATAGCTGTCCCCCCAGTCTTGCTTAACAACAGTAAGCTTAAATTAGTATCAAAATTTAAGTATCTGGGTCACTGGCTGACAGACACTCTTGTTGATGATGTGGACCTAGAAAGGGAACGTAGGGCAATATCAGTTAGGGCTAATATGCTGGCACGTAGGTTTTCGCGATGCTCCACAGACGTTAAATTAACTTTATTTAAGGCATACTGCCAATCATTTTATACATGTTCTTTATGGGCCAAGCATACACAACGAGCGTGGAATAGTTTAAGCGTTCAGTATAATAATGCATTCCGGGTGCTGCTGAAACTACCGCGGCACTGTAGCGCGTCGCAAATGTTTTCGATGGCGGGAGTCGATGGTTTTGTTGCAATAATGCGAAAAAGAACAGCATCCATGATAAGGCGACTACGAACCAGTTCCAACAGCTATTTACAACTTATTGCATACAGAATGGACACTGACAGCCTTCTTATGCAAAAATGGCTGAGACTGCATTTGAGGACTGTTAATTAATATTTAATAATGTTTGGGTTAAAAGTAATTCTACGTGTTTTGGTTTTGTTATTCATGTACAGTTTATTATTAGTTTAAATAAATAATTGGTAGATATAAAATATGGACTGATTTGTAACAAATATGATCTGAAATAAAGATTTATTATTATTATTATTATTTACGTCACCTCTGCGAAGTGTTTATTACTACACCCAATGATAATTACTTGACTGATTAAAGAGACTACTATACAGCATGAATTTGTTATCTTACGCCGATATACACAGGATGCACACGAAACTGAGTAACTTAAACGGTTCCTTAACCGCTGTATATACACATTGGTCGCTTTAATAATGATTAAATATCTTGCCACAGGCAATTCTAGTAATAGGATCAATCTCGGAAACGATACTTCACAAAACCTATAAAACGCAACTGGTTTGTAAATATGGTAAAAGAATACGGCAGTCATAAATCCATCAAATCAAAATCTAAACATCACACCGAACCAGAAAATAAAAGCGTGCATGAAAAACATAAGAATATTTTGGCATACGCAAATTGTACATCCAAACTTTAAGATGTCTACACGAGCGCTCGACCTCATAAAACAACGGTTTATGCCATCGCTCCCAAGGCTTCAGCGATATATTTTTATTCATGAAGACGTATAGGAAAAATAAATCCATTCATCTCGCTATCTCACTCCTATTTCCGAGTCCCATGCGAGAACTGTCATGGAGCGAATCATTTTATTTATGTCTCACATGATACCCCAAGTGCAGTAACAAAAATACCGTGTTATTCGGAAGCGTTCAAAATATTTACTTTAGCATTGTGTTACACGGAACAGTATTACACGAAGGTATAAGTCAACAACACGCTTTCGAATGTCGGTCACAATTTTCCCTCGTGTATGATGTGATGCTTCGTAGTCTTTGCAGGGTTAGGTTAAGCACGTACATTTTTGTTGTGAATCATTCTTTGCCGGCTCAGTTTTATGAATTCTGGATCAGCCCATATACGTCCCACTGCAGGGCACGGGCCTACTCTACAATCGAGAGTACGATTGAGAGTGGTTAGGCCATATAATCCACCACGCTGGCCTAGTGCGGGTTGGCGGACTTACATACCATATAAATTCTTATGAATCGCTATGGTATGCAGGTTTCCTCACGATGTTTTCCTTCACCGTTTTAGTGCGTGGTGATTGACTATCTATACACACATGACTCCGAAAAGTCAGAGGTGTGCCCTGGGATTTGAACCCGCGACCACCGTGAACATGTTGGCAGCCGCGTCTGGTCCGTTTACCAACAGGCCACCACGCACTTCACCACAGTTTTATGAATGCGATCATGGTATTTCTAGCGTAACTTTAGGATCGCAAAGAAACGGGACCATTAAATAAAAAATAAATAAATATTCCCAACAGCCACATTGATAGTCCTGACCCCACAATAAGATCAATTAAGTCATGTGTCGTGGGTATCAGAAGCTATGAGAGACTTTTCGGCCTCACAAAACTTCAGAAAAAAAAAACTTGTGGCTCACACAAATATTTGGTTCAGTGAGGGCATCGAACAGGCTTCCAAACTGCGCCAAAGAGGTTGTCACATGTTTTTCCAGCATGATAAAATTTCACTAAAGTACATATATTAATATTTTTTAATCTACATACATAAACGGGGCCTAATTTATCAAGAAATCTAATGCTTCCACTTTCGTAAAACGTGCATAGCTTATTAAGTCATCATTCACTGTAAATCGCAGGAAGTTTGCGTCCGAGGAATAATATTGCGTTATAAGTGGAGAATTTATGTATGATGCAACAGCAGCTACCTACTCTCCTTAGTTTGAAACAAAATACAGGGTATATAGACTGCGACTGAAAACAAAGCCAAGTTTCAGTGACTGTAACCAAATTGTAACTAATTTTTTTTCAAATAAACCTTTTTTTATATTTCAAGATCGTTGTATTTGTGTAGTAAATAATAAAGCACGTTTATTTTTTAAGATGCAATGGTACGCAAGGACTTAAATTATTATTTTAGAAAAAAATACGTATTTACTACTCTAACAAGACGATAGTTAAAAAAGATTTAAAAGATTTTAAAAAATCATCCCATTTTGTTACAAAATGTTTAATTGCGTAGTGTCTGTAGTCACTAAAACTACCACCTGACTTAGCATTCTGGATATACCCTGTATAAAACATTAATTGATATAAGTGCTGTTAGTATATTTTTTATTACGCTATTGGAAAATGATATAGATATGGTATCATAAATGTTATAATAAAATATTTTTTTCAGCAAAGGATAGCATTGAATTTACGATCTTCATGGGTGTTAATTTATTTTATTAATAAATTAGCCTATCATTGCTAAGTGACCCTTATATACATAAATAGGGCCAACATACTATATTTTCTTTTGATAAATATTCCTAGGCTGATACCTTGAAAACATTGAACAAATTACAATATAATATTACCGGTTCAGTAGAGAAATAAATGACCCACTTTGAATTCTACCGGAATATACAATATTTATTACAGCGATGAATGCATACAATATACACGAAGATTTTTTACACAAACAATTTTCACCTTTTGATGCTTTACAATTGAATATTATTTATATATATTTTTGGATACATTTTTATGTATTGAAATGATAATACATTTGATGTAAACTATTGCTTTATCAGGAAATTAAACCGCAAATGTTACGTTTTATACTAAATTATAATATATATTTAGTAGTCTACTGGCAGCATGCATGGTAGATATGTACTGTGTGAACCTTGTTTTTATTTAAACTCCAGTACTGCACTCCAGTATTCGGAGATTTTTTGTTTTGAGAGATCTCTTAATAATTGGCAGAAGGCTAGGACTGAAATTTGTCCCGGTATAGCGGGTAGATTCCTATCACATGTCAATTGAATTATAAATGAAATATGGATGCTACTAGTGGCATTTCTGGCTACCGCCTCAGGGAAATAAGCTTGACCATTTGTATGCATGTATTTATCAATATCAATGTTAATTAACGTTTGCTTTTCGCAGAAAATGTTTCGTTCTTCTTAGTACCTATAGTTCGCGTAATATAGAATTTCATATCAATACTAGCGCTTTGAGGTCATTGGAAATGATGGCAAAACAAAGCTGAAACGGTAACTTCAATGTGGATTGTCCCTTACAAATGAAACGTTACAGGGATAAGGGAAATAGCTCGGGCTGTAATTACTGGGATCAAATTCTATAAAGGGTTTAATTGTAAATATAGTGTGAATCGCTAACGATTTTAGAATTTTGATCAGTCAAAAAGCTATTTTGACTTATCATTGGAATTGGCAGTGCCTTTGAAAATAATGTTGTGATGGTATTTGATCCACATTATTATTTTATTAAAGGAGACTTTCACTACATGATAAGCACCGACTTATAAGTATTTATAAAGTCCAGAATCAACAGTGCCCAGTGGTGGTAGGTCTCTCAAATGTGATACTTGAGAGGCCAATTGGGTAGGTGCCACCGCAAAGTCTTTTTCTCGTACCAAACAGTAGTGTAAACACATGATTGTGTCCCGTTTTGAAGGAAATTGTAGCTTAAGTAATTATTGGACATATTGATACTTAACATCTTATATCTCAGGATGGTGAGAGCTGTGGAATGCCAGGCATTGTTACTGTCTATGCGGAGTCGTATCACTTACCATCAGGCGAATGGCATTGACAGCAAGAAAAAAATCTACATACGTAATAAAAACTTACCAGCTTCATGAGCCCAATCAACTAACGAAGTAACTTTAGAGTTGATAGTTGATGCACAGTTGTTAAATCTGCCACCAGCATCGAGGCCCAGGGTCTCATATCTTGCTTTAACACCGCATAAAAGAGCTGTGGCGCAGGCTGAAGACTCGCCGGTCTGGGCGTCGATGTTGTAAGTCTGTTACAGAAAAAATATAATTATACACTAAATATACTTAACAATAAAACATTATTTTAAATAGTAGTACAAATGGCGGTTGGACCGCTGGAGGCAATCTCTTCTGTCGCCTCTACATGATGGGCCATCGCGATGGTCCACTATGATGGCCCATCGAGTAGAGGACGTAGAGGTGGCTAATGGTTTATGGCGCGTGCAATGGTCTTGAAATAGTGTCGGTGTCGATTTTTCCAGATCACATCAAAGGTAATGAATGTTGCTATCGTGTAGTTTCGTTTCCATCACTCACATGGCCATTGATGCTCAACTCGCTAGTCCAGCGCTGGCCTATATAGTAGAGAAGCTATTACCGACTACCTTGGGTTGAACATAAAAGATGGAAGAAGAGAAGGTTGCCAAAGTGTATCAGTTGGATAAAGATTATAACTATTGTTATTTACCCAATTTCATGGCACCTTTAATGGAACCTATGTTAATGGATTGTTGAACTCAATCGACAATTTATTTAGATAGGCAAACACACTAGGCCAATATAGCCTAATAAGGTATCTGGGGCATAATAGTATCTACAGCTATATATTTTGCCGAAGGCATAAAGTTTGTGAAGCAAGGCTTTGTAGAATTAGGGCGTGAAGAGAGAGAAACTTAGCTCTAGATGTGATCTGATCATTTTTCTACAGCGCAAGACAATAATTTACATGAAATTTTTTTTGGTGGAATTAACTTTTTACGTCATATTTGAGTCTTATATCAACGTATGTGAGCTGATATAGATGTTTAATGATTGCATTGATATAAACAAATAAGTATAACCTTGACTCAAAATAATAATCTTAGCAAGAATTCCTGCTGCTTCTGGAAGTACGATACGTAATATAATAAAAATACCACAGAATTTTACTTATGCACACAAACATAGCTCCTACCTAACAGTCGCAGTAAAAATATTGTTCATAAAAATAATAGCACTTTATGATAAGTTTTCGTGTTAAACAATAGAATATGTATATTCTTGTTTGCTCTGAAAACAGAAAGCAATTTTTCCAGTGATATTTCTTTTGCAATATCTGGTAATGGCAAGATTCGGTTTGCAAAACAAAAGAAATAGCATGTCTACATTAATATCTAAACCAAACATGGCTTTCAATATATTAGTAGATTACTGCGGATCCGCCAAATACATAGCTTAATATTTTAAGCAATTTATTTGGCGGTCTTGACTCATTCGTTAGGCTTATTAAGCTGAAATTGTATATTTTAATCGAATGAGTTATCTTCCTTCCATTATGCTCGTAGTACTTTTAATTTAGAATAAAACTAACTGTATATAAAAGTACTCGTATTTAGCTTGTGTCTGCACTGAACTGAAGGTCACAAAACTTCAGAGAAAACACTTATGAAAATAATTGAGATACCAATAAAAAATAAATAAGCACTGGCTATGATACAGATTTATTTTCTGTATAAAATTCGGTTACACGTTAAAGAAAGAACAGAAAATAGAAAAATGTACCCATATACACGACTACGTAATAACTGAGTAAGTTTTTTATAGTGACATCAAAGGCAAGACAAGACATTCTCTTTCTTTGAACGCAAAAGCATTATAACTTTTTAAGAAACAATCTTTATTGAAAAAGTCATAATCAATAAACAAGTGCTCTTGAACTACGCACGCTTACAACTACATATTATTTATTTACATTATTTCCAATGAATATTTTGAATTTAGAGACATCTTTGTATATACATCGTACCTACATCTCATAATAAAAAAAGTCGCCTCTTACCTTGTGCTGCATTTAATTAACAAACAACCCTCAGATTTACGTGATAGTTTTACACCAAAGAATATCCAGATAAACTTAAAATTTACTTCTTAAATAATGTCTCAAAGAAAGCATTAATTTAAAAATCCTAGTATCACTACAGTGATGTCGATTTATAACCGTTGTCGAATTTGATAGCATAAATACCCCTCCCTATTCCCATCCTTGTTTCCCAGGAAGTCAGCATATCTACGTCCGAGGGACAAGTCATCGATGTTCATGGGCGGCAGTAATCACTTACCATCAGGACCTGCTTGCTCGTTGTCGGGAACTATTTGTAAAAAAAAAAACTTTGTGGTTTCTCTATGTTATCGACTAAAAATATGTATATATTTTTAAACTCGATGAATAAAAAAAAACACCTCAATTACCGATTAAATTTAACCCCGTTACATATTTCCAGGTAAAAGATGATTGGCATAAAATTGATTCACAAAATAAGGACGAACTCAATATGAAAAGCCAACAACATTATTTAAAACATGATGAATCACAATTGAGTATAACAATATCAGTATCAAATTCGGTGGAGAAACGAAGCCCTACACGAAAGAGTTAAATGAGGTCGGAAGTAATGGGATAAATCACTTTTAAGGTTTTAATCTTAAAAGTAATGAAGGCTGAAAAGGAATCGGTCTTACAAAGCCCTTTGTCGAGTTTTGTGATGTTACTTTTGGCGATTATTAATATTAATAAGCATTTGAGGTATATTTAGTTACTGGTAAATATTTAAAAGTTCTCAATTTTTTGACAAATTGTTTCGGTATAAAAAACAAAAATATCGACTAAATCGAATCAAGGACTTTTAGTAATACCACTATAGTCTCAAAAATCGACGTACAAAGGTAATTAAAAAATAATAAGGTTTTCTGGGTCCGTCTTTGTTACCCTATTGTAGATTGTAATATTACCTCTAAATGTTTTACGAGTATACATAAAAAATATTTTTTACCAAAGCATCTACATCATTTATTAATTTTATAACACGATTAGCCATCAACTATAGTGAAAAAAAAATTGTAAATTACTTACTTTAGCTAGAGCTACAGATGGGAAAGTGTCCCAAACGAGGTCTGTATCTTCTCCCGATTGGCCCCGTCTCTGACCGCGAAGTATTCTGGCCGCAGTGGCTGTCGTCAAGCTCATACCGTCGCCTACCACTAGTATCACGTTCCTAGGACATAAATAAATAACATCCATCAGTCACATAATATAGTCCTCACCCCACACTAAAATCGAGTCTTGTGTCGTAGGTATTAGGAACTACGAGAGTCATTTCGATCTCACAAACACGCAGACCTGAAATAATATTGTAGATACATTTCTCTCGATGTGGGGATCGAACCTGCGGCCTCTCGTTTCATTAGCGGCGTCTAACCGACTGCACCAAGGAGGCTGCCATAATGGACTGTTTGTACACAGTGCATTTTGTACTACATAGATTACATACTTATTACTACATAGTTCTGATTCTATACTAAATATTATAATTCTCATGCGCGGGTGTTAGAAATTACCAAAATATAAAATTTGATTTCAATTAAATAATTAATCACTGTACCATTATATTCAAGTACTTTAAAGAAACAAATTATTAATAAAATATTTTTTTATTATTGGTTAAAAAATTTCAATTGTGAAGCGACAATTTAATTCATTGAATCTTACTTTGGCAGCCGGTCCTAAAATATTATGCTAAATAAATTCGTAACTTGCAGAACAAAAAAAAGGATAAATAATAAAGTAAGATAATTAAGATAATTCTGGAGTAAGATTCTGGCCAACTAAAAAATAAACAAATATATGTGTAGTTTTAAATTGTGACAATAACACCCGTATTCTAAGACGTTTCCTCGAATCTTCCTCAACCTTGTCTCTGTCGAGGTGACGTTTAAAATGAATTCGAGGAATCCTCGAAAATGGTATGCTTAGTTAAAAATATATCTTTCCTAGAGGATCCTCGAGTGAGGTTGAGTCGAGGAAATACGTCATCAAATACGTCATTGATGTGTTAATAAGGTACAGATTTAACAAAAACTATTAGACATTTCACATTATGCTGACTTGAAAAGTGACAGTCAAAATTTGTCATGTAAATAATAAACACTGTTTCCACAGTGAAAATATTTCCTCAAGTATTCCTTAAGGTAGTTCGCGACGTACCTTGAGTTCGACAGTTGATTCCTTTCCTCGAGAAGGAAAAGTATTGAGTGACGTTGAGTGGAGGAGACTTTTTTCAACTACAGAACACAGATTTTCTCCAGTAAGGCCGAGTGGAGTCGAGACATTTTCGAGGAACATCTTAGAATATGGGTGTAAGATGTTAATGACTTCACTATCAATTCATATCCAATTAAATAAAAGAAAGCATTAATTTTTTTTATTGTTCAATGACTTATTCTCACAAAAGTATCCATAGAATATGTAAATGAGTTGAATGTTACGAGATTATTTTAATCTGGTACGCTTTATATCTCAATGTTTCGGCGTTCGTGAAACTCAAATATAAACGGTTGTTATATTATCATAAATTATTTTTGGCGTATTTGAGAAGCAACCCATCATGGGACGCTTGGGCCGTTCCAAACTGTTTGTTAATAATTAGCTGTTACATCAATGTTTACATGAACAAGTAAATGTCGGTGCTTGATGAAAATTATAATGAGCCGTAGAAGAAAATTAATTATTCCATCAACTTCCATTGTAATGGGTTGTTAACTCACTATGAAAAAATATTTTTATATTCTTAAACTGTTGCCTTGAATACATTACTCGCATAACTTTTAACTGGTCGAGGAAATCTTTTTAAAATCCTTAGTTGCTATTTAGCCTTCAGTGGGGATAAGTTAAGCTTGTTACAGACCTTTTTGTTTCGTTTCACGATGTTTCTTCCGGGCTTTTAAATAAAAAGTTGTCTACGTTTAGCTTGTTCATTTTTCTTTTGAGACCAATAATCAGTTTTCGAAGAAAAAGTATGCGAATATCAAACATTTTTCTTAACTGCGCACTTTTAATTTTATTTACTGTACGAATAAGTTGTAGGCGAACTTTTAACGGCAATTGCTTTCATTACATTGTCTAATATTTTCACAGCTCATAAATGCATTTTATTTCTGTATTATTTTCATTTTATAAAGTACATAATTTTCATAAAGCCTATACTTTTTCATATTACATTAAAACAAACTACCTAGTAATCAAATCAATACTACTGTTGGCGTGTTACTTACTTAGCCACTGGATTTTTATCAGCAGCGTATTGAAGTCGTTTCTGCAGTGTTTCCTGCGCTTGGGCATACCAATATTGGCGATCTGAAAAGGAAATTAAATTGAAAAAAAAACACGAAATGTACACACATACACAATCACGCGTATTTTACCTATCAGGGGTAGGCAGAGACGTAACCAGGATACTAAAGTTTCGCTTCATGTGTTTTATCCCGCGATGTGATAGGGGGCGAGCTTATTACTATATCGGGCACAAATTTTTGACTCCAGGCCGATCATGAATAGAAAAATCCTATATCACTTTGCCCGACCCGGGATTCGAATCCAAGACCTGAGCACTGTAATCGTACCGTAAAACAACGGCACCACCGAGGTAGTCACAATAAATAAATAAAAGGCCGGCACAATGGTGTGAAATGGCAAATTTTTGCTGGGGAGAGACAATCCTTCGCCATTAGTCATACGATCTGGTCGACACTACTCTCGACATCAGAGCAAATAGGATTTTTTGTTGAGAAAATACCAAGGAAGTACATTCAAAGGATGAACCACAAAGTACAAATAACAAGCAGACCTTGAATAATAATCTCGTATATTATACCTTTATGTATATTGAATCAGTCCAAGATAGTCTCAACAATTTAATAAGGTCTATAGAAATGTATTGAGACATAACTCAAAGATATCTGAATCACATCTCTTATAAATAAATCTACAAGATCTTGTAGGATTTAAGCAAAAATAGAACATGAAGATTTGTAAGGAAAATTGTATATTTATCACAAAATAATTTTACCGTTTCGTCAATTGTAGCTTTATTCTTTTATATTCTTTCCGGACATAAAGGTCAGGGTTACAATTTCCGCAGTATGTCAAATGTTTGCGTAATTCATTGCTTGTTTGTCTAAAATTTATCGGTATTCCTAACTGCTATAAAGGCAATTGTTTTTTGGAATGTATTCCAACAATGTGGAATGTTACGAACATGACTAAATTAATTAAAACCACACACAAGGCTTCACAGAAGTTCGAATACCTAAAATAATTAAATTTTATTCAATGGTATAGTCATTGGTTATTATTATAGGGTAGTGGTATGATTTGTTTTTTAATGTGATTTTTTCTTAAACTCTCCATCGAACTACAGTCCATATTTTTTTCAGTACAACGACGCGAAGTTTCAAAGTTGATCAATATATAATGAAAATATTGAATGTCAATCACCACGCACTGAAACTGTGAAGAAAACATCGCGGGGAAACCTGCATGTCATAGCGATTTGTATGAAATTCTATGATATGTAAAAAATCGCCAAGTTGCTAGTGCAGCTACCGTGGTGGATTACACGACCTAACTGCTCTCAATCGTACCTTCGATTGTAGAGTAGGCCCGTGCCCTTTAGTGGCACATATATGCACTGATAGAATACAAACATGCCGTAAGTAACTAGTCAGTGACTACCCTTTATTAAGTCAGATACCTGATAAATAAACGCCTGATGTTTCATTTGCCAGTACATCAATTCAGGTCCTACAACTCAGAATAAGCAAAATGCTCACCATATGTCTCCTTGGCCTCAGTCTTCTGCGGCGCCGGTGACAGCACGCCAGTACTGATGGTGGACATCATGATCGCGATGCAACACCAAGCACTCATGGTTCACAAGCCTCATCGGTGCTGCGGTACCTCGCGGCGGTTTAATATACTTACAATACCAGGGTTCATGTAGGCCGCATGGTTTCTTTACTTCATTACCTGCAAAGAACAAATTAAATATTACGTTTTGTAACAATTTAATATTAAATTTCACTGGTGGTAGGTCTCTCATATGTGAGAGGTCACCTGAGTAGATACTACCGCAATGTCAAACATCAGTGTAAATGCACTGTTGTAGTTCGGTTTGAAGGAAATTGTAGCCAGAGTAACTAAGAGATATAGTAAGAGTTAACATCTTATGTCTCAGGATGGCGAGCGCAGTTGAATGCAATTTTTTGCATTGCTTTGTAATTCAAGGTGTTGTTTGGTTATGCTACTGTTCATGAGCGGTCGTATCGCTTACCATCCGGCGAACTGCATGCTGGTCTCGCTATTAATAGCAATAAAAAAAAACAGTTTCATACACAATCCTGGGTAGACCGACGCGTCTCGACTAGATAATGAACGGGATTTACTATACATTTACTCGTACTAACTTCATTAACAGCCGCAATGTCCTATAGGAATGATTTCATAATATCATCCGTTACGCATAAAATTATTTCCATTTCATATTTATAGAAACTGTAGTTCATAGGTAGAATATAATGATATACTTAATGAGCCACAACAATAGTAATTCGGCCTACTCGTATATTTACAAAACCTGTTTATTAAAGCAACAATATACAATTCCAGTTTAATATAAAATGAGTTAATTCGATTTCGGAATTTGAATTCGAAAATTAACTATTATCACAAGAATAGACTACAAAACAAGCGCAAGAGAAATTTACATATTAATGTATGCATTTTTTTATTCGAACAAGTAATTTGATTTATTTCTCGTCATTAATTTCGCTATACAATAGATTGCCTCCCTCTCCTGTTAAAAGGGCGCCGCAAATCTTTCAATTATGGTACAGATTAAAAATTCCATCGGGAATAGAGGCTAACGATTCATTGCACCTTATTTATTACCGAGAATAAGAGTGGTAATTTATTTTTTTCCTTCTCCTACAGATAAATACCTCACATGAGCATAAATCTGTATCCCCAGTAGGATAAACAGAGGTGCTACTAGTGTCATCTACGTATATGGAAATTATTTCGTCCCAAAATGTGTTCGACCTTTTCACCATGCAAAGCATTGATTCCAGCAGTAGGCATATCATCAAAGAATTTAAGAAATAAAATCCTCACCCAATTGTAATTGAAATATTTGGTATCATCGCTTAATTGACTATTGCTAAATCAAGACTCCTCTTTAAACAAGATATTGATAGACATGGTTGACCATATTCCACCTCATAGACTTTTACCACTAGACGAAAGAAATTGAAGGAAATACCCTTAAAATATGTGTTAACAAGGTAAGGTCTCCTTTACTATTAAAATTGATTGAATATTCACACATCATTATTCTGAAAGAAAAAAAAATTACCTTTACAGCTTTGAAATGAAACAAAATAAAACTAAATGAAATCCAACGACATAAGGGTCCAGGGAAATATGTGCGTTTGACAGAACAAACAATCTCCTACCTACTCACTTATTATACGGAGGACACGTAACAGAAAGTTTAATCTCGCAGATATACAATCTGGGAGTGAATTGACGCTGTTTTGACGACATTTCATCGCCGAAACGAAGTAAATTTCGAAGTACAGTAATAGATTGCTTCAGGTAAAAAATAAGAGCACAATGTAGATTACTTGGTTATTTTCTTTTAATTTGCACTCCCAGAGGTATGTATTGTTGAGTTTTTAAAGTGGGTTCTGTCATCTTGACATGGAAATAATATTTATGAGATTCGTTTAGGAGCACAAACGTTTACAAATGAATAGATTACGTTATACATAATAATTTCTTTTAGAGGTATGATACTTATGACCATAGCATCCATATTAAATGTGTTTGATATACTTGCGTTTTATAAATGTGACACATTTTTCGCTATAGTTAATTTTGCATTATAAACATAATCATCCGCGTCCGTTTACCAACAGGCCACCACGCACTGTTCGAATCCCAGGGCACACCTCTGACTTTTCGGAGTCATGTGTGTATTGATAATCAATCACCACGCACTAAAACGGTGACGGAAAACATCGTGAGGAAACCTGCATACCATAGCGATTTATAAGAATTTCTATGGTATGTAAGTCCGCCAACCCGCACTAGGCCAGCGTGGTGGACTATATGGCCTAACCACTCTCAATCGTATTCTCGATTGTAAAGTAGGCCCGTGCCCTGCAGTGGGACGTATATGGGCTGATACAGAAACATAATCATAATGAACAAATTCCTAAAGAGAAAACTGAATAAAGTTTATGAAAGTGAGAAAGAACATTATAATTCGTTAAAGTTAATACGTCTGTTGAGTTATATGTCTAAAAACACACACAACATTGATATTTAAAGTGAAGCGTTGTTAATAGAAGGACTATTTTTTATTCACAACGCACCTGATATCTTGAGGTTTTAGGTTTAAGCGCAAACATATTTAACATGCATACAACATTTAACATGCAACATATGTCAATGACCCTTTTTATCCCCTTTTAAACACGATAACGTAGTATATAGATTGTCTACGATATTTTGGCGTCCGAATGAGTTGTTGTCAAAAGGAAGGAAGAAATAGTTTTTCTCTCTTCACATTTTGCATTTTGTATTTGCTTCTTGACAATGAAGATATTTTTGAAAGTGTATTTATAGTTCCGAATTTCGACACACGCTAATACCTATATAGTTTAGATGAATATTTAATAATATGTAAAAATTAGAAGTTGTATAAAAGAAAATCTTTCTAACTTGACCTACATTATACATAAGTGACAACTACTAAGAGACGTCAATGCTCTAACGATATAATGTAGCAAGTGGAGAGTGAATATTTTATACTGCTGATATATAACTATTCTGTATGCAGATGACCTCTTTTCCAGTACATCTGAGGAATATAATACCGTGTCAGAAATCGGTAACCTAATGGATGCGACCTTACTTCCTTAGTACATGCAATAGAAAAAAATATATGTTTGTCAAAACTGCGTCTAATCTTTGATTATACAGAAAACAGCTTGCGAAATATTCATACTAACTTGATCCTAATAAGGTAAATTTAAGGAGTCTGTTTTTTTTTTTTTTGTTGTCTGGTAACGAACGGTCCATGCCTGTGCTACTGTCAGTTTATGAGCGGCGGTGAATACATACCATCAGGTGGGCCATCTGCTCATTAGCTTCCTGTTCTATACAAAAGGAAACATCAATGTTCCTTCACAGCAATCGAACGTCGTTGTTCTTGAAATTAGTGACCTTGCTACTGAATAGTGAATAGTAACTTTTAGACAGCTCTTTGACAGCCTCCATGGCGCAGTTGATTAAACGCCGATAGTGAAAGGAGAGGCCGCAAATTCGGGATCGCATCGTGACAAACATTTGTGAAGCCTACGAGTACTAGTCTCGGGCCTGGATGTTTGCCTACTGACAAAAGTAAACATGACTTAAACTCTTCACAAAATTAAATCTTAAGCTTTAGTATACAGAATACTAGATTCATGTCATTCAAACTTAAAATTTCTTGTGATAACAGTTACATTTCCTAATCCTGTTTCAAGCAAATTTTTGTCATCTACATTTCTAATGCTGATGGAATCTCTTTAAGTAACAAAACAATTTTGAACTTATGCTCTCGTTTGCTCGTCTGATCGCAATCAGTGTTCAAAGTTGTTGGAGTCTTGCAAACTTCGGTTTCCACGGTTTTGTCTATTCTTGCCCCGTCCGACCCCAACTGCTCCAACTTTGTCCGCCCTTATCAATGTATTCACAGTTTCTTTGAGATAAATTAGATTTTCACTTGTTCTCTTTAACGGCTTTGTTGGGAGCTCCATGTTTTGTACTCTGCAGACGCTAAACAAACACTGCACTCCCAACATAACGTGCTACAAATTGTGAATCTTATTTGTATTTTCCTTTTGAAACTAACGTATGTTTTTATAAAATTCAATAAATATTTACGAATATCTGGTAATAAAACATTTGATTTTATTTGCATTCCAAAAGTAAGCGTTGTGTTGGTCTTAACTTTTATATAGACTAATACCGGGTATCTCAAGACTGCTACCGAAAACGAAGCCGGGTGGTAGTTTTAGTGACTACAAACACAATGCAACCAAAAAAGATTTTTTTAATATCGTCATTTTTGGGTGGTAAATCCATAGTTTATGCTAAAATAATAATTTAAATACTTTTATACCTTAGATTATTTAAATAAAAGGGTATAAACTATTATTTTAGGAAAAAATGTATTTACCAACCAAATAAAAAATAACAAAAAAAATTGTCGCTTTTTTTTGCAACTTTTTCTGTTGCATTGTGTCTGAAGTCGCTTAAACTACCTCCCGGCTTCGTTTTCGGTAGCAGTCTTGATATACTCTGTATATAAAGATGAATAGTTTGTTCGTTTGTTACCTCCACAGTTACCTCTAATCTCAGGAGGTTCAAATCGAAAATTGTTTTTGTGTTGGATGGTCATTTATCGAAGATTTCTATAGTAACTAGTGAAAAATCTAACAAATACGATAACATTTTTCGTGGTCTGACTGGTCAATATTCTAAATAATTGATGAACAATAATCGATAGTCGGAATTTAAAATTTTGCCCGCCAGTTTGGAAGGTATCTGCAACCGGGCGGAGCCGGGTGGATCTTTAGTTGTTTATGTTCTTCACTAATTGAATTTTAAAGATTAAACAATAAAATACATCTTGGTATAAAAAGCGACTGTATTGTTCAAGGAAATCTCCTATAAACTACCATGGGATGGAGCGATAAGAGAAGAAAAAGAGCAATCTAGGGTATACAAGTCTGTCTAAGCTTGAAAAAAATATGTAATAAAGTTGTGATTTTTTTATTTTATAATATAATTTTGGTGCCTAGTCCATAAGTGTAATAAATCATTATAGTCCATAAGTTTAATAGGGATGAATTATATTTGAACATAACGATTATAAATTCAATTTACACGTATAACCTTATTATGCTACAGTTGTTGACAGATACTAATGTAAGTCGGCGCACATGTTCCGCCAATCGCGTGCTGTAATTAAACTAGGTGTGTTAACACACATGTACCCTATGCGCATATTAATTCAGCTTAGACGTAGTATGTTAGTTATAAAACTTTAAGCAGTATAAGCATCCTAGTTACGTCCCACTGCAGGGTACGGGCTTCCTCTACAATCGACAACTTTATACATCTATTATTTCAAAACAACTTGAAGGAATTACGGCTATACTGAATCTGTAGAAACATTCATTTTGGAAGTAACAACTTATATGATTATTCGTTTTGTAAGAAATATTGCCGAAAGACTAATACTACTCCTTTTTTCTTCTTTTATAATGTAAGTGATTTTAGTATATTTTGTTAAGAAACCTGATCCAGACACTACTGCAGATATCCTATAAAAGGTTTAGGCATAGTCTGCTAGACTGGTTTAATACGGCTCGAAAGAGAACTCCGTTTTATCAAATAGCAAGGATTTTCCAGATTAAAAATACGAACTTTGTGCTCATCAGTGAATACAATGATAAAGATTAATTTGTATATTTAAATATCTACAGTAAATAAAATATAATAAAAATAAAATGCACTAATTTTAACGGATCAATCTTACCATTAAATTGTAATTGAACAATATTACTTTGTTCTAGGGGCTGTTTTCCGAGTCAGAAGTCAATTTAAAGTTCCGGTATACTAAGTTACGATAAGACCGAATCTACTATCAACATTTTACTTTCAAAATTAATCCCTTATTTAAATCGAAAGTGAGATTTATCTTTCGTTTCGACTTATCCAGTTTGAGTTAAATTTATTACTTGTACGTCCTGTTGAAGCTATATTTTTGTCGACGTAGAAATAATTGTATTTGGTATAGTCACTATTAATAATGTAAAAACGTAAAAAGCTAAGTAACCACGTGCATATCTTGGCAAATAAAAAAACAAAGAGCAAACTAAATAATAAAATTAGAAACAATGGATATGTTGTAGCGAAATCTATGCGATGCCAAATATGGACACCGTCTCGGCATGAATGCTTTCAAAGCAGTACGATAGCGCTGATTTTCAGCGATGCCCGCGAAGTGGTTGAATATTTTGTCATTTTTGACTAGCTTGAAGCTGATATTGACTCTTTCCATTAGCTTTAACCATCACGAGGAAATATATATTTGCTAATGGCTTCTTAGATTTACGCGAATGTTACACGTTGAAATAAAACTATTCTTTACAGATTTTATCGTGGATTTGGTTTAATTTTTATATTTTATAATTTCCCGAAATTCGATCACAACTTTCGGGGTCACGGACGTATAAATAATAGTTTTATTTCAATGTATATTCTAGATGTAAATTTAAATTCAATATGTATCAGTAAAATGATTCTTATTAAGGCTGAGTGGTCACCTCTATGTCTCTATGTAACGCGAGTGTGTGCGTTAGTTTGCTTGACTAATAAATATGTTTCTATTCTTTCCTTTATATCTTATCTACATTTTTTTTCTTTTTCTCTTAAATTGATCCACCTAACCCATTTTTTTCTTCGTACTATTCATTGGTAGTTTAACATCCTAAACGTGATTGCATTGAAACGTCATAGAAACATCTTCATTAAAAAGTGAATAGTTTTATACAAACCACTGTGGTTAAACCATATTTATTCACGTATAATTCCCACAGTAAGTATTTAGGAGCGCACTGTTTAGTATTTAACTATATTCAAGGCATGCTAACTTCTCCGTGGTCTTTAGGAATTCAAGGTATCTTTGAAACTCTTTCTTTAGTCCGTGGCCCGCCAGTATGGACTAACATAGTTCTACAAAAATGAGATTAAGGTTTCACTATTGGCATTTGGTTAAATGTATTATCAATCAGCTATTTTTTATTATGCCCCTTCGGTAGTAGTTATGTTTTCAACATTTACTTATGCATAATATACTTAATAATTGTTATTGCAAAATATTCTTTATAACAAACAAAACAAACAAACAAAACTCATTTATTAGTCACATAAGAAGGTTACTATAACCAATATTAATTTTTAAAAGCATCAAAATGGGTTGTAATAAATAGTACACCTGCTTTCTCTTTCGCACGCGGTGTATGGTGTATGGTCAAAGCACGATAATTTCATCCGTTTCTTTTCCTCCTATTTAATCAGATATTAGTGTATATTGGAAAATGGATTTTTCATATTGCCTTTTTTAACCGTTTGCAC